>CM029012.1:285845108-286482608 GCA_016801055.1 Panax notoginseng | reverse complement strand
AATAATACTAAAACCCTTAAGAATAAGCAAAATAGTTAAGTTAAGACTACCAATTCATAGATATAAAATCTACTCATCATAGCTACTTAAGTAGCTTGAGGCTTCTTGTTTGTGAATTTGTAAAGAAACTCAAGCCTAACTAGAATTCGTTCCCCTTGTCTCTTCAAAACGTATGGAATAAGGGATGCAAAATAAAATTTTGTAGGCAAATATATAAGCTTTTATATTTCTTTATATATATATATGCGCGTGTATAATGAATTTTAAGCATTTGCACACCATAAAGTAGCAATAACATACACATCATAAAAAGATAAAAGTTGTGAAACACATTGTTAGAGCAAAATTTAATTACGCACAACACGCAAGTATACGTGATCAACAAGTAATATAATGATGAGAAAAGTATCGTTCCCACAGAGACTAGTGTGAATTTTAATTTAACAAAGTTTTATATTATTCCAATTTTATTAAACTATTCGAATTAATGAATAATGATTATAATTAATAAAAACTAATAAATTAAAAATCCCAATTAAGTCGATCACAAATTAACAACTGTAATTTCAATCAAATAATAGAGAATTAGGCTTACAATTTTACTTTAAGTCTCACTCTAATTATCACACCTTTTTCCAATTAAATTTACTATCTCAGTTTATTAATCAAGAACACTCAAGTAGAATTAGTCATCTCTCGATGCACTAACACCATATTAACTAAATTCACAAATTGATAGAATTAAGTCAAACACCCTAACTAACTAATTCACTATATCTCTATGTGAGTTAAAATTAAAAAGAGTTTAAATTCCAAGTTCTTTACGTGATTACATGCAATGCTAGGTATAACTCTATCCTAACATTAATCAAGATTCCATTTAAACACAGAATTTAAGAGGCTTAAATATGAATTAGTACCCTAAACTATAGGTCATATTCCACTTCGGTGATTCACCTTTCAATTTTTTCAATCAGATCATTAAACTATCAATTTTTTCCATTTCAGTCTAATTGAACATGCCATGTCATAAATTAATGACATGGCATCACCACGTGGCAATACAATGCTTATGTGTTAAAGGAAGACTAATTTTTAGATTATTTTATGGACTTGAAAGGGTAAAAGAGTAATAATATTTTATATTAATTTAAACTAAATTTAAACAAAAATAAAAACCAAACTCAGATCTATAAAAAAATTTCAACAAAAACAGAACCCTAACAATCAAAATCAAAATCCTATATTTCTCAAATCAAAGCCTTGTTGATACGCTGCTCTCGTTGTTCAAATCCAACAGGAATCGTATCACTGATAGTTTCACTCCAGGATGTCGAGCCATACGCCCGGCAAACGGTAGCGCTTCCTGACCATCTTTCCCGTCGATGAAAACCACGACGATGTTGATGGATACACTTGATCTCGAGATTCTCGTTGATCCGAAATCCCGGTCCACTAGTATTCCAACCGAGCAAGGGGCGTAGCGTAAAACCTGTTTCACACTAACACCAACATCAAAACTTAGACAGACTTGTTTAAAGCTTATTTAGTGCAATTTCCTTTACTTCGATTAAGTTTCTGAGCTTTAAAATGGAAGGTAAAGAAAATAATGAAAAATTTGTTCGATGTTATTTTCTTTTCCATACAAAGCCAGAAACACACAAAGGTTACGAGGTTGGGTAAAACAAAACACAAGTTCAGTTTTTTTTTTATAAACAAAGAACACACAAGTTCTACAAGGTTGGATAAAATCCATTACCTTTCGATTTATGTTCCGAAACCCTGGATTCCCTCTATTAAGCCTTCCATCCGTCTGTTGCTCCTTATGAAACGGCAATACAATTATTGAAATCATCAAGTCCTCAGCGAGTATACAAATCGTCTGCCGCTTCGACATCCCCCAAGCCTACAAACACTTCGTCAAAAGCTGCCACCTCCTCATCGGCGACGGCAACGTCGGCACCCTCCGCCAAGTCCACGTCATCCCCGGCCTACCCGCCGCGAACAGTACCGAACGCCTCTCCTCTTCCTCGACACCGCCGATTCCAAGCTCGACTAATGTTTAGATCGAGATCTGATATTGGATATATTTATTCCAAGCTCGGCTATTCGATAGATCTGAGTTTGGTTTTTATTTTTGTTTAAATTTAGTTTAAATTAATATAAAATATTATATTATTCTTTTACCCTTTCAAGTCCATAAAATAATCTAAAAATTAGTCTTCTTTTAACACATAAGCATTGTATTGCCACGTGGTGATGCCATGTCATTAATTTATGACATGGCAGGTTCAATTAGATTGGAATGGAAAAAATTGATAGTTTAATGATCTGATTGAAAAAATTGGAAGGTGAATCACCGAAGTGGAATATGGCCTATAGTTTAGGGTACTAATTCATATTTAAGCCAATTTAAGAACACATGTTATTGTGATTAGGTCTAGATTCATACATCATTTCTCGAATCCATACAAATTCACATAAAATTGGTGATCAAACAATTCATGAATTAAATACGAATCACAATAGATAAACTGAATTGATAGTTTTATTAAACTGAAATCAAAGCATGACGATTATCATTTAACACTAAAAATCCATTGCAAGCCTAAAAAGTAATTTATTTCATAATTAATGAATTAAAAATTGAATAAAGTAAAAAAATCATCATCCCAATTACAAGTACTGAATTTAAAAAGAAGAATAGTAATACACCGCTCTTCTTGGCCTTCAATTCTGCAATCTTCGTGAAATCAGCTTCCTTGCTTTTTCTTCCAAATAATCTTTTCTCAAATATGGCTCCCAAAAGTGTAATGACTTCTCTCTTAGTTCAGTCCTCTACTAATTAACATAAGTTAATTCCCATGACTAAACCAAATACAATCCCCATCCATATTTAAGCCATCCAATCCAAACATCTTGAATTTGAACCAAAATCAAACTCCTTTACTCACCCAACTAGTTATCAGTCCTAAGAATTCCAAATACTAAGAAATAACTCTCTTTAAACTCCTAACTTAAATCTATTACATAAAGAAATCATAAGTTCAATTAATACTTAACTTTCTGCATAGAAAACACAAAACAACAATTGACCCCGACCGACTGGCGCGCCCCGCATCGTGTCTCTTCAGTATATGGCGCGCCTCGCGCTGTCCCAGCAGTATGTATCCTTCATGCAGCGCGCCCCGCGTCGGTAGTGCAGAATGTCAAAAGTCTTGTGATTTCTTCAAATGTCAACTCTTGTATGCCTTCACCTCATTAACTTGCAAAAAGAGCAAAAACCCATCAAAAATAATATGAAATACTCAAAAACTAGCAACATACCAAGCTAAATAAGGTCATATCGTAGGTTAAAAACCTACTTATCACACATTAACTGAAATTAATTTGTTCCTAATCTTCTAACTTGCATTATAATGCGCTATACTTTATCCTTAAATTTTACACTTGTGTATCTATCATTTTACATATTGTCATTTTCTTCAACTCAGAAAAACTTGAATTGTAAGTGTTCCTTGTCATATTATTCTTGGGTTCTCTAACAACTGCCATCCTGATTCTCTTCATGATTTATTGAAAAAAATTCCAATCATACAGACATTTTATGCTCATGGTTTTGTAAAGTGGAGGTACTTTTGAAATGTTAGTGGGTTTAGTTGGCCGGTGGATAAATTGGTGGTTGTGATTGATGGTGGATATCATGAGAGTAGAGAGTATTTTAATGAAATTATTTTATTTTATTCTAAACAATGAGAATTATAGCTCTATTTGCCTCTACTCTCTTCCTATGAAAGTTGAGCTTGGCTCAGCTTCTCCCTCAAGTTTCTTCCCTTTTTCTGCCCCCTTCTTTCTCCCCATACTTTGTTTCAGTTTGGATTCTGCCCAATCTATCCAATTCTCTGTGTTCAATTCTTGAGGGGCTTGACACAAATTGTCTAAGATTTAAGTGTTCAGTCTTAAAACGAATTGTAACATTCGATTGATTGAACAAGAATTTAGTTTTAGGCTGATTAGTTATAGATAAGATGCAATGCGAAATATTAAATCATTCCCTATTAATGGTGTATGATTAATACCAATTTTTTAAGTTTTTTTAGGCAAAAAGGGCCCACTGTGGATAATTTAAGCATTACTCCACTGAACTTTAAAAAAATAGAATTGGCACACTGAGCTTTTTAAAAATTATTAATTGGACCATTTTGTCCAATTTTTTGGACGGGCGTTAAATTGGATTGCATATTTACATACGTGACAGCGAGAGAAAATGAGAATAAAATATTTACTGGTTGGTTAATGATTTGGCAACTACGTAAGCGAAGATTTTGGTCATTTCTACACTTATCTAAGCACACCACTGTCAAAGATTTCCCCGAAGTGAAAGACATTTGCTTCCCATCATCATCCTCTGCAAACATTTCATCTTCGACAAATGCAAAAGATTAAAACCTAGAAAAGCCCCAATTTATTTGCCATAATCGCCTAGGACAGTACATGCTCTTTGTAATCTGTTCACCAAAGTTATCAGATTCTCCATTTTTTCGGCGAGTTTGATTTGGATTGGATCGGATTGGAGAGTGTAAAACTTGACGATTATGTCCTTATAAGATTGTTTTCTTTCAAAACTAACAGAGAGATCTGTGAGTATGTTGTGTGAAGGATGAGGAGAAAGAAAATAGAGCGGAAGGAAGCGTCAAAGAGGAGTACTAGTAAAGAGGGACAGGCCAACGGATTTATAAATAATGGGTAGTAGTAATTGTTTTGAATCCGAAGCTAAGAAAAAAGTAACCCGAAACCACCGTTTGATATTGAAACTTTGTTTTGGTTATAGTTCAAATTAAAGTAGGGAATTTAGGGGTGTTTGCCCGTGGGGGGCATTAATGGTTTTTTGGCATGGTTGAACTAGAATCTAGAGTTTGATACCTATATATATTAGACCTGGCAAAATATGGGTTTTGTTTGGTTTTAGTTTACATAAAATGGTTATGGGTTCAAATAAGAACTAAAACCACACTATCTATTTTTAATATGGTTTGTATGGGTTGAACTCAAATGGTTATAGTTTTAATATAGGTCGACCCAGTTTTGGGTTTTGGTCAGACCCGGCGACCCGACGATTGAACTGGTCAACCTAGTGACCCGGTAACCGGGTCACCGGTATTTCCAGTGCCCTACCTTTTTTGTGCTAATTTAAACCTTTAAATTTGATTGAATGTATCTTTGATTGAGTTTTGAGTTATGATTATGATTTAATATCTTTCTTTTCATATAGATTTAGTATTTATTTAAATTGTATAAAGTAAACATTATACAAATATATTTTCTTTTTTACTGAATTTGATTGAATGTATCGTAGATATGTTTATTTGTGTTTGATTTTATCACTTTTGAGTTTTGAGTTATGATCATGATTTAATATCTGTCTTTTTATATAGATATAATATTTATTTGAATTGTATAAAGTAAATATTGTAGAAATAGGTTTAATTTTTTATTTTGTAGATAAATTAATTAATTTACATATTTACTAAATATTATATATAATATATAATAATAATTAATATATTTAATTATTTATTATTTATTACATATTAATGACGATTCAACTACTGGTTGGACTCCACTCGGTACCTTTTCCGGTTTGATGACTGGTTCAGGTCTGAAAACATTGGTTAAACATTTAAGTTGGGCCAGAACTGAGGCATCTCCACCTCAAATCGACCCTCGCCGTGACAATTTCTTCATCACCTAGACACCTTGGCGTTGCCTAGGCGATGCCATACTGTTGGCTGTTGCGTTGCTGGTTACTGCTGCTGTCGGCAAAAGTTGTAGTCGCTTTTAGGGTTATCTCCCTCTTTTAAGTGATGGGTCATGGGTTAAAAAACTTAAGTTGGGGCCAGCTGCCAAGGCGCTCACCTTGGCAGCTAGTCGTCCAAGGCATCGCCTTGCCATGCTCCAGCGCGAGGATGTCTAGGTAACGCCATGACAACCAAGCCCTCAATCTTTTCCTTTAAAAAGTTAATCTTAGATTATGATTTGCTATTAATGTATTTTAATTTCACAAGATCTAACTGTGGGAGGAAAATGTTCAGCATCTCTAATTTTTCTCTTGGAAGTTGGAACGTAACTTCTTACTGTTGGTAATTTGCGCATTAGTATGCCACAAATCAGTATGGCACTAGCATTTTCTATAGTTATTTCTTACTCTACTTAAATTTAATCTTAACAAAAGCTTATAGCCTTATAATAAACTCAATCATGAAGAGATGATATACCTTTATAAAATTTATACCTCACATTTAATCGGATTTAGAGATTATATTTTGTAGAGAAATATCTAACACCAAATTCCAACGATAAGTACTTTAAAGGAATTTCATTCTATTTGTAAGCATTTACAGATTGAACTATTAAGTTTTTAATTCAAGTTCAGGCTTTAATAATTGTGTCAATAAGGCCGGAGATCATGGAAAGCTGAAGTATGTTTCTGATATGACAAACCAAATATTATAATTGTCTTCCACTTTCTATTCGCAGAGTTGCAGCAACAAAAAGTCCTGTCATATTTATTGGAACCGGAGAACACATGGATGAGTTTGAAGTTTTTGATGTTAAACCTTTTGTTAGCCGTCTTCTAGGTTTGCTGCTCCTTTTCCCAATCTCAACTTACTTTTGAAGATGTTATGCACCATGTGGGTTTACAGATACCCTCTGAATTTGTATATTTGCAAATTCCATTTTGAACTAGGCATGGGTGACTGGTCTGGATTCATGGACAAAATTCACGAGGTTGTTCCTATGGATCAGCAGCCTGAGCTTTTGCAGAAGCTTTCAGAAGGAAACTTTACGCTGAGGATTATGTATGAGCAATTTCAGAACATACTTAAAATGGGTCCAATTGGTCAGGTTTGTCGCCTGATTATGCTTGCTTGAAGTTTGAATTGCCCATATTACCTGTTTAAATTTAACTTTTCAGTGAGATTTGTCAAAAAAAAATTACAAGATAGATATTAGATATACATACATATACATATACATATATATATACACACGCACACAAACACGACTCCACCAAAAAGAATTGTCACCCTAGTACAATCAGAGTATACAAAAAGCAAGTGGAACACATTTGCCCTAGACAACCGTGAACATTCCTCTCTCAAAAAGAGGCCTAAAGAAAGCTCTCCTTCATGGTGGAGAGATAGGACAGGTTGTGGAAGCAGGGGTGGTGAGTAGGTTTGGGACAGTGACATGAGGGTGTACGAAGGTATCCCAAAAGCCTTATGGAGTTGGGTTGTGGAGGCCATTGCCAGGGTATGGGAAGATTTTATTTACCTCGGTTGTTTTTGAGTTGGGGGATGGTTGACGTATCCAGTTCTACAAAGATGTTTAGGTGGGTATTGGGTAAGGTACATCTTGGGATGAGATTCCCAAAATCTCTTTTTGAGTGCAGTAGAGTCAGATGTAGAGGTTGCTGACTACTTTGTCAGCATAAATGGGATTTATTAAGTGACGACCAGTTTTTGTAGGCATGTTCAGGATTGGGAGATAAGAGATGCAATTAATCTATTGTTGTCTCTTTTAGATGGTGTGGTTCCCTTTGGGAGGGAGCACTTGATTAGTAGTGCCCCCTCTTACCAGGTTCACTTTTTGGTCATTCTATAGGAGTTTACGGGGAATGGTATCGTGGATTTCCTTGGATGTGCATTTCAAAGGTGGGTATTCCTAGGAAGGTGATTTTTTCCCGTGGATGGCAACCATTTTGACACTGGACAATGTTTGGGAAATGAGGGAATTTGTTGTTAACAGGTGCTTTATGTGTAAGCAGGATTGGGATTGGACAGATCACTTGTTACATCGCGAGTTTGTTAGAGTTTTATGGGGGTTGGTGTTGACCCTAAGACGGTGGTGGAGTTGCTTCATGCTTGGAAGGAGAGTAAGTGATAGATATGGGATAGGATTAAACATGCTATATGTGGACCATTTGGCGTGAGACATACAAACAGTATTTTGATGATATGTAAAATTCTATATCCTACATTGGTTCTTTACATTTTAGTTTGTTGTATTTTTGACAGAAGGAGATTTAATTCCTTTCTGTGATTTTTTTTATTGATTTCTTAAGTGAGTTTACCTTGTGGCAATTGGGAGTGGTGATTTTTTTGTATGTGTTCATCAGATTGTGTTTTTTGTGTGATCTGCTATTTGTGTACTCCACCTGTATTAGGATACCGTTGGCGTCTTTGTTTATTATGTCTTGTACAATTAAAATAAGGGAAAAGGTACAAGGAAGCCTCCTATTTATTATTTTGAACAATCAGTGCCATCTGTTAGAATTTGAATCCACTGAAGTTTATCATTCCTGTTCTGCCATCTTATTTTTGTTTTTATTTATTCCGGCACCTGCTTTATAAAAATAAATCACTTTTTCTCTTTCTTTTATTTCCTTTTTCACTGGCTTTAATACAAGCAATGCATTTATCAACATGAACCTTCACATTAGAAGTATTCTTTATGGGGTAAATCACTGAAGCTCTGCTAGTTGTGGGTTTCTGTTTGCTAGTTGACAACCAACTTCTTCTATAAATGATGACATTAAGACACTGAAAAGGTATTCATTCATTTTGCTTTGGTTAAGGTTGATAAAGTTCCACGTCTAAAGAAATTAGAGGAAATACAAGTTTCATTAATGTATTTCAAAAAGGAATTCAGTGAGAAACAACTCAATATTATATAACATATTCCATCTCCACAACATAAAGTCGAGGAAAAAACATTAGCAATTTCCTTTTAATGCGTAATTAGTTCCCTGCCATATTTTTTGTGTACTTTTGTGTTGACACTTGACGGAACTAATCAGGGGGGAAAAACATAAAAACATATTACAAAACATATACTATGGTGTATGTAGTTCTTTGACAAACCTCTGTTGTCATTTAACTAACAAATATTTGCTCTAGTGTATCTTTCTTCCCTTCCTCAACTACCCTTGCCCCTGTGAGAATAGCTGTGTTCCCTTCATCAGGTGTAAAGATGCTTGACTTGAAAAATATAGCTTCTAGAAGTTGAAAGATAACCTTGAGTATTTGTTAAGGTCTTGAAGTCAGCATCATTGTCACTTTACTAAGGATGCTCACTGCCCAAATTATCATGTAAAAGTGGCACACTTTGATAACCTAGTTAAAGTTCCTACTTTTGAGTTATGTCTCTGTAAGTAATGCACTTGATTTTTTGTCCTTTAAGTAGAGACTTGTTTGATCTTTCTTAATGTTCATGTCAATTCTCTCTCACTCAACACATGACCCCACACACATACTCAAGCAGGCGGGTGTCTGCAATACATTTGGATTGCCTTCTGCGGTTTCTTTTATTGCCACATATTAGTAATTAACCTTTTTGTTTTGTGTAGGTTTTCTCAATGCTTCCTGGATTTAGTGCAGAGTTAATGCCAAAAGGTCGTGAAAAGGAAAGTCAGGCAAAGATCAAACGTTACATGACTATGATGGACTCGATGACTAATGAAGGCAAGTGAATATTGATTTTTCATGGAGATCACTTTGCTAGTGGTATTTATTAGTCTGGTGTTCCAACTTTTATTGCTAATGTTTTGCAGAGTTGGATAGTTCGAACCCGAAGCTCATGAATGAGTCCCGAATCATGCGGATAGCAAGAGGGTCTGGTCGTCAAATAAGGGAAGTGATGGAAATGTTCGAAGAGTACAAGCGATTGGCAAAGATCTGGAGCAAGATGAAGGGCCTTAAGATTCCAAAGAAAGGAGATATGAGTGCCTTATCCCGAAACATGAACGCACAACATATGAGCAAGGTCCTTCCTCCACAGATGCTGAAACAGATTGGTGGAATGGGTGGCTTGCAGAATTTGATGAAGCAGATGGGTTCTGCTAAAGACATGATGGGAATGTTTGGAGGCGGAGACCAGTAGTAGCTTCTTCTGTTTCTGAGTGCAACTTCAGTTGTGATAACCAAAAGCACAAAGCTCTTTAATCTGGCCAACGGCCCAATGCTGCTGACCTGACCATGTTTCTAGACTTCCAATAGAAGCTGATACAAGTCAAACCCATCCAAATATAATTACACTTACTCATGATATTTTAGTTAGCGTCTTCTAGCATGTATCTAGCCAAAAAAATTGAGTGGCATCTAAGTTAACTAGTATTGGATGAGTTTTACGAAGATTTCTTGCTATTATTCAGATGATATTTTTAACAGCAAGTAGCCAAAAAAATAATTAACATATCAAAAAGCTTGATGAATCTGGATAAAAATATGATCTGAAAGAACTTGCACACAGGCGTAATTTCCCCTATTTTAAAACTTTATGTACACGCTTAAGCACTATTTTTTTTCCTTTGTTGACAAATAGTAATTTTTAAGTTCTTGTTCTCTGCATCTTTGATATTGGGCAGTGCTCTTTACACTAATGAAATTGTAAAATGTAAAAATAATAATATAAAATTTTGCTCCGTACATGGGCTCTATACATATGTTCTACACTTGTATAACCACAATTTATACCGGCCACTACATTCATGATTAATTTGACTACATTCATAATTTGTTTGTAGACGAGAAACTATATTGTTACAAGATACGTAATAAATACGACTTTATTTTTACAATGACTTGCTGAGAACAGTTTTTCCTGAAGTAGTTTGTTCCTCTGCATCATGTTTCTCATCAGAGTTGTCTGCTGTGCTGAGAGCACATCGAATAACAGAGTTAACCTGTTTCCTCAATCTGGCATTGTCAATGAACATGTCTGTAAGCATCAGCCTCAACTCATCGTCTGATGCCCTAGTCTTAACCCCGCTATTATTATGACCAGCATCTGAAATATTGTTTTCAACATCTTGTGAAAGGAGTTGCGCCTGATCAAGGCCATTAAACATACAAAAACTAGAGTGAGTCGAGAGAAGAGATGTCAGCAAGGGTGAAAGGACTTCTTTTTTGGTACACTATTGAGAAAGCATATTACATTTCATTTCTAATTACGGCGGGGAAAGATGAGGTTTGAGCCCCAACCAAATATGATCAAGCGGGAGGCTCCCTTACCACTAGGCTATCCACACAACTAAATATAATTGCTGAATAATACCTCCTTCCCCCACCCCCCACCCCCCACCCCCGCAAAAAAAAAACCAACAACACACCCCACGTACAACAAAAAAAACACCAAAATGCGAAAAAAGTCTTGTAGAAGCATACAAGGATATTAGAACAAAAGACAACTATTCTCAAAAGCATGAAGAAAGATACCTCTGCAAGAACAACACCAATTTGATTATCAGATGTAGTCAATAGATCAACAGCATCGGTGGGTGATGAAGTATCTATAGCCAACTTATCTTCTTCCTGGACGAGAAAATTAACACTGCATTCTTCAAGACGATTTCGAAGAACTTCACATTTATGCAGCAACTTCACGGTAGCTGCATTTGCATGTTCACTTCTTTGCTTTTCCTGGTGGAGAACCCTCTTAACAAAATAATCAACAATCCATAAGTAAAACTAAAGAAAGAACAAAATTACCAAAAGTAAAACAAGAAATTTGCACAGAAAAATAATAATAAGCTTAATAACATGTTAGCTTTTAAGGGTAAAACTTGAAGTTCCATTCTATAGAAAGTTGTACAAGGAAAAGTAACTTAAAGGCAGTAGAAAAGTAGCAAGAAATAATCATTTGCATTAGCAACTCAGAAAGTTCCAACTTCCAACTCAATTCAGAAATAATTTAACGAAGGAGTGGCCTCGTTAAACAACAATAAACATTACTTCAGAGGATCCAAATGAAAATAAACAGGGTTAAGAAAATAACTACCTCCCCTTCTAGTTTTTCTTTCATCAATCTGCTAACCTCATGCATCAATTCTAGCTGAGAACTTCGAAGAGCTTTGACCTTTTTGATAAGAAGTTTAACATCGGATTTTGATTTCAACTCTAACTCTTCCTGATGTTTCTGCAAGTTCTCTAATTTCTCTCGAGTGACATCCAACTCTTGCAACAACATTTTGTTATGCTGAATGATGGATATTTTTGACGACTCCATAAGCATCTTTTCATCCTGAAAAGTTCTTCTACATCATTCCCAACCATAGAAGATTAAATAAAATGCTTAAATGACTTTTAGAAGAATTAGACCTGCTCTGACTTCAATTTTAGTTCCAACTCCATACACTTTCTCCTAAAATCCTCTGTATCCCACTGCATTTGAATAAATTTGTCCCTTTCATTTACAATACCTTGCTGCATGCTTTCCTTTCCACTCTGCTTAGTAGTTTCAAGTTCCAATTCCAAATCTTTGACCTGCAAGAGACAATTCTGAAAAGCTAGTAATCATGAATAGAAAATCATATCATGAAACTGAAACACAGTACGCAAAAGTAAAGATATAACTTATTCTCGTGTTTCTTTTTCTTTTTTATTTATAAGAAAGTAAAGAACTTGCAACTTTTTTGAATAGATGTTATAACTGACATCCTAGAAACCAAAAATTATTTATATTATTTCAAACTAAATATGAGTGCCAGTTGTATCAGAAATAGAGAGAAGGGGGCATGTGAGACTCTCATAGTCTTCATCATCTTTAAGGCGATGTAATAACTTTGCAATTCTCTGAACCACACTCTCCTGTTTTGCCTAGTGACAAACAACATGCAGGGTTGTAGCAAGATGAAAGGTGGTTTATTCAACCGCATCGCAAACACTTTCTACAATTCCCAAGTGGAAGCATGTGCAATTGTCATAATATAAGGAAGTGCTAATAGCAGCAAGGACGTGTCATACCAAAAGCAGCCATGCTCTAGGGAGTCATCAGCCTGTCACTCGGGTCCGGTTCTGATCTATTTGTTCGACAATTCACATCTTTTTGCCAATGCTTCTGGATGCCGTCGAAAAGCCAAACTTCCTACTTCATGTAATAAACTATGAGGGGTATCATCTTGACTAAAAGGGTAAATCTGTGGACTGTGGGTCCCTATTATAAGCAAAGCTAAATATTGTGGAAGCAAAAACCAAAAGAAGGCCTCTGAGTGGAGTTGTGAAGAACATACAGTAGGAATGTCTACAAAGAAGTAATTTGGTGTCCGTGACAGCCACATTTCAAGCTCAGAGGCCTTATAGGGTGTGCCATCAAAGCCATTTGCTGGAATAATAATGAAGAATAATTAACCAGCACTGCAGATTTTAAATCTATTACAGCAGTGCATCTGGAGTCGGAGAACTTCAAGCTCTCGGAAAAATTTGTGAGGGTCCTCGAGCATCAGACAGATGTAGGTTTATCCTACTTCCAGCAAAATTAAAGCATCTAGGCTACAGCTAAGCTAATGATTCCCTGGTAAGGTAAAAACACAGTCAATGTGACCTATAATTCCTTTAACTTATTCCAAAGACTTAAAAAAAATGGCTCTAAGATGCCCAATCGATAGAGGTTGAGCACTCAAAGAAAGAGACGGAAAGAAATCAAATGCTTTATATCGTATTCTTTGAAACAAATAAAAGGAAAAAAATATAAAAATGAAACAAACTAGTCATAAGATTCATAGGATTTCACCATGTAGAAGTATACTCAAATTGTGATTGATTATTAAAATCCACATAGAAGTAATACGCGCCAAATCTGTTTGACTAATTATCAATATAAAATTTTCATTAAGGGCCACATTATTGGCATGCACCACTAAAGTTGCTACCGGACCAACCCAGACATTGTCTTTGCCTTCATAAATTTTGATACATGACCTTCCAGAATGCTTGATGTTATGTCCTGAGTGAGTCACATAGCGAGCCTAAAAGTTGTATGTGACTTAATAAATTAGTACCAGGACTTCCAGAATGCTTAATTCTAATCTTTCCACACCCTCACTGACCTTTAGGGGTTTGTATTCAAATAACATTTTACTCATCTAAAAGTAATCAAGTACAGTCATAATTAGACCTGCCTCGTAAATACAACAGCAACAAATTTGCAAGAACGAATAATCCCCAACAACGCTAGCATATCGCAGTCTTTATTGACATGATCCATACTGGCGGCAATAAATATTGGCTCATTTGCCTAAACTGTTTTCCAAGATTGACATTCACAAAAGATGGACACAAAAACACAAAGATATATGTGCACAGAAAAAAACACACAAAGCTGATTTCACTTTCACTTTCATCAACAATACTGCAATTAGGGAGTAGGGGCTCACCTTTGTTGTAAGGTATTGCTTCACAGCAAGCTCTTCATTTAATCTTGCTATAATATCTTCCATGTCCGTGTTTGCGGTCGCTAGTCTCTGTTGCATGGTGACAAAAACCCTGTTCACTTTCTGCCGCCCCTCTGATGGAAGAGCAACTAGAAAATCACTTGGATTATGTAAACCTGAGCCAACAAGTAGATCCATGGATTTTGAAGCTTCAGCAGCTTCAGTAAATTTGAGCGAATTATCACCTAATGAATTTGTCAACCCCAAATTTGAGATTTCGCTGTTTCTTACAGAACATACGTCATTTTCAACACTCTCAGTTGACAATGTCCGAACATGTTTACCAAGTTTGCAACTCTCAAGTCCAGAAGAGAGATCCTTTCCATCCTCACAACTAGATACAGCTAAAGAAGAACTTCTATTAACATCGTCTTTGTCCATACCACTGTTATCCCTTCTTAACAGCACCTTATGTTGAGGAAATCTCATCTGGAAATCCTGAATAGAATCTTTCATAAGCTGGCCATCACCTTTTCCAGTCAAGCTGTCCCTATGAGTTGTTTCTAGTTCACAAGCTAAGCCTTGGTTAGATGTTGAATTCTCGAAACTGACTTTAAGGTCATTTTCCCTCCCACACCTCGGAGTTCCAAGTTCAGATGTCTCGTAAGCAGAATTGTTCCCAAAATCTGACGCAAATGATGAACTACCCGCAGCCAAAGAAGCATCAGAGTTGGTTTGAAGATGATATGAAGGAACCACACTATTAGCAGGTAAATTTTCATCTAATGCAATCTGATTTGAATCACAGAATGCTGAAAAGTATCACCATACAAAAATAAAATTTTAGTATGGCTTACTATTTTCTGTTTGTTTCTAAATGCACGTAAGACAACCTATTTCAATAGATTACCAACACAACATGCATAGTTCTTGCAATTTCATAAGAGGTTATTTAAAATATATTGCTTAAAATGCAACTAAGAAATTATATAAGATTTTAAAACAGCAGCAAAAGAACACCTACATGACCTCACAGCAGCTTCCAACTCGAGAAATATTGCTACATGGACAGTTCTGGACAAATCAATATCAGATAGTAGTTTCTCCATCCAATCTTCCAAAGCCCATCTACGCTGCACAACATTGTGTACTTGCTATCTTATTATGAATACAAAAAACCAGATTACTTAGTTGCTGAGAAAAAAATATGCAGGAGTTTATGTCCAAAATAACACAATAAAAACACCAATATTGAACAAGCCCAGATATGCCTTATTTCCACGTGACTATAGCTAAGTTTTTACCTTCACTGATAAGCATTCATTTTTTTCAGTGTGCATATGTATTTTGGCATTGTAACATAGTATTATATAAAGAACTTATGATGTGATGCTATGACACAGAGAGTAAAGACACCGCATTCACTTTTCCTTGATAAATCAATAGATGAAGTGCAAAAAAACACTTGGGCTGAAAAAGAAGATAGAAAAAGATGGAGAAAAACATGAACTCATAGACGTTAATGAATTTCGAGTATAGCATAAGCATAATTTCAGATAGGAAATCCACAACAGAAAATGATATTTCCACATGAAAACCGTCGCTATAGGATCCTATAGCGACGGTTTTCACGGTCGACACTTTTCATGTGAAAATATCAAAAAGTGTTGTGGAAATATCAATTTCCTTTCAGATAATGCTATATTGATCTTTCAGTGCATATATAGGTTAAGGTAGTGCAGAAAATAGAGTTGCAATCACTATTCCGCTTTGGTCTCATCAAGTCAACAAGTGAACTGCATAAACTTGACTCTGGAGTCTGGATTCTTCTTTTTCTTTTTTTGACACGTAAGAATTCATCACATACATACATAGACGCCATAAAGGTGTCACCTCAGTACACGCTGGGTATATAATCAGGTGGATACAAAAAATACAAAGCCTGCAAGAGTGAACAGCCCAAAACTCTTATAAGACTGTAACACCCCAGTCCCACATCGAAAGATAGAAAAAAAATTTGTCTCCATATAAGGAAATAAGTTACTACCAATAGTACCTTCAAGTCATGCCCTTTTGAGAGCCTGTGGTGGGCTAAGATGACCCAAGAAGATACTATTGGGCCAGTGATTTGAAGCTTTATTTTGATGAATATGATTCGATTCGATTCGATTCGGACTTGGAATTTGACCCGAGATTTGTTCCGGACTCGGGATTTGACCCAGGTTGTTACATATGGTATCAAAGCCGACTCTCGAAAGCTCGGGTCGGGTCATCCATCCACCCACCCACCCACACCCACCCCCACCCCGCCCTCCCAAAAAAAAAAGACATCCCCCACCATCGGGCGAGTGCGAGACAAAAAACGAGGTTCTTAAACTAAATTGCCAAAAAATCTTAAGTATAGGAAACAACAGACACAATGTAGGAAGTTTAGAAATATAGATTAAAATGAGAAAAAAAAGGTTATAAAGTACCTATACAAGCATGGAATAGATAAAAGCACGCATAAACAAAGCACAAAGATTTAATCTCATATAATTTATAATTCAAGAATGTATAATAATGAGGATTATAACTCTTAATATAGGAACCTTGGATTTAAAAAAGGAAATAACTCCTAATATTTATCTACTACCTAAATTAATATTCTAGAATATTCTACTTAAACTAATCTAAATATAATTACATAAATATAAATTATCTATTTCTAGACAACAATACAATATAATTAATAATGTACATCTTACATTCATGGTTATCATTCTTACAACTACCTATAATCCCGTGCAATGCATGGGAATCGTATTGAATGAAAGAACAATTATTAAAATATATTAAGAATATTATTGAAATTATTACGGTCAAAATTACTCTTATACTTCTTCCGTCCCGCATGGGAATCGTATTGAATGAAAGAACAATTATTAAAATATATTAAGAATATTATCGACATTATTACGGTCAAAATTACTCTTATACTTCTTCCGTCCCACAAAAGATGAGTAAAATACACCCCAAAAAAATTTATATTATCCCATAAAAGATCTCTAACAATTCAAATTTTAAATGTCATATAAAATTTATTTTACCCTAAAAAAATACTTAAATAGGGTACACAACTTCTAAAAAAATACTTTGGGGGTCCATGGAAACTTATTTATACTCTCTCCACTAGTTTTGTTTTATTATTTTGTCTAAAAGTGTACTTAAAGACATTTTTTATGGTACAAAGGAGTATTATCATTGAAATGAAGAGAAGAAAAAGATAGTAAGCACATAAGATATAAAAAGTGCAAAATAAAGAAAGTAATACATAGTATATATGGTAGGAAAAAATATCAAATTGCAAAAAGAGAAAGTAGCAATACTCATGGCCTTAATTTTTCCCTTATTCCTTTATGCTACATTACCACTTTAGAAAGTGGGTTTGATATATAATCTCTCTCTTAGTCCTTTTTGCTATTTTGGAAAATGAATATATATAAGTGAAATATCTAATATAAATAAATTTAAAAATATCACTGTTCAGAGAAAGATAGGAGAGAAAAATTAAAATTAAAACTTCTAATCCGCATAGGAGAAAGATATAGCATGTATCAAAAATATTAAACATTAAAACAAACGTACCTCATCCAAGAGACTCCAGCTTTTCATTCTCAAAAGCTTTCTCGGAGGAGCTGGAGGCAAAGTTTTATTGGGAAATACATTTTTGAGCTACAGACAAAAAATAAAGTATTTCCTTGAACCACTCAATCAAATCAACGGAAAATGAATTTCTGAAGCTTAAAAGAACAACCGCCAAACTCTTTACAATGGAAGAAATAAAAAAATTTGTCATTTCCACAAAAAGAGAGGTGGTGAAACACTATTAAAGACTGGAATTTGGATTGCACAAAAATGACGAGGAAATCCAACTTACATCCGAAAATAGCTTCAAGAAATCATTAAATCTTCTTTGTATTCCTCGGATAGTGGTGATCCCTTCTGGTGATTGTATTCCAACTTGAACTCTATAAAACTGTAACTTATGAATGTTAACACACAAATTTCAATTCTATAGCTAGCAAAATAGATAATTAGGTTACATAACTTAAAAGGGTTTAATATATGATACTTTGGTCCAGACAAATTATTTAGACTAATAGAGAATATGGTTATTTCGTAATCAAGACATGAAACAGTGCTTTAACATAACATCGCACCCATCAACGCTTAAAATATGAATTCTTAAGTATCACATCCATCACCCATAACGAAAATATGAATTCTTTTGTTGAAAACCATTTAGAAATTGGAAAGTGAGAATGACGAAGAGGGATGAGGAGGATATGGATACAATCAAGTCGGATTTTGTTTCATGGGTAAACAGCAACTTGGAAGACAAAATATTCAATTATTTTGTGATGCCATAACTTAATTAATTAGAAACCCAATGGTTGGCTCAATGGCATGTGCTCCACCATAATAAAAGGGAGGTCAAGTGATCAAATCTTGCCAATTTCAAGGGCCCACACAAGCTTGTGTTTAGAATTTGGATTTGCCTATAGCACAGCTCATGTGGGGAGACGGGTACCCGGGAAATATTTGAATGATATAAGAGGTTGGGACACCCATGAATTTCAAAGGTAAAAAGTAAGAAAAAATTAATTAAGTAGAACAAGAGATATATTAATTAATAGGGTGGCATGCATCCACCGAAAATCACTTGGAGTGTGATTAACATCCCATTAACGGACATCATAAGTCATAACATCTACTAAGATAGGTGGTGTAATCGTTAATATAAACCTCCCATAACCTAGTCCCCTATAAAATAGAAACTCTTTCCAAATCTAAAGTCCAACATACTTGACATTTCATCATTGCTATATGATACAATTTTGTTGTTATTGATTAGGTGAAAAGCCGAAAGCCCGATATCTAGGATAGTGATATATTGTTTTTTCTAAAACAGAAATTTCTTACTTGAGATTTGCCGCTTTTGTTTCTTGGCAACATCATATTCATCTCCTCCACTGAAAACTAAATTAATTTTTGGTACCTTATTCACCCCATCTGTAGAAGTTTACAGGATTTCCACCCAATTGAACACTGTAGATACTCCTCCCCTCTGATAAATATTTTTAGTTTTTGGATCGCTATGTCTTCCTACTTTGCACAAGTTTATCTGGTTTTTCCAAAATTGAGGACCATAACTACTTATAATAGAAGGTATGTCATAAAAGATCTCCTAAAATAATACTCCATCCGTTCCAAAATATAAGATCAACATTAACTTAAGAAGTTTTCAGACCCAAAATTGACATAAATTAACTTAATTTTAGTTAATACAATGACGAACATTGTAAACTATCTAAAATACATTAATAATAAGTTTCGTTTTTTCGTAAAAATCTTGTCAATTTAAATTTTGAAAATGTCTTAAATTGACTTTCAAACGTCAATAATCTTATAATTTAGAACGGAGACTAGGGAATATTTGACACAACAGTTTTAAAAGGTTGTTGTACTAAAACTCACTACTGGATCTTTCAAATATAGATAAACAGTCGTTCATAAGAAAGTAGATACAATATATCGCAGTTAATAGTCACAAAGTGCTTAATCAAGGAAATAAATAAAACATATACCACCACAGGATCAGAACCTCTGGAACTTGGTAGAATAATCCAAGAAGGAATGGTGACACAGTAACTCCATCCTGTATGGGGATCATGTGGCCAGACTGAGTTCCTTCCATCCTACATTCAAGAAGAAAGAACAAGAAATTATTTTTACTACAGAGATGGACAACAACTTAACAATAGAAGCAGAGGCGGAACCGGGGGGGGCGTCATATGACCCCCCAACCCAGGAATCTGAAGCCTATGAATATTGAGATGGGTATAATTTAAGAAATCTTATTAATTTGAGATGGGTATTATAGGTGTGCTTAAGGCCTATGAATATTGGGATGGGTATAGTTTACTATATTCTTTCCATTAATGTTTATCTTTATTAATTGTTATTTAAATTTTTATACTTAAGAATAATAAAGAAATGATTTACTTAAACAATTGTTAAACAATAAGAATTGAAAATAAAAAAAAAAAGTAACAATTAATATTATGTCAATGAACTACTTGACAACTTTTCCTTCTCCTTTTCAGACAGATGGAGAGCTTTCTCATATTCTTCCACCTATAATAAATTAACAATATTACTATAAGATAAAATGATGTTAAATAAATTTGATGATTAATTAATTAATATTGCACTCATTTGTCTTACTGACTTAATCATACCTTGGTATCAATTTTTTATAAATGAGAATAACTTAATTCATTCTCTTGCTTTGAGTGACTTCTCTCAGTTGTCTCCAACTAAGATGATCAGAACCACAATATAAGATTTTGAATATATAATATTATAATTTGTAATTTATCTATAAAAATAACTAATCAGTTGACTAAAAACTTTAAAGTCTCATTAATAATCTCATAGTTCGAGGAAAATTAAAATATATATATATATATATATATATATATATATATATATTTAAAGCCATTAACATTATAACTCAAATCAAAAATTGATAAGAGTTGAAACAAGATGTTAGGATGTTATAAAATACTATAATATCCCAAAGCGTCAATAAATAATAATAATTTTTTTTACCGATATATTTTGACCACTCTCTAAAAATGTTCTGGATCCGCCGCTGAATAGAAGCATACATGTGCATATTTCAAAGCATAAAAAAATGATTAAGTTGTGTATGTGGTCAAGTAAGATGCAAGAAATACAATATCACTGCTTAATTAAAGAATACCATCTTCAAATTGTTAGTAATCTACTAATTGGTTAACAATTTTGAACAATTCTAAAAGCCCAAGTTATGTTACCCAAGTACGAGGGGGAGGGCTCCAATCCATGCCTAAAGGGAGAGGCGAAGTGCCGTCATTGCGATGCTTTGGAGGGCTGCTGCTGCTATTCGTCTTCTTCTTTGGCATTGATGAGAAGATAGTAGGATCAGAATTGATAGCCATGGATTCAAAGATGGTGGGATCGGAGAGTCCGAAACTATAAAGAGATAGATCGGTTGTTCCGTACATATAACTCATCTTCTTTCCTACTGATATTCTCTCTCTTCCGTCTCTCTTATCCGGCAGGGCGGTGCGCGGATTCTGAGGCGTATTGCAGGGGTAAAGACAACCACTCAGTACCTAGGATCTGGACCCCGTTCGGCAACGACTCATTTTAAAAATGACTTAAATTAAAATATAAATTAACTTATAAATTATTTTAAATAAATATTTCTAAATAAAAACGTTTCACGTCAATTTGACTTATAAGATATAAATTATTTAACTATAAAATAAGTTCTCAAAGGCTGGTAATAACTTATAAATTAAAAATGACATTAATAAAAAGTGAAACAAAATAGAAGATAGTAAAATAGACATTACATTTAGTCAAACAAACTTATTTTAAAATAATTTATAAATTATTTTAAAATAATTACAAATAATTACTTCTTCTTCTTTTTTAACCGGTATATACCGGTTCACTGTACCGGAACTGGTTCACATTTATACTTTATCGGTCGGTTCGGACCAATCCGATTCGTCCAAAAACCGAAAAACCGGTTATTTTGCCTAGCCCTGCGCCCCGCTGGCCACTGAGGTCCGTTGTCTGCAATTGACCAATCACGACCACGATCCCCTTATCGTTCAGCGGATCTAACATGATAGACATTACAAAACAATTCTAAGAAGACGCCCAGATAAACAATACTTAAGTAACCACCGCGAGGCGCAAGCGGTGATAGAAGAGTCATGGTTTACGGTTCGAGTAATTTAATAGAGAAGTGAATCTAGAAATAGAATTATCGAATTTGAATTGGATGTGCATGTACGAGGGAGTTCAGACGGAAAACAGTAGATGATGGATTGGATTATTTTGTGAGATTGATTTGGGCATGTAGTTCAGAATTTGTGTGTTCAGAAATCCTCAAAATAATGGTCAGAGGAAAGATTACTTGTTTTTCTACTGAGTAGTAAAATTGGGATAGACTGGGATAAATTGTGGAGGTTAGAGAGCGCAATTGGGACAATTTCAGTTTGGATGAGGGGTATCAAAATAAGTTACGGTTATATCAATTTTGGCTTAAATATGAATTAGTACCCTAAACTATAGGTCATATTCCACTTCGGTGATCCACCTTTCAATTTTGTCAATTAGGTTATTAAACTATCAATTTTTTTTAATTAAACAAATTGAACACGCCACGTCAGCAATTGCTGATGTGGCTAATTTAAGTGGGGTCTTAACAAGCTTACGTGGCAAATAAATAATTTAATATACATTACATAAACAAATCATTTTAACAGCATGGGCAAAATTGTCAATATCTTAAAAAGCCCTAATTAAAATAAAACAAACCGATCAGACTAAAAGAAATTAAGCAAACACTTCGATCACATCTCTCCCCCAATTCTTGATAGAAAAACCCTAGATTAACCAAAGCGCGAAGAATTGAAGATAATCACCCATTCCGACACGATTTCATCACGATTCCAGCGAATAAGGACCGTGCATGTGCAATATGTGCTGAGTCGGCGTTCACCACAAACAACATCGGTCCCCACTGTCGGTCCTGTGACGCCCCCAAAATAGGTTCATTCCACCCAATCCATTCTGAGTCGTCAAATACATGGTACAGAAAACAACTACAACTTTATTACAACAATTGTCGTGCAAAATACAACAACACATATGCTGTGAGTTTGGATACAAATATATACCAAATGTGACATTGGACATCATCATGTATCAGCACCTCACAAAGGTACCTTACATAAAGGTACAGTCAAAAACTGTTTTAGAAACTAGAATCTTTGGGAAGTGCTCAAGGAAACCTTCGTACATGGGAGGCCATGCGTCTAGGTTATGATAGATATCATATGGCCACAGAATTATCCTTGGTTGACCCAATAGACCCCAAAGAAAAACGAGAAGATTACTATCATATTCTTCCCAATGGTGAGTCTTCTCTTGACTTATCATTATCTCCACTGTATCTAACTGAGAATTATACTTCAAACAAACACCAAGATTATATAGATAGTGCTTGTAGATATACTCGGTAAGCGAATGTGCACAATCATGTCTTATGATGACACGAGGTTGTATGTCGTTAGACATCTTGTATTATAGTGGCAAAACACCCTTCCAACATTGGGTTCGCCTCACCCTATTTTCTTCACCAAATATAACTACTAAATGATGACCACCGTTCTATTCCCTTGTTACCCTCGCTCGACCCAGCTACACTCTTATTACCTGAAAGGAATTGTGAAGCAAAAGGGTGAGCACAACTAGCTCAGTAAAGAATATCATGACTAAAGATAAATAAATTATCAATAGTCTTCATCAATAATAAATCAGAGATTTAGAATATATGGTAGATGATAAAAAATTTCAACCATAGTTGCAGCGGAACATGCAATCCATTAGAAGAGTCAAATAGACTATAAAGTCTATTATCTTCTCCATATTAAAAATCCATCAACAATGTTTTATCCCTGTTATATCAATCAACAATTCTGGTCCACAATCATATGAATAACTCATAATCATAACTGTAGTTCTAAATTCCTCTTCTCATCCAGGACGAAGATAATTTTCATCACCTATCTTTACCTGAAACATCAAAGATCATGGTTATACCAAATCACATTTCCTGTTCATAATCATACTAATAAATCCATCTTTGCACTACGGCCAAAGATATTCATTTGTATCACCAGTTGGTCATGTTTATCTCAACATCTGTTCATCTTTGCACTACTGGCCAAAGATATTCAACAACATGTCATCTTTGCACTACGGGCCAAAGATATTCATCAACAATTCATCTTTGCACTACAGGCCAAAGATATTCCTCAACAGTTCATATTTGCACTACGGCCAAATATATTCATCAACAGTTCATATTTGCACTACAGGCCAAATATATTAATATCTCAAAGAAATATATAATAATTTCAGAATTTATATAAACATTAATTATAACCATGTTAATCAATTCACCTTTACACTTAAGCTAAAGATATTCACTTATAAATTCAATGGTCATGATCATACCAGTCAATAATTCAACTTTGCACTACTGGCCAAAGAGAACCCATAGTCATGATCATACCAATAATTTACCCATCTTTACACTCAAGCGAAAGAGAATTTCAACATCAAGGTTATAAAAATGTTATATATGATAATAAAAATAATATGATCAACATATAGATTTAATCTCAAGAGTAATATTCATAAATCAACTATAATTTGGTTAGAAAAAGAAACCAATTTTGTCGTGAATAGTAACTCGTGAATAGTAACTCATAAATAGTAACTCGTGAATAGTAACCCTGACATGAAAAAGGTAGAAATTCCACAATAATATACATACCAATATTTCGGTATAATGATATTGAAAGAATAATATTCTTAAGCTTATAAACAATTTATTTAAATTGTTTACACTTTACTAATTAATGCATTTAATCATCATAAAATGCCAACTCTTAAGATTTCATCATCAATAACCAAAACCCTCATAAAAAAAAATCTGCATATACCTCATATATAGGATTCTCAAGCCATAAAATCCTATTTTCAATTTTCTTACTTTACATAACATATTTAATTCATTTTCTCATAACTAGACTATTTTCATGAAAAATACCAAATCCGTTCCAAAAATATTTTTTTTCTGGAATTTAGCATAATATAGTCCCATAGTGAACATATATTTTTTTCAGAATTTTTAAAAGTCATTTACTATTTTTCATATGGCCAAAATAGCCGAATATTTAGACATTTATCAAAAATTATACTTTTATCCAAAAATTCTGAAATTTACAGAGTATACTTCTATCATATACATGTACTCCCAATAAAAATTTTATCAATTTTGGAGTTAACCACAAGGAATTATAAGCGATTACTTTTAAAATAGTCTTTTCTCATAAAATTCATAACTCTCAATCTATACATCCAAAAATCACCATTTTTGGACACAATCAAGAAAACTCATCAAAATATCATTTTAAATTTTTCCAGAATTTTTGAAGGTCAGAAAAATTACGAAATTAAAGATCATAACAACCCTTAAAATCCCTTACTATCCCTTACCTCAAAAGAGCAGTACTTCTGACTGGATATCGGATATGATGTTGAAGGAAACTTGCACTAATGAATAGCAACTCACCAAGTATCTGAAAACTCACAAAATATGCTTCATAATATAGAGAGAGAAAGAGAGAAAGCTTATGTTTCTGGTGTGATTTTCAATTCTAACTTAGCCCTCTATTTATAGGAAAATTTTGGTAGGTTTGACCTGCAACCTGATGGCTTTACCTGCTACTATTCCCACCCACCACATTTAAAATATAATTCAGCACATTTCTTCACCAACCACAAGTGGGGCCCACCAATTCTAGAATTTTCCACCAAAATGATAAACTCCGAAAATTCAACAATTTCTGAACCAGTCATCTCGTAAAATTCATAATAAATCATACATTCATTTTTAACGGTTCAAAATTTGCGGGCATATACTCAACTTATATATGTATAACATATCCAAAAATTACCACGATCCAACGGTCGGATTAAAAATTATAACCCCCGCAAAATATCTCAAAAACCCTGATTTTTAATACCTCCATTCCGATAAAAATACGGATAAAAATCTCAACATTAACTCCTTCATATTTTTTTAACCACAAAAATTTATCCCTCATTTATATCCCCATAAAATAAATATTTTCTTATCACATGAATCAATAATTAATTATTCACAAATAATATTACAGAATCACATTTATGACAACCAGGCCGTTCCCAGGAAAGAGGGGGCTTTCCAATAAGGATTTCTCCTTACTGGCGCGCAATTAGATGACCAAACCTCTCCTTAGACAGAACTTTCTAGACATTGCCAATAATGCTATCTAATAATACTATTCAAATAATATGAATTATTGATCTGATAATGGGAAATACTGTGCAGCAACAATTATTGAACAACAATAATATAAAATTTTAACGTAGCAATTATTGAATCAATAAAATAAAATATTGAACAGTAATTACTGTAACAATTATTGAGTAGTGCCTTCTTACGTAAGAATCAATAATTTCAAAAATACTATGCAATACCGTGTGCTACTGTGCAATAACGCGTATTACTGTATTTTAACCACCGGGTATTCCAACAGTGTTAACGGTAACAACTACGCCGTTATTTGTAAAAACTCAAATTTGTCGTTTTCTTCACCCGACAGTTATTCTGTTATGGGGCCCACAAATGGCTGCACCGTCGTACGAATATTCCCCGACAGAAAGAATATTCCCCGACAACAATGATTATTTTATAACCACTTGCTTATTTTGAAAAAAAAATCATATTTCACTCATAACTTTAAACTTTTATCAATTTAACCATTTACTGAATAGTAATTATAAGAAAATTTGAATACTTTTATTTCATAAAATTCGGGGTCTTACAGGTCCTCACTGTCGGTCCCCACTTTCGGTCACTACTTTCGAAAGATAGCGAAGTAAGTTTATGTTTATGGTTTGAATATGTGTTATATTTGGACTTTATGTTTGTATTGCTTACAAATCTGTAGTCTCCTAATTGTAAAGTAGTATTCCCCCTCAGTTCCCCATAGTTTTGTCTCCCTAACTCATGTGAGGTCCCCATTTATTTACTTTATGTTTAGTACTTGTTAAATATATATATAATAGTTATATATTTTTGGTTAATGCAGAAATGGATGTCATTACTTTAAGATTTCATCATGGTGGTAAACTAATAAATAATGGTGATATAGTTGATTATGTTGGAGGCACTGTTAGTCAATTGTGTAAATATGATCCTGATTATATAACTGGGCCTGGGATTATTGATTATGTTTCAACAGTACTTGGAAGTAAGAATGTGAAAAATGTATATTATCTTATTCCTGGTCAAAGTTTAGCAGAAGGGCTTAGGGCAGTAGGTTATGATAAAGGTGTTATTGACATGTGTGAGTATGCTAAGAAGAATCCTGTTGTTGAGATATACTCAGACCATGACCATGAACAAATAGTAAGTACTGATGATGACAGTGAGGGATTTGTTGAAGTTTTAACAGATGTTAACATTGAAGAACAGACTGATAATGAGGGAGTAGAAGAGATTGAGGTTGATGTGCTTCAGACTGATAATGAGAAGGATATAGAATATGAAGGAGTAGGAGATACAGACTCTGATATAAGTAGTAATTGTGACTGGTTAGTTGAGAGTGATGAAGAGTTACTTGTTGCTAGGAAAAATTTGAGAGCAGCAAAAGAGAGGGAAAAAAGTGAGAAAAAGAGGAACAGAAGAAGAAAAATAGATGAAGATACTGAAGAAGAAAATGAAGAGGGAAATGAAGAGGGAAATGATAAGCATGTTGATGTTGATGAAATTGGGCAGGGACCTGATGATGAAGGTGGGCAGAGACCTGTTGATGAAGGTGGGCAAAGAGCACAAGCTGAAAACTGGGATGAAATTAACTTAGATTCTGATGAGCTGCACACACCTGAAACAAGTGAGAATGAAGATGATGAGGTCAGACCAACCAATATAAGAAAGAGAAAACATCTTCAATTTAATCCAAAGACTGACATTAAAAATGTTGAATTTTCTGTTGGAATGAAATTTACTAACCACAGAGAATTTAAAGAGGCAGTGGAACAATATGCAATTGGAAAAAAGTACAATGTATGGTTTTCAAAAAATGCAAGGGATAAGGTACAAGTGAAGTGTGCAGAGGGCTGTCCTTGGAATTTATGGGCAAGTGTGTTGAAACATGAGAACACTTTTACTGTTAAAAGCTATAACAATGTTCACAAGTGCACAAATAAACAGAAAAATAGACAAGCAAATGCAAGGTTTTTGGCCAAGCACTATTATGATAAAATAAAAGCTTGTCCATTTTGGAAACTCTCAGAATTCCAATGGGATGTGAAGAAGCATTTAAAAGTTAGAGTGTCATTGAGTCAGTGCTACAGGGCTAGAGAAATAGCACTCAAGCGTGCTTATGCAACAATTGATGATATATATGGACAGTTATGGGACTATGAGAAGGAATTGATGAGGGCTAACAAAGGATCAACATTTGAAATTAAAGTAGATAGGCAGTCACCAGAGGAACCAGGGAGATTTCAAAGATTTTATATAGGATTTGATGCTTTGAAAAGAGGCTGGTTGGCAGGTTGTAGGCCAATAATTGGCCTTGATGGATGTTTTCTCAAAGGAATATGCAAGGGTGAGTTGTTATGTGCAGTTGGGAGGGATGCAAATAATCAAATGTATCCCATTGCTTGGGCAGTAGTAGAGGTTGAGAACACAGACAGCTGGACTTGGTTTTTGCATATTTTAATGAATGATCTAGGTTATCTTGGTGGAGGATAAGGTCTCACAGTTATTACAGACCAACAAAAGGTACTTAATTTCATTTTATTGTATTTTTCGTTTACCATATTATAAATGTTTGTTATATATAGCTAATGTAGTCATGTTTTTGTGTAGGGTTTGGATAATGCAATCAAGACAATTGTTCCTCAAGCTGAACATAGATGTTGTGCTAGACACATCTACGTAAATTGGAGGAAAAAGAACAAAGGATTTGAGTTGAAAACTGCATTCTGGAAAATATCTAAGTGTTTAACTAGGAAGCATTACATGGATCAAATGGAAGAACTGAAACAGTTAAGTGTAGAAGCACATGAGCAGTTGTCAAAACAAGATGCAAAACAGTGGTGCAAAGCTTTCTTCAGTGACATGTGCAAATGTGATATCAGTACCAACAATTTGTCCGAAACATTCAATGGTTGGATAGTTGCTGCAAGACAAAAGCCAATAATTGAGATGCTTGAGGATATGAGAGAACATATCATGGAGAGATTGGTTAGAAACAAGATAATGATGCAGAGAAGTGATGGTGTACTGCCTCCTAGAATTAGAAAAAAATTAGAGGATGCAAAGAATGATAGTTTTTGCTATGAAGCTAAGTGGGATGGTTTTGAGGGGTATGAAGTAAAAAGGGATGGTGGACTTGAAGGTAGGACAGTTAGTTTGGTGAACAGGACTTGTGCTTGCAGAGCTTGGGATCTTGATGGTATCCCTTGTAGACATGCAGTTGCTGTCATTTATGAGCAAAGGGAGGAACCAGAGGAATATGTCTCAGCAATGCTTAAAAGAGATGCTTACTTGGCATCTTATCAGTTTCCATTGAGAGGTATAAATGGACCAGACCTGTGGGAACCTTCAGGCAAGGAGAAGTTATTGTCTCCAAAACTTAAAGTGCTTCCTGGAAGGCCAAAAAAACGAAGGATTAGAGATCTACATGAGGAACATAAGATAGGTGCAAGTGGAAGATTGTCAAAAAAAGGAATATTGATGACATGCCGGAGGTGCAATCAGATTGGTCATAACATGAGAACTTGCAAGAACCCAGCAGTTCAAAAGCTTCAGAAGGAAAAAGGTAAGTAAAATTAACAGTCAAGATACAATTTAATTTAATGTAACTTAATTGGCAAAGAAAATTAACATGCATCTGCATATTATCTTTGAACTGCAAAAGATGGATCAGGTAGAGGAGCATCAACTAGTGCAGAAATAGATGGGGATGTTATAGCTGCAGCAAGTGGAAGAGGCAGAGGAAGAGGAAGGGGTAGGCCCCCAAGCACTGAAGGTCATGGAAGAAGAAGAGGTAGGCCACCAGGGAGAGGGAGAGGGAGAAGTGGAGGTAGAAATGGGTTTGGTGTCTATGTATCTGCAAGTGGGGAGTCTTACATATCAAGTGGGGCACAACATACTAGGGTAAATCATGTTAACTTTATTAAATCTGCAAGTTGTTTTTGTCTAGCATGTTACTTTATTAAATCATACATTACTAATTGTTTTTTGTTTAACACTTTTTAGATTTCAACTGGTTCTAATGTAAGTCAAGAAAATCCTCACAATCAAAGCCAAGTCAATACTCAAGGTTCATCATTCATGTCAGCCATGAGGCCATCTACATTCCAATCTAGAGGAAGAAATTGGATTTCTGCAAATCAACTAATCAATGGAAGGAAAGCAAGACAAGATGCAAAGACAAAAGAGAAAGTTGTGGATATCTAGTTCAAGCAATTAAGTAGGACAATATAACTTATGTTTTGGCAAGTGGATATTATTAGTATTAATATTATAGTGCACATTATGATACTATAACTTATGGTTTTGGTATATGTTTTGGCAAGTGGTGCACATCATGTCAGCCAAATAGTTCTGTATTATTTTCTGTTGCCAAACTGTGACAGCTTGGTTTAATTTATGCAAGTGGTGCACATTATGTATGACATCTATGTGGCTTTGTCTGAACATGTTGAACAGAGTGCTTTAATGCAAAAGTTTATGTTTTTGGAAGTATCATTGTATTATTGTTGCTTTTAATATTATGCATCTGTTAATGGAAATAATAGTTGTTTACACAGGGCTCGAAATTTTATACCAGTTTCATTGTTATGTTTGCAGCAGTTTGTTATGACAAGAGTTTATTATAGAAAAAGGAATAAATGCAGTGCTTTGTACACCATTACCAGATCTGTGCACATATAAACTGCAAGCATTGTTATAAACTTTCACCATTGCAAACTAAAACAATAAAATGATTAATTGAAGTGCAAATTTACATTCAATCATTCATTGCAAAATTTACAATCATTTAGTGCAAATTTACATTCATTCATTGCAAAAAAAATTACAAACTATAAATTTGTACATAATTCAAACTAGTTCATTCACTAGTTATTTCACCATTCATTGCAAACTTGTTCTTTTATACATAATTCAAACTATAAATTACAATTATTCACCACCATCATTCACATACAGATGTCCTAACATGAATACCAATATCATGCCTAACAATAAGGCTTTAATTGAAGTACTACACATTTTATCCTTCCTTCTCAACAATTCAATCTGCTCTCTCAGTCTTCCAACCTCTTCACTTTGCTCTGCACTTTCAATTTGAAGTTTTTCATTGCTTTTTTCCAATTCATTTATTTTTTCAGTGCCTCTCTCAATTTCATACTTCTTCCTTTCTATTTCTAAATTCAGAGCACTTATCATAAGTTTCAACTCAGGTAAAACTTCTTTGGACCTTTTACAAATCTCTTGGTCATACCAACAAAAGAAGTTGCAGTGTTTGCTTGTCAATTTGTCCTGCATGGTTGATAAAAACCAATTTAAAACATAAATTGAATTCCTATACCTTGCTAAATTCCTATTTTACAGAACCTAGAGAATAAGAGAAAAACTCAGCCAACAAAAATTATATTACTATACCTTGCTCCATTGTGGACAACCAAAAAACCTTCTACCTGGATTACTCTTAGTCCAAGATATCTTCATTCGAGCTCTATACCCACAATAGCACCTTGGAGTCTCACCCATCGAATCAAGACACTCGCCCAACTCCAGTTCATCTTCCATACCAGTAATTTCCATTTTCAGTTAGGGATTTTTGGAGGTAGATAACTGAAACCCTATCTCGCTTGTTTTCCTTAAATCTGTTAAATCACACCAGATGAGTAGGATTATCGTGAGAACTGAGTAGGATTTATGCAAAATTAGGGAACTACAGAGAAGAGCAACAGAGAAGAGCTAAATCACATACTTACTTGATTGTTAAACCGATTATCGTGCCGCCATGGTTGATTATCTTCAGTTCTTCGCGCTTCGGTTGATCTAGGGTTTTTTCTATCGAGAATTGGGGGAGAGCCGAGAGGTGTGATCGAATTGTTTGCTTGATTTCCTTTAGTCTGATAGGTTTGTTTTATTTTAATTAGGACTTTTTAAGATATTGACAATTTTGCCCATGCTGTTAAAATGATTTGTTTATGTAATGTATATTAAATTATTTATTTGCCACGTAAGCTTGTTAAGACCCCACTTAAATTAGCCACGCTGACGTGGCGTGTTCAATTTGTTTAATTGAAAAAAATTGATAGTTTAATAACCTAATTGACAAAATTGAAAGGCGGATCACCGAAGTGGAATATGACCTATAGTTTAGGGTACTAATTCATATTTAAGCCATCAATTTTTATTAAGTACTATATATTAACAATAATGTGTAGATATGAGTGTAAATAACTTTTATAAGAAAAAAAATTATTATAAAATAAAATTTAGTATAGCTTATTTATGTTTTAATATTTTAGTTTGTAAATAATTACAATATAGTAGTAAAATAATTTGTTACTATAATAGTAATTAATAAAATAAGATCAAAAAGTATCTATATTCTACAATTAAATGTATATTTTCATCATACAAATATATTTTAAAATTATTTATTTTAAAAATATGTTCTTCTAATTATCAAAAATATTGACATGATATTAGCCAAAAATATTAAAATATACGTTAAAAAAGTATGTCGCTTTTATAGCCACACCACCCCAATCGATTGGATTAAAAAATATAAATATAAATTCATCTCTATTTTTGAAATGAATTAAAAATTTATATTTTTAGTTTTGAAGTGATAAATAGTTATTATGAATCAAATATTAATTCCAATGACTCGATCGGATAAACCTTATTTGTTAAAAGGAAAAAGAAAGGCAAATATATATATATAATTCAATGATTGAAAAATAATTAAAATTTGCCCATTACTTAAGATACTAAATTAATATACTTGGAGGAAAATTAATGGCTCCATTTATTTTTGGAAAAAGTTATTCAAAAAGGTTAATGATTAAAACTTTCATTTTTAATGTTTATACGACACCAAAGTTTAAATTAAAATTTGATGTGTATTATCTATTTAAAAGACTTTCATTGACATATTTTAAAGTCTCATATTAGACAAATGTAAGAAATATTTTCTAAATAAAGTTCTCTTGAAACAAAATGTAAAAAGGTTCTCTAAACGTTGAACCTTTTTGTTGTTTTTTAAAGTTTTGTCATATTATTTTTTTTAAAAAAAATAATTTAGAATTTATAATATTTTAAAATAGAAAAAACGAAACAAAAATATAAATACCGAATTAACCAAGTAGGTGGGCTCACATTTACTTCAGACTATATATAAAGAGTGCAATGGACCGTTGAGCCCAAACCTCTCTTCTCACTCTTTAGGCCGAGCCGCTTCCTTTGTATTCCTCAAACTCCAAGCCCATCTTCGTCTTCTACTCCCACAAAACCTCTGCAAATTTTAATCTTTTTTTATTAAAATCTCAAAAACCCTAAACCCTAGTCTGTTTTCAGCGTCTGGTCGTCGTCAATTGTGATACAGAGATTCTTGCCGCTTAAAAGTAAGAAATCTTACTTTCTCATACATGTAATTATGCTATATGAATAATTGACCTCGACTTATTGTTTCTTGATTTCCTGTTTTCGTAATTCAGTGGGTTTTATTGCCATTATATACATTTACTGCTTGAATTTGATGTTAACTCTCCCTCCTCTCTGAGTTTCTCCATAAAGTCTAGACTTTTGGAAATTTTGTTTCTAGTTGATGCTAATTTGGATGAACGTGGATTGTGGCTATTAGAAAGTGGTAGTTTTAGGTTTATATATGATTTGGAATGTATTAGTTTTAGCGGGATTGAAATTTGGGATCATAATTAAGCCGCAGCTGAGACACTTCAAAAATTGTTTATGCCTAAAAACCTTCAATAATAGTATCTTACCCAAAAGACTAGGGGGTTTGATTTGTAGTGCTTACTTACAAAAGGTGTTACTTTGTGTTTAAACTGTCACACCCTGAGTCACTGAGTGAGGAGGAAATTTTATGAGATATCAACTGTTGTTTTGGTTTTTCTGCATGAGGGAAATACTTTAGGAGGTTTTTTTTGCGGGTTAATCTTGCAGTTATTAGTATGCATTGAAGCGAAATATGATAGCATTTAGGCTCTTTGGCATATCCTCGGTTTTGTTATATTAATATAGCATTAAATCACAATCCTACCTGATGAGATACTCTTACTATATTATTACCATTATTAGAATTGTTTGGTAACTGTTTTTGTATTTTTTTATTTTGCAAACATTTATACTTTTGTGCCCAAAACTCAAAAAAAAAAAAAATTACTTTTGTTTTTTTTTTCCAGATAAAAACACTGGAGGGAGAATGGGTTTAATGAGGTTTGGACATCAAACTTTGTTTAAAGCAAAAAATCAATCATTTTAAAAGAACATGTATAATATAGATCAAAATAAGCCCCAATCTTTCTGACTTGGCCAATCTCCTCCTCAATACCACCATTGCCACCCCCAACTCCTTCCTCCACTCCTCAATCGTTGCTCCTCAATCATTTCCAGAAATTATTTTTGCACTTTCAACATAGACCTTTTTTCATTAAAGACATCTGGATGAATTGCTTGATCTGCCATGGTCCAATTTTCAGATTACTGTTAAGTTTTTTGGAGAAGTTTCACATTTTCAATGGTGATTAATTTTCATCCGTGAATCACAGAGATGGTTGGCGGTAATGCTTGCAAAAGTGGTGGAGCAATCAATCAATGTTTCTCCTTCACCCTCCTCACCACCAAGACCACCGATTATCCACCACCATCGTCGTCGATATGCACACATTAAGATATTATATAACCTCACCTTGTATGTCCTTCAAATTGAAGTCCAAATCGCACAAGAGAGGAAAAAACAAAAAATAAGAACAGGCCTAATTCACAATTGTTACCCATCAAAAATGTTTTCATTTTGTGTCCCAAAACATGTTAGTATTTTTTTATCCTGATAAGTGAAAACAAAAATAAAACATTACCAAATGATCCCCAAAACCACTTAATGTGTAACATAGTATGGAAGTCAAAATAAGACACACTTATTTGGAAAGTACAACTCTTATTAAGGAATGTGCGTATAATATTCATATATGTAGATATTGTATATTTTTAACATGAGTAAATTACTTATATTAGGAAAAATCATTTGTAGATTTTATACCATTAAAAAGAAATAAAGAAGACCCAAAATCATGATCTTCACTATTCAAGAACGACAATGATCAGTTATCTAGAAAGAACGATCCATATTGTAATTTGCAGGCCTTCTAGCTATTTATTAAAACAGTGTCGCACCTTTTGAAACCCCCAACTTTAGGATACACAACTTAACTTCATGATTGTCCAAATATTGGATACGAGTACCAGTGGGAAAGCCAAACTTTTTTTGAATGCGGGGAACCTAAAAACTTTCCAACAAAGAGGGGAAACATTTTTAGGCCACAACATGTGTTGTTTCCGTTTTTAGTAAAAAAAAATTGGGGGGGGGGGGAGGGAGTGGGGTGCTATTTCAGCTATTTTATAAATTTATTTACTTATTTTTAACTATTTCATAAATTAAAGGTATCAAAATTTCAAATTTGGGGGTACCATATTGAAAATTTATATAAAAGAAAATGGGGTTTGGAAATATTTTGGAGGGACCAGTCCCCCCACTCCTATACCTAGCTCCCTCCGCCACTGACGAGTACATGGACATGTATTGTGTTATTACTTCTGTATATTTTAAATATGCATAATATGTTTACTATTAAAAGGGATATTTAGAAGGACAGATCTCCATCTTTTTCTTCACTGAAGAATCAAGAATCCTTCTTTATTATTGAAGAGAAGCTTTTTTTTTCTTGTCCAAGTGCATCTAAGGATTATAAAGCCTAATTTTGGACAAGGGTGTCAAGTGTCATACCCTTCTTCAAGTGTAAAGTGTCAAGTGTCTTACACAAATACTTCAACCCCTTTAGAAGAGTCCATGCAGCACAGTTAGCATAGTTCTAGAATTTGTTTTCCATTGTTGTAGGACATATATATGGGGTAACCCAATGTGCTTTAGTTGTTTTTGATTCTCATACTTTTCTTAAATGTCTTTTAAGTGTGTGGGTAACCCTATCAAAAATGTTTACACTGTCTTTATTTGTAGTTTTCAATACTAATAAAATAATAATACATTCCAGGACAAAGTGTTCATAGTTAAAGATATTAGGGAATTCTACTCCAAAGTGTTACATTAATTATGCTTATGTGAAGTATATTGGATCTGTAATTTGTTGAGTACTTTGCTTCACTATCTTTTCCTCCAGTTGTTATGCTTCTGTTTGTTTGTTTTGTTTTGTTTTCCTGTTGTAATTCCAAACGAGTGGTTGGACTTCATGATATTTAAAAGCTTGCTCTCTTATGTCTGAGTTTTGATCTATATTGTCATTTGTGCTTGCTTAGTTAGAGTGCGGCCACTAGCAGCCTTGGAGTTCTAGTTAGTAAAATTATATATTTTCTTGTTACTTCACATATATGAGACTTCTGGACATTTTTTGGTTTAGGATTTACATATATGTTCTTTTTTCATGTTATTTGCCTCATAATGCAGGGTTTTTCTATTAGAGATGGCTATGCCTACTGATAAAGAGCCACCCAATGCTAATCAACAGCCTAAACGTATAAGAAAGAAGTCTATAGTATGGGAATACTTCACAGTTGCAAAAATTGGTTCTGATTGTACAAGGGCTTACTGTAACCAGTGCAAAAGGTCATTTGCCTACATTAGCGGCTCAAGACTAGCAGGAACCAGTCATCTAAAAAGGCACATTGCCCTGGGGATCTGCCCAGTTAGCCGCCATAATAATCAGGATAAAAATCAATTAACTCCATATACCACTTTCAAGACTGATGGCACTGCAATTGGTACTGACCCACCCAGAAAATGCTACAGAATTACCCCTAGATCCGCATATCTCCCCTTTGACCAGGATTGTTGCAGCCATGAGATTGCCAAGATGATCATCCTGCATGAGTATCCACTTAATATCGTGGAACATCCGGGATTTATTGATTTTGTACGTATTCTTCAGCCTCAGTTCCATATGGTGAATATCAATATTGTAGAAGAGGAATGTGTCAGCATTTACCTCAGGGAGAAGCAGCGCCTTTTGAACCTTCTTGGTGGAATTTTGGGACGTGTTAACCTTACTCTGGATTTGTTGACATCAGATCAAGGCCTAAGCCATTTACTTCTAACAGGCTGCTTCATCGATCATGATTGGAAATTGCAACAGCGGATCCTTAATGTTGTCATGCTACCATTACCTGATTCAGAAGTTGCCTTCAGTCACGCTGTAATTGCTTGCTTAACTGATTGGAATTTGGACAACAAGCTATTTACTTTAACTCTTGATCGATCCTTCGCTTGTGAAGATGTGAGAAGAAATCTCAGAGATCTACTCTCAATTAAGAACCCGGATATTCTCAAAGGTCAGCTATTACTTGGGGATTGTTATGCCCGTGTCTTGAGTCGTCTTGCAAAGGACGCTCTAGGTTCAATGACAGAAACCATTAAGAAAGTCCGTGATAGTGTGAAGTATGTGAAAACATTCAAAGGACATGAAGAAAAATTCATGGAATTGAAGCAACAGCTGCAAAACCCTAGCTTGAAGAGCCTAATCATTGATGATCAAACAAAATGGAATACTACTTACCATATGCTGGTGGCTGCCTCCGAATTGAAAGAAGTATTTTCTTGTTTGGATACGTCTGATCCAAATTATAAAGAAACCCCATCAATTGAAGAATGGAGACAGGTGGAAATTCTCTGCATATACTTGAAACTTTTATTTGATGCAGCTAATATTTTAGTTGCTCCTACATACCCAACTACCAATTTATTTTTCCATGAAGTTTGGAAAATGCAGCTCGAATTGACACATGCAGCCATGAGCCATGATATTTTTATCAGTGATCTGACTAAACCTTTGCATGAAAGGTTTAATGAATATTGGAAAGATTGCAGCCTAATTTTTGCGATTGCTGTAATTATGGATCCAAGATTCAAGATGAAGCTTGTGGAGTTCAGTTTTTCTAGGATCTATGGTGAGGATGCTGAGACCTGGATCAAGGTTGTTGATGAGGGTGTTCATGAACTCTTTCTTGAATATATTGTGTTATCACTCCCTCCACCAACTTTTGTGGTAGAAGACTTTGAAGGTGTAAAAATAGAGATGACTCAAGAAGATGCTTTTCTTTCTGTTAGCGACGATCTTCCAGATTTTGATGTTTATATTTCTGAGATAATGGGGAGCCAGCATATGAAATCAGAGTTAGACCAGTATTTGGAAGAAGATGTTTTGCCTCGAGTACAAGATTTTGACGTTTTGGGTTGGTGGAAACTAAACAGACAAAAGTACCCAACTCTTTCTAAAATGGCATCTGATATATTGTGCGTCCCGGTCTCCACAGTTGCTTCAGAATCCATGTTTAACACCGGAAGTAATAAGATGGATAACTATCTAAGCTCGCTAAGACCTTTGACCGTTGAGGCCCTTATTTGTGCGAAAGATTGGCTCCAGAATGGATCATCAGAATTTTTAAACTCAATTAGGAAAATTGAATTTTAGCTTTCTTGGTATATATTCATCTGTCCTGTTTTAATCAGACCTCTTTACTTTTTCCTCATTTTTTATCTGTCAGATAGCAAAAAATTCCCATCTTTAGGGCATTGTCACCCCTTCTAGGGGCTTTCTTCATATTTATTGAACTGTGTAAATCATTTGATCCATAAAGTCTTATACTAGCATTGCTGCCTTTTGATATACAAAGGTATCCCAGAAGCCTTACGGAGTTGGGTTGTGGAGGCCATTGCCAGGGGATGGGAAGATTTTATTTGCCTGGGTTGTTTTTGAGGTGGGGGATGGTAGACGTATCCAGTTCTAGAAAGATGTTTAGATGGGTATTGGGTAAGGTACATCTTGGGATGAGATTCCCGAAATCTCTTTTTTGAGTGCAGGAGAGTCAGATGTAGAGGTTGCTGACTACTTTGTTAGCATAAATGGGATTATTTAGTGACAACCAGTATTTGTAGGCATGTTCAGGATTGGGAGATAAGAGATGCAGTTAATCTATTGTTGTCTCTTTTAGATGGCGTGGTTCCCTTTTGGAAGGGAGCACTTGGTTAGGTGGTACCTTCTTACCGGGTTCAACTTTTAGGTCATACTATAAGAGTTTACGGTGTCGTGGATTTCCTTCGAAGTGCATTTAGAAGTGAGTATTCCTAGAAAGAGTTTTTTTTTCCCTGGTGGATGGTGGCCGTTTTGACACTGGACAATGTTCGGGAAATGAGGGAATTTGTTGATAACAAATGAGGGGGTTGGTGTTGACCCTAAGACGGTGGTGGAGTTGCTTGAATGCTTAGAAGGGGAGTAACTGACAGATATGGGATAGGATTCAACATGCTTTATGTGGACCATTTGGCGTGAGACGAACAAACAGTATTTTGATGATATGGAAAAGCCTATATCATTGGTTCTTTACATTCTAGTTTGTTGTATTTTTGGCGGCAGGAGTTTTAATTCCTTTCTGTGAATTTTTTTTATTGATTTCTCAAGTGAGTTTACCTTGTGGCAATTGAGAGTGGTGATTTTTTGTGTGTGTTATCAGATTGTGTTTTTTGTGTGCTGCTATTCGTGTATTCAGCGCGTAGAAGTCCTTAAAACTACTAAATTGCCAAAAAAAAAAACTAAAGTATAGGAAACAACAGAGAAGATGATGTAGGAAGTTTAGAAATATAGATTAAAAAGAGATACTCGGAGCTCAAATGCTCAATCTCAGTTAGCTAGTTCATCTTTCACTAAAATGTTGAGAGACTCTCCAAATTCAAGTCAAGCCATTCTCAGTTCCTTTCAAATCCCACTATCTCGTCACACCTATGATCTTCTCCTTTAGTTTCCTTTCAGCTCTGAAGAAGAAAATGTTCTTCATGGCTTCCACATCTCCGGTTCATAGGTCTTCGCAAGGCCACCTTTACTACTCTGCTGAACTCAACTTTGCAACTTCTTTCTTTCATAACTGTAATTCCATGGACCAGCTTAAGCAAATTCACTTGCAAACTGTCCAAAAAGGCCTCATTTCAGACCCTATTAATTGTTATAAAATTATCGCCTTCTGCTGTACTCATGGGTCTGGCAGTATGAACTATGCCCGCAGAGTGTTTGACACAATTCTTGAACCAAACATTTTCGTTTGGAATACCATGATCAAAGGCTATTCTCGACTTAATTGTCCCAAATTTGCGTTCTCCATGTATATAGAAATGTTGGAAAAGAATGTTAAGCCAGACAATTACACGTTCCCATTTCTACTAAAGGGTTTCACTCCTGGTATTGCATTAGAATGTGGCATGCAGATACACACTCATGTTTGTAAGCTTGGTTTTGAATCTAATGTTGCTGTTCAACATGCGCTGATACATATATATTCATTGTGTCAGCAAACTGATATTGCTCGAGGGATCTTTGATACGAGTTCAAAAACTGATGTGATCATATGGAATCTGATGATGTCTGGATACAACAGAAGCAAGCAATTTAACGAATCAAGGGAACTTTTTTATTCAATGGAGAAGAGAGGAGTGTTGCCAACCGCGGTGACACTTGTTTCAATGCTATCAGCTTGCTCAAAACTAAAGGATCTAGAAGCTGGAAAGCGAGTTCATCAGTATATCAAGGATCATAATGTTGAGTCCAACTTGACATTGGAGAATGCTTTAGTTGATACATATGCATCTTGTGGTGAGATGGATATCGCACTCGACATATTCAAAAGTATGAAGAAAAGGGATGTGATATCATGGACCACTATTGTAATGGGGTTTCTAAATTTTGAACAAGTTGACCTAGCTAGGAAATATTTTGATCAGATGCCTGAGAGGGATTCTGTTTCGTGGACGGCAATGATTGATGGGTACCTACGGCTTAACCGATTTAAGGAAGTTTTGATGCTTTTCCGAGAGATGCAAACTGCTAGAGTAGAAGCTGATGAATTCACCATGGTTAGTATTCTTACAGCTTGTGCGCATCTTGGGGCCCTTGAATTAGGGGAATGGATAAAGGCTTACATGGACAAGAAAAGAATCAAGAATGATGCTTATGTGGGAAATGCTCTTATAGACATGTACTTTAGATGTGGAAATGTAGAGAAAGCAGTGGAGGTCTTTAATAAAATGCCAAAGCGGGACAAGTTCACCTATACCAACATGATTGTTGGTTTTGCTATTAATGGACATGGAAAAGAAGCTCTTGATATGCTCTATCAAATGCTAAGAGCATCAATAAGACCGGACGAGATAACTTTTATTGGTATTCTTTGTGCTTGTACCCACACTGGCTTGGTAAATGAAGGAAGAAAATTATTTGCTACCATGACCACCGAACATGGGATTGAGCCCAATGTAGCACACTATGGGTGCTTGGTTGATCTTCTTGGTCGAGCTGGGCATCTAAGGGAAGCATACGAGGTCATAAAGAATATGCCAGTGAAACCAAATTCAGTTGTCTGGGGTGCTCTTCTTGGTGCTTGTAGAGTTCATAAAGATGTAGAAATGGCAGAAATTGCAGCCAAACAGTTATTTCAGTTAGAACCTGAAAATGAGACTGTTTATGTTCTCTTGTGCAATGTATATGTCGTTTGCAATAGGTTGGAGAATTTGCAAGTCCTAAGAAAAGTGATGATGGATAGAGGGATAAATAAAACCCCAGGTTGCAGTTCAATAGAGGTGAAGGGTATTGTTCATGAATTTGTAGCAGGGGACTGGTCACATTCTCAATCTGAAGAAATTTATTCAGAGTTGGTGAAGATGAAAGATGTCTTGAAAATTGCTGGTTATAAACCTGATACTTCAGAGGTTTTACTTGACACAATAATACAGGATAAAGAGATTACTACGCTCAATTAACATAGTGAGAAGACAGCAATGCCTAATTCATTATTGAAATTATGAGATTGTGACGATGTAGCGAAGTTGGCAACTATAATTAAATGAAAGAGAAGTGTTGTGAGAAATCAAATTTTGATTGTGAGAGTTCAAACAGAACCAGTTACAAATTAGTTTACCTTTATAAGACCAAAGAACCGATTCAATTCAACATCATCAGATGATCACCACAGCTATGCACTTCAATATGCACCACAGATGAAGAACAGTACAAGCAGAAATACTAAAGCCAATATGCACTTCAAACAAATATAGAAGGTAATCTAACAATCACGAATACATCACTCACACCCCTTGAAAAATTAAACCTGATCAACTACTTAAAATGGAAGAAAACATAGCTCTAATGGTTACGGACTGGCCTTTAACCAGAACCAGGGTCAAGTACAGGAAGCCGGCAATGCAGGCTAATTGATTTATCTGTTTGATGTGTACCCGGAATAAAGAATTGGAAGATCACAGTTAAGCAAGCACCCTGTGGAGCAATCCCATAGAAAGCACAATCAGGCTTTGCCAAATGACATTGAAGAGACTTAAGAAAATGCTTCACACTAACTTGCACTGTCATTGCGTCTCCTCTTTGCATTGCCCTTTCAGTTCGAGACTGAGCAGACAGATTCCTATCCTCAACCGGAACCTCTGCTCGTTCCCCTATAATTAACAATTTTCGGAACTCGGCACCAAGTGTGATCAAAGTTGTATCAAGCTGCAAATGTAGGTCCCCGTATTTGCTTATAGAAACATTGATCAGATTCCCAACATGCTTCATTCGATCCACAAAGTTCTGTAATTGATTCAAATCTGGTACTTGAACTAGAGTTTGAGGCAAATCTTGAGCCATGTCAAGAGAAGCTTGAAGTTCAAGTACATCAGATCTTGACAAAGGTTTAGAGATGGGCACATCTTGGATGACAGCAGATTTGTAACCCTTAGTCTCGAACGTGAGAAATGGCATTGGCTGCTGCGAGTGAGGAGGAAGCTTCTTTACAAGTTTAATTTGGAGGCGGTTGGAGGTGGTCACACCAGCAGCACCACTAAATTCTGCGTAGATGGTGACGACACTACGGAGGGCCCGGTGGAGGAGGGAGAGGTCAACAGCAAAGGCTATACGGTCATCATTCTGGCTGGAGATGCGATAATCATCAAACAGGGCTTCCTTTCGGAACTGAGCGATGGATTGGATGCCATCACCATTAAGGAGATTGTGGAGGAAGATGGCATGGTCTCGCGTCAGGTAAAGATGGCATATCTTTCCCATTTTATCTAGGGCTGGTAGGAACCTCTTCTCTAAAAGGCTTATGCCATTGTCAGTGAGATACGCCTTGAACTTCATCTTTCACTTCTGAATTCGATTGCTAGGCAAACAGCAGATATACTAAGATTTCTTGGGCACAATGAAAAAGTAAATCAACAAACTTACTGTATTAGACACAACTGCATTAAGATTCATCTATTAATAAACCATATAAAGTCTAAGCAAGACAAACTAACGCTAGTATCTGCATTAATTGAGTGAGTTGCCACAAACAATACTTGATGGTGAACTTCTCATCAATCTCATATCTAAGTTTCTACTAAAGGACAGACAGATAAATATCAGAAAAAATAGTCAGATTAATACGGATAAACAAGTAACTACGTATATGTCATTTTTATGTATTAGACCTCAAGAAGAGGATAAGTCCCCATTAAGATGCGAAAGGAAACAACAACTAATAAAATATTGAATACAAGCGATAATTACATCCTTAATCATATAATTTTTCCTTCACATCCTAAATATTTTTGTCTAATCATGTGAGTAAGTAATAATATATATAAGGGATTCATCCATAACCAACGATATCAATTTAAGGACTCTCCATCCGAAGATCCAACAGTTAAATTGACAACGTTGTCAATAGATCAGTTCTCATATATATATATATATATATATATATATATATATATATATATATAATAGACACACAGCTGAACAAAGAATATTCTTCACCTTTCATTACTTGTCATAGTTGACAATAAGAGAAATCTATCAAAATTAGTTGAAATGAGCAATGATTATTTACGCTGAAGAGATAAGAATCGACTATCTGAATGAATATTCCTTTAGACCGATCAATTATTCGTCACTGTAACCACACAAACAGACGGTTCATCATATAAGACTCTAAGAGGGAGGGAGGGAGGGAGGGAGGGAGATACCTGCAGATTTTGGAGAGACTGACTAAGTGAGAGAAAAAAAAAAGAAAAAAGAAAAGGAAAAGACGGAGGGAATAGAATTTTAGGAGAGAATATTTTTGATGCGCAAATTTCTCTTTAAATATTTCCTCCAAAATTACAAGTTGAGTTGGGGCAATATTTTACTCTGAAGAAAATAAAATATAAACAGATACTCCCTCCTCCGGCCCCAAAAATGTCTAAAAGTATAAAAAAATTCTCTAAAAGAAGACTAAATGATACTTCTGACATTTTAAATTATCACTTACTTTTAAATTTGTTTCTAAATTTATTTTTCATTAATTAGATTCTTAAAATGATATCTTTTTTCGATTTCATTCATTTTACTCAACCCATTTTAACTAAATTTTGACACAACTCGATTTAGTTTGACCTGATTCTAATTTATCAAATAATTTTTTTAAAAAAAATTAAAAAAATTATTATTTTAAATTTAATATTTTATTTTAAAATATTAAAAATTATTATTATTTTCAGAAAAAAAATATTAGAAAATTTTAATTTTTTCATAAAATGAGAAAAGTTTCATAAAATATAGATTCAAAAATAAATAAATAAGAAAATAAAAAAAATTCAAAAAAAGTAGATTTTTTTCATTTTTTATGTTAAACTTTATTTTCAGAAAAAAAATATTATGTCTTTACGACTTTACAATTATTATATGTATTCTTAATATTAGAAGTTTTAAAAACTAAAACTAAAATACAAAAAATAGTAAAAGATAAATAAAAAAACTAATTCAATTTAAAAAAAGAAATTAAAAGGTTTTAAAAATAATTACTATATTGAAGAAAAAATTAGAAAATTTTCTATTATTTAAAAAAAATGAGTAAAGTTTTATAAATATAGATTCAAAAAAATAAACATTATTTTTAGAAAAATAAAAAATTTTATTTTTTAAAAATAATAAAAGTTTCATAAAATATAGATTCGAAAAAAAAAACTTTATTTTCATAAAACAAAATTTTTATTTTTTATTTTTTAAAAGATGTGTAAATTTTCATAAAAATAATTAAAAATTAAAAAATTTAAACATTATTTTTTTTGAATCTATAGTTTACAAAACGTTACTCATTTTTTAAAAAAAAAATAAAGTTAATAATTTTTAATATTTTAAATTAAATGTTATTTTCAACTTAATAATTATTTTAAAACCTTTTTAAGTTTTTTTTAATAAATGGTGAAATTGAGGTCGGATCAAAACTTTGGTCATAATGGGTGGAGTTAGGGTCAAATCTGATAACAGAAATTGTAACTTTAATGACTTCATTAACGAAAAATTAACTTTAGGGACTGTATTGTGAACGACATTCGAGCGAAGAAGAAGTATACTGGAAAGCTGCAACTTGCAAGATTATCTTTTCCCCGACTTGGCTTGGTAGGAAATGACCCTGCTGACTTGATTGCTTGTTTTCTGTTCATTGTTTCACCCAGGAGGGAGATAAACTGGGATGAGTACTACGAGTGGACTGGATTCTTCCTCTTAGCTATGACTTCTTTTTCATGGCGGGTAAATAATGTGATAATTACTCCATGCGGGTAGACTTTAAAAGTGATTGACAATTAAGAGAGTCAAAAATATCATTCAACCCAAAAAGAATGAAATAAATTATATGATGCGAGTGATAAATATGTCATTTAGTAATCTATTAATATAAAAAAATAATAACACTTATCACTTCACTAAGAATAAATTTTAAAAAATTTTAACTCTTTTTCTTTTATTTTATATTTTCTTAATATATGTGTAAACCGTAATTCTTTTAGAACGGAGAGAATAGTAATTATTATACTAGAGATTTTTACCCCAAAATATCATATACTAAGAGATAATTTTTTGAATGCTTAAACTCTATTTTTTCCCTCGTACTGTCATCTTGCTCAATAAAGTATATGTCATAGCCTTTTTCAACTTAGATGAATTTAATATTTAGAATGTTGGACAAATTCAAACTTTACACATGGTATAAATTATGAAAAATCGTGAAAATTACAACTTGTTAGACTAGTTTTTCTTTAAAAACAAAGACTAAGAACTATATATGGTTATTTATTAATTGATTTTTTTTTGTTTAAATTATTTTCTTTTTCATCTCATGTCATGTGTATGTATATACTAATCATTCCGACGAGCAGTTATGTCTAAAGATGGTTAATATGACTTTTATTTTACAAGCAAAAAAAATAAAATATAACTTTATGATTCAACAAATGTAAAATATATGCATACATATATACATGTATATAATATATTTACAAAAAAAATAATATTTTAACGTGTAAAAATAATAAGTGAAATTTATTTACTATTTATATGATGTGATAATATCGTAAAAAATTATACTCCATCAACTTGTAAAATTATAAAAAAATAATATTTTCACAAATTAGATTGATATTTTTACCGTAGACCTTACATCCTAATTAAAAATAATTTATTTGTGCCCATTTTACCCTATTTGTTAAAACACCTAATTAAGCTCCGCTGTTTGCAATTGACTGACCTTTGCACCACGATACCTCATCTTTAAATTGATCGAACATGATAAAGATATCATCATAAAACCACTATAAGAAGATGCCCACAGAAATTCCGAATCCCAAATACATTGCTCAGGAATTATTGGGTGTACGTCGATGAGTTCTTTTTTTGGGTATGATGATGACGAGCCCTCGCAGTCGTAGACCACCACTAGCGGTGGCGGATGAACCATGGTTTACCACTGTAACTTCTATTTGAGTAATTTAATAGAGAAAAGTGAATTTAGAAAAAAAAGAATTATTAGATTTGAATTGGATGCAGGTACCTGCGAGAGTTTTGACGGAGGGAGTAGATGATGGATTGGAGTAGATAATTTTTGGGTATGTAGTTCAAATTTGTGGGTTTTTCTCTCATCGGATGAAAGATTACTTACTTTCTACTTGCGTAGATGTTGGGTTAGAGAAAATTGGGTTAGACTGGGATGAAGGTTAGAAAGAGAAGACGAAGCGCAGAAGGTGGGAGAGAGAGGAACGGGGTGTTGTTGCAAATAGGGGTAAATTGATGATTTTCAGTTTGAACGTGGGGTCCAATGCGGAACTATCAAAATAAACCGTAGAAATAGAGGTTTTTAACGTGAACATGGAAATTAAAGATGAATGTATTTAAATTTTATTTATTTATATTTGTATTAATTATTGAAAGTTAAAATATAATTAAATAAAAATCAAACACATTCATGCTTAATTTTTATGTCCATAGAATTTTTGGCAGAGATATCAATCCCCAAATTATAATCCCATATAGATATAGTCATATTGTCTTTCTGATTAATATTAGTAGGGAAAATAGAGATAATTGTTATGCATAGTTTTCAATGGAGGAAAAGCCTACAAAATAATTAGTAAATTTTTGACATATTTTGCTTAGAGACCCTGCTTTTTCTATCCAAAAGAGCAAACCACCCATGGGCCCAAAAGTTCTTTGGGGATGGGTCGGTGCTTCGTCAGATGGACTGAAGGTGCAGTAGACTGTAAATACGCGGTGCATTTATTTACAAGCCCATAAGAGCATGTACTGGCTCAATTAATCTTTTTTGTTTTCACATATTGATAAAGATTTTTTTTTTTTAGCGCAAATATATTCATCTAATTCTAAAGCTTAAGAATTCTAATTAATTTTAATTTTGAAAATTTAAAACTAAACTTGAAAAATCAAAATGTCAATTTTAAGATTTTTTATTCCAATGCATTATCTACCACTGTACATTTACTGTGTAAACTTGTGTGAATGAAAGGATTTATTCAACTATTTTTTATAAGTTTTTCGTTTTTTTTCCTTAATAAAAGTCATTTAAAAGATGTTTAAATTTTACACGGTTCAAATTCAAATTATTGTATGAATACTTTTATCCTTAAAAATACTTAACTATGGTTCGCTATTTTCTATAAAAATAAATAAAAAAAGAAAAAAAAAATCAATATTGTAGTTATCATGAGATCCATTGAAATTTGGATGTTTTCTTTATTTTTATTTTTTTATATAAAAAAAAAATTGACCAAAATATGTTTTTAATTCATTTTTTATGGGATGGAGGGAATATATATAGCAGTTCCGAGATTATCTTTTATGTAAACAATCATTTTTACATGATGTAAGTAGAAAATGTACTTAATCATTTGTAAGGCAAGAGTATTGTCATAAGAAAAACAGAGCAACCTTCTTACTAACATTCGGTCGAGAGGGGAGTCTATTCGTTTTTGTTTTTATTTTAATAATCGAAAGTTTCCCGATTACAGACGAATTAATCTCCATAAATATTTTAAGTGTACGGCTACACTCTGTTTCTGAGTTTTAAACAGAAAATAAAAGAATAAAAAACTTAAATTAAACAGAAAAGAAAAGAATAGAAAACTTGAAGTTTTCCTTTGTATTGTTTCTGAATTTTTAATAGAAAATAATATAAAATTTTAAATTGAGGATATGAGTTGTAATTTAAAATTTATTATATTAAAAGTTGAGGATAATATGAGAATTATAAAAATATTATTTATTCCAATTTCTTTTCTATCCAAATCAGACCAATTTTGGACATAAAACGTTGGCAGGAAAAGTGGCCAAGTTTTCTATCCATTTCTTTTCTTTTCCGTTTATTAAAAAACTCATAAACATAAAAATTGGAAAGAAAACTTAAATTTTCCGTCTATTTCTTTTCTTTTCTATCCATTTTAAAACTCAAAAATAGAGTATTAAACTATTGCGCCAACTGCTGATGTTTCTATTCAGTTTTCAGTATTAAGCAATATTCATGATGCGGAACTTTAATGGTAATGAATTCCTACTGTTCAATTCAAATAAATATAGATGCATTTCTAAATATGCAACTAATATTTTTTTTATTTCAAAATTAAAGATACAATTTGACTTTTGAAATCGAAATACATATTAAATTTTAAAATTAATATGACTCATAAAAATATAAAATAAAATAAATTTATAATTAATAATTTTTATTATATATTTTATAATTATAATAATATTATCAATTAAAATTAAAAAAAATCACATCAATGTGTCGTACTTGTGGTATTATATCACTTATTTTGAAATAAAGAAAGTAATAAATTGAAGTCAGAATCCAATAACTAAGAAGTACTTGTCGTACTAACATGTTTTTAGTGGACTGATTGATATAGGAAACTCGGCCCCTACCAAAAACTCGCGGACAATTCTTTCAAAATTGGAGCATCCGGGAAAAATAGTCAACTTGTTGCTCCTTCAGTTGGTTCTTATAATTAGTAGTATTAAGTTACATACAAATATATATATATATATATATATATATATATATATATATATATATATATATATGAGAATAATTCATAATATATATTTGTTATAAATTAAAAATGAGTAAACATTATTTATATTATTCAATATAAAAGATAACAACCGAAATTAATTCACGTCCACGACTAATAGTAACGGAAGACAGATGTCGTCCGTTGATGTTGAAAATAGTACCGTTATTCGATACTAATAGTAACGTTGTCTACTATTAAGAATAGTGAACGTAACTTTTTCAGTTATAATATTAGTTGTTGGTTCCTATATTGAACAATAGAGATTGTGTATGTTAATTTTTAATGTATATTAAATGCATGTTATGAATCATATATATATATATATATATATATATATATATATATATATATATATATGGAATTGACATTTTTACTTTTACATGATAGGTCAACAAATTACTTATCAATTAAATAATAAATGGGTATTACACCCATGTGAAAAAATAACTTTAGGCCTAAATGTAGATTAATATCTTTAATTTTTTATTTTTATTTTTATTTTGGAGATTGTCTTCTCGATTTGTTTAATTAGGGGATTAAACTTTTTTTTTTCTATTTTGGGGATTGTTTTCTCATTTTTTTCAATTAGGGAATTAAACTTTAAATTTTTCTTACTTTTGGGATTGTTTTCTCAATTTTTTCCATTAGGGAATTAAACTTGTAATTTTTTATAATTACGTCTGATTGATAGTGTCACGTCAGAAAATTGATGACCTGACAGCGACACGTAACTAAAAAAAATACTATAAGTAATATTTAGTTTCATTTTAATATTTATTCAATTAATTTTTTGTATCAAAAATGGTAAATAACAGGACCATTATTAATTTTAAAGTAAATTATTATTATTATTTTAAGATAAACCATTATTAACTTTTTAAAGTAAATTTAATGATAATTTTATACTTTTGGTAAATTATTAATTTTTTGGTAAATTAATTGACAATTTTTAAAGTAAGATTAATAATGGTCTTATATTTATCCCTTTTTGATATAAAAAAATTAACTGAATATATGTTAAAATAAAACTCAATATTGCATATAAGTATTTTTTTGTCACGTGTCGTTGTCATGTCATCAGCTTTCTGATGTGACAATATATATCAATTTAAACGTAATCAGAAAAATTTAAAAGTTTAATCTTCTAATGAGAAAAATTGAAAAGACAATCCCAAAGTGAGAAAAAAATTAAAATTTAATTTTTTAATTAAAAAGATAATTATCAAAATAGAAAAATATTAAAAATTCCGAGTATTAATCCATATTTAGCCGGTAACTTTACTAGCAAAAATAACAATTCAATATACATCATCAATGTTGTCTTAACATGCTTAATAATGAGATATCACAGCATTAAATTCTTATTTTGATTTTTGAAATGTGAGTTCGTATTTCATTCCCCTATTGCTCGATGAGACTTTATTTCTTCTTTGTTATTTGTTTTCAAAAACTAATTGAATTAAATTAACTTTTTTCAAATTTGATTTTATATTTTAAAATAGAGAGAGTACATATATGTGGGTGTATACATATCACTCATGTGAAAATTTTATATGCACTAAAATCAGATTTAAAACCAGCAATGTATATCATGTAAAATGAGATTATTGTAAGCTGAAAATTATTTGTACATGAATTTTTAATATTTTTATATGGTCTTCTCTCATATAAAAATATTATTTTTTTTCATGTGAGATAAAAATTATATAAAACACATAAAAATATCAGTTTTTACAGTTATAAACTTAAGATTCCTTGCTTTAAACTGGAAGAGTAAATTTTACTGTTCACCAAATTTAACTTATTGACCGGCACAAATTTAGATAGTGTAATAATTAAGCAATTGAAGGTGCCAAATTAGTACAGTAACATTAAAAAAGAAAAGAAAAGGTGCCAATTAATAGTAGTCTCGAAATCAATCATAGCTGGTTAGCATGGAAAAAGGAGAACTATAAGGCGAGGTTGAAAACACGTGAAAAAACAAAAGGGCTCGGCCCAATCCATTATCAAACCACCACGTGGCATCCAGCTAACGGTCCCCTTTCTTACCATTGCCCCCACCAGTTTTGTTCTTTTTCTTACTGCATGGGCTGCTCTTCCCCCCTTAAAAAGGACCGCACATGTATCGTGTAGTTTGAGAGAAAGGAAAAAAAGAAATAGAAAAGAGAGAGAGAGAGAGAGAGAGAGAGAGAGAGTGCGCAATCAAGGAATTAGCAACAAGGAGAGGTCAGGATTTCTCACAAATCCATAACAAGGTAAACCCACCAAAACCCTTATCCTCCTATCTTCTTCTTCTTCTTCTTCTTCTTCTTCTTCCTCCTCCTCACCAACAAATATTTCCTCTTTACTTTCCATATCTCCAAGATTTTCTTATGGCATGATACATCTTCATCAGCTATTATATATCCATTCTTTCAATAAAATTTGCTGAAATAGTAATGGGTTTTTGAAGTAGCCTCTTAATTATTATATACACAAGGAAGGGGTAGCTTAATTATTTTTTCGGAAACAAGAAACAGAGTAGTTATGGCCCCGAGGTCAGGGAGGGGAAAAGGAAATAAAGGCAAGAGTACAGAGAAGAAGAAGAAAGAAGAGAAAGGTTAGTTTAGTTTCATAGACAATTGATTATACCCTTTTCATTTTCATCAAGATTTTGATTGGAGTTTCTTTTTTTGCAGTTGTGCCTACTCTTCTTGACATAATTGTTATCACCCCATATGAAACACAAGTTATACTCAAGGTACGTATATTCAATTGATTCTCACTATAAACTATTTACTATATATTTTCTTCATTTGTCCATATATATATATATATATATATGCACTCGTTTTTACCAACTTTATTGGATTTGGTGTAATATAGTAATTATATTGATTACTATACAAAATAAAATAAAATAAAATTGTGGGTTCTAATGGAAATGCAGGGCATCTCTACTGACAAGATACTTGATGTACGGAAACTACTAGCTGTCAATGTTGAAACTTGCCACCTTACAAACTATTCTTTGTCCCATGAGGTTAGGAGGAGCTAGCTAATTTTTTTTTTCTTTCAAAAATTTTGTTTTTTCCCCTTACATTTTCTAAATTAATTGTGGTTAATTAATAAATGTTGAGAACAGGTAAAGGGACAGAAATTGAATCAGAGGGTAGAGGTGGTTTCATTGAAGCCATGTTTGCTGAGGATGGTTGAAGGTAAGTTGTGTGTAGTACTGTGTTTCTTTTTCTACATCAATTATTAATATTTTAATATATAATCTACTTATCCTACATTGTAAAACCTCGTGGCTTTCTTCTACTGGCGTTATAATAATATACATATATGTATGTATGTATTAATTTGACAAACTTACTATATATATATATATATATATATATATATTCTATTTCCAGGTATGTTTGGTGATTCCAAAGTTAGATAAATAGTATTTGTCGTATTTACATCGTATAAGACAATCATAACTTTTGATTTTGTACTTGAATATCCAGCTTAATGATTCCTTCAAGGGTATGTAAGTACTCCACAACAGACTAAGCTGGCCTATATATTACTAACAGGTTATTTAACCGCAAAATTTAGTATATACTCCCTCCCTTCTTAAAATATTATAGTTTTAGTAAAGAAAATTTATTCCAAAAAATATCATTTACAACTTTCGAGGAGAATAAATTATTCCATCCATTCCTTAATATAAGTAATTTTAGGGTTATGCACAAGTATTAATGTAATAATTGTACAACATTAACTATAAGGGAAAAGGTCCAAAAATACCCCTGATGTTTACACGGATGTCCCACTTCCACTCTAAACTAATTTTTTTTCCAAAAGTACCCTTAACGTTTTAAAAACAGGTCACCCATGCCCCTGCCGTTAACAGAATACAAATGGGGTTAAAATGTGATGACGTGACAGGCTTAAAGGTTCAAAAATGTCTCTGATGTTTATACAGATGTCCCACTTTCACCCTAAACTTCATATAAAACATATTCTAAATAAAATAATATACATCATTTAATCAAAACAAAAAATACTAAAATTCAAAATAAAAAAAACATAACATATTTACATCATTTAATCAAAATAATAATATTCAAATTATTTTGGTAACTAATCAAAACAACTAATTAAATAAAATAAGTTGTATAACATAGTTACATCATTTAATCAAAATACTAAAATTCAAAACATAACATATTTACATCAAATACTAATTAAAAAAAATACTAAAATACTAATTAAAAAATATTAAATACTAAAAAAAATCAAATTAAAAAATACTAAAATTCAAATTATTTTGTTAATTAATCAAAACAACAAAAATTCAAATTACATCATTAAAATACTAAAATCATAATACTAAATACTAATTGATATAAAATTTTTAAATTACTAAAATCATAATACTAAATAATATTTTAAATTACTAAAATATTAAAAATATTAAAAATTGATAATACTAAAATATTTCTAAATTGATATGATTTGAAAAATCAATATTAAAAATTAATAAAATAATCATAATACTCCAGTTTTGAATTTTAAAAATATTATTTATTTTTGAATTTTAAAATAATCATAATACTCCAGTTTTAAAAATACTAATTGATATAAAATACTAATTGATATAAAATAACGTTAAAATACTAATTGATATAAAATAACGTTAAAATACTAATTCATATAAAATACTAATTGATATAAAATACTAATTAGTATTAAATAACGTTAATATTTTTATATCTTTTAGTTTTAAATAACGTCATCAATTTATATTTTTTTGATTTGATTAAATGATATATATTATTTTATTTAGAATATATTTTATATGATAATATTTTAATTAGTTTAGGGTGAAAGTGGGACATCCGTATAAATATCAGGGACATTTTTGAACCTTTCAGCCTGCCACGTCATCACATTGTAATCCCGTTTGTCTTCTGTTAACGACAGGGGCACGGGTGACCTGTTTTTGAAACGTTAGGGGTACTTTTAGAAGAAAAAAATTAGTTTAGGGTGGAAGTGAGACATCCGTGTAAACACCAGGGGCTTTTTTGCACCTTTGCCCTTAACTATAATATCAATTGTCTATATTACCTTTGTATTGAAATAAGAGATTGTTATTTATTGGACAGAAAATAGTGAGAGAACCAAAGTTTCATTTAATATTTGGGGTAATATTGAAAACTAAGCAATATTAAGGAACAAAAATATTTTTCTAAAACGACCTATATTAAGGAACGGAGGGAGTATTTATTTTTCTATATTACCCTTACTTTCTCTCATTGTCCCAATAAATTATCTCCCTTATATTAATAGTTTTCAACTTTCCATAAAGGGGTAATGATGGAATTTCAAATAAATTTTACTTGATAAATGATATCTTTTAAAAACGGAGGTAGTACTTAATTTGATTTAGTGGAGTAGAAAAATATACCATGTGCTGCTATCTCTGACACTGCACTTACTTTAAACCTAAGGTCATTCTTAAATCACTAGTCTAATAAAAAATTTTTTTTGTCATTTTAACTAATCACATGCTCACTCAAAAGGTGAAAGTATTATTGGTAGTAACTTAGCTATTTATATATATACAAATTTTTTCTATATCATTCGATTTGGGACTTAGGTGTTGCAATTTATAAAATATATAAATTGGTAGACCTGGCAAACGGAGTGGACCGGGGCGGGCCAAACGAGTCGGGCCAAAACGACCCAAGTTTTGGTGGCCTAAAAAAGTGAAGCCCAAAGTCCGTGTTTTGATGGGTCGGCGGGGTCGCCCTGTGGGTTTCGACTGATTTATGACCAAATTTTGACATATCTATAGACCGGGCCCAAACAAGTCGGCCCATCGCCTGGCAGGGCAAAAACGACCCAAATTTTCATGGGTTGAAAAAATGAAGCTCAAAGCCCGCGTTTTGGCGGGCGGATTGGCCCAACCCGCGGGCTTAGACCAATTTTACCAGGTCTATAAATTGATAAGCTTACATTTGTGATATTTTTATTCATAATTTTATTAAGTGTTTAATTTATTTGTGATGTTATATTACTTAAAAATGGTGATAAACTTAATAATACTAAACAAGTCATTTTATGTCAACATCAAAAGAAATAAAAATTTTATGTGGACATGAATGTATTTGAATTTTATTTATATAGTTATATGTATTTTGATCTCAATAATGAGTAAAAATATAAATAAATAAAATTTAAATATACTCAAATTTAATTTTCAAGTCTAATTTTTATGTCCATATAAAAGATCTCCAAAAGAAATAACTCATCAATTTGACATAGGAATTCTCTTTTTAAGAGAATAAATATTAGGACAATTAAGTCAACTTGATCCGCATGGCAAAGTAAATATCAATTTTAATGAACGGACCTTTGTGTATATAATTGGTGCATATTTAGAATTTTTTTTGATATTTTTAATATTTTTATATAAAAAATATTAATATTTTTATGTTATAATGTGAATTTATCAGTTTATTTTTATAAAAAAAATGGTAAGCATCAGTGTCTTTGGTGGCATGTGTGTGTGACACCATATAGATTTCTTTAATTGTTGAAATGGCTTTTTGAATTTCAAAAAATTCAATGAAAAAATTAATTTATAGAGTAAAAGAAATTCAACTATAGAAATTATTGGAGTAGTGGCAAGTAGTAGTAATTTTAGTTTTCTTTACATGGTCAACTGACGATTGCAGAGGACTACACGGAGGAGGCACATGCTGTTGCCCACGTGCGGAGGCTACTAGACATTGTCGCGTGTACGACACGTTACGACAAGGCCAAGAGTGGAAGAGCCACCGCCACCACTCCAACGGGAGGCGGAGCCAGTAAGACCCGGGCCCACCAGACTACGAACTTGGAACCACCCGCTTCTCCGTCGCCGGATGGGGAGTCAGAGGCGGTGGTGTCGGCGGTTTCAGAGAGCTTGGACATGGCGGCGATTCACCCGATACCCAAGCTGTCCGATTTTTATGATTTCTTCTCTTTCTCCCACCTTTCTCTCCCCATAATACGTGAGTTTGTCTCTTTAACTTCAAATCGTCACGATTTCTAGTTTCATATGTAGTAAATTGTTATATCCTCAAATTAAGAGGAAATTTAAAACTAAAGAAAATATAATTAATTCTAATTTCAGATTTGAAGAGAGTGGATCAAAAAGATGTGCAACAAGTAGGCGATGGAGATTACTTTGAAACGCAGGTCTCTCTCACATTCTCTTTCAAACTTCTACGTAACTAGAATGTGGTGGGTGCCTCCAAATAATTGGAAGGACACCATACACTTTGGAAGGTTGTTAGAATTTGAAAATTAGTAATCCACTTCAGTTAAACCCTAGCAGTGGATAGAGTTAACATTTTTACGTGAATATTGACAAATGGGCAAAATTACCCCTAGATCAGTCCGGCCATGTGACATTAGTATAAACCCACTGTGAATCTCATGCCATTTATAGAAAAGTTTTAATGATTGAGCAGGAAATATATGTTGCCGTACCCATGAATGCATTTTTTAAACCTTTAAGTTTCTGTATATTTTCATCCATATAATGGAGACAGGTATTCAATTTTCTGCCTTTTCTGTTATTGATGATTATTCTCATTCTCCAGTTTATGTTACTAGACTAATATTGCAATTGAATGGGCAGATTAAGATCTGCAACGGAAAGTTAATACAAGTGGTTGCATCAGTTAAAGGGTTCTACACTTTGGGAAAGCAATTTTTTCAAAGCCACTCCCTGGTGGATCTCCTGCAACAGCTCAGCCAAGCCTTTGCCAATGTAAATAACCAGCCTTCTTTTAGCACCAATGCATCCTTACATGCTGAATTTTTACAGTCAAACATGATTTTGCTAATGATATGTCGAAGAATGAAAATGATCAAAACGGGAGTTTCTGTCGGATTCACTGTTGTATCTCCAGTATGTTGCTAGCTTATTTATTCAGATATGCTAATGTTTGCCTAATACCTGACTAATGCTATTATGGGGCTAAATGCCCAAACATTTTCTTGATTCAAGATGAGGCAATTTTTAAATAAGTAAAAAAATTATAACCCTGAGTAATGCTACACTAACAAAAGAATCCAACTAGAAGATCTAACAAAATGATGTCTAGAGTTACCAAATACTTATTGGCTTAGCGAGCGTATTGGTACCTGCATATCCATATATGGTACTCTTACGTATCAATACTCTAAATTTAGTGCAAGTGCACAAATATTAATATTCTAACTTCGTATTGGATACTTAAATGTCACATTTGTACTAAATTATATATCAAACAGTCTACTTGTTGATTCAACTAAAATTCTTCTAAAAAACTTAGGTTTATTAAACATAGATTTTATGGGAATTCATAATTATAACCACTCATACTAATATATCTTTAACGCATCACATTTTAACCGTACTTGTATTGGTTTGACGAAACCGAAAAGAACCGTTCCAGGTAACATTGGTTTAACCCTTTGGTGACAACTTCAACCATCCATCTTCTACTATCTCTCTCATCAAACAGGATAAAGAACATTTTATCCATTTTGTTAAATCTTCTGTTGGATTCTTTTTTGGTGTATCACTTTTCAGCTTAAAGTTACCCACTTATAGTTAGAGACACGTTTTTTTTAATTGAGTTAATAATGGTATCAAACGTCTTTCTTACTTGCTTTTGCGAATAATGCCTCAACTTGGTTAAATACTATTGTCGAATTCTGTACCTTTTTTCAACTTTGTTTCAAATATCAGATCACCTACATTGATTAATCTTTAATACAACTGGTGTTGTCTGCAGGCATATGATTCCTTGATGAAAGCTTTTGTGGAACACAACAAGGTGACATTTTGTTTACTTAAAAAGGTTCAATGAGAAATGCATTGATGATGATAACATAATGATATAAGCTCCTGTGTCTCTTTTTAGTTTGGTAATCTTCCATATGGGTTTCGCGCCAATTCTTGGCTTTATCCTCCATCCCTTGGAGATTCTGCATCAAACTTTCTGCCTCTGCCAATGGAAGATGAGAACTGGGGTGGCAATGGTGGGGGCCAGGGAAAATATGGGGAATACGATATTAGACCATGGGCCACAGATTTTGCGATATTGGCAAGCCTTCCTTGCAAAACTGAGGAGGAGAGGGTGGTCCGAGACCGAAAGGCTTTCTTGCTTCATAGCCTGTTTGTTGATGTCTCAATTTTTAAAGCTGTTTCAGCCATACGCCAAGTAACAGATTCCAGTATGACTGCAACAGATACATTACAGTTTCCCCCAGGCTCAATCTTGCTTGAGAATTGTGTTGGAGACTTGTCTATTACAGTAAAACGAGATGCTGTAGATGCAAGCTCAAAGTTAGAAGTAAATTTTTTGGGCAGGGGATCATCCTGTACATCGGCTAAGGAAGTGGCTCAAAGGAATTTACTGAAAGGGGTAACTGCGGATGAGAGTGTAGTTGCACATGTAAGTATCTGTTAGCTATAACAAATTTCATAATAAAAGCTAGAATATACAGTAACAGTGAATGAAGAATAGGACAGCCCTTCATCCTCCAAGATATGTTTTTTTTTTGCATTAGGGAGACCTCATTCAGTGTCTTTTAGATAATGATTAGGACATCTTCTAGTGTTTGTTTACAAAAGAAAACTTTATTTCACTATAAAGTTTTGGATAAAGGTTGCTTTTTCTAAATAATTTAACAGTTCACTGCAATCTGGTATTGCGCTTTCATATGCTATCAGGATATATACTCGGTCAGTAAGTTCTTCTCTTACACTCTTAATCCACATCATTTCTCTTCTGACCTTGCAATAACTTCAACTTGAACAGTAGTACTATATCGTCTTGATTATTTTCCCGACTTCATCCACGTGTTGCTTGCTACCTCTACTAAATGTCAAGTTATATGTAGTTCTATCTCTCTCCCTCTCTTCTTTCTCTTTCTCGGTAGCATTCAAATTTCAGCTATGTCTATTTATGAATGTTTTGTTTGTAAATTTATCATGTCATATATTAAGGCATGACTGATCCCATAACTGCCTTATAGTAGTAGAACTTGAACTATGAACAACTTGTTTTAGCTTCTATAGAGGCGTAAATACTCCAGTAATGGACTAATGAATCATCTTTAAATTTTCCTCTATAACATATATTCCTTGTGGAATAAACCAAGAGCAAGGTTTGCCTCAATCTTCTAGTGTTTTTCAAGCACATAGATCTGCTTTCCTTTACCACACTGATAATCACACCTGAAGGGTTTGTGTTCCCAATTTCACCGATGCTTAGAAGTCTGGTGAATTTTTAAAATTTGCTGCCTGATTAAATTTTGTTGCTCCATAGAAATTCGAGAATTATTTATAAAAAGTATTAAAATTTTAGGTGAATTTTAGACTTTGCATTCAAGACTCAATTTTGACAATTCTTTGTTAGTTTCATTTGTTGTTTTATCCCTAATATAATATATAGTGCTCTGACATTGACAAGTCGAATAACATAGTCAACTTCTGCAGGATACTTTGTCATTGGGTACTGTTGTTGTAAGACATTGTGGATGCACAGCAATTGTGAAGGTTGTTGGTGATGTTAAGAAGGAAAAGTACATGGCTCAAAATATTGAAATTGATGATCAGTTAGATGGAGGAGCCAACGCGCTTAACATTAATAGGTATGGATTTATACATTATAGTTTTCACATGGAAACAGATTCCTTATAGGTTAGACTGCTTTTGGATTCAAAATTATATTCAAGTGTGTGGTTCCTAAGAATTCTGGGACATTAGAATACCCTTGCAACAAAGCCGAGTCACTGCTAATGCGTGTCTATTAATTATTAAAACTGATAGAAATCTTGGAGCAATAAAACTTACAGATCCAGGTGCTTTAGCTAGTAGTGTGAAAAAAGGGAGCTTATAGTGTTTATCTACCTAATATTCTTTTATTGGCACATAATGAACTTACTTTTAAATATGAAATCTGTTACAGCTTAAGAATTCTTCTTCCCAAGTCATTAACTTCCGAGTCATTTGGAGGGAGCCAGTCACCTCAGTCTAACGTGGCTGATCTTGAAATTTCAAGATGTCTGGTTTGCAGAGTAATCAAAGACAGCATGTGCAAATTAGAGAAAAAATCAGAGGGTTCTGAAAGGTTGATCAGATGGGAACTTGGTTCGTGTTGGGTGCAACATCTACAGAAGCAGGAAACACCCACGGATGACAGTTCTAAAAGTCCAAAGGGTGATAAAGCTGAAACAGTGGTTAGAGGACTTGGGAAGCAATTCAAAATGCTGAAGAAAAGGGAAAAGATGGTTGACAGTGTGGATGACAATGAAGAAATTGATTTCAGAACCAGCAGCTTGAACATGGAAAACAGCATAGGAGAGCTCAGCTACAGTGAGCTTAAAAGTGAGACAGAGTTGAAGAACTTTATCAGTGAAGAAGCCTTCCTGCGTCTGAAAGAAACCGGGATAGGTCTTCATTTAAAGGTCTCTCACAAAGTCTTCTAAATTATTTGATTCAGTTTTTGTTTTTAGCTAATATTAGTTTGATCATAGAAGCCACAAACCATAAAATAGATAGTTTGGCAAATAAATGTATATATATATATATATATATATCATATGGTAATGTTAATGATTCATCAACTGAACGTTTTTCTTTTAAAAAGTGTTCAATATGCTTGCTTGTAACAGCCAGTGGATGAGCTCGTCAAGATGGTGCACTCGTATTACGATGAAGTTGCTTTACCTAAGCTGGTATTAGTTACTTGATGCATTTAATTTAATCAAATTGTTGTCTTTAATCTTATGCTCACTCTGCAGATTTAATCTCTTAATTTAGGTAACAGACTTTGGATCACTTGAACTTTCTCCAGTTGATGGACGCACACTAACTGACTTCATGCATCTGAGAGGATTACAAATGCGCTCTTTGGGTCGTGTGGTGAGAAAAGCATCTCTTTCTCAACTCTCATTTTATGGAGTTGACCTGTCCTTTCCAAAGTGTATTTTACTTTATTGCTGGGTCAAAAATATTATTTCGATAAATATAGTTCCAACTATATGATGTATCTAAGTTTCCTGCACAAATCAGGTTGAACTTGCAGAGAAGCTCCCTCATATTCAGTCCCTATGTATTCATGAAATGGTTACTCGAGCTTTCAAGCATGTACTTAAAGCCGTTATTGCTTCTGTTGAAAATGTGGCTGATTTATCTTCACAAATATCCTCATCCCTGAATTTTTTGCTTGGGGTCTGCACAACGGAAGACAATGACCAGAGGTCAAGTGAAAATCACAACATCAAATTACAGTGGTTGCGAACATTTCTAGCTAAAAGATTTGGTTGGACAATGAAAGATGAATTCCAACACTTGAGGAAGTTATCAATTCTCCGGGGACTATGCCATAAGGTAACTTCTGCGCCTCTTGCTTTCAGATTTTCAATCCTAGTTCTATTCTGTAGTAGATTTTTACATTTTCTTATACAGGTTGGAATAGAGTTGGTTCCGAGAGACTATGATATGGAAAGCCGAAACCCCTTCAACAAATCTGATATTATCAGCATGGTTCCTGTGTGTAAGGTAGGTCTCTCTGTCTGTTTTCCTGTCTGTTTCTCTCCCCACTCTCTTTTGCGCACGTATGTGCGATTGTCTCATACCATGATCTTGACCTTCCTAATAATCTACCCATTAATTGCTTCTCAATAAACTTGATTTGAAATTATTGCCAACAGCATGTTGGGTGTTCTTCTGCTGATGGGCGGACTCTATTGGAGTCTTCGAAGATTGCCCTGGATAAAGGGAAGCTAGAAGAAGCAGTTAATTATGGAACCAAGGTACCATAGGATCCAGTGTTACTTGAAAAGTTTTTCTGATTTCACTGATATATATATATATATATATATATATATATATATTGAAGTTGATCTCTGGTTTGTTCAATTTAAATTGAAGGCACTGGCAAAGATGATAGCTGTTTGTGGTCCCTATCATCGAACAACTGCAAGCGCATATAGTCTCTTAGCAGTTGTCCTTTATCACACTGGAGATTTTAATCAGGTAAAAAAATCTCTGTGATCACAAAGTTTTAGCTGATTTCTCACAAGCATCTCTAGTTTGGCCTTTTCCTTTTTCTCCAGTTTGTGTCACTTGTACATCTCTCTTGACTAGCGGTAGAGATTAGCAGTTTGATAGCTGAAATAATATGTTGAAAGCTATAGAGGGTCCTGCGAAAATACTCGCATTATAAGCTCATTTGTGTATACGCTGATATGGGTAAACCTGCATGCCAAATTTCATATTCTGCTTTGTTGAATCATATATCTGCCCAAGCATGACATGTTTATGTATGAGTAGCCAGTGTGTTTTACTATCTGACTTTTATGCTTCTTCCTTGTTCAGGCAACAATCTATCAACAAAAGGCTTTGGATATCAATGAGAGGGAACTTGGGCTTGACCATCCAGATACAATGAAAAGCTATGGGGATCTTTCAGTTTTCTACTATCGTCTCCAACACATTGAACTGGCATTGAAGTAAGTTAAACTTAGTCAGTTCTTTTACTTCTTAAACTTGATTTATGTTTTTTATTCTCATTATAAAATTCATTTTCTGTCAGAGATAAATCAATTAGCAATAGTATTCAGGTTACCTGTTTCCGAATCAACAATGGTCTGCCTATTCATTCTGCTCTATTTACTTCTGATGGAAATCATAACGTGACTGTGTTTTATCCCATCTCAACCTTCATATTTTGTCTTGTACATTTTTATTACTCAATTCATTCTTTAGCGTGGTTACGATATGTATAACTGTGCTGTCCATCTCTTCTTTATCAGTGGATCTTTTGGTCAGTGTTGATGCATTTATCTTTGGCAGATATGTCAATCGTGCTTTGTTCCTTCTATATTTTACGTGTGGACTGTCACACCCCAACACAGCTGCAACTTATATAAATGTGGCTATGATGGAAGAGGGCACGGGGAACGTTCATGTTGCTCTCAGATACCTGCATGAAGCCCTTAAATGCAACCAAAGATTATTAGGGGCAGATCATATACAGGTCTCTCTCTCTCTCTCAAGCATGCAAACACATATATACACATACATTGGCATTATCTGGTACATGCATGCACACATACATGTTTAATATTGACAAGACTAGTAAGTACCCCCTTTCATCTGACAGACTGCTGCTAGCTATCATGCCATAGCCATAGCCCTTTCATTGATGGAAGCATATTCCCTGAGCGTACAACATGAACAGACCACGTTACAAATTCTTCAAGCCAAACTGGGAGCAGAGGATCTTCGTACTCAGGTGACCACATAACTATGATGCTTTTATTTCCTCTTATGAGTAGTTATCAGGCTTTATTGGCTTAAATTTTCTTTTCTGATTTGCATTCCATGATAAGGAGGGAGGAAACATACCATATCCTGATTTATTTAGTGTACTTTCAGTATTGTTGTCCTATATCTAGACAATATAGACTAATGCTTCATTTGAGCAATACTACTGTTTGAAATGGCAAGATGGCTTCATTATCAAATTTTAGTTTAAATGATATTTGGTTATACCCGCCATTTTTCTCCCTGCCCATTAATTTTATATTTATTTAGAATTATGACATGTTGATAAATCCAACTACTGAAAAGAGTTATTTGAAGCGCTTTGCTCTCAGAAAACTGCATAACTGATATGTTGTTTTACACACAGGATGCTACTGCATGGCTCGAGTATTTTGAATCAAAAGCCTTGGAGCAGCAAGAAGCTGCACGTAATGGAACTCCAAAGCCAGATGCATCTATTGCCAGCAAAGGTCACCTTAGGTACTATGTCATTCCCAATATACTCAATTAACCTGTCTGATATAACTATGTCATATTGGGGCTGTTTGCTACAGCCAACTAGCTGTGGCTACCACGGCCATGTTTGTCCCTATATATATATATATATATATACACACCCTCACCAAAACATTTGACTTCTTTTGCAGTGTATCGGATCTCCTAGATTTTATAAGTCCAGATCAAGATTCAAAAGGGGGAGATACGCAGAGGAAACGACGTGCAAAGGTAATTATATTAACCTAATGTTTAACCAGAAGCAGTAACTTTTTTCTTCTTCTTTTCCGCCGACTTCATGTTTCCTATAAAGTATTAGATCCTCCTAGGGAAGTTTCATTTTTTTTTACCTAGTGCTGTTGATGAAAATTCCACCCCTGATAATGGAACTTACTATGCCATGACTAACTGGTAACTTATAACTTTGCATGGGGAATCAAATCTAGTAGATGAAGTTAGGTTAAGATAAATCTCTGATCATTTTAGTTTCTGTTCTCTGGTAGTAAAGGAATTTATTTGTGGAAAAAATAATAATTCTGATAAGGATTTAGAAATATGAGCATCTTAATTTTTTCTATAATTATCAGAAAGGGAAAATTTGCTTGGTGTGCAAAAAATCTAGACTACTTTCCGGTAGAAAATGATAATTCCCTCTGTCTCAATTCGAGTGTTATCGTTCAAAAGCACATATGTGCTACAGGTCTTGAGGTGTGCTGGTGGCACATTTCGGTATCATAATTATTTGTCCAAAATTGCACTTTAGATGCTTAAGAATAATTTAGAAAAATAAATTAAAAATATTTTTTAAAAGAATATTATCCCTACATGTGTTGTTTGAATGGCTTAAAATCCATGCTGGATTTGGTTTGCATCCATAATAAACTGAATATTTCCTCTGAATTTATGTGATAAATCAATTTTGTTCTGCTTCAAAAGTGAAGATCTAGATCTTGATTTTGTGAGATTACACCATTCATACATGTGTTGAACCCAGTTCTCCAACCTAGGTGGAGACCGGATAATTTAAATCTCCATAATTTCGACTAAATTTTTACAGTCCACAAGAGGTTACCCCGACTGCTGAAATTTAGCAATCAGCATTGTATGTTGTACCTTGTATTGTATTTTACGTTGAAACTCAAAGTAACAACATGTGCTGTGCATATTGCAACATTTAATTCTTACTGCTAACATAAACAATATCAGCAGTAGGGTATATACCTTTTCTACCAATTTTAAGAACGACCAGTCCTTGATATATCTTTTTAGCCTATTTAAAGTGTTCTTTTCTTCCTGAATACTTTAGAATTCAATATGGTAAAATTATATTATAAAGTCGCATTGCTTCAGCTTGACTTTCTGTTGGTGCCCTCATCAGATTTCTATCATCTTGAAGTTTGTGCTAGTGGCATAAGCATGCTAAACAATAATGTGAACTCTACTTGAAAACTAAGAATGTCAAAAAATTTCTTTCGTATATTATCTGTTAGGTATGGCAAGTTGGCGATAAATCCCAACAGGTTCAGCATGATGCAAGAAGCAACTATTCCATGATTCCTGCTGGTATAGAAACCGATGTGGCCATTGTAGAATCCATTATAGTGGAGGATAGGCCTGATTTGGTTATTTCCCAAGAGCCTAAGGGCATTGACATCATAAAATATGATCCTATAGTTGCTGAAGAAACTGTTCAAGAAACTAGCTCGGATGAAGGGTGGCAAGAAGCCAATTCAAAAGTTCGTTCAGGAAATGCTGCTAGTCGGAAGTTTGGCCGAAGGCGCCCTAATCTTGCTAAGCTCAGACTAAGCAATTCTGAGTACTGTAATTCCAGGAGTAGTTATAAGAGAGAGGCCATGTTACTGGGACAAAAGGCTACACCAAAGACAATTTCAACTGAACTCTCTCCATTGAAGCAGTCAAAGACTCTCAGCTTGAGTGGTGGAGAGGATTCAACTAAACTTCAAGCAAAAACTTCAGTTTCTAAAGTTTCACCGACACTAGTTTCCAAAGTTTCCCCAACACCTTCCACTCTCACAGCTATGGCCTCAAAATCTTTCTCATACAAAGAAGTTGCAGTGGCACCTCCAGGTACGGTTCTTAAGCCTTTATTGGGGACAGTTGAAGAATTAAACAAGGTAAAAACTGATACCCAGATCTGCCATAGTCCATCTGAGTCATCAGAGGATGGAAGTAACAAGATCACTGTAGAGGAAGCAATACCAGATGATGAAGATGCAAAGGAAGTTCGTATTAGTGAAGCTCCAGAGATTGGAACTGAGTTGGAAGAATCTGCCCAAGAAATTGAAGAGCTAGCATGCTCAAGCAATCAGGAAAGTTCTGTAGAAACAAATGGGAGTAAGCTTTCAGCTGCAGCTGAACCATTTAAACCAGGTTCCTTCCCATTGACACACCCATTAACCTCAGTTGCTGTGACAAGTGTTTATGATGTTATAGCCAGTCAAGGTATGCTTGCAGAGCCAGTCGGATTTCCACCGCTAGCTGCTAGGGTTCCTTGCGGACCTAGATCACATCTATATTATAGAATGAGCCATTCTTTGCGCATGAAACATGGATTTTTGAAATATCAAATCCCTCCCACGGAAAGAAGTGGATTTGGTTCTCCAGGAATCATGAATCCACATGCGCCTGAATTCATTCCCAAGAAAGCTTGGCAAACAAATCCAGTGAATGAAGATTCAGAAGTTCCAACAGATTCGAATTCTTTGGTTGATACAAGTGAGGAATCTTCTACAGAAGGGAAACTTGGGGAAAAGGTTACTCGTAAAACTGACGATGGTAGATTGAAGAAACGTAGCTCAGATGCTGAGAAGGCAGAGCTAGCAAGGCAGATACTGCTAAGCTTCATGGTAAAGTCAGTTCAACGTAATTCAGATGCCGTCAGTGAATCTCCTGTGATCCAAATGAAGTCCGATTTTGCAGAAAGTTCATCAGAAGCAATTTCCAAAGATAGTGCAATTATAAAAATTCTCTATGGGAATGAAGGGAAGACAAACTTGGTTTCCCGGGTTGGAAGTAATGAACAGCTAAAATCAGTTGATGTCAAGAACAAACAGGGAGATGGTGAAGGATTTGTGGTCGTTACAAAGCGAAGAAGAAACAGGCAGAATTTCACTAGTGGAGTAAACGGGATGTACAATCAGCAATCTATCTCTGCTTCAGTCCGTTGAAGGGAGAGAGGAGAATCATCAGAGTGGAGAGGCGTTATCGAGTTTGTCAAACAGAGATGAGACTCGTACAAAGAAGTCGCTGGAAAGGTGTACACCAGGTTGTTGAAGAGAGAAAGAAACCTACCAAGAACTTAATGGAAAGGTTTCCTGTTCATCACTCTGTTCAATCGGTGGCAAAGATCGCTCTGTATCGTATTTAACAGTGTAGAAATGTTCAAGTAAATACTTTGAAGGAGAGTGTTCATCAATTCCAATTCTATTGATTGAGAAGCCCACTTGGGATGTTGTAATAATATTGTAGAATTTTTGTTTTCTCTTACCCAGAGATTTTGTTTTATCAATAAAAATCTAATCTGCTCAATTTTTATTATTTTGATTTACATCGTTGTTAGTACATTGTGTTGTCCTGGTTAAACACCAAAAGGAAAAATCTAATCTAATCTGGGATGTTTTTATATGGCTGTGCCGAGAAAAATAGAAAATGTACTGCTAAAGCCTGCATACTAGAAAAATGATTTTATTTGATGAATAAAAAAGATACTGCTAAAGCTGTATTTCATTTTCTCGTAAAAGCTAGCAAGCTAGGTAGGTAGGTGACACACGAGTAGAAGAGATCGTAGTTGCGGAAGTGGAAGTGCTTCAGGCAGGCAGGCAGGCAGAATTCAGATGATAATACCAGGGAAAGTGGAAATGTGAAACTGAAAGCAAGAAGAAGGAAGGTATGACATGAATGATGATGAGAGAGAGACACGGAAAGAAAATGTTTTTGTCGTGTAAAAGAAGCTTTTGCTTCCAAGCAAGCATCCAAAACAACTGTAAGTGGTTCCACCAATGTTGTCTTGCTAGCCATATAAATACTCCCTTCGCCCCCCTTAATATAACTAGTTTTTGAATTGCACAAGTATTAAAAAAATTATTGTATAACATTAAATATAATATCAATTTTTTATATTGTCCTTGTATTGAAAAAAGATTGTTATTTATTGGACAAAAAATAGTGAGAGAACTAAAGTTATATTTAATACTTGGGATAATATTGAAAATTAAGCAATTAATGTTTACTTAAATTCTCTAATGACTTATATTAAGAGACAAAAATACTTTTCTAAAACGACTTATATTAAAGAAGGGAGAAGTAATAATTAAACTCTGGAGAGTTTGTTTGTTTTAGCAAAGCAAGGGGCACAAATACAATTAGTGTTTACTTGCTTGTATAGTTAACTAAACTACAGTACTCTAGTTTAAATATTCTTTCCGTCTAGTTTAGAATTCATGCGTCTTACTAGATAATAAGAAATTTTAGGCATATAAAGGTTTGTTTATACGGACCGCCGGACCGGACACATTTAAACCTAATTTGTTTAAAACTATATAAAGTTACAAATTTGTTACTATTAGTTTAGAAAGTGTAGTTCTCCATATATAGTATAGAATTGGGGCTGGGGATATGGTACTTGGACTTCCTCTCTCCTTTTACCTTAATGGTTAAGTTATTAAATACGGGTGTGGGTGTACGACTGTACTCTTTCTTTCTTAAAGTCAATCAAGATCAAGGCCCAAAGGGGCTCAAGCCCTGAAACTAAAACAAATTATGTCTAACCAATCACAATAAGCATTAAAATAATAGAAAAGGTTAAACCTTTTGAAGTAAGGTATGATTTCAATGTAAAGGGTTATAAAGTTAAGGGTAAGGGTGAGGCAGTTGAATTTGAAGTACAACAGAGGAGAGAGGAGAGAGGAGAGAGGAGGGAGGGAGGGAGGGCATCTGCATCACCATCTCCCCTTGCCCCTTGGAAATGAAGTTAAAGAAACTGCATGCATAACCATAACAAACCACAAATCTTATCGAGTCATTTGAGCATGTGATCACTAATAAACACCCACCATCCATCACATATTGATTTTAACTACGACTACTTAGCCTCCTAACCCTTGTTATAACACTCCCTTTTCTTTATTTTTTTCTTTTTTCAAACAAACATATCTTACTATAATTTTCTTAGTTATACATTTTTTTAATGTTAACGTTAAGATTCGTCCACGCGTCACAATCATCAAAGCGCGTCAAATTCTGCTCAGAAACAAAGTTACACCAAAAGTTTAACGGCTTGAGCCACTAAAGTATAGCTCCGATATGAGAATAAGTACATGTTGAATAATGTTTAACAATGGATGCTTAATGATCTAGTGCTGTAAAATAATATGTTATGTGTACATGATGATTAAGGTATAGTTTTGTATTTATAGTAATTACACCACCTTCCCCGTATAGAATTATGATTCTTCATTAAGTATGACTCCTTAATGAGATCGAATAGAATCTTTTCAAAGAAAGGAAGTCGGATTATATCTTCACAATTTCATTAAGAGTTGAAAATTAAATATAATTAGGAATATTTGATTCCTTAAAATATTCAACGGCCCAAACAAATTCCTATGCAGGGTTAAATACCTCCACGTAAACTTTGGTCCACCATATAATTTGGGCCCAAATAATTACGCCCCAACATTACCCCCAATCTTTGGTTAAGTGGGACATTTAATAGAAGAATCCCTCAATAAAAGCCAAATAATTAGCCATACAAAAAGATATAAACCCAACTCCTCGAAAACCTGCCCAACACATAATGTAAGGATCTCACCTCACTTTCACACGCTTGCCATCAATTTGGCCACATTAATAGCCGCCCTTCGTAAAACGCGTGAAGTTGAAAAGATAACTCATTTCAAAACCCTTTCCCCCAAATCGAACATATTTACTTCCTCAAGTTCGAATTCTCAGATCTCCCCCCTCCCCACTACAAAACTTTTCCAGCAAAACTCATTTCCTTAATCAACAATGGTTTTCTCAAGCATTCCCACTTCTTCCAGCCCAGTTAACACTGAACCAATTGATGCGATCCCCATTTCCCCCATCCCACCTCTTCCTGTGAACACCTCCACCACCGCCACCAACAACACTTCAACTGCTACTAGTGCAATCGCCACCCAAGCCACCACCCAAACCTCCAACGTGACTAGTTCTGCCCCTCAGACTTCAGTCTTGACCGAGGCAGAGCTGGAATACCAAAAAATGATTAGGGAATACTCTAACGAGGTAAAATTCTCACACGCCAACACTAAATTTACCATCACTAAGAAGGACCTGATCGTGATAAGGGAGTAGTACCACATCCCCATGACCCATGATCTTAAAGCTCCCTCCGCAACTGACCGAATGTATCACCGTACTGATGGTTGGATTGCAATGTCGCTCACTCTGCTAGAAAAAAAGGTTCGGTTACCCTTTCATGCCTATATCATCATTTTACTTGGGTTTGTTGGTGTCGGCTTCGCCCAGTTGGTGCCGAACTCCTACATTAATATAGTCAGTCGCATTTATTTCCTTCTGCTATGAGGTTGAGGTGTCCCCATCCATTGACTTCTTCTTATCTCTCTACAACATGACCCGAACTCGAGAGCGAGGGTTTCGTAAAATGGGCAAACAACAAACCAAAATAAAACTCCCCAAATACCTCGAAAAGGGATCCATAATGAACACCCCTTCGAGCAACAAGGGGTGACAGACACAATGGTTCTCACTCACCTAATACCCGACTAGGTTGAGTTCGGTCACCCGATCGTCACCATCGATGAACTTTCAATGAACAGAGTTGTAGAAATAGTCAAGCTAATTTAGAAATTGCCCATGCAAGAATGGACCTTCAACTTTCTGACCAAACCACTCTTGATGTATGATCATAAATGTAAGTCCCAAAACCCTTTTTTGCCTTATTGTATTCTCTTGATTTAGCACCATCGATACTCACTACAACAAAAAGGCTTATCAGCAATCGCATATCTGCGATCACATATGGTTGCAGTAATAGCGACTGAATACGGTCGTTGATATTCGTCGCATATAATCTGGTCGCTGGATGGACATCAGCGACCATTATTAGCGATCGACTTATCCACGATCGCCATCAGCAACCGAATCCGTCGCTAATCTGACTTATGCCGAGTCAGTTGTCAGGGATGACGTGGCACACGTGTCAGCGACCGGCAATAGCGACCGATGCGGTCGCTAGTTTCCAAGGAGATATCAGCGACCACTTATAACATTAGCGACTGAATGCGGTCGCTGATGTTGTTAATTTTTTTTAAATTTTTTTTCCTGTTTTAATAATTTCCCAAAAAAATACCCTGCTTTGTACTTGCTTTCTATCCCAACACACAGCAGTATATATAAACATCCATATAAACATACATCCACAATATTATATATAAATATCCATCCGTATGATAGAATCGTAAACCAACACAATACAATGTACTAGAACCAACACAACACAATACAATCGTAAACATCCATATGATAGAATCGTAAGCCAATACAATTGTCCAAAGAATGGATATAAAAGTACAAGGCTTTAAATATCTAAAAAACAAGTCTAGCTCTTCATGGATCATCCAAATTAGGACCTTGTAATTAACAAAAGAATAAAACATGTTACATACATGTGTTGATATTGCTGTGACTCAGGGAAAGCTAAACAATAGACAATGTAGTGAAACATATAAGTAAGACAGTGACAGTAACAATATCTATGTATACCTCATCGCCATTCTGATGTTGTGCTACTGTCGCCACTGCAGCCGCCAACTCATCAAGACTCAGAGACTGCAGATGCCTGCCTAGTATACAAAGAAGATCACGATCTCGACATATCGCTCTCACACAGTCAGCATGAGTATGATAGGCTGGATGACCTGATGACTGTATAGACTGGGTAGCAGAGCTGTCGGTGCCATTGATGGTCGAGCGTCATTTTTATCCTTGGCCTTTAACGTAGTTTTTCTTCATGACTGACGCCTTCTCCCACAATTCTTGATCAATCGGCGAACGCGGGGTGCCTTCAGGATAACGCTCGTTCATTAAGCTCTTGTAAGTGTCCTGTCAGAAGGTTAACAATTAAATAGTTAAAAATAAATAAAACAAATGCTAAAAAAGGTCGTCACAATTTATAAACAGCATATTAGTAGAAAGTTAACTTATTATCGCTATCTGAACAACATCAGGCAGACCATCGCGGGTGGCCACATACACATCCAACCAATTGATAGGTTGACCTTGAGACTTAGACTCCTACAATTCATGTTCTCATATTAATATGTAAACATATGATATTTTAGCTACAAAACATGACTGTAAACATAAAAACAAATAACTAAGCCAATAAGCTTGCTATACATATGTACCTTGGTAGCAATATGCTGCAGCTGTGATATACTGCCGCCCTTGAACGATATATAAATATTCCACGAGTAAGTTATCACAAACAAACTTAGATGTTTTGAGACTCGCATTAGTTTGTAAATGAGCTTCTTTCATATGGGTCAAACAAATTCAACATAACACTAAGCATTATATAACATAACCTAAAAAAATCATATGCAATGAAAATAAACTGCTAAACATAGTCAAGTGAAGGGATTCAACATAGTGAAGGGATTCAAATAAATTGCTAAACATAGCCAATACTAGACCTGGGAAAGCCTTGGTCTTATTTTTTATAGTGCATTTTTCCACAGGAGGACCAATATTTGAATCTATATCTGAAATTTAACCAAATTGGGGTAAAAAGGGTGGGATTTTTAATGTCTGTGGTTCTAAATGTGGCCGGCATAAAAGGTATTAGTTCAAACTGATAAGCCATAATTTTATAGCTGAATCAACCAAAAGGTACTGTTAGCATATAAACAGTTAGCCTAAAGAAAAGTGAATCAGCAAAGTGAATCAGGAGAGCAATAGTATGCTATGTGAGGTACAATTGGTACATGACATAATCACAAGACATACTCAATTTTTAGTTATGCAAAGTGAATCAGCAAAGTGAATCACAGCAAGGTACAATTCAAGTTTAAGAAATATCCAGACCAAAAAAGATTGCCTTATCATAATCCATTTTCATAACTCTGTGGGAAATCAGGAGAGCAGAAAAAAAGAATATCATTCTTTAAACTTTATAAAAAAAAATCCTTTCTCATGCTCGTTAAGTCTCAATGGATTTCTTCATATCATAGGTGCAATAGAAACAAAATCCCGACCCATAATTTTGGAACGAATAGAGTAATAAATTGTGAAAGGAAGATTGAAATATACAATAACTTCAGATTAATTAAAGGGGTTACCGGCGGTGGTACGGTAGTGGCGATGTTGGTGGTGAGCGGCAATATCCTCCCTCTTCTCTTCTCCCCCTACTCCCTCTTCTCCCTCGTATGTTTCTCCCTCTTTTTTTTCCTGTGTACTGATTTGAGCGAATGCCTGAATCTGATTAAGGTCATAAGAATCAGCGACCGCCATTAGCGATCGCATGCAGTCACTAATTTTTAATAATGTGAACATATCAGCGACTGCCAGCGGTTGCTGATATAGAATGGTCGCTGCGCCAAAGTTTCGCACCAATTTTTGGGAGGGATATTCATTCCAGCGACTGCAGGCGGTCGCTGATATAAACTAGCGACTATAATCCTTCTCGGTCGCAGATTGCAGTCGCTATTACTATTATCAGCGACCGGATAGTGCGGTCGCTGATATTATTGGTCGCAGATAGAGTTTTTCTTGTAGTGATTGACCCAACCTTTACCTGCAGTATCCCTTATCAAACCAATAACCCCTGAAAAGAAAGACCCCGAAGACGCCAACCTCGAAGATATTAGCTGAACCTCCACTGATCCCCTTATCACCGAAAACACCCCTTTGGTGATCGTAACTGAAAGACCATCTACAACCCTCCCCGAACTATGCCCAACCACAAACGTGTCTCAATCAACAACAATCCTAACACCATCATTCACCGAAATGAGCTTACTAGACATGCCCCTGTCCAAAAGGACCACCCTCCTTTGAGTAAAACGAAGGAGAGTTAAGCCTGCAACCAAAACCACAAAAGCTTGCCCTTCCGAACCAACCCCAACTTAATCCGAAAACACTACTGTCTAGACACCAATAATCATCACTGACCTTACACCAGTCATCGAAATAATTGAAGTTCAAGATATAACTAACAGAAATGACCGAAGAGGCCCCTAAAGAACTTCCACCCACCATAAAACCTCGCCAAGAGCCATCTCCCCAACGTTCCCTTCCCACACAAACTCCTCAAGAGACCGGACCCTCAACTAGTCAAGTTCAGGAGACCCAAGCAAAGATGACGCTATGGCCATTTGTACTCGAAGAATATCCTCATAAGCTTTTTGAAAATTTTATCCTCCTTGCCAACGAGAATCGATTCAAAGATATTAACCTCCAAGGACTGATTTATGTTGGTATCATGCATCAGGGATGGGTAAGAAACTTCTACCTTTCACTGTTATAAAATTCATTTCATTGCCACACCACTAACTTTTTTGAATCCTTATAAATATCCGTCGGTTCAATCAGGTCGAGGCCAGATAAAAAAAACTGGAAGCTAAAATTCAACAGCTTAAGTTTGAACTCGATGAAGTCGAGCTCCTCAAAGATGAACTTTATCATGTAAAACTCAAGATGGATACCGCCATAGCCGGGTATAAGAAGAAACATAGTCTTAACTCTAACACAACTTTTTACTACCATAAACTCGAGGGCGACTTGAAGGCTTAAAAACATAAGGTTGTCAAAGAACAAAAACGCCATAAAATCCTACAATCCGATAACCAGGTATTGAAACAAGAAAATAAAGAGCTGAAGAAAAAGTTGAAGCAATGATAAACCAACTCCACAAAATGTATGAGGAGAGAAAGAATATGATCGGCTTATTCAACTCCAAGGAAAAAGAATTCGCCTAATACAAAACCTTTGGCCTTCTTCTTAATGAAGAGAGGAAGCAACAAATCTGTCAAGAGTACCGAAAGTCACCCGAACTAACCAAAGAAGTTATGCAACAGATAAAGATAAAGATAAAGAGAGAATGCAGGCCACCGGTCTCGATCCAATCATACTGGATTCCTCCGATGATGAGGCCGAAGCCTAATAGTTGTTTCCTTCTCTGTTTTATGTAACCCTGACCTCATCATGTAAAAACTCTACGAAAAATAATGAAAATATTATTCATTTTGAAAAATTAAATATTTATTTCATACACGCATTCAAATAATAAAAATGTTACTTGTGTAAAAAGTATTCGTTTAGATAAACTGAACAAAAAGAAGGTATTTATTCGGGAGAACTGAACACTCATTTAAGCATAAGAAGTTAAATACAATACTCATTTAAATCTGAATACTAATTTAACACATAATAAAGAAGTCATATTCGTTTGGCAGAACTGAATAATCAATGTAAGAATATTCATTTCGGGAAACTGAATATTCATGTAAATAGATAATGAAAAGTATTCGTTTTGGGAAACTGAATAACAATCAAATAAGACATTCGTTTAAAATAAACATCCATTTTATTAATATAAGTTGTGAAAATTTTACAATCATCAAACTGAACTACTTAGCATGCACTACTGATAATATTTTATAATTCTACCTGCATGACAAGTGTTTTTGACTTCTGTCCCATCCATAGCTCGAAGCCGATAAGAACCTGGCTTCAGCACTTCACTAACCTCATAGATTCCTTCCCAATTAGGCATCCGCTTTCCACGATTTTGGGGCATAGAAGCCTCCACCTCCCGAAGAACCAAGTCTACAATTTCAAACCACCTTAGCTTCACCCCCTTATTGTAATGACTGGCCACTATCTTTTGGTAGACTACAAGCCTTACCAGGGTTGACTCCCTAACCTCCTACAACAGGTCCAAGTTTAGGCGCATAACCTTATCATTGTCTAAGTCCTTGAACTGGCTGACCCGAAGTGAAGGGGAACCAATGAACTAGGGCATCAGTTTCGTAAAATATTCTGAACGGCGAGTAACCCGTTGTCGTCCTCAGAGTGGTTCTATAAGCCCATAACACACTAAGTAACTCTTTAGGCCACCTTCCATTTGCCTCATCGAGTCTTCATTTTATCCCATTTAGCAGAGTCCTAGTGGTGACTTCTACTTGACCATTCGACTAAGGATGAGCCACATAAGTCTTATGGTATTGGACACCCAAATCTTTCAACAACTATTCGAACTTAGAACCCACAAAATGTCTGTCGTTTTTCGAAACCACCACCATTGGGATTCTAAATCGAAAGACCATGAACTCTTTAAGGATTTTAAAGCACTCCTGCTCTGTAATCTGCTGAAGGGGCTTAGCCTCAACCCACTTAGTCATATAGTCGATAGCCACTATTACAAAACTGACTTAACCCTTCGCTTTTGGTAAGGGATCTAAGATATCAATTCCCTACACAATAAAGGGAATCGGGGATAGAATAAAATATAACTCCTTCGGTGGCTGATTAGGAGTAGAATTATTCAACTGACACTTGGGACACTTCTTCACATAGTCTGTCACTTCTTTGAAAATTGTAGGCCAATAATATCCCTACCGAAGCACCTTATACGCCAACGCCTTAACTCCCATGTGATCACCATAAATGCAACCACACGTATTACTGTATACCTCAATAAGGGAAAAGTATGAGCCCTTCAATATAAGTCCACATCAATAAGCACAAAATTTGAAGTCTTATATTTGATATTCTTTGCCAACATTCGATCCGAAGGTAATACGCCATCAGCTAGATAATCCAAGTAAGGCGTTAACCAATAGTTCGACCGCTCTACACACATAACCACCGACTGTTGAACCCTTGGTTGATTCAGAATTTTTAGTTAAACTGACCCACTGAACGTGCTCGCATCTGTCGTAGCCAATCTTGCCAGACCACTATCGTGTTATTCAATTTGTCAACTCCCTAAAAGTTAAACGAACTGAAGTAATGGATCTGATCTTTGACTTTGGCCAGATACTTAACCATTCTTGCCCTCCAGGCCACATACTCCCCCGAAATTTGCTTAACCACCAGTTGTGAATTGTTGAAGATTATCAACCTCTGTACCTCCAAACTCTTAGCCAGTCGAAGCCCTGCCAAGATCGCTTCATACTCAGCCTCATTGTTTATGGCTTTGAACCCAAACTGAATGGCCTGATGTACCTTAAAGCTTTTTGGACTCGTCAAAATATCCCCTGCTCCGCTGACATCTGAAGTCGAAGACCCATCTGTATATAGCGTCCAAGAAGTTTGAATCGGCTGAACCTCTGTGACCGTCTGAACTATTTCTTTTGTTTGACCAGCACTGTCATCCGACTCAGAAAACGAACACTCCACCACAAAGTCAGCAAAGGCTTTACCTTTTATTGTTGTTCGAGGATGATATTCTAGGATAAATTGTGTCAACTCCATCGCCCATAAAGCAAGCCGACCCAAGACGTTTAGCTTACTCAAAACTTTCTTTAAGGGGTAATCAGTGTACACCACAATTAACCGACCTTGGAAGTATTGCCGAAGTTTCAGACTAGCTATTATTAGGGCGTAGACAAACTTATCCAGGTTTAGATACCTTGTTTATGCATCTCAAAGAACATGGTTCACATAATAGACTAGATGATGCTTACCTCCTACCTCCCGAACCAACAATACTCTCACCGCTAACGAATCGGCCGCCAAATATAGATACAATGGTTCAGAAGGAACCGACTTTACCAACAACGGGGCCAAAGACAAGTACCTCTTTATCCCCTGAAAAGCTTCTTCACACTCCAAAGTCCATTGGAAGGTCTTCTCGTTCTTCAGCCCTTTCAATGTGTCGAAGAAGAACAAGCCCATTTCTACCGACATGGAGATGAACCTCCTCAAAGTTGTTATCCGACGGGGCAACTACTGAACGTCCTTATAAGATTGAGGAGACTTCATATCAAATATAGCTTTAATCTTTTATGGGTTTGCCTCAATTCCCTTTTTGCTAATCAGATCACCTAGAAACTTCCCCGCTACAAGCCCAAATGTGTACTTTGTCTAATTTAATTTGAGTTTGTAATGTCGAACAATCTGAAAATAGTCTTCTAAATCATCCAAATGACCCCGAATCAACATAATCTTAATGATCATATCGTTCACGTATACTTCCATACTACGACCTAGCTGCCGGTGAAATACATAATTCATCATTATGGTAAGTCGCCCCAACATTCAACAATCCGAAGGTCATCTTCTTATAAGCATAGATTGCCCGATGAGTGATGAAGGTTGTCTTCGAGATATCTTTTTTATGCATCGAAATCTGATGATACCCTGAAAAGGCATCCATGAAACTAAGCAAGGCCTACCACGAAGTGGCATCGATGAGCTGATCAATATGTGGGAGTGGATAAAAGTCCTTCAGATATGCCTTATTCAAATCCGTATAGTCAATGCAAACTTGCCACTTATCATTTTATTTTTATACCAGCACTACATTCGCCAACCACTATGGGTAATCTATCTCGAATATGAAGTCTGCTTCCAATAATTTTGTTATCTCATCATCAATGATCTTCTGCCTTTTTGGAGCAAAGATCCTTCATTTTTGTTGAACTGATTTTTTAGTGGGGTCGATGTGTAACTTGTGCACAACAACCTTCTCCTCGACCCATGCATGTCGCTAGGAACCAATTCAAATATTTCTGAATAACTTTAAAGCAGTTCAACCAAACTCGTTCCGAAGGGTTCTTGCAGTCCCGAACCAATCTTGATTGTCTTTTTTTTCTTCCCTGGTACCAGCTCAACATCTTCTGTCTGTTCGGCAGGCATGTCGAGAGGTTATGTACTGCCCTAGGTAAACAACTTGATCTCTATTATTATGGTTTACATATGTTTGTTGACCCCTACTCCAGTTGAAATCAACGTATTCCAGTAACACCTTTTTACTAAATTGAGATCTCATACCACCTCTCCTACCCCATTCGATGTTGGGAATTTAAGTTTAAAGTGTGGAATAGAAGTGACTTCTTGCAATGCTGTTAAGGTAGGCCTCCCCAGAATAACATTATATAATGAATCCATATGAACAACAAAAAATCTACACATAATTTCGACTTGCTGAGGGGTTGTCCCGAAGAGGACTGATAGTTTAATCGTCCCTGCTACCCGAACTGGATTGTTGCGAAAGCCGTAAAGGGGTGGCTCCAATCCAATCTCCATTTTTCTACCATCCAAATCCATTCATGAATAGACATAGTCATACAGAATGTCTACTGACGACCCGTTGTCCATCGTCATCCTCATTACTAGAAAATCGACCAATAGCGACGAGATATAGCGACGGTCGGGGCGGAACTGTAGCTATAGGATAATATACCGACGCTCATGAGATGACTGTCGCTATATAGAGAGAAAATGACTCTATTCCGACGGTCACCCCTTGACCGACGCAATAGAGGAGAAAAATGAACCTATACCGAGCTTTCGCCGTAGATAACTAAATGAAATTATTTGCCAAAATCTCCCTCCATTATTTTCACGCTCCAAAAAATACTCAGCTAAATCTTATACCCAACCATATCTAACTCTCTAAATCTCATTCCCATACATATCTCTCTTTAAAATCTGTCAACTTTGTAGCCCCTCACGACTAAAATTCCAGTTCCTCACCATTACAATTCAAGCCCTAATCTCTCGTACCCGCAATTCAAGCCTTAATCTCTCATACCCAGGCCTAAATGTCTCATATCCACCCTTAATATCTTATGCAAGAGCCTAAATCTCTCATACCGAGTCAAGCCCTAATTTCTACATTATCTGCTATTTTTTTATAATTGTGTCGATATGTGTAAGAACCAGAAACAGAAGATGGGCTATACTTGGGATAATTTCGATGACGGAGGGTTTAGATCTGCATCTGATGGGAGGCAGAATCAGTCGCTAGGGGATTTTAGGAGCGGTGGATGGGGCGGAGGTGTTCCGTCAAGGTCTAAATCGACCCTGGATATTTATACGCGCGCGTAATTTGAGGCTTTGGCTGCGGAAAGGAGGATTTTTTTGCGAGGAAGATGGAGGAGGACGGCCAAACCCCTACTCTCGCACAGGTCAGTCTCCCTCTTCTGCTGCCGTAGGTTAAAGAAAATTAGATGGTACATTGTCTCTGATGCAATTTTAGGTATTGTTTGGCTATAATCACAAGTTTTATGTTTTTTCTTACTTTTGTTTGGTTAAAATTGCTTTACCAGTATTATGAATCATGATTTATGATTGATATATCTTATTATATATTAAGTGAGCTTTTTGTCATATTATTGTGCCTATGATTTATTGGCTCACTGTGTTATGTTTAAATTAGTACATATGGGTCTGTAACTCCTTATGTAGATATGTACATAAGAAGTTTAGCCAACAATATAAAGCTACAATTGGAGCTGATTTTGTGACCAAAGAGTTACAAATTGATGACAGGATTGTCACTCTACAAGTGCGTCATTACTACCATTTAGTTTTTCGTGTTATATATATATGTGTGTGTGTGTGTGTGTGTGCTCTCTTTTGGAGCCATCGTGATATTTTTCTGCTAGTGATTAAATTTATTTTATTGGTAGATATGGGACACTGCTAGGCAAGAGAGATTTCAGAGTCTTGGCATTGCATTTTATAGAGGAGCAGATTGCTGTGTTTTAGTATACGACGTAAACATTATGCGATCATTTGATACTCTTGACAATTGGCATGAAGAATTTCTCAAATAGGTAAACTGTAATATTATATAGTTTCTTGACTTCTCTTATGCATGATTCTATCAAGTGGTTCCCCAATTTAGTTTATGTGTCAATATCTTTTTTGTCCCTGAAATAGATACGATGTTAAGTAAGTGCGTTACTGTATCTTTTTGTTTGTCCATTCCTCCTTCCTTCTAGATGTCTGGCGACACCTTGGCCTGGACTTGGAGGTGCAGAGATAGATCAGATATTGGGAGGAAAGGGAGAAATGGACAGATAGAGCTCCATTGGTGGGAGGTAGAAGGAGCGAGATAGGTGTGAGAGCAAACGATATGGGAGGGCAAATGATATGGGAGGGAGTAGGATTACAAACTTGGATTTTAGAGGGAACAAAATGCTTGTGACGAGGAAAGATGAGCAATTTGTTAAGGTTTGGCAAAGCTCAGTAAGAGGATTTTAATCTTTGAAGCTTGTTTATAGGGATAAATGTGACTGAAATTATTTTCTAGCACCAAAAGGTTATGTTAGCTATGTGTATTATCTCTCTATTTAATTTATTTGTAAACTGGCTTTGTATTGTATCAAATGTGTATTATCTCTCTCTTGTCCTCCATCCCTCTCTTTGTTAGTTGAAGCACTGAAAATATCTCTGTTTTTTAAGGACCTAGAGAGGAAAATTTTCAGGTGTAACTCTATTTTTGTGGTAAGGAACATAAGAAGCCAATTCACAATTTCTCATGATTCTCATGAACAGGAAAAGGAATAAAAATAAGGCTTAAAATTAATATTAGAATTCCCAGAAAGATGATTGTATGAATAAAATCAAATATGTCCATATTTCAAAAACAAGGCTTAAAATTAATATTAGAATTCCTAATAATCTGAATCTGAATGCTTTCTGTCAGTGCTTTATTATTCATGTGCTACATATACATTAAAATGTATATTAATATTGTGCTTTCTTAATATATTGTTGTATTATTCTTACAAACTATTTCGATGCATTTGATTTGCAGCATGAATATAGTAGGTTGGGCAGTCATGGTAGCTATTGGATGCAATACAACTATTAGGTGAACTGCAGGTGGTTTAATTACTAGTAATTGAACTAGGGAGAAAAAATAGCTCTCCCTTGTCCACACACAAAAAAAAAAACTTATTTCCCACAAAATTCAAAAAATAAGCGAGTTAATATAAGAAACTAAATTGAAGAAAATATACACATGTGCGTGCGTGCGTGCAGTGTAAGGGTGTCTAATGAGTTGGGGGCGGCACACCCAAGAACTGCAAAATTCTCAGTGGTGGTGGTGGTGATATCTTCATTTGTGATCGGACTCTTCCTTTCTCTCATCCTCATCATCTTTCAGAAATAGTACCCTTCCCTATTTTCTATGCTGACATCATAATCAACTTTTGCTTTTGATGTAACAGTACCCTTCCCTATCATATTATGTAACAAAAGTGGATGTGTTGGAATCCAAAACATCAAAAGCATGGATTATTTCTTATTCTACAGCCTACTTGAATTTTTTTTATACCAAGTGCAATTGTTTATCTTGAACATTAAATGTTTTGGTGGGCAGTAGGTGATTTCTGACATTCTTACTAATGTGAAAAATAATCCTATAGATTCTGGTGCTCACCTTTAAATGTCGCTTCATACAAGTCTCTTTTCATATTGTTTTCTTTCTCTCTTTATTCAAGTTTTTCAATTAGTTTAATCTTTGTTCTAAAACTTAACAATCAAGTTATTTAAGTACGATATTTGTTTGTGTTCACATCAATTCTTTGTTGGACATAGGATTGTTGGACAGGTTGCAGTTACTGGTAAGCATTTGTGGATATCTGCAAATAAGCATGCAATGGAATCCTGTTCCTTGTTAGAGGTGAGGTATTAGTGTGATTTATTATGATACCATATTGATGCTTATCTAAACTACCTTATCTACAAATTCTTGTATTAATTTTTGAACTTATTTTGTTTGAAAGGACCACGTGTTTTTTTGGGGGTGGTGGGGAGAGTGGGCCGGTGGGATTGGTGGACAAGGATGTTATGGAATTCGGAAGAATTTGATTGGTCCTGCCAAAAATATTTTCTGCCCATTCCAGTCCAACCCAAGTTGGCCTGCCTAAGATAATGCTATGTTAAAGATGCAATCTGTGAGGCTTTTAGTTACAAGATATTAATTAAAAAAAATTAATGATTTATAATTTCCAATGCAATTATTCCTTTCATATATGACGCCTTCCGTCTTAATTTACGTATTCTCTTTTTTTGAGGTAGTCTCCACATGGTAATAATAATGATCAGTATTGATGATTTCAATTAAGGCTATACTGTTAATTTAAGCTTAGTTATGTTTCTGCAGTTGTTTGATAAGAAGATCGGTGTGCATGGATCCTCCAGTTTTGAGCAGGGTTCAAGCTGGGCAATGGAAGTGGAAAATAACTCGGGAGTTTTTCCAATAATGGTACAAAATATTAACATGAATGGGCAAATACTGGTAGAGGTATGCACTTTCAGACTATTAAATTTTTTGATGCAGACATCTTTTCCTAATGATAATTAAATATATTAGTGTTTGGTGCTTCAAGAATCAAAATCCTCCCACATTTGGAAAGGAGGAGAAATAAAATGAAAAGCCACACCCGTTATTTAGAATATGCTTCATAATCTTATTCTAGGCATTTGAAACTGATTTTTTTAACTCTTATGGCTTTGTATATGGTGTGTATACACGTGTTTGCCCCCTTTTGACGCTTTAATGTTACTTATGTACTTATCAAAATGCAAAAGGGGATTGGAGAGCAATCCTTTATTGATAAATTTTTAGTTCTCTTTCATTTTCTTTGTTTCTTTTTCTCCTTCCTTATCTTTTTATTTGTAAAATGTTCTTCTGATTAAATTTTTTTTGGAAGGATTTTTATCTTTCTGCTTGTTGTAATGCTGCTCAATTTTTCATTGCCTGATAAAGTTTATAAACTGGTGTGCACTCTTCGCTATTGGGAAGCGTTTGTCTGATTTAGTTAAACATTGTCCAGACACACTTAAACATACATTGATTAAACATGTAATTGACTTCTAATGTAAAGTTTAATTTATCTGGTGCATAATGTTTCCTCTGTTACTGTTTTTTTGCAGTGGAATTTGATCATAGTGGAAGTTATCGTGCAATAGTAGGCTCAGAATATGGTTTTCAGAGTAAACATAAATGGGAAATAAGTATGATGTTGTGACTTATGCAATGTAGGTAAAGTCTCTTCTGTAAAATTTGGTCCAGATGCAAAATACATAGCAGTTGGCTCAATGGATCGGAACCTCCGGATCTTTGGATTGCCTAGTGAGGATGGTTCAATGGAGTCTTGATAAAAATGCTTTCACCACACCAATGTAGGGTGGGTAATTTCCAGCAATTCTGCAGTATCTACTGCTGCTGTCACTAGATCATTGTACTTAATGGGCTAAAGAAGTGAAAGTTGACAGTGGGATTTATTGTTTTATCATATTAATATTTTTTATATTTTATTTTATATTGTATTTGTGTTTGTTGAATAAATGTGCATTATTAATTAATTTTTTTTAATTATAAAAAGGCTATAGCGACGTTTATCGACCGTAGCTATAGTGTTATATAAAACACAGGTCTATAGCGACGGTCGCCAAGCGTCGCTATAGACATCTATAGCTACGGTTATGACCGTAGCAATAACTTTCAACGATCGTTGATAAAGAGAAAATATACTATTTTGTCATGACCTAGACCGTCGCTATAGGCCAAACGACCGTCGCTAAAACCTATAGCGATGGCTTCTATAGCGATCAGTGCCCTTTCATGTGGATCAATCGGCTCCGAAAGGATATCACCACTCCTGGGTACTGTCTTTCACGCCGAACAGGCTAATTAGACATATAAAGCATAAAATCCAGCAATTTTCTCTTCTTTTTTCTCGTAACCGACTGACCTGCCCGTGATCACATCCACCACCTGACTAACTGCCTAGGTGTGACGCTCTTAAAACAGGTATACATTACCCATCTTGTGTGACGCCTCCAAAATAGGTATACAACACCCATTCTGAGTCGCCAAATACATGGTACAGAAAGCAAACTACAACTTCAATAATACAATTGTCGTGCAAAATACGACAACACATACTGTGAGTTTAAATACAAATATTGTCTTCTAGACAATATCCACACTCAAATAAGCCCTCAATACAATTATTCAAATACTATTTTACAGAAATAGCGAGGACTGCTAAAATATTTTTTAGAACCATCACTCCATACCCCGACTAGATCCTGCTATGTTCTCACCTCCTGAGAAGAAAAATGGAACAAAAAGGAAAAGGGTGAGCTCAATTAGCCCAGTAAAGAATATTATGACAAAGATAATATACAACAAATAATCATTAGTATTCAACAGGGAAAAATCTGATAGAATATAATCGACAACAAGCTTTAGATCAACAACTGCAGCGGAAACAGCAAACCATTAGAAGAGTCAAGTAGAGAATGAATTCTACTATCTTCTAAAATTTAAAAGTCCATCATCAATATTTTATCCCTGTAACATTAATTAATAATCATCTTTATTCAAATATTCATCTTTGCACTACAGGCCAAAGATATTCATTTGTATCACCTGTCAGTCATGTTCATCTCAACACCTGTTTATCTTTGCACTATAGGCCAAAGATATTCATCAAGTAATCATACATCTTTGCACTACAGGCCAAAGATATTCAGTAATATCATCATTTAGGATTGAGGATGATGAAAAATATCTTAAAGAGAACGAATCCAGTGAGACAGAAGGACAAATAGTAGGGATTCGTATAACAGTTTAACCAAGATCAATAATACTTCATAATAATCAATTGTGAAGCAGAATTCAAAAATAAAGATCAAAACATGGATACAATCAAAGATAGTAACCATAATAGACATCTTGGACAAAAAGGAAAAATTTTATTTTTCGGTGAATAGTGCCGTATTCGTGAATAGTGCCGTATACGTGAATAGTAACGTATACGTGAATAGTAACGTATACGTGAATAGTAACCCCGACACAAAAAGTTTTAAATTTGATAAAAACTCATGTTAATATTTCAGCATAATGATATTGAAGAAAATAATATCATTTAAGAAGAAAATAATATCCCTTACCTCAAAATATCAGTACTTCTGGTCGGAATACCGGTATAAGACTGAAAGAAACTTGCTCTGATGAATAGAAACTCTCAAAGTATCTAAATACTCACAAAATACACTCAATAATCTAGAGAGAGAAAGAGAGAAAACTTGTTTCTAGTGTGATTTTCAATTCTAACTTAGCCCTCTATTTATAGGAAAATGTTAGCACGCCGAAGCAGACTTAACCTGCAACCTGATGGCTTTACCTGCTACTATTCTCACCCACCACATTTGAATAAAAATCTCAGCACATTTCTTCACCAACCAAGAGTGGGGCCCACCAATTCTAAAATTTTCCACCAAAATGATTAACTCCGAAAATTCAACAATTTCTGAATCAGTCATCTCGTAAAATTCATAATAAATCATACGTTCATTTTTAACGGTTCAAAATTTGTGGACATATACTCAACTTATATATGTATAACATATCCAAAAATTACCACGATCCAACGGTCGGATTAAAAATTATAACCCCCGCAAAAAATCTCAAAAACCTTGATTTTTAATACCTCCATTCTGACAAAAATACTGATAAAAACCTCAACATTAACTCCTTCATTTTTAACCACAAAAATATATCCCTCATTTATATCCACATAAAATAAATATTTCCTTATCATATGAATCAATAATTAATTATTCACAAATATTATTACAGAATCATATTTATGACAACCAGGCCGTTCCTAGGAAAGAGGGGGCTTTCTAATAAGAATTTCTCTTTACTGGCGCGCAATTAGATGACCAAACCTCTCCTTAGACAGAACTTTCTAGGCATTGCCAATAATATTATCTAATAATATTATTCAAATAATATGAATTATTGATCTGATAAAGGAAAATACTGTGCAGCAACAATTATTGAAACAACAATAATATAAAATATCAACGCAGCAATTATTGAATCAATAAAATAAAATATTGAATAATAATTACTGTAACAATTATTGAGTAGTGCCTTCTTACGTAAGAATCAATAATTGGTGCAATACCGTGTGCCGGGGAGGATCTAAAGCGGACCAAATAAGCGGACCAAAGAACGGACCAAGGCAAAAATACGCGGGTTTCAGGGTCTAGGTCGGACCAACCCGCGGGTTGACCCTGAAGCCCGCGCGTTTTTGCATTGGTCCGTTCTTTGGTCCGCTTATTTGGTCCGCTTTAGATCCTCTCCGTACCGTGTGCTACTGTATTTTAACCACCGAGTATTCCAATAGTATTAACGGTAACAACTACGCCGTTATTTATAAACAACTTATACTTGTCGTTTTTTTCATCCAATCGCTTTCCGTTATGGGGCCCACACAAGGCTGCGCCGTCGTACGAATATTCCCCGACAACAAGAATATTTCACGACCAAACGAATATTTCCCGACAAAATAAATATTTTATAACCACTTGCTTATTTTGCAAAATTTGCACATTTCACCCATAACCAAAGTATTATATCAAATTAACCCCTTATTATTCACAATAATATTTAGAGAAAATTTGATTTTATTCATTAATAAGCTGGGGTCTTACATCTTGGGTCGTCAGATACATAGTACATAAATCAAATACAAACTTAATTATACAACTGTCGGGTAATATACGACAAAACATAGCTGAGAGTTTAAACAATAATATTGTCATCTAGACAATATCCACTCTCAATGGTGTCCTCATTATAATTATTATCACATTATTCTGTAGAATAGTGAGGACTACTAAAGTCATTTATCTTGGACCATCACTCCATTCCCTGACTCGTCCCATATATATTCTCATTTCCTGAAGAGAACAATGAAAGAAAGGGTGAGCTCAACTAGCCCAGTAAGAAATATTATGACTAAGATAATGCAGAATAAATTATCCTTAGCCTTCAACAGTATAACAACTGATAGAATACAATAGACAACAAGTTTTAGATCAACAACTGCAGCGAAAATAAGCAATCCATTAGAAGAGTCAAGTAGAGCATAAAATCTACTATCTTCTATGATTTAAAAAGTTTATCATCAACTTTATCGCTGAGACTCAACTTAATAAATAAAATCAAATCATCCATGCACCACGACCAAGGATATTCATGTAATCATCAATGGTCATGATTATACCGAATAATTCCTGGTCATAATCATACCAACAACTATCCATCAATGAACTACAGGCCAATGAGTACTTTTACCACATCATTCGTCACATTACGGTCATGATTATACCGAATAATCCCTGGTCATAATCATACCAAATTCATCTATGCACGTAAGCCAAAGATGACTTTCATCACAATATAAGCATGAAGATGATGACAATGACATAATAATTCAATAAAACAAGTTCAAGGATAAATTTTAAAGATTTATAATTTAATTTATCCAGAAATCAATAATGTCTAAATTGTCAACATGATACTGCTTTGTAGAGTAAAATTCAAGAATAATATTAATGTACCAAAATTAATTTGAACAAAAAAGAAATATATTTTTCAGGTAAATAGTACCCCGTGAATAGTACCCCATGAATAGTACTTCGAGAATAATACCTCGTGAATAGTACCCCGACATGAAAAGTATCCCAAATACCCGAGTGAATAATATTCGGATGAATAGTAATTTGGGTGAATAGTAACCCGTGAATAGTAACTCGTGAATTGTACTCCAACACGAAAATTGCCCCGAATACTCGAGTAAATGATACTAGAGTGAATAGTAATCGGGTAAATAGTAACCCGTGAATAGTAACTCGTAAAAAAAATACCAAAGAAAATGATATTACATGACGAGTACAAAAGAAATAATATCTCATACGAGTATAATAGAATATACGAAACTACAAATGGATTTTCATTCGCCATGCGGTAATCCACGTAGGCATATCATTTCTAACAGAATAATAAAGAATGGAATAACAAAAGAATTCACCAGGCATGCGATAGACCGTACAGACAGGTTATTCCAACAGAATAATAAATAATGGAACCAAGTCATGCGTAATACGCACAGACAGGATATTCCAACAGAATAATAAAGAATGGAACCAGGTCATGCGTAATCCGCACAGACAGGATATTCCAACAGAATAATAAAGAATGGAACCAGGTTATGCATAATTCGCACAGACAGAATATTCCAACAGAATAATAAAGAATGAAATAACAGAAGAATTTCACCATGTATGCGGTACTTCGCATAGACAGGTTATTCCAACATAATAATAAAGAATGAAATAATAGAAGCTCTCTTCATGAATACGAAATAAATAATACCCCTTACGAGTACAACAAATAATATCTTTTACCTTAGAAGAAACTGGATACTGGAATAGTGAAGTAGCAGATTTCTCTTCTTCTTTCTCTCTATAATAATTACTCTATAGCTTTAGTGAATTGGTGAGAAATGAAGGAAGACTGAGCTTCTATTTATAAAAAAATATAGGTTCGATAATTGCACGTTTTGGGGCTCGAAATATTACAGTATAATACCTTCCTCTTTTTCTTCATTTTTAATTTAGTCCTGCAAGTATTATCAAACTTGCACCACCTTCCCTAATAGTAAATCATGTGAATTAATAGTTCATTCATGTGACTCAATAGTATAATCATGTGAATCAATAGTTCTAGACATGTAAAAATACGAATTATAATATAGTACCTCCATTTATACCTTCATTTTTAACTTAGTCATGCAAGTATTATCAATCTTGCACCACCTCCCCTAATAGTACAAGAATGTGAATTAATAGTACACACATGTGAACACATAGTTACAAGCATGTGAATTAATAGCATTTAATTGCTCATTTATCCGATGAATTACCCGATTGATCAATATAACTTCCAGACATCAATTAAAATCGAAATAAATATCGATTTCTACTAACACTAATAATTCACACACAATGAAACTATCAATTTTATCTTTAATCAACATGAACTTATTCATCATTAATATTATAATTCACAATATTTAACAACCAGGTTGTTCCCAGGAAAGAGGGGGCTTTCCGATAAGGATTTCTCCCTATTGGCGCGTAATTAGATTATCTAACCTCTCATTGACAGAACTTCTAGACATTGTCAATATTACAAATAATAATATGAATAACTTTGCTGTCTCAATTATTGATTTAATAATATAACATATTATACCGATGATACTGTGACAATAATTGAATCAATAATATGAGAGATATTATGCAGCAATTACTGTAGCAATAATTGAGTATAACTGAGTGACTTCTTACGTAAGCATCAATAATCAATACCGTGTGCTACTATGCAACCACGTGTATTACTGTACTTTTACTACCAGGTAGTTCAATAGTTTTAACGGTAACACTTTCGCCGTTATTTTTATAAAAAGATAATTCTGTCGTTTTCTTACTACGACAATACTTCCGTTATGGGGTCCAACAATGATTGTGTCTTCGTACGAATATTCCCCGACCAATCGAATATTATAACAACTTGCTTACTTTGCAAAATTTATAAGTATTACCCACAACTATAACATTATATCAAATCTACACCTTAATATTAAAAAAAATATTTCGAAAAATTTAAATCTTTATTCATAAAATTTGGGGTCTCACACTAGGTCTGATCCTGTTGTTGGGGTTGGGTGGTCGGGTTCTTTACTATGGTGTTGTTCATTTTTTGTGCTCCCGAAGCATCATGTCCGACCACGTACTGAACTAGCTCACCATTCAAGACGTTCTTCTCGATCAAATCTTTCAGACCCCAACATGTCTCGATTGAATGCCCTGTCGACCTGTGAAAATCACAATGTTTGTTCAGATTTCTTCTGTTCGACTTCGTGTTATGTTTGTCTTGTTCGAAGTACGACTTGTCCTTTATTTGTTCCAGAATAGTGGCCCGATTAGTATTCAGGGGAGTGTAGATTTTGTTGACCATCTAGTTCGGGAAGGGTGTGCGTCCTCCTCTCGAACCACCATGGTTGTTGTTGAACTTCTTCTGTTGCTCATCCGATTTATTATTTTTCACATTTTTGGAGTGATTGTTCTTTTCCTTATCCCTTGGTTTCTCTGCCGTGCTCTACTTCAGAATGCTAATCGTCTTTTCTATAATTATGAAGCCTTCGGCCCTATCAAATGCTTCAGCCAAGTTCTTCATATGGTTGAACATTAAATCTTTCACCAGCTTTTTTGATTTTATAATGTCCAATCCATTCAGAAATAGACCAAGGGCCTGAAGATCATTCAAATCTACAATTTATCTGACTGCTTCCCGAAACCTCTTCACGTATTAGCCCAAGGTCTCATTCGAGTATTGCCTGATCTGAGCTAAAGACCCTGTTGGCTTTCCTCTTCTCTTGTTACTACCAAATCTGGCATGGAATTTATCACATAGTTGCTACTACGATAAAACTGAGTTCGGAGAAAACGTTATCATCCACTACCGAGCATCCTTCTTCAGGGTCGTCATGAACATTTGACACTTAGCTGCATCAGAGTAGTCATAGTAGTTCATCAGCCGATCGTAAGCCTGATTCTATTCGTAAGGATCTCCAGAACCGTCATAACTCTTCATATATGGGGCCTTCTTGTTTAGATCAGCCCGTTCCTGGTCTATTTCTGGGGAGAAGGGTGATAATGACGATTTAACTAGGGTCCCCTTATACCGATAACCTTCGGTCAATCTCTTTTCTAACTCTACTACTTTTCGGGCAAGTGCCTTGGTTTCTCTCCTGCGGGGGGTAGGATTTCGTCTGTCTCGCCTTTTCTTCGATCAGGTGAGGGGTCCTGTCTTCTTAGATCAGACTAACTCCTACCTCCAGAACTGACTTTTCTAGAGCGACTTTGGTGCCTGCTCCTAATCTGCCGAGAACCGTCCGGGCGATGGGTCCTGGATTGGTTCCGTGGCGAACGATCCCATGAGCGGCTTCGGTGCCTGCTCTTTTCCCGAAAGCGACTTCGGGGTCTACTCTCGGTCCGTCAAGAACCATCCGGACGATGTGTCCTGGACGATCGCTCTCGCCTTTGGTTGTGGCTACACCTGGCAAACGGGTCAGGCTAGAAGCGGGCCGGGCTAAAATAGCCCAGCTTTTCGTGGGCTAGAATTGTGAGGCCCGTGGCCCTGGTTGGGCCGGGGCAGGCCAGCCCGCGGGCTTTTTTTTTCATGCTACATAATTTGTCAATTTAACTCAAAGTAAAATAATAAAGACTATATAACTACTTGTGAGGGTTGAACACAAGACCTCTAAGTCATTAAATAAGAGTTTAATCCAATTGAACTACAACTACTACGTGATGGAACATGTGTAAATGTTATGTGTAAGTAAATTACGTCTATTTTGCAGTGCTTTCTTTTTATTATATCTATATATAGTTTTTAATTTTGATAATATTCTCACAGATTAATTAATTAACTTTGGTAGTCAAACTATATCAGGATGGTATATATATTTTCACTCTGCGGATTCTGCATCATCTACATTAATTTACCTTATACAATTTTAATTAATTAATATGGAGTACTGTGAATGTAGTAAAACTATCTAAAGTTTCTATTAATATCAAAATTTTATATTATTTAGAGTTAAATAAATACATTTTCCAATATAATTTTTAAAGTTAAATGGAGAATTTTTTTTATAAATGATATTGATATTTGAGAAACTTATGTATTAGATAGAATTAAATTTTAAATAATTTAAATTGAATATTTTTAATTATGATTCAAATTTAACTCATTTAAAAAGACAAACAAATTAAAACTAGAGATTGTACATTTTGTTTAAACGGTTGTCTTTTTATTTTTTATACTTTTATTTAGATGCATGCATGTTAAAACAAGCAACTGTTGTAGTTCAATTGGATTTAACTCTTATTTAATGACTTGGAGGTCTTATGTTCAACCCTCACAAGTAACATTGTTTTTTATTTTTTTAAAGCAATAACTCACGGGTGGGGCGGGCTAGCACGGGTCGGACTAAAATAGCCCAACTTTACGTGGGCTGCAATAATAAAGCCCATAGTCCATTTTTTTACCGGCGGGCCTGGGTCTCTTTTGCTAGGTTTAGTTGTGGCTGAAAGCACCGTCTTCTCCGCCTATTAAATGTTTCATCTGAGCATCAATCTCCTTTCGCTGCAAAAGTAAAGCTCTCATGACATCATCAGTCTCTTGTGCATTTTTGGCAAGTATTAGCCTCATCTCATCTCGGTCGTCATCCTGAGGATGTGTTAGGGACGGAGTGTCCGCGACATGGTCTTTGGGTCTCGCTTTTTTTCTGGTCGTCGAGAACAACCTTTGTCTAGGACCGCCCGCCCGCCCTGTCCTTCAATGGGGCCACAAAATTGGCATGGGATCCCAACTTTTCATAAATGGATGGCCCCAACTTGTCTTTGGCTGAACCCCCTAGTTGATGAGGAGGGAGGTCCGTCGTTGACTGGTCACGTGCAGAAATCGTCTTTCTGTTATTCGTCATGATCCCAACCAAAACGAAACTCCCTTGTGATTGAAAATTACGTAGTACTAGAAAACTCTTCTTCTAGCGCCAATGTTAACACCAAGATTCGTTCATGCACCTCAATCACCAAAACACGTTAAATCTTGCACATAAACTAATTTACACCAAAAGCTTTACGACTTGGACCGTCGGGAAATAGCTTCAGTATGAGAATAAGTACAAGCTGAATAAAGTTTAACAATGGAAACTTAATGCTCTAGTATTGTAAAATAATATGTTATATGTACATTATGATTAATGTATAGTCTTGTATTTATAATAATCACACCACTTTATCCGTATAAAATTAGAATTTTTGATTAGGTATGACTCTTTAATGGGATTGAACAAAATCTCCTTAAAGAAAGAAGTCGATACTTTTCTTAGGAGTTAAAAATTAAATGTAATTAAGAATTTTTGATTGTTTAAAACTGCTCAAATAGATTTCTACACGTCATTAAATATCTTTAAATAGACTTTGACTAACTATATAATTTAGACCCAAATAATTACGACCCAATAAGTACGTTGAATTTTTTTTTAAAAAAATCAAAGTATTTTAACATGACTAGGGCGGCCCACCCAGTTACGACGAGACGTTGCAATTTAACAACAAATGATGATAAATCTACACCAGACCAGGAAGGACGGACGAGAGTATTAGAGCTTTCAGACCACCATCAAGATCCTTTACATTCCAGTTCCAACAAGACGTTAACATAAATAATATAATACTCCCTCCCTAGGTAGAAATACAATAATCTATACTAGCATATATTAAAAATAAATAAAAAATACTGGAGTACTAGTATTTTATTTTTCTAGGCAGGAATCTAGCTAGCTAGCTTATGAGAGAGAAAGTACAAAAAAAAATAAAATTAAGGGAGAGAATTAGGCGAATGGTGTGACGTTGGTGAGTGGAGCGGGAAGAGAGGGAGTAACTCGGGTTCAGACCCTCTGGGAGTAGTGAGTGGACTCGGATGCAAGTAAAATCCCTTTTCGGCAATGGCTCTCTCTTCTTCCTCCACAGGTGACATGGGAGTTCTTGGGCTCCCACGTGCCATCAGCAGATCCAGAGGTGACACAGGCGAAGCCATTACCATATCTCCACCTCCATTATTAAACCCTAAAACTCCATTATTATTATTATTATTCACCATCATCATCATCATCCTTTGCCTTGGGGAGAAACAAGAGTACCCTACCACTCCGTTGTTGTTGCTGTTGTTTAGCTTAATTTCCAACTTTCTTCCGCCGATCTGTCTTCGTTCTTGAAGCTTGAATGCTGGTCTCCGTGGACCCATCTCGCAGGAGGAGATGGCTTTTCCGGCGGTTAAGCGGGAGGGGACGGTAACCGGAAGCTTATGAGCTGATGGGTCTGGGCTGGCTCCGGTTAGTTTTTGGACTACGGCCCGGAAGGTTGATGGGTCGGCTTGGACGAAGGTGGTGTTGGTCGGTGAGTTTTGGTCGAACCCGACATTGACGGGAACTGAACACGGGACAACTTTGTTGTTGTTAGGATTTGAAAAGGAAGAAGCCATGAAAAAAGAGAGAGCTCTGGCTTCTTCTTATTGTTTTGTTTTAGAGAGAGAGATAAAGATACGTGTAGAGAGAGAGAGGAGAGCAAAGCCGCTATCTCGTCTCTCAACTCACTCATGCACTGTGCTTTATGGAGGGAAGGAAAGAGGGGCATCGAGTGTTGTAAATATTAATTCGTCAGATACTCCAAGAAACAATCAGTTTGAGAAGGAACGGGGAAGGAAGGAAGGTAAACTAGTTTAAATTGAATTATTCTTGTTAGTATTATTATTTGGAATCCCTTCCTAATATTACTGTCGGGTAAAAAAATCCGATAATCTTTTGACCCAAGCTCAATTTGATTGCGTAAAGTAGCGCATAAGAAAGAAAAGTAAAAAGTAGAAGTAAATGAAGAGTGGTACAAATTTTTTATTGAGACGGCCAGAGAGAAATTGGAAGACACACACCGCTTGGCCAAAATAACTCAGGTGAAAGCTGATCTACACTAGTACAGTTGACCCTCGACACATTGATGTGGGCCTAAAATGGAAAGAAAAGCACTAGTGGGCAAAGAGTAATGGATTGAATTGAACTCTTTTTCCAAAAGGGTTGGGGTTGGGGTACTCGAAAATGGTTGTTTTTCCTATAAATAATAAATTATTAATTTAGTAAAGTACTACTACTATGATGGTATTAAAATTATATTACTAATAAATTTTAAAAATATTATGTTATTTTATATTATAGTAATTATTAAAAAAATTGATAGAAAACTTTTGATAGATGGATAGAATAATGAACAGTAGTTATTATTGTGGTTGTGATGAATTATTACTGTTATGTATTCTTGCGGGGTCAGCGGGGCATTGAAACGGGAAACGAGGAATACAGAAGAAGGGTCTGGTCAGATCAGATCAGATCCCTCCACTCTCTCTCTCTCTTTCTTTTTCTTTTTCTTTTTCTTTTTCTCTTCTTTTCCCTCCGGAGTCAATTAGTAGTAATTAATTCTCTTTTATGTTTTCTCCCGAATTCCCCCTCTTACTTTATTCAGTTTACGTGAGGGAAATTGGAAATGAAGAATGAGATGCATAAGGGAATTAAAAGGACTCCCGCCTGCCTTATTTCTTTCAGTTCAATTGTTTGGGTTTCTGTCTATTTCTTTTGTGTTTGTATTTTAGTTTCTTTGCTTTACTCTTTTTCTTCAGTTTTTTGCTTGCTTTTTCTTGTTTACTTTCGTATTCTGACTTTCTTACATCACGGGATCTTTGCTTGTTTGTTTGTTTGTTTTTATTTTCCACTCTTGTATCATTTCCAAACCAGATTGATTCTAATACTACTTGTATAAATTTGTAGCTTTCATCACACATTTCATACCTACCTAGGCCCAATCATATATATATATATATATATATATATATATATATATATATATATATATATATGGTGTTAATGAAGCTACATAATTGTGCGCACTCCCAAATGTACACACTCTACGATCTGAGAATTCACTCTATATTTTCACGGTAGTAGAGTGACTACTCTATTGTCAGTCAATAACTATTCTACGATTGTAACTCTAAGATCGTAAACTGTATACATTTGAAATTTGCACAGCTATACACCTACATTTTTTCATATATATATATATATATATATATGAAAATTTTCTCCAACGAACCAAAAATAAATTAGATTATATAAACGATTTTCTTAGATATAGAGACGGTTCGAACGTCGTCTTAAGGTTTATATTTAAAAAATAACGGAAAAAATGATCAGTGTTGCCTGCTACTGTTTTTGAAAATACAAAGCTTGAGACTCGATATTTATACAAGCCTTTTTTTATTCAACGTGTACAAATTAACGTAGAATATTTAAGAGTATATTAAAGAACATATGTCCAAATTAACTATGAATTTCAAACACAGCTAACCTAATTAAGAGTTTAGCTCGACGAGTCCACTAATATTTATTTCTGACATGGGCATAATTTTATATCGCGTGTTAATATACTAATTTCCCTGCCCCTGCCTCTGGATCAAACATGCATGCATATTAAAGTAGTTTGGAAAAAAGTAAAAACACTATATATGTTATTGCTTTCTTTTGACACCGGTGAGATGCCAGTGGCAGCCATGAAAATATGCTTCTTCCAGTTAGTTTTAGCAAAAGTAAGAAAGAAAAATGTTTTCATATAAATGTCAATTACTCATCATATAGTGCCTTCACAAGTCAATGATGCTACTGCTTATTATTGACCGTGGATTGATGCTTGATCAATTTTCTAATTCTACTAGTAGTAGTACTTTTCAATACTCAATATATATCCATAATTGTCAAAAAGTCACTTATAAGATATGACATAATCATAATTTGGTGTTCCTTGAGAAAAAGAAGATGCCAAGGGAACACTCGATCAATAATAAGCAAGTCTTTTGTGGAAGACAATATCATTGCGTAGTAGACTTAATAATTTCTTAACCCAAGCAAAGCAATTACATGCATGTGGATTTGTCAACTAACTAATTACTAATATTCATTTGTTAATTAATCTCTAATCAAACCAAAACCGAATAATTAATTAATTAATAAACAAACAAAGCAATCTATTTTTATGGAATAATCCAGGAGGACTGCTGCTTTGGGAACCAATCCATTTATCGATCATCTATAGCTTAATTAATAAGCTATGGGTGTATGGAGTTTATCTGAACTACTAGCTTGGAAGAAAGAAAGAAGGAAATATTGGTCGACTTTGCTGAAAAATACAATTAATTTATGATGTTGTTGCTGGAACTTTAAAACTATTATTATCTTATGCACCATGGTAGATATTAAACCACTAAGCGTCTTAGTTAGTTCTTACAGCACGGGACAACTTCAATATCAAAGTTGATTTTATAGTCAAAATATGTTCGTCTTTAATATTCTAATGGCGACAGACATTGTATTGGTGTTTTTAAAAGTTAAAACGAAATTATATCAACTTAGTATTTCAATGGCAATAAAATAATTATGCCTTCCATTGCGCAGGAGTTTCTTAATTAGTCTCTAGGCTTCAATGGCAATTGCATATGTATTAGATAGTCATATTTTGTTTTATGGCGAATCTGATAAATTCATTTCTTTCGAGAATGAGTCCAATGCTTCCTTCTTGTGCATCAAGACGGGGTAAACACAGAGGATTTGCTTGCTTCATGGATTGATGACAAAGAGAAACAGTGTCGTGATTGGGAGAGAATAGTCTGCAATGCCACCACAGGCCTCTATGAATATGATGATTATAAACCTTCATTTGAGGGGAGTTTTTGTATGCATAATGCAATCAGTATGTCATATATATATAGCTACAATTAAATTACTCCAAAAATGAACTTTTATTATATTGATCACACAAAAAAACAAGCAAGAATCGTGAATTAATCAGCCGAATCAAAAGTCCTCGAAACAGCTTTGCACCAGGACTCCACTTTATTCTTTCTCCGTTCCTCCTGTAATTTTGGACTGAAAGTGGTAGCTAGCTCTCTTCATCCTTCCACCAGAAGAAAATATCTCATCTTCTGTCCAAACCCCAACAGCTAATCCGGCAGCATAAGCAGCTCCAAGAGCTGTGGTTTTGACGTCAGCTGGTCTTACCACTGGCTTACCTAACAAATCTGCCTGCAAGTCACAATGAGAGAAAGTCAAAGCTTATGATTATAAGACCCCATTAGAGACGGTAGAAATAAGTAGCCAACTAATAAAATCAAAATCAAAAGGAAGGAACCATGAATACACAAGATAACAGGTGCTTAACATGATATGCTTTGGAATCATCCAAGTGGCAATAAATGTGTTTGGACTTTGGTGAGAATATAAATTCCTTAAATAATTGAACAAAGCCAATGAAAGGGATGCATGAAAGAGATCACAAAATGTAAGTAACAGCTGTAGAGTTGTTTCCCGATCGAGTCCCGACAATTGATAATTTCTGCAAGTTCGTGAAAAATTGAACTGGAGTATACTAGATTTCTATCAACCACCAACCATCCCTTCAGCTGCCAGGTCTAATAAATTTCTACGCAAGGCTGAGCTTTTGTTTATGTAAAAACTTAAGATATGATCCTTGCTTTTTATTCTTGTAAGAAGACAAAAAGAGTCGTATCATACCTTGAAACATAGAAAAGCAACATCACTTTGCTAGGATGACATTATACAGAAAGGCCATCCATGTCTCATTGAACATTAATTCAATACATACTTCCTCTATGGTTTCACACTTACTTTTTTCTTTTCTTTTTTTAAAACATTTCACCCGATCCTTAACACACAGTCTTCTTCTGTGTTTCAGTTACGAAATAATAACATAATTTCTTTCTCTAACACACTGTTTATAAGTTCAGAGAGACAAGAAAAGAAAGGAATTCAAAACTTACCAGAGAAAAGAGAGTAGAAGAAAGAAAAATTACTTTTTTTTCCTTGTGTTCGTGAGCTTTGGAAGGAAATTTTAACATAAAAGAGTATAGTTTGAGAATTATGTAAAGATAGTTTTGGTATTTTAGTACGTCACCCTGACCAAGTGTTTGATAAATTTCCTTCCAAATCTTTCAAAGTTTGAGAACTATTATAAGGATAATTTTGGTATTTTAATATGTCACCCAAGTCTTTGATAAATTTCCTTTCAAATATTTCCAATTTTGGGAGGAAATTTTATAAAAATCTCGTTATCCTTTATTTTCTCTCCTAAAAAACTCAAAAATAAGATACTTCTAATTTCTTTCGTTCTCCTTTCTTTCCTCCTTTTTAAAACTCACAAACACAATGTAGGGATCAAGGTGTGATTCTTTTAGTTGATTAACGAAAAAATAAGCTCAATACTTCTCAAGTTAAAAGTGCAACCTTCGTAGTTTGAACAAAAAACGAGGGAGTCAAGAATATTAGGTGGAAAATTACTACTACTACAAGAATATAACAGAATAAATTGGGAGGAGAATGGAAACTTGCAACAAGCACACATAATTTGAATGAAGTGGGTTAAGTATTATACCATGGATGTTAGAATAATAAGATCACACACGCACACAAACGATAGAGAATTAAGAAGAACACAAGAGATTTACGTGGTTCCCCAATTTGGGTACTCCACAGGCGGCGTCTAATTGTTTATTGATGATTCCTTGGTTACATAGGGCTTTACAATAGATAGTATATATACCTACTAATCATATTCCAACCCTACTTCATATTATGGTCAATTACCCATAATACCCAATCCAATTAACAATCAGCCAACTGAGTTGCCGACGCAGCGCGGACCGCGCCGCGCCAAAGGCTTTCGCAGCGCGCTCCGCGCCACTTGCCCAGACACCTCCTGCCAAGGCAGCGCGCTCCGCGCGACCTGTCTACTATCACCAGCGCGCTCCGCGCCACTAAAGCAGTACCATACCACTAGCCCTTTTCCAGTGGCTTCTTTATTATGAGTCACAAGTTCCCAACAAATGTCCACCTTGACGAATAACCTCGTCCCTTTAGAAGATACGTCACTTGTCCTATCCTGTCTCGGGGTAATCCTCCAAACTAACATTTGAAGATATTGATCAAGTCCAAGCAATGCTTGAACTTGTCCGCGGTCACAGTCTTTGTCAACATGTCAGCTGTATTTTCAGAAGTATGCACCTTTTCCAATATCACATCCCCAGTAGCTATCAGCTCCCTCACCTTGTGATACCTTACGCTAATATGCTTGTGTAAGACCCCGAATTTTATGAAATAAAAGTATTCAATTTTTCTTATAATTACTATTCAGTAAATGGTTAAATTGATAAATGTTAAAGTTAAGGGTGATATATGATTTTTTTCAAAATACACAAATGGTTATAAAATAATCATTGTTGTCGGGGAATATTCGTTTGGTCGTGTAATATTTTTTCTGTCGGGGAATATTCGTACGACGGCGCAGCTATTTGTGGGCCCCATAACGAATAACTGTCGGGTGAAGAAAACGACAAATTTGAGTTTTTACAAATAACGGCGTAGTTGTTACCGTTAACACTGTTGGAATACCCGGTGGTTAAAATACAGTAATACGCGTTATTGCACAGTAGCACACGGTATTGCATAGTATTTTTGAAATTATTGATTCTTACGAAGGAAGGCACTACTCAATAATTGTTACAGTAATTACTGTTCAATATTTTATTTTATTGATTCAATAATTGCTACGTTGAAATTTTATATTGTTGTTGTTCAATAATTGTTGCTGCACAGTATTTCCCATTATCAGATCAATAATTCATATTATTTGAATAATATTATTAGATAACATTATTGGCAATGACTAGAAAGTTCTGTCTAAGGAGAGGTTTGGTCATCAAATTGCGCGCCAGTAAGGAAAAATCCTTATTGGAAAGCCCCCTCTTTCCTGGGAACGGCCTGGTTGTCATAAATGTGATTCTGTAATATTATTTGTGAATAATTAATTATTGATTCGTATGATAAGGAAATATTTATTTTATGTGGATATAAATGAGGGATATATTTTTGTGGTTAAAAATGAAGGAGTTAATGTTGAGGTTTTTATCAGTATTTTTGTCGGAATGGAGGTATTAAAAATCAGAGTTTTTGAGATATTTTGCGGGGGTTATAATTTTTAATCCGACCGTTGGATCGTGGTAATTTTTGGATATGTTATACATATATAAGTTGAGTATATGTCCACAAATTTTGAACCGTTAAAAATGAACGTATGATTTATTATGAATTTTACAAGATGACTGGTTCAGAAATTGTTGAATTTTCGGAGTTTATCATTTTGGTGGAAAATTCTAGAATTGGTGGGCCCCACTTGTGGTTGGTGAAGAAATGTGCTGAATTATATTTCAAATGTGGTGGGTGGGAATAGTAGCAGGTAAAGCCATCAGGTTGCAGGTCAAACCTACCAAAATTTTTCTATAAATAGAGGGCTAAGTTAGAATTGAAAATCACACCAGAAACATAAGCTTTCTCTCTTTCTCTCTCTATATTATGAAGCATATTTTGTGAGTATTTAGATACTTTGAGAGTTACTATTCAGTGCAAGTTTTCTTCAGCCTTATACCGATCAGAAGTACTGCTCTTTTGAGGTAAGGGATAGTAAGGGATAGTAAGGGATTTTAAGGGTTGTTATGATTTTCAGTTTCGTAATTTTTCTGAACTTCAAAAATTCTGGAAAAATTTGAAATGATAATTTGATGAGTTTTCTTGATTGTGTCCAAAAATGGTGATTTTTGGATGTATAGATTGAGAGTTATGAATTTTATGAGAAAAGACTATTTTAAAAGTAACTGCTTATAATTCCTTGTGGTTAACTCTAAAATTGATGAAATTTTTATTGGGAGTACATGTATATGATAGGAGTATACTCTGTGAATTTCAGAATTTTTAGATAAAAGTACAATTTTTGATAAATGTCTAAATATTCGGCTATTTTGGCCATATGAAAAATAGTAAATGACTTTTAAAAATTCTGAGAAAAATATATGTTCACTATGGGACTATATTATGCTAAATCTCAGAAAAGAAATATTTTTGGAACTGATTTGGTATTTTTCATGAAAATGGTCTAGTTATGAGTAAATGAATTAAATATGTTTTGTGAAGAAAGAAAATTGGAAAATAGGATTTTATGGCTTGAGAATCCTATATGAGGTATATGCAGATTTTTGATGAGGGTTTTGGTTATTGATGATAAAATTGTAAGAGTTGGCATTTTATGATGATTAAATGCATTAATTAGTAAAGTGTAAACAATTAAAATAAATTGTTTATAAATTTAAGTAATGTTATTCTTTCAATATCATTATACCGAAATATTGGTATGGATTTTATTGTGGAATTTCTATCTTTTGTGTCGGGGTTACTATTCATGAGTTACTATTCACGATTTACTATTCATGAGTTACGAATATTACTCTTGAGATTAAAACTATATGTTGATCATATTATTTTTATCATCATATATAACATTTTTATAACTCTGATGTTAAAATTCTCTTTCACTGGAGTGTAAAGATGGGTAGATTATTGGTATGATCATGACTAGGGTTCTCTTTGGCCTGTAGTGCAAAGTTGAATTGTGACTGGTATGATCATGACCATTGAATTTATAATTGAATATCTTAAGCTTAAGTGCAAAGGTGAATTGATCAACATGGTTATAATTATTGTTTATATAAATTCTGAAATGATTATATATTTCTTTGAGATATGAATATATTTGGCCTGTAGTGCAAATATGAACTGTTGATGAATATATTTGGCCTGTAGTGCAAATATGAACTGTTGATGAATATATTTGACCTGTAGTGCAAATATGAACTGTTGATGAATATCTTTGGCCGTAGTGCAAAGATGAATTATTGATGAATATCTTTGGCCTGTAGTGCAAAGATGAACTGTTGTTGAATATCTTTGGCCTGTAGTGCAAAGATGGTCTGTTGATGAATATCTTTGGCCTGTAGTGCAAAGATGAACTGTTGTTGAATATCTTTGGTCGTAGTGCAAAGATGGATTTATTAGTATGATTATGAACAGGAACTGTGATTTGGTATAACCATGATGTTTGATGTTTCAGGTGATGAAAATATTCTTCGTCTTGGGTGCGAAGAAAAATTTAGAATCACAATTATGATTATGAGTTATTTATATGATTGTGGACCAGAACTGTTGATTGATGTTACAGGGATAAAACATTGTTGGTGAATTTTTAACATGGAGAAGATAATAGACTTTATAGTCTATTTGACTCTTCTAATGGATTGCATGTTCCGCTGTAACTATGGTTGAAATTTTTTATCATCTACCATATGTTCTAAATCTCTGATTTATTATTGATGAAGACTATTGATAATTTATTTATCTTTAGTCATGATATTCTTTACTGAGCTAGTTGTGTAAGACCCCAACTTATTAATGAATAAAATCAAATTTTCTCTAAATATTATTGTGAATAATAAGGGGTTAATTTGATATAATACTTTGGTTATGGGTGAAATGTGCAAATTTTGCAAAATAAGCAAGTGGTTATAAAATATTTATTTTTGGTCGGTGAATATTCGGTTGGTCGTGGAATATTCTTGCTGTCGGGGAATATTCGTACGACGACGTAGCCTTGTGTGGGCCCCATAACGGAAAGCGATTGGATGAAGAAAACGACAAGTATAAGTTGTTTATAAATAACGGCGTAGTTGTTACCGTTAATACTGTTGGAATACCCGGTGGTTAAAATACAGTAGCACACGGTATTGCACCAATTATTGATTCTTACGTAAGAAGGCACTACTCAATAATTGTTACAGTAGTTATTATTCAATATTTTATTTTATTGATTCAATAATTGCTGCGTTGATATTTTATATTATTGTTGTTTCAATAATTGTTGCTGCACAGTATTTTCATTTATCAGATCAATAATTCATATTATTTGAATAATATTATTAGATAACATTATTGGCAATGTCTAGAAAGTTCTGTCTAAGGAGAGGTTTGGTCATCTAATTGCGCGCCAGTAAGGAGAAATCCTTATTGGAAAGCCCCCTCTTTCCTGGGAACGGCCTGGTTGTCATAAATGTGATTCTGTAATATTATTTGTGAATAATTAATTATTGATTCATATGATAAGGAAATATTTATTTTATGTGGATATAAATGAGGGATATATTTTTGTGGTTAAAAATGAAGGAGTTAATGTTGAGGTTTTTATCAGTATTTTTGTCGGAATGGAGGTATTAAAAATCAAATCAGGGTTTTTGAGAAATATTGCGGGTGTTATAATTTTTAATCCGACCGTTGGATCGTGGTAATTTTTGGATATGTTATACATATATAAGTTGAGTATATGTCCACAAATTTTGAACCGTTAAAAATGAACGTATGATTTATTATGAATTTTACAAGATGACTGGTTCAGAAATTGTTGAATTTTCGGAGTTTATCATTTTGGTGGAAAATTCTAGAATTGGTGGGCCCCACTTGTGGTTGGTGAAGAAATGTGCTGAATTATATTTCAAATGTGGTAGGTGGGAATAGTAGCAGGTAAAGCCATCAGGTTGCAGGTCAAACCTACCAAAATTTTCCTATAAATAGAGGGCTAAGTTAGAATTGAAAATTACACCAGAAACAAGTTTTCTCTCTTTCTCTCTCTAGATTATTGAGTGTATTTTGTGAGTATTTAGATACTTTGAGAGTTTCTATTCATCAGAGCAAGTTTCTTTCAGCCTTATACCGGTATTCCGACCAGAAGTACTGATATTTTGAGGTAAGGGATATTATTTTTTTCTTAATGATATTATTTTCTTCAATATCATTATGCTGAAATATTGATATGAGTTTTTATCAAATTTGGAACTTTTTGTGTCGGGGGTTACTATTCACGTATACGGCACTATTCACGTATACGGCACTATTCACGAATACGGCACTATTCACCGAAAAATAAAATTTTCCCTTTTTGTCCAAGATGTCTATTATGGTTACTATCTTTGATTGTATCCATGTTTTGATCTTTATTTTTGAATTCTGCTTCACAATTGATTATTATGAAGTATTATTGATCTTGGATAAACTGTTATACGAATCCCTACTATTTGTCCTTCTGTCTCATTGGATTCGTTCTCTTTAAGATATTTTTCATCATCCTCAGTCCTAAATGATGATATTACTGAATATCTTTGGCCTGTAGTGCAAAGATGTATAATTACTTGATGAATATCTTTGGCCTGTAGTGCAAAGATGAACAGGTGTTGAGATGAACATGACCGACTGATGATACAAATGAATATCTTTGGCCTGTAGTGCAAAGATGAATATTTGGTTAAAGATGATTATTAATTGATGTTACAGGGATAAAATATTGATGATGGACTTTTAAATCTTAGAAGATAGTAGAATTCTTTCTCTACTTGACTCTTCTAATGGTTTGTTGTTTCCGCTGCAGTTGTTGATCTAAAACTTGTTGTCGATTATATTTTATCAGATTTTTCCCTGTTGAAGACTAACGATAATTTGTTGTATATTATCTTAGTCATAATATTCTTTACTGGGCTAGTTGAGCTCACCCTTTTCCTTTTTGTTCCATTTTTCTTCTCAGGAGGTGAGAACATAGCAGGATCTAGTCGGGGTATGGAGTGATGGTTCTAGAAAGATGTATTAGCAGTCCTCACTATTTCTGTAAAATAGTGTTTGAATAATTGTAATGAGGATTTATTTGAGTGTGGATATTGTCTAGAAGACAATATTTGTATTTAAACTCACAGTATGTGTTGTCGTATTTTGCACGACAATTGTATTATTGAAGTTGTAGTTTGCTTTCTGTACCATGTATTTGGCGACTCAGAATGGGTGTTGTATACCTATTCTGGGGGCGTCACAGTTGGTATCAGAGCTTAGGGATATGATCCCTGGCTGAGATGTGAGACAAGAACTAGGAGGGGAGAGACGGGGAATTCCTTCGCTAGTATGACCTGACTAAGTTTATTTGGTGTTTATTTGGTCGGTCAGAGTATAGGGATAATATATGACATGACTATTAACCCTTGTTTTATGGCAGTATTTAAGAATGGCAGCTGAGAACGTTAATAATGGAGTAAATCAGACCGTGGAGACACCTTTGATCACTACCCAGGGAAACGTGCAACAGGAAGGCAATATTCCTCCTGTAAACAACGTTACCGAGCAAACGATGAATGATGGAATGTTTAGGAGCTTTTTGCAGTTCATGCAAAATCAGACGAGGGAGACTCGTGTGCAGAATACGGGTGGAAATGATAACAACGCGCGGTTTGTCACAGCTAAGCAGTTCAAAGAATTGGGACCACCAGAATTTAAGGGAAAGCCGGATCCGATCATGGCGGAAACGTGGGTCAAGCAAATTACCAAGATATTTGATGTCTTGGGATGCACGGAGGAACAGAAGGTTCCATTCGCCACATTTATGTTCCGCGGTGAGGCAGACTACTGGTGGGAGTCTGTGAAGCGTACCCAGCCTGACGCACTCAACATGTCCTGGGAAACATTTCAAAAACTGTTCAATGACAAGTACTTTCCTGAAAGTATTCGTCATATGAAGGAGGTTGAGTTTATTAGACTGGAACAAAACAACATGACGGTGTCCCAGTACGAGGCGAAGTTTGCAGAGTTATCCAGGTTTGCACCTCATTTGGTCGAAAATGAGGAACGAATGACGCGGATGTTTCTGAGAGGTTTAAAACCTGAGATTCGTCAATACCTTATCTCTCATAAATTTTCTCTGTATTCAGACGTTGTCAACAGGGCCCAATTATTAGAGAGAGATAATGAGTATACTCAACCGAGGGACCACAACCAGGGTCATACCGGTGACAGCAATCATCAGAGCGATGATAACCAACGAGGAGGGAAAAATACGAACAAAGGCGGTAACCACTCGGGTGGTCATCGTGGCCATGATAATAGGAGAGGTGAGTCAAGTGGAAATTTCAGAAAGAGGAAATTCAACAATGACGGGAAGACATCAGCACCAGCACCAGCACCAACAACAAATTTTAGGGGAGGAGAACGACCGCCAGTTAGATGTTACAAATGCGGGAAAGAGGGACATATCAGCCCAAACTGTCCACAACAATCCAAGGTGTGTTACAACTGTGGGAAGGAAGGCCACATCGCTCGAGATTGTACTATAGCGAAACCAAGTTCAGCGGGAGTGGTGATTCCAAGGGCTGTCCCGGATAAGGCGAAATCAGCGGTTCCTGGAAGAGCGTTTGTCGTTACTGGCCAAAACGCGAGAAACCCGAACGAGGTGATCACGGGTAAGCTAATCTTGAATTCTTGCGAAGTTTATACTTTACTAGATACCGGTTCTACCCATTCTTTTATCTCTCCTGCTTGTGCTCAACGTTTAAACTTGACTCCGGAGAAATTGGACTTTAACTTATCTGTTGAAACTCCGTTGGGTGAAACCTTCGTTACATCTACAGTTTATAAATCTTGCATGATCCAAGTTGGCACTATCACATTACCTGTTGATCTTATCTCTTTAAAGATACTTGCTTTTGATGTGATTTTAGGAATTGATTGGTTAACCACTCATCATGCTAAAATTGATTGTTTTCGTAAGGTTGTTAGTTTTCATATTCCTAACCAACCTGTCATACGAATTCAAACTACTAAACCACTAAAATCAGTCACTGTCATATCAAGCCACAAAGCTATTCGTTTATTGAAAAACGGATGTCAAGCTTTCTTAGCCCATGTTATGGATTTGAACAAAGACAAGTCAGATTTGAATAATATTTCTATTGTTAGAGAATTTTCCGATGTATTTCCTGAAGAACTTCCCGGTCTACCCCCGGAACGAGAAATTGAATTCTTTATTGACCTTGAACCCGGTACAAAGCCCATTTCTAAAACCCCATATCGAATGGCTCCTATTGAACTTCAGGAGTTAAAAGTCCAACTACAGGAGTTGTTGGACATCGGTTTTATTCGTCCTAGTACGTCTCCTTGGGGTGCTCCTGTTTTATTCGTAAAGAAGAAAGACGGGAGTATGCGACTTTGTATTGACTATCGAGAATTGAACCATGTCACCATCAAGAATAGGTATCCGCTACCTCGCATTGATGACCTGTTTGACCAGTTGCAAGGAGCACAATTCTTTTCAAAGATCGATCTTCGTTCTGGATATCATCAGCTGAAGATTAAAACTGAGGATATTCCAAAGACTGCCTTCAGAACTCGGTACGGGCATTATGAATTCTTAGTAATGTCTTTTGGATTGACTAATGCTCCTGCTGCCTTCATGGATATGATGAACCGTGTATTCAAAGAATATTTGGATCAGTTCGTTGTTGTCTTTATTGATGACATCCTCATCTATTCCAAAAGCCGTGAAGATCATGAGCGCCATTTGAAGCTGGTACTGCAAAGGCTTCGTGAAAACAAGCTATATGCCAAACTGAAGAAATGCGAGTTCTGGCTTGAGGAAGTAGCATTCCTTGGGCACGTGGTGTCAAAACATGGAGTATCTGTCGACCCGGCGAAGATTGAAGCCATACAAAGTTGGGAGCAACCGAAGTCGGTAACCGAAGTACGTAGCTTTCTGGGCTTAGCTGGTTATTATCGGAGATTTGTGGAAGGATTTTCTCGAATCGCTACTCCGTTAACTCAGCTGACTCGGAAAGATACAAAATTCGTATGGAGTGAGGAATGCGAGAAGAGTTTCCAAGAACTCAAGAGGAGACTCATTTCGGCACCTGTTTTGACAATACCATCTGGTTCGGATGGATTTGTTATCTACAGCGATGCTTCAGGCAAAGGGTTAGGATGTGTTCTCATGCAACATGGGAAAGTCATAGCCTATGCCTCACGACAACTCAAAGAATATGAGAGGAATTATCCTACTCATGATTTGGAGTTGGCAGCAGTCGTTTTTGCGTTGAAGATCTGGAGACACTACCTGTATGGGGAGAAAGTGGAGATCTATACAGATCATAAAAGCCTCAAATATTTCTTCACCCAAAAGGAACTCAACATGCGGCAACGACGTTGGCTTGAGCTGTTGAAAGATTACGATCATACCATCCAATACCATCCTGGAAAAGCAAACGTAGTAGCTGACGCATTGAGTAGAAGATCATATGCGGGTACGAGTGCAATGTTTTTAACACAAAGGCCCATTTTGTATGACTTGCAAAGGATGGAGATAGAGATGAAGGCTCCAAGTACCCACATGATGATATCAAATATACGAGTAGAACCGACTTTAATCGATAAAGTTAAAGCTGCTCAAGCTACGGATATAGAGCTGATGCGTATGAAGAAGAAAGTGCAAGAAGGTGCTATTCCAGAAGCAAGAATCGATGAAGAAGGAATACTTCGAGTCAACTCCAGACTTTGTGTTCCTAACGATTTTGACTTGAAGCATAGAATAATGATGGAGGCACACAACACACCGTTTGCAATCCATCCTGGGAGTACCAAAATGTATCACGATCTTCGACATACATTTTGGTGGAGCAATATGAAAAGAGAGATCGCGGAGTTTATCTCGAGATGTTTAACTTGTCAACGTGTAAAAGCGGAGCATCAAGTACCAAAGGGTCCATTGCAACCACTTGAGATTCCGAAATGGAAGTGGGAACACATTACTATGGATTTTGTTACGGGTCTTCCCAAGGTTTCTCAAGGCATAGATGCGATTTGGGTTATTGTTGATAGATTAACCAAGTCCGCTCATTTCTTGCCGATACGTGAGACTTATTCCCTTGAACGTCTTGCTAGTATGTACGTGAACGAGATTGTGAGATTGCATGGCATGCCAGTATCCATAGTTTCGGATCGTGACCCAAGATTCACTTCACGATTTTGGGTTAGCTTGCAGAAAGCTATGGGCACGGATTTACGATTCAGTTCAGCATACCATCCTCAAACGGACGGACAATCAGAGAGGACTATTCAAACTCTTGAAGATCTATTAAGACTTTGTGTCTTAGATCTCAAAGGGAGTTGGGATAAGTACCTACCATTGGTGGAATTCTCCTACAACAACAGTTATCAGGCGAGCATAGGTATGGCTCCATTTGAGGCGTTGTATGGAAGAAAATGTCGTTCTCCAGTATGCTGGGACGAGGTGGGTGAAGCAACATTGTTGGGACCAGAGTTGGTACGCATTACTACAGAGAAGATCCAAACGATTCGACAACGTATACAAACGGCACAGGATCGACAAAAGAGTTATGCGGATCTTCATCGGAAGGACGTGGAATTTAATATTGGGGATCATGTATTGTTACGTGTTGCACCATGGAAGGGAGTTACAAGATTTGGGAAGAGAGGAAAGCTCAATCCAAGATTTGTTGGTCCATTTGAGATTCTTGAGCGAATAGGAAATGTGGCATATAGACTCGCATTACCTCCAAGCATGTCTCGTGTTCATAATGTTTTTCACATATCTATGCTTCGTAAATATGTTAAAGACCCGAACCACATTATTGAGTTAGAACCAGACGAGATAGCTGAAGATTTAACGTACGAGGAGGTACCTGTTAAGATCTTGGATAGGAAAGAGCATGTCCTACGCACGAAGGTTATACCACAAGTTAAGGTTTTGTGGAGAAACCATGCTATTGAAGAAATGACCTGGGAGTTGGAATCAGAAATGAAAGCGAGGTATCCTCACCTTTTTGAAACATCAGGTACGTACGTCAATTTCGAGGACGAAATTTCATAAGGAGGGGAGGTTGTAAGACCCCAACTTATTAATGAATAAAATCAAATTTTCTCTAAATATTATTGTGAATAATAAGGGGTTAATTTGATATAATACTTTGGTTATGGGTGAAATGTGCAAATTTTGCAAAATAAGCAAGTGGTTATAAAATATTTATTTTTGGTCGGTGAATATTCGGTTGGTCGTGGAATATTCTTGCTGTCGGGGAATATTCGTACGACGACGCAGCCTTGTGTGGGCCCCATAACGGAAAGCGATTGGATGAAGAAAACGACAAGTATAAGTTGTTTATAAATAACGGCGTAGTTGTTACCGTTAATACTGTTGGAATACCCGGTGGTTAAAATACAGTAGCACACGGTATTGCACCAATTATTGATTCTTACGTAAGAAGGCACTACTCAATAATTGTTACAGTAGTTATTATTCAATATTTTATTTTATTGATTCAATAATTGCTGCGTTGATATTTTATATTATTGTTGTTTCAATAATTGTTGCTGCACAGTATTTTCATTTATCAGATCAATAATTCATATTATTTGAATAATATTATTAGATAACATTATTGGCAATGTCTAGAAAGTTCTGTCTAAGGAGAGGTTTGGTCATCTAATTGCGCGCCAGTAAGGAGAAATCCTTATTGGAAAGCCCCCTCTTTCCTGGGAACGGCCTGGTTGTCATAAATGTGATTCTGTAATATTATTTGTGAATAATTAATTATTGATTCATATGATAAGGAAATATTTATTTTATGTGGATATAAATGAGGGATATATTTTTGTGGTTAAAAATGAAGGAGTTAATGTTGAGGTGTTTTATCAGTATTTTTATCGGAATGGAGGTATTAAAAATCAAATCAGGGTTTTTGAGAAATATTGCGGGTGTTATAATTTTTAATCCGACCGTTGGATCGTGGTAATTTTTGGATATGTTATACATATATAAGTTGAGTATATGTCCACAAATTTTGAACCGTTAAAAATGAACGTATGATTTATTATGAATTTTACAAGATGACTGGTTCAGAAATTGTTGAATTTTCGGAGTTTATCATTTTGGTGGAAAATTCTAGAATTGGTGGGCCCCACTTGTGGTTGGTGAAGAAATGTGCTGAATTATATTTCAAATGTGGTAGGTGGGAATAGTAGCAGGTAAAGCCATCAGGTTGCAGGTCAAACCTACCAAAATTTTCCTATAAATAGAGGGCTAAGTTAGAATTGAAAATTACACCAGAAACAAGTTTTCTCTCTTTCTCTCTCTAGATTATTGAGTGTATTTTGTGAGTATTTAGATACTTTGAGAGTTTCTATTCATCAGAGCAAGTTTCTTTCAGCCTTATACCGGTATTCCGACCAGAAGTACTGATATTTTGAGGTAAGGGATATTATTTTTTTCTTAATGATATTATTTTCTTCAATATCATTATGCTGAAATATTGATATGAGTTTTTATCAAATTTGAAACTTTTTGTGTCGGGGGTTACTATTCACGTATACGGCACTATTCACGAATACGGCACTATTCACCGAAAAATAAAATTTTCCCTTTTTGTCCAAGATGTCTATTATGGTTACTATCTTTGATTGTATCCATGTTTTGATCTTTATTTTTGAATTCTGCTTCACAATTGATTATTATGAAGTATTATTGATCTTGGATAAACTGTTATACGAATCCCTACTATTTGTCCTTCTGTCTCATTGGATTCGTTCTCTTTAAGATATTTTTCATCATCCTCAGTCCTAAATGATGATATTACTGAATATCTTTGGCCTGTAGTGCAAAGATGTATAATTACTTGATGAATATCTTTGGCCTGTAGTGCAAAGATGAACAGGTGTTGAGATGAACATGACCGACTGATGATACAAATGAATATCTTTGGCCTGTAGTGCAAAGATGAATATTTGGTTAAAGATGATTATTAATTGATGTTACAGGGATAAAATATTGATGATGGACTTTTAAATCTTAGAAGATAGTAGAATTCTTTCTCTACTTGACTCTTCTAATGGTTTGTTGTTTCCGCTGCAGTTGTTGATCTAAAACTTGTTGTCGATTATATTTTATCAGATTTTTCCCTGTTGAAGACTAACGATAATTTGTTGTATATTATCTTAGTCATAATATTCTTTACTGGGCTAGTTGAGCTCACCCTTTTCCTTTTTGTTCCATTTTTCTTCTCAGGAGGTGAGAACATAGCAGGATCTAGTCGGGGTATGGAGTAATGGTTCTAGAAAGATGTATTAGCAGTCCTCACTATTTCTGTAAAATAGTGTTTGAATAATTGTAATGAGAATTTATTTGAGTGTGGATATTGTCTAGAAGACAATATTTGTATTTAAACTCACAGTATGTGTTGTCGTATTTTGCACGACAATTGTATTATTGAAGTTGTAGTTTGCTTTCTGTACCATGTATTTGACGACTCAGAATGGGTGTTGTATACCTATTCTGGGGGCGTCACAAGTTGTGCTCACCCTTTTGCTTCACAATTCCTTTCAGGTAATAAGAGTGTAGCTGGGTCGAGCGGGGGTAACAAGGGAATAGAACGGTGGTCATCATTTAGTAGTTATATTTGGTGAAGAAAATAGGGTGAGGCGAACCCAACGTTGGAAGGGTATTTTGTCACTATCATACAAGATGTCTAACGACATACAACCTCGTGTCATCATAAGACAGGGATGTGCTCATCCACTTGCTGAGTATATATACGAGCACTACCTATATAATCTTGGTGTTTGTTTGAAGTATAATTCTTAATTAGAGACAGTGGAGATAATGATAAGTCAAGAGAAGACTCACCATTGGGAAGAATATAATAGTAATCTTCTCGTTTTTCTTTGGGGTCTATTGGGTAAACCAAGGATAATTCTGTGGCCATATGATATCTATCGTAACCTAGATGCGTGGCCTCCCATGTACGAATGTTTCCTTAAGCACTTCCCAAAGATTCTAATTTCTAAAACAGTTTTTGACTATACCTTTATGTAAGGTGTTATTGTGAGGTGATGTCCACGGTTGGAACATGAGTCACATTTGGTATATATTTGTATCCAAACTCATAGCATATGTGTTGTTGTATTTTGCACGACAATTGTTGTAATAAAGTTGTAGTTATTTTCTGTACCATGTATTTGACGACTCAGAATGGGTTGGATGGAATGGACCTATTTTGGGGTTGTCACAGGTGGTATCAGAGCTTAGGGATATGATCTCTGGCGGAGATCGGGGAATATAACTAGGAGGGGAGAGATGAGTAAATCCTTCGCTAGTGTGTCCTACCTAAGCTTATTTGTTAGTCAGTTATAATATCGGGATATTATGTGATATGTTAATTTATTCAATTAACCCTTGTTTGAAGCTGTATTTTAGAATGATATTTGAAAAACAGGAGATGAGCAATAGAGAAATCATGATGACAGGGAAGATGGAATCTGAAATGAAAGCAAGGTATTCTCAACTCTTTGAAATACCAGGTACGTAAATTTCGGGGACGAAATTTCATAAGGAGGAGAGATTGTAAGACCCCGAATTTTATGAAATAAAAGTATTCAATTTTTCTTATAATTACTATTCAGTAAATGGTTAAATTGATAAATGTTAAAGTTAAGGGTGATATATGATTTTTTTCAAAATACACAAATGGTTATAAAATAATCATTGTTGTCGGGGAATATTCGTTTGGTCGTGGAATATTTTTTCTGTCGGGGAATATTCGTACGACGGCGCAGCTATTTGTGGGCCCCATAACGAATAACTGTCGGGTGAAGAAAACGACAAATTTGAGTTTTTACAAATAACGGCGTAGTTGTTACCGTTAACACTGTTGGAATACCCGGTGGTTAAAATACAGTAATACGCGTTATTGCACAGTAGCACACGGTATTGCATAGTATTTTTGAAATTATTGATTCTTACGAAGGAAGGCACTACTCAATAATTGTTACAGTAATTACTGTTCAATATTTTATTTTATTGATTCAATAATTGCTACGTTGAAATTTTATATTGTTGTTGTTCAATAATTGTTGCTGCACAGTATTTCCCATTATCAGATCAATAATTCATATTATTTGAATAATATTATTAGATAACATTATTGGCAATGACTAGAAAGTTCTGTCTAAGGAGAGGTTTGGTCATCAAATTGCGCGCCAGTAAGGAAAAATCCTTATTGGAAAGCCCCCTCTTTCCTGGGAACGGCCTGGTTGTCATAAATGTGATTCTGTAATATTATTTGTGAATAATTAATTATTGATTCGTATGATAAGGAAATATTTATTTTATGTGGATATAAATGAGGGATATATTTTTGTGGTTAAAAATGAAGGAGTTAATGTTGATGTTTTTATCAGTATTTTTGTCGGAATGGAGGTATTAAAAATCAGAGTTTTTGAGATATTTTGCGGGGGTTATAATTTTTAATCCGACCGTTGGATCGTGGTAATTTTTGGATATGTTATACATATATAAGTTGAGTATATGTCCACAAATTTTGAACCGTTAAAAATGAACGTATGATTTATTATGAATTTTACAAGATGACTGGTTCAGAAATTGTTGAATTTTCGGAGTTTATCATTTTGGTGGAAAATTCTAGAATTGGTGGGCCCCACTTGTGGTTGGTGAAGAAATGTGCTGAATTATATTTCAAATGTGGTGGGTGGGAATAGTAGCAGGTAAAGCCATCAGGTTGCAGGTCAAACCTACCAAAATTTTTCTATAAATAGAGGGCTAAGTTAGAATTGAAAATCACACCAGAAACATAAGCTTTCTCTCTTTCTCTCTCTATATTATGAAGCATATTTTGTGAGTATTTAGATACTTTGAGAGTTACTATTCAGTGCAAGTTTTCTTCAGCCTTATACCGATCAGAAGTACTGCTCTTTTGAGGTAAGGGATAGTAAGGGATAGTAAGGGATTTTAAGGGTTGTTATGATTTTCAGTTTCGTAATTTTTCTGAACTTCAAAAATTCTGGAAAAATTTGAAATGATAATTTGATGAGTTTTCTTGATTGTGTCCAAAAATGGTGATTTTTGGATGTATAGATTGAGAGTTATGAATTTTATGAGAAAAGACTATTTTAAAAGTAACTGCTTATAATTCCTTGTGGTTAACTCTAAAATTGATGAAATTTTTATTGGGAGTACATGTATATGATAGGAGTATACTCTGTGAATTTCAGAATTTTTAGATAAAAATACAATTTTTGATAAATGTCTAAATATTCGGCTATTTTGGCCATATGAAAAATAGTAAATGACTTTTAAAAATTCTGAGAAAAATATATGTTCACTATGGGACTATATTATGCTAAATCCCAGAAAAGAAATATTTTTGGAACTGATTTGGTATTTTTCATGAAAATGGTCTAGTTATGAGTAAATGAATTAAATATGTTTTGTGAAGAAAGAAAATTGGAAAATAGGATTTTATGGCTTGAGAATCCTATATGAGGTATATGCAGATTTTTGATGAGGGTTTTGGTTATTGATGATGAAATTGTAAGAGTTGGCATTTTATGATGATTAAATGCATTAATTAGTAAAGTGTAAACAATTAAAATAAATTGTTTATAAATTTAAGTAATGTTATTCTTTCAATATCATTATACCGAAATATTGGTATGGATTTTATTGTGGAATTTCTATCTTTTGTGTCGGGGTTACTATTCATGAGTTACTATTCACGATTTACTATTCATGAGTTACGAATATTACTCTTGAGATTAAAACTATATGTTGATCATATTATTTTTATCATCATATATAACATTTTTATAACTCTGATGTTAAAATTCTCTTTCACTGGAGTGTAAAGATGGGTAGATTATTGGTATGATCATGACTAGGGTTCTCTTTGGCCTGTAGTGCAAAGTTGAATTGTGACTGGTATGATCATGACCATTGAATTTATAATTGAATATCTTAAGCTTAAGTGCAAAGGTGAATTGATCAACATGGTTATAATTATTGTTTATATAAATTCTGAAATGATTATATATTTCTTTGAGATATGAATATATTTGGCCTGTAGTGCAAATATGAACTGTTGATGAATATATTTGGCCTGTAGTGCAAATATGAACTGTTGATGAATATATTTGACCTGTAGTGCAAATATGAACTGTTGATGAATATCTTTGGCCGTAGTGCAAAGATGAATTATTGATGAATATCTTTGGCCTGTAGTGCAAAGATGAACTGTTGTTGAATATCTTTGGCCTGTAGTGCAAAGATGGTCTGTTGATGAATATCTTTGGCCTGTAGTGCAAAGATGAACTGTTGTTGAATATCTTTGGTCGTAGTGCAAAGATGGATTTATTAGTATGATTATGAACAGGAACTGTGATTTGGTATAACCATGATGTTTGATGTTTCAGGTGATGAAAATATTCTTCGTCTTGGGTGCGAAGAAAAATTTAGAATCACAATTATGATTATGAGTTATTTATATGATTGTGGACCAGAACTGTTGATTGATGTTACAGGGATAAAACATTGTTGGTGGATTTTTAACATGGAGAAGATAATAGACTTTATAGTCTATTTGACTCTTCTAATGGATTGCATGTTCCGCTGCAACTATGGTTGAAATTTTTTATCATCTACCATATGTTCTAAATCTCTGATTTATTATTGATGAAGACTATTGATAATTTATTTATCTTTAGTCATGATATTCTTTACTGAGCTAGTTGTGCTCACCCTTTTGCTTCATAATTCCTTTCAGGTAATAAGAGTGTAGCTGGGTCGAGCGGGGGTAACAAGGGAATAGAACGGTGGTCATCATTTAGTAGTTATATTTGGTGAAGAAAATAGGGTGAGGCGAACCCAACGTTGGAAGGGTATTTTGTCACTATCATACAAGATGTCTAACGACATACAACCTCGTGTCATCATAAGACAGGGATGTGCTCATCCACTTGCTGAGTATATATACGAGCACTACCTATATAATCTTGGTGTTTGTTTGAAGTATAATTCTTAATTAGAGACAGTGGAGATAATGATAAGTCAAGAGAAGACTCACCATTGGGAAGAATATAATAGTAATCTTCTCGTTTTTCTTTGGGGTCTATTGGGTAAACCAAGGATAATTCTGTGGCCATATGATATCTATCGTAACCTAGATGCGTGGCCTCCCATGTACGAAGGTTTCCTTAAGCACTTCCCAAAGATTCTAATTTCTAAAACAGTTTTTGACTATACCTTTATGTAAGGTGTTATTGTGAGGTGATGTCCACGGTTGGAACACGAGTCACATTTGGTATATATTTGTATCCAAACTCATAGCATATGTGTTGTTGTATTTTGCACGACAATTGTTGTAATAAAGTTGTAGTTATTTTCTGTACCATGTATTTGACGACTCAGAATGGGTTGGATGGAATGGACCTATTTTGGGGTTGTCACAGCTTGGTCCTTGCGTGATACACTTGATGCTTTGCCAAGTAAATGGCGCTCTGACTATCACAATACAGCTGTACTCCACCTTGATCTATGCCCAACTCATTCACAAAACCCTTCAACCACAATGCTTCCTTGCCAGCCTCAGCCAATGCCATGTACTCAGATTCAGTAGTAGATAGAGCTACTAGAGATTGTACCATGGATCTCCAACAAATCGGTCCACCTGCCAAAGTAAACACATACCCTGTTGTAGATCTCAAATCATCCAACCTTCCAGCATAATCCGCATCCACATACCCTATAACTGAAATCTGAGTCTGTTGCTTCGCAAACATAATCCCATGTGTTGCCGTTCCTCTCAGATATCTGAACACACACTTAACAGCTTTCCAGTGCTTCCTACCTAGATTGGCCATGTATTTGCTCATTGTGCTGACTGCATGTGCCAAATCGGGTCTCGTACACACCATCGCATACATCAAACAACCAACTGCGCTCGCATAGGGCACGTTTGACATATCCTGATTTTCTTCCGTCGATTTCGGACACTGTGCTGTAGATAGCCTGAAATGACTCGCCAATGAAGTGCTGACCTGTTTAGCATTAGCCATACTAAACCTCTCCAACACTTTCTCCACATAATTCTTTTGTGTCAACCACAGCTTTCCAGCTGCTCTATCCCTGCGAATCTCCATCCCAAGTATTTTCCTAGCGGCACCCAAGTCCTTCATGTCAAACTCCTTTCCCAACAAGTTTTTCAACCTGTTTACGTCAATCATACTCTTTGCAGCAATAAGCATGTCATCCACATACAGTAACAGAAAAATATAGGAACCATCCTCAAGGCTTTTCACATAAACATAACAATCATACTCACATCGAGTGAACCCAATCCGGATCATGAAGGAATCGAACTTCTTGTACCATTGTCTTGGAGACTGTTTCAGCCCATACAGTGACTTCTTCAACCTGCATACCATGTGCTCAGTCTCCGGCTGCTTGAACCCCTCAGGCTGCTCCATGAATATTACTTCCTCTAAATCACCATGAAGAAAGGTTGTCTTCACATCCAGCTGCTCTAACTCCAGATCATAGCTAGCCACCAATGCCAAAATAATCCTGATTGAGGTATGTCTCACCACCGGAGAAAACACCTCATCATAGTCAATCCCCTTCCTCTGCGAGTATCCCTTTGCTACCAATCGAGCCTTAAACCGTTCCTTTTCCTTTTCTGATACAGCTTCCTTTTTCTTGTACACCCATTTGCACCCCACTGGTTTCTTTCCCTTAGGCAATTCTGACAATTCCCAAGTTTTGTTTTTCTTCAATGACTCCATCTCCTCCACCATGGCCTCCATCCAGCTGTCCCTTTCAGAACTACCAATAGCTTCCTGAAACGTTGACGGATCCCCACTAGTAGTAGATAAAGCATATGCAACCATATCATCAAACCTGTACCTCTCCGGTGGTTTGATAGTGCGTTTGGGTCTCCTTGCGGCAATGCTTTCGTCCTGCTGCTCCTGATTTTCCTGTTCCACTGGTGGTAAATTTCCAGTGTCATTGCTTTCCAGTTCAATTTGAACTTTCTGCTGCAGATTTCCTGTTACACTACTAGCCTCGGTTTTCTGACCTTCCTGTTGTGTCTTAACCATGGAAGCCTCATCAAAAACCATATCCCTACTGATTACTACCTTCTTTGAATTCGGATCCCATAGCTTATACCCCTTTACACCTTTCTTATACCCAAGAAAGATACACTGTTTGGACTTGGCATCAAGCTTTGATCTCTCATCTCCCGGAACGTGAACGTAGGCTGGACGTCCGAAGATTCTCATATCCGAGTAGTCTATCTCCTTACCTGTCCACACCTCTTGTGCTGTTTTATTACCCAGAGCAGTACTCGGCGACCTGTTTATCAAATAAACTGCCATACTCACTGCCTCTGCCCAGAAATCCTTCGAAATCCCTGCATTTAGTCTCATGCACCGTGCCCGCTCTACAATTGTTCTGTTCATTCTTTCTGCCACTCCGTTTTGCTGTGGAGTTTTCCTGACAGTCCAGTGACGTTGTATCCCGTGCTCTTCACAAAACTTCACAAATGGCTCGTACTTGTACTCTGTCCCATTATCTGTCCTGAGGTACTTAATTCTTTTCCCTGTTTGATTTTCCACTTCAGCTTTCCACACCCTGAACTTATCGAAGACCTCAGACTTGTGTCGCATGAAGTACACCCAAACCTTTCTCGAAAAATCATCGATGAAAGTCAAGAAATACAGCGATCCCGCTTTCGATGCTACTCTCACTGGCCCCCATACATCAGAATGCACATAGTCAAGTTTCCCATTAGTTTTGTTCACCGCACTTTTAAACTTTACCTTACACTGTTTTCCCAAGACACAGAATTTGCAGAAGTCTAGCTTGCACGACTTTATCCCTTTCAGCAGATTTCTCCTATGTAATTCCAGCATCCCACGTTCTCCCATATGCGCTAATCGCATATGCCATAGTGTAGTATCATCAATATCTTCCGCTGTAGTGGTAGCAGCTCCACCTACAACTGTACTCCCTATCATCCGATAGATATTCCCGTTAACCTTAGAACCTTTCATTATTACCAGGGCACCCTTTGTCACTCTCATGGCTCCACCACCAGTTTTGAACTCGCAGCCATTAGAGTCTAGAGTTCCCAATGAAATCAAATTCTTCCTTAAACCTGGAATATGCCTCACCTTAGCCAGAGTCCTTACAACACCATCGAACATCCTTATCTTCACTGTTCCTATCCCAATGACGTTGCACGAAGCATCGTTACCCATTAGAACTGTCCCACAGTTGACCGACTTGTAGGTGTCAAACCACTCCCTGTTAGGTGACATGTGAAACGAATATGCTGAATCCAAAATCCATGAGTCTGTCACGTCCGTGTTTGTTGACACTGACAACATATCTCCATCATCCGATGATTCCTCCACGACGTTTGCCGATTTTGTAGATTCAGTTTGTTTCTCTGTTCCTTCACCCTTATTCTTATATGGACAATCCCTTTTGAAGTGCCCTGTCTCGCGACATCTAAAACACTTACCCTCCTTTGGCCTAGGAGTCTTGCCCCTCGACTTAGATTTCCACCGCGTTCCTAGTTTCCCTCTATCCGATTTTCTGCCACGTTGCTCTCCATCTTTTACCATCAACCCTTCACCCGAAATACCCTCGGATTGTTGTTTTCGCTGGTTAAACATTAGTAGAGCAAAAGTGACTTCTTCCAATTTCAGAGTTTGTTTTCCCCATAAGAGGGTCGTCATAAGATTCTCCATGGAGCCCGGTAGAGAACACAATAACATCAACGCCTGGTCTTCTTCCTCGAATTTCACTTCGATCCTTAGCAAGTCACTAATTGTTTGATTGAACGTGTGAATATGTTGAATAAGCTCCGAACCTTCAATCATCTTCAGCCCAAACAGCTTTTATTTCAGAAACAATTTATTCGTCAACGACTTTGACATATACCTAGATTCCAATTTACTCCATACACCCGATGGCGATTCATCACCGATCACGTGATACATAACCTCGTCTGCTAGACATAAACGAATTGTACTTACCGCCTTCGCTTGGAGTTCATCCCAGTCATCCGTCGTCATAGAATCCGGTTTCTTCTTTAACGCCTTTACCAATCCTTGTTGCACCAACAGATCTTTTACCCTCTGTTGCCATAGCCCAAAATTCCCAGTCCCATCAAACTTCATCACATCAAACTTTGTTACCGAAGAATTTGATGACATCGTTACCACGTTTTACACCTATGCTTTGATACCAATTTGTTAGAATAATAAGATCACACACGCACACAAACGATAGAGAATTTAGAAGAACACAAGAGATTTACGTGGTTCCCCAATTTGGGTACTCCACAGGCGGCGGCTAATTGTTTATTGATGATTCCTTGGTTACATAGGGCTTTACAATAGATAGTATATATACCTACTAATCATATTCCAACCCTACTTCATATTATGGTCAATTACCCATAATACCCAATCCAATTAACAATCAGCCAACTGAGTTGCCGACGCAGCGCGGACCGCGCCGCGCCAAAGGCTTCCGCAGCGCGCTCTGCGCCACTTGCCCAGACACCTCCTGCCAAGGCAGCGCGCTCCGCGCGACCTGTCTACTATCACCAGCGCGCTCCGCGCCACTAAAGCAGTACCATACCACTAGCCCTTTTCCAGTGGCTTCTTTATTATGAGTCACAAGTTCCCAACAATGGAAGATGAGCCATAAGTGTTAGAAACCTTAAAAGGAAGCTATATATACAAAGAAATTGTTAAATCCACAATAGAAAATATTATTTCTACAACAAAAGTTTTGCTATAGATCCTATAGCGACGGTTTTTACCGTCACTATACATCTACATCGACACTTTTGTTGTGAAAATAACAAAAAGTATTGTGGGTTTAACAATTCCCTATATATATTTATATTAACTTATTTTGTAGTAAATGATTTGTCAAGGCTAGTACTTGGTACTATGTCCTTAAGACAATTATGCACTCCGTATGATGATTAGAATTGATAGCACTTGTCTCCCATGATACAATGACACTGTATACTTTTGCAGCACTACAAAAAATATACTCTACGAACCAAAAGAAATGTTCTAACTCTATCTCAATTTTATTAAGGAAACTAATGAAGAAAATATATACTAGAATGCTCTATTATACTTGAATGCTTGAGAAATGGATGAATGAAAAGGCTGGCCCCTCCTATCTATTTATAGGAGGGGTTGGTAACCCTTCGGATGGGCATTTCACCTCTGAAAAGGCATGGGGTGCTTCTGAAAAGGTATAGTTGGTATCTTTTAGTCAAAACGACGTAGTTTTGATCATTTACAGAATAGACGCAACTATTCGGACCTATAAAATGACGTAATTTTAGCATTAGCAGAACCAAAACTACGTAATTTTAGGCTTAGTAGAAAAGGCGCGACAAAAACGACGTAGTTTTGGGTCATCCGTTTAAACTGATACCCTTTCAGCAGATACCGCTTCTCAAAACGACACAGTTTTGATACCGCTTCTCAAAACGACACAGTTTTGATAATAATAAATACCGTTTATCAAAACGACACAGTTCTGATAATAGAATTAAATAAATAAAATATTTAAATAAATTTTAATTAAAATTTTAAATAAATTTTGTCTAAAAAATTATATACAGGACCCAGACCCACGTGCCAGAGCCAGGTCAGGCCGGGAGGCGGCGGCACACGTGTGGGTTCGAACCTAGCCTTGGCTAGGTCCTCTCCCTTCTACAAAAGTGGGGTACCCCTTAGGGCCCAAACCCAATAGCACTTTCCTTGTATATAAACATATGAAAACTTTAATTCCTAACCTATGTGAAACTTGGTTTTTTCCATATGTATTTATTATCATTTATCATTTATCATTTTCAAGTGTGATCTTTGGGAGTTAATATCTCATTCATTACTCCATAGATTTGAGCTTCCAAATACTTAATTTAATCTACTCATAGAGTAGAACACATTAATATATGAAATCATTAAAAATAATTAATGATACCAATATTAAATTAGGTTCAAATTCTAACAATTCTCCACATGAATGATATTGACTGTCAGTCTTATACAAATGTTATGCAGACTCTGAGAGAGAGACGAAATTATAAATCATCTGTATCGAGAGAGGTAGCTTTTGGCTTTGAACCTTCCCTTGTGAAAGACTATTGGGTTTACTAGTTGTCTAGTGAATGTGATGTCTTGAACTGTCCAATCATTTGTATAAATCGAGACAATAGTAATTCACACAGAATCTTTCCAGACATTATTTGGTTTCATGATTTTGTTCATTTTGGCCCCGAACAATCCCGAATTTATGAGTGCTTTAGAGAAGTATAGTCTTATCCTTCTTATAGAATTGACCCAGTTCATACTCACATAGGTGATTCTTAATAAGAGTATCCTGCCATACTCCACATGTTTATCAAGATTTAAGAATCATTAAAAGCATAGTTTATCCTGTAACCGCTGCAGGTATCACTATCTCGTATCATATGAATGAGCATAAGAAATTAGTTTCTTCATAGTGATTTGGTTGAATCGTTCACAATTTAGTTGTCCCTTTGAACCTAGATCTTGTGATCTTCAGTCAACTAGGTTGTGTTTTCATCATGACGATCCTTGTTTATAGGTTTTAAACTCATTCCCCTCGAAGTTATTTTTACTTGCTCTCTAGTCAAACCTTTAGTTAACGGATCCACTATATTTTCTTTCGACTTTATGTACTCAATAGACATAATGCCGTTAGAGAGCAATTGTTTTATGGTATTGTGTCTACGACGAATATGTCTAGACTTACCATTATACATGTGACTCTATGCCCTTCCAATTGCTGATTGACTATCACAATGGATACAAATAGGCGGCACATGTTTAGGCCACATAGGAATATCTTCTAAAAAAATTACGAAGCCATTCAGCTTCTTCTCCAGCCTTATCCAATGCAATAAACTCAGATTCCATCAATGATCGAGCAATGCATGTTTGTTTAGAAGATTTCCATGATATTGCTGCTCCACCTAGTGTAAACACAAAACTACTTGTGGATTTATAGTCTTTCGTATCCGATATCCAATTTGCATCACAGTATCCTTCAAGTACTGCTGAATATCTTGAGTAGTGCAATCCAAAATTTTGAGTATATTTTAAATACCTTAAAACTCTTATAATCGCTTTCCAGTGATCTTGTCATGTATTGCTTGTAAATCTACTCAATTTATTGACAGGTTATGCTATGTCAGGACGTGTACAATTCATTAAGTACATAAGACTTTCAATTATTTGTGTATACTTATGTTGTGATATGATCTCTACTTTATTTTTAGACAAGTGTAGATTTATATCTATCGGTGTTTTCACAGGATTACAATCACATTGATTGAATTTTCTGATTATTTTCTCAATATAGTATGATTGTGATAACACTAATCCATCAGATATTTTAAAAATTGTTAATAAATTAAAAATTGAGGAAATACATGAAAATATGATTATTGAGTCAAAAGATGCTGAATTATTTGAAACAGTATTTCCTAATAAAAAGGAACAAGAGTCAAGTTCTAACGAACAAGAAACAAGTTCATATAAAAGAACTTATGATGCTGTTAATGACAATAATCATGATTTAGAAGATATTGATGAACCTAGACGTAGTAAACGTGCTAGAACATCAAAATTTTATTGTCCGAATTTTCTAACTTATTTGTTAGAAAATGAGCCTCAAACCTATAAAGAAGCAATATCGAGTACTGGAATGAGAGATTATTATTTATTAGACAAAAAGTAGTGGGAGAATCAAAGTTACATTTAATACTTGGATTAATATTAGAAATTAAATAATTAATACTTACTTAAATTTTTAAACGACTTATATTAAAAAATAAAATTATTTTTCTAAAATGATTTATATTATACTCCCTCCGTCCCAAATTATCTGCTTTTTTAGAGTTCCACACACATACCAATATGTGTGATAAAAATACTAAAACACCCTTATGTGCTGACTTTTTTGTTTTCTGCCCATGAATCCTTATTGGTGGGAATATGAAAAGATGCTTAAAAAAGAAGAGAGACATGAATGAGAGTAATGACTATCATTAATTAGGGTAAAGGGGCAAATTTGGAAAACAAAGGGAAAAAATGCATTGAAATCTTGAAAAAGCAGATATTGTGGGACAAATTTTTTTTGTTAAAAGAGCAGATAATTTGGGACGGAGGGAGTATTAAAGAACAAAGATAATATAATTTATGTAAATTTTAAAAATAACAAAAAAGACTCGTTGGGTTGGGTGGGGGTATATCAAAAAAGTTTGACAGATAGTTGTAAGATTCTAGAAAATCTTGTAACATTTTCTTAAAAATAAAAGAAAGAAATACTACTACTATAGTTTTCCATACAGAGGGCATGTGGACAATTCTGATGCCAAAATAGTAGGAGTAGTAGCAAATAAAGGGAAAAGATTGATTCTATTTGTAACACTGATGTGTGCGCGGGGTTTATTTTCTTAGTATTACTCCCTATCCTTTATCCCTTTTTACTACCTAGCCACTAACACCTCTTCCACCTTATCAGCCGTTTGATTGTCTTACCTTTCTTTTCCCCAATCAACTAATCAAGTCATGACTAAACAAACGAACTAAGAGTGAAACCACAACATAACTACAAAGAGACTACCTGCATCATAGTTCTACCATCTTATCCTTCGATTTTATCTCTTCCCAAAATAAATCATCATCAGTCCCCCCTCACTGCTACCAAATTCTCCCGTGAACTCTCCCTTCTCTTTCTCCCGCACTTTTTATACTTCACCTTCAGGCTAGTGACTTCCGGCGACCCACGACAATGGTGTCGCCTTTGCTATCAGATCTATGGACGGAGATACTGATTCCGGTCTGCGCGGTAGTCGGAATCATTTTTTCTCTCCTGCAATGGGTTTTAGTCTCTCGAGTGAAGGTCTCACCGGAGAGGAACTCGTCGTCTCCGAGGAAGAATGGCTACAACGATTTTTTGATTGAAGAGGAGGAAGGCATCAATGGCCATAACGTTGTCGTTAAGTGTGCAGAAATACAGAATGCTATCTCCGAAGGCGAGTTTAGTCTGTGGATAGCTCAATTTCATTGCCAATCTGATTCTGCGTGTAGTTTGTCTATATATCTATCTAACAAAATATTTTAAATTTTTCGCCCATCCTAATAAATCCAAAGTCTCACTGAGAGATAAATCACACCGTCTAGTGCTTCCAGCATGGGACACAGCTAGTATATTTATATTGGTCAATCATGTGTCTGTTTGGTGCTGAGAAAACGGAGAGAAAGATAAATAGCGGAATATTGAACCTTTAACTTCTTATGAGATTGTGTTAACGAGGAATTAATTAGTTTTATGTTTGAGCTTTGGCTAATTGGGATTTTTGAAAATTATTTACTGAGTTAAATTTCACACTGAGGTTTTATTTTTCCTAATCACCAAGTGGGTTCGGGATTTTACAATGCTATTGAAGAGCATTGATGTTACGCATGAGCTAGATTTTCTGGCAGATCTGCTCCCTGTTTTTAAGAATAGTATTTTTGGTTCAAAGTGCTGTCTTTTATTAGTTTTTTCTATTGTTACCTGGATATTGGGGAGTTAGTATTTTCTGCGGTATCCAAATAACTATTGCTTTTATATTTATTGTTTTTTAGTTTCCACATGTGTGGGCTCCTCGGGGGGAGTATTAAGTATATAGCACATTATGGTATTTGATTAATCAAATATCACTTTTGTTGGTTGTTTGTTATCTGTCTATTAAGTGAATTTTGGTAGGATTGTACTAGTTTATGTAGGAATAGTTTATTGCTGCCAGGGAAAGTTGATAATTATCTGTACAGATGAGATGCTTACATTTGTTGGTACTATTATTGTTAGTGTTAATTGCTACACTTGTAAATCTAGTATACTTGATCAATGTATATTTGGCTTTGTTAGTAATTGAGTCAAAGAGGATATTGGTTTGTGGTGAGAAGTTCAGTTTCTTTTTTAATTTAAAGCTCGTGGAAAAAGGAAAAAATAAGCCCAAAGAAACTACTACTTGCAATAAGTGCTTATAATTTGTTCTTCAACTAATTTTCATTACAATTGTGGCCGAAGTTCGGCTTCCCTTTTGGCAAGGGTTGATTACTCTTATCTGGAGGATTTTTTTCTCGGTTTTTGTAGTTGATTATTAATCAGAAAACATTTTATGCCTCTCGATCAGAAAACAATTACTTGGATGTTATGAGGTTCCTAGAAAACTATTTTCAACTGGCTGTGTTTTCATATTATTTCTTTATAGAACTTTGTGGATGTTAAGTACATGATTTTAAATTGTTTAATATTTTAAATGAATTCATGGAGATCCACTGACCATTACCAGCTATTAGCTTTAGTTATTTATTTCATCAAGACTGAAACCTGCGTTTTAAAACCTAATTTTGCCTGGTTGCTTCCTGTGCATTTGAAGCCGGCTTTACAAATCGGCTTATTAGCTGCCTAAAAATTTATTGTTGTTTGTTCTTTGAGACTGTTTCTTTTTTTTTCTTCTCCAGAGATTATTCATTACTCTATTCGATGTGCACACTAGTATTTTTGGTCACGTTAAGCTGTGTTATGAATCTTATGATTTTGATTGATTAGTTCTTTTGATTTGTGTTGTCTATCATTTTCTTAATGTAGTCTCTATTTCTTTCTTTTGAACAACTTGCTAGAGTGCTTTTGCGCTCGTGTAAATTTATGGTTGACGTGAATGTTACAGGTGCAACATCCTTTCTGTTTACTGAATATCAATATGTTGGTGTTTTCATGGTTGCTTTTGCAATTCTGATTTTCCTTTTCCTGGGGTCTGTTGAGAGCTTTAGCACAAAGAGCCAGCCATGCACTTACAACCCGCTTAAGTTGTGCAAGCCAGCACTTGCCACTGCTGTCTTCAGCACCATATCATTCTTGCTTGGTGCCATCACCTCTGTTGTGTCTGGTTTCCTTGGTATGAAAATTGCTACATATGCGAACGCAAGGACAACTTTAGAAGCAAGAAAGGGTGTTGGAAAAGCTTTCATAACTGCATTCAGATCTGGTGCAGTTATGGGATTTCTCCTTGCTGCAAATGGTCTTTTAGTTCTGTTCATTATCATCAATGTCTTCAAGCTGTACTATGGAGATGATTGGGAAGGCCTTTTTGAAGCAATTACTGGTTATGGGCTTGGTGGATCCTCTATGGCTCTATTTGGAAGAGTTGGTGGTGGTATCTACACTAAGGCTGCCGATGTTGGTGCTGACCTTGTGGGGAAAGTTGAAATGAACATTCCTGAAGATGATCCAAGAAATCCAGCTGTAAGCCGCATGACATTCGCAACGTCAACTTCTTTGATTTTCTCCTCTAGGTAATGAGACACCACTAAAGATATGTTTGCAGGTCATTGCAGACAACGTTGGTGATAATGTTGGGGATATTGCTGGGATGGGGTCTGATCTTTTTGGCTCATATGCCGAATCATCTTGTGCTGCCCTTGTTGTTGCTTCTATCTCATCTTTTGGCATTAATCACGAGTTTACTGCAATGTGCTTTCCCTTGCTCATTAGTTCAATGGGAATCCTTGTTTGCTTGATAACAACCCTCTTCGCCACTGATTTTTTTGAAATTAAAGATGTCAAGGAAATTGAACCAGCACTGAAGAAGCAGCTTATCATCTCCACTGTTCTCATGACTCTGGGAATTGCAATTGTTAGTTGGGTTGCTCTCCCATCATCGTTCACAATATTCAATTTTGGTACTCAGAAAGTTGTGAAGAACTGGTAAGCTTTACGGCTTCTCTCTTATCTCTATACAAGAATGTGAAATATTAGCTGTAGACGTGGTCAAACATATGTAGTTTATGTTATTTTTGTATCTGCTTTTTTGGGAGTAAGCAAATTTAGGGTTTTGATACCTTGACAAGTGATAACTATTAATGGGCTTTTCATGTGTTAGTTTCATTGACTAAGTTATAGTAAACGTATTTTGTCTGTTATTTAGATTTTGCGGTTTGATGTGCATATATAATTGCATTCGCATTGAGAAGTTGAACACAAGGTATGTTGAAAACCATTAAATTGTGATCTTTTAAGGTAAGCATAATCTTTTTATTTCTTAAGTGGTTGTTGCTTCTTGGCAAGTGCTCACCGAAGGGTATTGGCCGCGGGTGCCTCAAAAAGTACGAAGTAAAAAAAAACCATCTGTTTATATATAACAATACATATTCTGTGTAGGAATTATAGAGAAATTTTGTTTGTTAAAGCTTTATTTACAGTTGTTGCACACAATTTATGTGTCGGATATGGTACCGGTAAACTAATATTATAACTCACTTATATCTGATGTTCTCTGAACTGTTGGCATAAACTACATAGTTTTTGCTTTATATTAATTAATTTTTTACTCATATGGTTCCAGTTACAAAATGTTCCCGGGTCTCCACCTTTTGGGACAGGACTGCTTATGATCCATCTAGCCTGGGTTTTTGTTCCTCAAATGGTCAAATAGTTTGTACATAAATTTTCTTTATAGAATTGCTAATAGTTTGCAACTTCCATGATTTGGGTTTCCAGGCAGTTGTTCTTATGTGTGGGTGTCGGTCTTTGGGCTGGACTTGTTATAGGCTTTGTTACTGAGTACTACACCAGCAATTCTTACAGGTGTGTTTCATAGTAATGATACTAGATAATGCTTTGTGTTGAGATATGATTTCTGCAATTATTATATAGCCCTTTATATCTTCGTATTTTTTATGCAGCCCCGTGCAAGATGTTGCTGATTCCTGCAGGACTGGAGCCGCAACAAATGTTATTTTTGGCCTTGCCTTGGGATACAAATCTGTCATCATTCCTATTTTTGCCATTGCAATCAGTATTTTTGTTAGTTTTAGCTTTGCTGCCATGTATGGCATCGCTGTAGCAGCACTTGGAATGCTGAGCACCATTGCCACTGGGTTGGCCATTGATGCCTACGGTCCCATCAGTGACAATGCTGGAGGCATTGCAGAGATGGCCGGAATGAGCCACAGAATACGAGCGAGGACTGATGCACTTGATGCTGCTGGAAACACCACTGCTGCCATTGGGAAGGTATTATGATATTCTTTTTTGCTATGTGTGTTGCCGTGGGTAGTATTTGTGTATTATATGGAAGTATGTTGCGAGGACACTTGAGTATTTTCAAATGCAAATAAGCTACATGCATGTATCTACTCTATCAATATTCAGCATGTTTTGAATGTCAAGTCTCGTGTTCATTGAATGAATGAGTCGCATGAACTGATGCAACACCTCTGTTCATTGAGATGTAAGCTTTTCGCTGCTTCCACAATTATATGTTGCCTCTGATTGTCTACAATTTTCACATTTCTGTAGGGATTTGCCATTGGATCTGCCGCACTGGTTTCGTTGGCACTATTTGGTGCCTATGCAAGTCGTGCGGGCATTTCGACAGTTGATGTATTGACCCCAAATGTCTTCATTGGTTTGCTCATTGGTGCCATGCTTCCATATTGGTTCTCTGCCATGACCATGAAGAGTGTGGGTAGTGCAGCATTGAAGATGGTTGAGGAAGTTCGCAGACAATTCAACACCATTCCTGGACTCATGGAGGGCCATGCTAAGCCTGATTATGCCACTTGTGTCAAGATCTCAACTGATGCGTCTATCAAGGAGATGATTCCTCCTGGTGCCCTCGTGATGCTTACACCTCTCATTGTTGGAATCCTTTTTGGAGTAGAGACTTTGTCTGGCATTCTTGCCGGCTCTCTTGTTTCTGGTGTCCAGGTAACTTTATTTATAGGAATTGCAAAATAACTTTAGAGCGTCTAATTTGTTTGCCTGCCCATATTATAATATTGAATCATTGCCAAATCATCTGGACGTGCTTGTCAAAATGCTCTTTTTTATGTTGGATCACCAAAGACTATTAGTTGTCCTTAACCTGAATTTTCACCTACAGATAGCAATATCTGCATCAAACACTGGTGGTGCCTGGGATAATGCAAAGAAATATATTGAGGTGAACATATTATTTGAATGTGTCAAGATGGTTTATCATTTGTTCAATTTTTGAACTGATGTTTAAATTGTGATCTCTGTCAGGCTGGTATCTCTGAGCATGCCAGAACCCTTGGACCAAAGGGGTCTGATCCACACAAGGCAGCTGTGATTGGTGACACCATTGGAGATCCGCTGAAGGACACTTCAGGCCCATCACTAAACATCCTTATTAAGCTCATGGCAGTTGAATCACTCGTCTTTGCTCCCTTCTTTGCCACTCATGGGGGCCTGCTTTTTAAGATCTTCTAAGAGAGATGTTTGGGAAAACGTGGGTGGGTGGGTGGGTGGGGGTGGGGGGAGGAAGATGACATTGACCTCTTTCTCCCCCTGTAGCACTATCGTTTGCCTCCTCGTAATTGCCTAGTCTACATTTTTCACCAGCCCTTCTCTTTGGATCAGTCTTCTCTATCAGAAAATTTAAGATGGTAGTTAGTGAAATGTTTTTGATAAAATCTGATGATGATGATATTGTCATTCCTATCAGAGTATCAGTCGAGTTGAGAACTTACTTATCGGTTATCTGTAGGTTTTAGAACAATTAGTTGGACAATTTTTTTATGTTAGCATGGTCAAATCTGGTTCTTTATACCAGTAGTCTAATTTATATATATTAATAATGTTTTGTAGTTTTATTTTATATATTAATTATTATTAATAGATAATGATTTCTTAGTTTTAAAGAAAATTGTTAATATATAAAAAAAATTATTTAATTATTATTAATAATTATATATATTACTATTCGGTATAATCGAAAATCGAACCGAAAAAATTGGTATCGATTTTGTACCAAATCGGTATCAAAATCGGTAATTCGGTACCAGTTTTGATTCTTATTTTTTCAGTAATTTTGGATCAGTATCGGTTCGGTATTTTCGGTATCGGTTCGACTTTTTACCGATGAGCACCCCTTACATATGGTTAAAAAGGACCATTAATCTATTTTATATGTTAAAAGTTTTATATATTTTTTTTCATTCAGAAAAGGAATTTTTATTAATTTCTATTAAACACACATAATTTATAGTATTAATTTCTGTTAACTACACATTATTAAAACTGCTTACTTGTGTATTTTCCGATTAGTCCTCTCAAGATTTGAACCAAAAATCTCAAATTTGAAATTTTAGTCATGAAATCACATGAGCTACACAAAACTAGCAACTACTTTAACAAAAGAATTAAGATTCATACTAAATCAATTTATTTTTCCCAACAGAATATTAAAAGGATTAAGTTTTATACCAAATCAATTCATTAGTATTATTAATATTATTATTATTATTATTGTTAGTATTATTAGTATTACTCTTAATATTATTATTAGTATTAGTATTAGTATTATTATTAGTAGTAGTAATAGTAGTAGTAGTAGTATTCTTATTATTGTTATTATTATTATTACTATTACTTGTACTATTATTCTTATTTTTATTCTTATTATTGTTATTATTCTTATTCTTCTTTATTAGAGTTTGCATATTTTAATTTGATGATGAATGAGCTTAATGTATATTTGTACTAGTATGATTTGTACAGTCCTTATAAAGAATTGATCAATTGTATGAGAACTTAGAATAGAAAGATTAAATAATGTTAGGTTGATCTTAAAAGAAGCTGAGTTAATGTATAGTTGATAGGATCGTAAAATCATTATGTTACTTAAAGAACAAGATCGCAGAAGAAGTATAAGATCACACATACATCAAAAGGATCGTTGAATTACTTGGAGAAACTAAAACTTTATCCTTCATACAGTCATTTCAGATCGTTAAGTGAACAAGTCAACTAGCTAAACGATTGTTGAAAAAGATTCGATAGTAGAACAGTCAAGTCTGACAGACTGACTTCGAAGCGTTGCAAGATGAAGGTCCCAATACAATCTCAAATTATCCTTGGCGAAAATCGAATATCAGAGCATGTGTCTACCAACTACCTATTGGACAGTGACACGTCAAAGATGTTAGGTGAAAAAACAGACTGATGTGTCAGACCCAGAAAATGAACTGCTTCCAAGGTTCAGAATGTCAACGTCAAACATCCTAGTACATCAAAGCATTAAATGCAACAACTGACAAATTGCAACAAGAAAATTATTCAACAGAGTATAAAAAGCAACAATGATCCAACTTTAAGAGGACCGAACATTGATCAAAAAGCAAAACACTCTGCCAAAGTCAAAGAACAAACCCAACGATCCAGTATATAAAGTTCGAGCTGTTAAGTACCTGAGAAGAAAAGATTAACGTAAACTTAGCATCACCTCACAACAAACATCATGACTAAATATCCAAGTTTGCGGTGCTTGAAGAAGGTAAAAGTGTCCTAGTCAAGTATGACTAAATATCCAAGTCTGTTGGGCTTGAAGAGGACATAATGTTCTTGCCTGTGTGATTAAATTCTAGTGGATTCTTACTTGATAAGTAGAAGAGTGAAGTAGGAGTTATTCAGTCTTTGAACCACTTAAAAACTATCTGTGTCTTTTACTTACTGCTCTTGCCATTTAAATTACTTGATTATTATTCTTTACTGCTTAAATCTGAAATCAATATTTTCTTTAGATCTTAAAAGGGTTTTTCAATATAACATATTTTGCTGTGCTTATATCGATAAATTTATTAACTATTTGTTAAAAAAAATTAAAAGATCTATTCAACCCCCCTTCTAGATCTATAAGTGTGACGCCCCCAAAATAGGTATACATTACCCAACCCATTCTAAGTCGTCAAATACATAGTACAGAAAATAACTACAATTTCATTATTACAATTGTCGTACAAAATACGACAACACATATACTGTGAGTTTTAATACCAACTGTGACTCTCATCCCTTTACTTGGATAGCACTTCACATTGATATATTACATAAAGGTACAGTCAATAACTGGTATCAGAGCTATAAGTAAAGAGCCCCGAGCCTCTCGCTGGTGACTTCCTGTTGATGGGGGATGCACCGAAGCCAGACTCTCCGTAGGGGACGCCGTTCTGCGGTGGCAAGCTGATAGGTACCATTGTGAGGTGCTGTGGTTGAAGCACCACGAGAGTTACATTTGGTATCAGAGCTTAGGGATATGATCTCTGGCGGAGATCGGGGAATACAACTAGGAGGGGAGAGATGAGTAAATCCTTCGCTAGTGTGTCCTACCTAAGCTTATTTGTTGATAGTCATAATATCAGGATATTATGTGATATGTTAATTTGATCAATTAACCCTTGTTTTGAAGCTGTATTCTAGAATGATATCTGAAATACAGGAGATGAGCAATGGAGAAATTATGATGACAGGGAAGATGGAATCTGAAATGAAAGGAAGGTATTCTCAACTCTTTGAAATACCAGGTACGTAAATTTCGGGGACGAAATTTCATAAGGAGGGGAGATTGTAAGACCCCGAATTTTATGAAATAAAAGTATTCAATTTTTCTTATAATTACTAGTCAGTAAATGGTTAAATTGATAAAAGTTTAAAGTTATGGGTGAAATATAAAATTTTTTTCAAAATAAGCAAGTGGTTATAAAATAATCATTGTTGTCGGGGAATATTCGTTTGGTCGTGGAATATTCTTTCTGTCGGAGAATATTCGTACGACGGCGCAGCTATTTGTGGGCCCCATAACGAATAACTGTCGGGTGAAGAAAAACGACAAATTTGAGTTTTTACAAATAACGGCGTAGTTGTTATCGTTAATACTGTTGAAATACCCGGTGGTTAAAATACAGTAATACGCGTTATTGCACAGTAGCACACGGTATTGCATAGTATTTTTGAAATTATTGATTCTTACGTAAGAAGGCACTACTCAATAATTGTTACAGTAATTACTGTTCAATATTTTATTTTATTGATTCAATAATTGCTGTGTTGATATTTTATATTATTGTTGTTCAATAATTGTTGTTGCACAGTATTTTCCATTATCAGATCAATAATTCATATTATTTGAATAGTATTATTAGATAGCATTATTGGCAATGTCTAGAAAGTTCTGTCTAAGGAGAGGTTTGGTCATCTAATTGCGCGCTAGTAAGGAGAAATCCTTATTGGAAAGCCCCCTCTTTCCTGGGAACGGCCTGGTTGTCATAAATGTGATTCTGTAATATTATTTGTGAATAATTAATTATTGATTTATATGATAAGAAAATATTTATTTTATGTGGATATAAATGAGGGATATATTTTTGTGGTTAAAATGAAGGAGTTAATGTTGAGGTTTTTATCAGTATTTTTGTCGGAATGGAGGTATTAAAAATCAGGGTTTTTGAGATATTTTGCGGGGGTTATAATTTTTAATCCAACCGTTGGATCGTGGTAATTTTTGGATATGTTATACATATATAAGTTGAGTATATGTCCATAAATTTTGAACCGTTAAAAATGAACGTATGATTTGTTATGAATTTTAAGAGGTGGCTGATTCGGAAATCAGGTTATAAATCATTTTTGGTGGAAAATTCTAGAATTGGTGGGTCCCACTTGTGGTTGGTGAAGAAATGTGCTAAATTATATTTCAAATGTGGTGGGTGGGAATAGTAGCAGGTAAAGCCATCAGGTTGCAGGTCAAACCTACCAAAATTTTCCTATAAATAGAGGGCTAAGTTAGAATTGAAAATCACACCAAAAACATAAGTTTTCTCTCTTTCTCTCTCTATATTATGAAGCATATTTTGTGAGTATTTAGATACTTTGAGAGTTGCTATTCAGTGCAAGTTTTCTTCGGCTTTGCATTCCAGTCAGAAGTACTGCTCTTTTGAGGTAAGGGATTGTAAGGGATTGTAAGGGATAGTAAGGGATATTAAGGGATTTTAAGGGTTGTTATGATTTTCAGTTTCGTAATTTTTCTGATCTTCAAAAATTCTGGAAAAAATTTGAAATGATATTTTGATGAGTTTTATTGATTGTGTCCAAAAATGGTGATTTTTGGATGTATAGATTAAGAGTTATGAATTTTACGGGAAAAGACTATTTTAAAAGTAACCGCTTATAATTCCTTGTGGTTAACTCCAAAATTGATGAAATTTTTATTGGGAGTACATGTATATGATAGAAGTATACTCTGTAAATTTCAGAATTTTTGGACAAAAGTACAATTTTTGATAAATGTCTAAATATTCGGCTATTTTGGCCATATGAAAAATAGTAAATGACTTTTAAAAATTCTGAGAAAAATATATGTTCACTATGGGACTATATTATGCTAAATCTCAGAAAAGAAATATTTTTGGAACTGATTTGGTATTTTTCATAAAAATAGTCTAGTTATGAGTAAATGAATTAAATATGTTTTGTGAAGAAAGAAAATTGGAAAATAGGATTTTATGGCTTGAGAATCCTATATGAGGTATATACAGATTTTTGATGAGGGTTTTGGTTATTGATGATGAAATTGTAAGAGTTGGCATTTTATGATGATTAAATACATTAATTAGTAAAGTGTAAACAATTAAAATAAATTGTTTATAAATTTAAGTAATGTTATTCTTTCAATATCATTATACCGAAATATTGGTATGAATTTTATTGTAGAATTTCTATCTTTTGTGTCGGGGTTATTATTCATGAGTTACGAATATTACTCTTGAGATTAAAACTATATGTTGATCATATTATTTTTATCATCATATATAACATTTTTATAACCCTGATGTTGAAATTCTCTTTCACTAGAGTGTAAAGATGGGTAGATTATTGGTATGATCATGACTAGGGTTCTCTTTGGCCTGTAGTGCAAAGTTGAATTGTGACTGGTATGATCATGACCATTGAATTTATAATTGAATATCTTAAGCTTAAGTGCAAAGGTGAATTGATCAACATGGTTATAATTATTGTTTATATAAATTCTGAAATGATTATATATTTCTTTGAGATATGAATATATTTGGCCTGTAGTGCAAATATGAATTGTTGATGAATATCTTTGGCATGTAGTGCAAAGATGGCCTGTTGATGAATATCTTTGGTCTGTAGTGCAAAGATGAATTGTTGTTGAATATCTTTGGCCCGTAGTGCAAAGATGGTTTGTTGATGAATATCTTTGGCCTGTAGTGCAAAGATGAACTGTTGTTGAATATCTTTGGCCCGTAGTGCAAAGATGGTTTGTTGATGAATATCTTTGGCCCGTAGTGCAAAGATGGATTTGTTAGTATGATTATAAACAGGAACTGTGATTTGGTATAACCATGATCTTTGATGTTTCAGGTAAAGACAGGTGATGAAAATATTCTTCGTCCTGGGTGCGAAGAAAAATTTATAGTCACAATTATGATTATGTGTTATTCATATGATTGTGGAAAGGAACTGTTGAGTGAGGTTACATGGATAAAACATTGTTGATGGATTTTTAACATGGAGAAGATAATAGACTTTATAGTCTATTTGACTCTTCTAATGGATTGCATGTTCCGCTGCAACTATGGTTGAAATTTTTTATCATTTACCATATGTTCTAAATCTCTGATTTATTATTGATGAAGGCTACTGATAATTTAATTATCTTTAGTCATGATATTCTTTACTGGGCTAGTTGTGCTCACCCTTTTGCTTCACAATTCCTTTCAGGTAATAAGAGTGTAGCTGGGTCGAGCGAGGGTAACGGGGAAATAGAACAGTGGTCTCTAGCTGTGGATGTTCTCCCGAAGCAGTATAGAAAAGTTCATTTAGTAGTTATATTTGGTGAATCCAATAGGGTAAGGTGTACCCAACGTTGGAAGGGTGGTTTGCCACTATCATACAAGATGTCTAACGACATACAACCTCGTGTCATCATAAGACAGGGATGTGCTCATCCACTTGCTGAGTATATATACGAGCACTACCTATATAATCTTGGTGTTTGTTTGAAGTATAATTCTCAATTAGAGATAGTAGAGATAATGATATGTCAAGAGAAGACTCACCATTGGGAAGAATATGATAGTAATCTTCTCGTTTTTCTATGGGGTCTATTGGGTCAACCAAGGATAATTCTGTTGCCATATGATATCTATCATAACCTAGACGTGTGGCCTCCCATGTACGAAGGTTTCGTTGAGCACTTCCCAAAGATTCTAATTTCTAAAACAGTTTTTGACTATACCTTTATGTAAGGTGTTATTGTGAGGTGATATCCACGGTTGGAACATGAGTCACATTTGGTATATGTTTGTATCCAAACTCACCGCATATGTGTTGTTGTATTTTGCACGACAATTGTTGTAATAAAGTTGTAGTTGTTTTCTGTACCATGTATTTGACGACTCAGAATGGGTTGGGTGGAATGGACCTATTTTGGGGTCGTTACATTTGGTATCAGAGCTATAAGTAAAGAGCCCCGAGCCTCTCGCTGGTGACTTCCTGTTGATGGGGGATGCACCGAAGCCAGACTCTCCGTAGGGGACGCCGTTCTGCGGTGGCAAGCTGATAGGTACCATTGTGAGGTGCTGTGGTTGAAGCACCACGAGAGTTACAATATACGTAAATAGTGCCATATACATGAATAATGCCGTATACGTGAATAGTGCCGTATACGTGAATAGTAACCCCAACATGAAAAATATAAAAATTTTACAATAAAATTCATACCAATATTTCGGTATAATGATATTGAAAGAATAACATCATTATGAAGAAAATAACATCATTTACCTCTAAAGAACAGTACTTCTGACCGAAATATCGGATATAAGGTTGTAAAAAATTTGCACTGAATAACAACTCTCAAAGTATTTAAATACTCACAAAATATGCTCGATAATATATAGAGAGAGAAAACTTATTTTTGGTGTGATTTTTAATTCTAACTAAGCACCCTATTTATAGGAAAATGCTAGAACGCCAAAGGAGACTAAATTAATAAAATATTAATTTTTTATTACCAATTCTCACGCACGCCATACTTGAAGTCAAAGTTTGAAATTCAGCAAATTCAAGATATAAAAGGACAAGTGGGTCCCACCTTCTAGAAATCTCCACTAAAATCATTTATAAAAATATTTTCTGAATCAGTCACCTCTTAAAATTCATAACAAATCATACGTTTATTTTTAACGGTTCAAAATTTGTGGACATATACTCAACTTATATATGTATAACATATCCAAAAATCACAACGATCCAACGGTCAGATTAAAAATTATAACTCACGCAATATAGCTTAAGAACACTGATTTTTTGGACTATGAGTCCTTTGGACCAGTTTCATTCAAACAGTCACCACAAAATATCCACAAAGAATTTTTGGGTGATTCAAATTTTTGCGTTTAGCTTACTTCTAAGGCTTTCTTTTGATATATGGTTCATCTCCTAACTCATTATACACAAAGAGTTATAGATTTTACAAAATCAAGTAGTAAACCAATTTTCTGAAATTTTTCATATTTTGTTCTTCATTTCGACAAAATACTGATAAAACACCTCAACATTAATTCATTCATTTATATCCATATAAAATAAATATTTCCTTATCAATAATTGATTATTCACAAATAATATTACAGAATCACAATAATGACAAGGAAAGAGGAGGCTTTTCGATAAGGATTTCTCCTTAGTGGCGCGCAATTAGGTGACCAAACCTCTCCTTAGACAGAACTTACTTAGGCATTGCCAATAATGCTATCTAATAATATTATTCAAATAATATGAATTATTGATCTGATAATAGAAAATATTGTGCAGTGACAATTATTGAAACAACAATAATATAAAATATCAACGTAGCAATTATTGAACCAATAAAATAAAATATTGAACAGTAATTACTGTAACAATTATTGAGTAGTGTATTCTTACGTAAGAATCAATAATTCAAAAATACTGTGTGCTATTTTGCAACCACGCGTATTACTATATTTTAACCACCGTGTATTACAACAGTGTTAACGGTAATAATTACGCTGTTATTTATAAAAACTCAAACTTGTCGTTTTCTTCATCCGACCGTTTTCCGTTATGGGATCCACAAATGTCTGCGTCATCGTACGAATATTCCCCGATAGTAAAAATATTCCACGACCAAACGAATATTTCCCGACAGTAATGAATATTTTATAACCACTTGCTTATTTCGTAAAATTTACACATTTTACCCATAATCAAAGCATTATACTAAATTAACACTTTATTATTCAAAATTATAATTAGAGAAAATTCGATTTTATTTATAAAAAATAACATTCTTCTTATTATTATTATTCTTGAAGATTTTTTCATTTAAATCAATGTCATTGGTTTGAGAGTAGACGAGTCTAAACCAAACCAACAGACAATTCATCAACGATCGGTTTAAACAATCCAAATAAATATAGAAAAATTCAAAACCATAGAGGATAGTTGACTAAAACTCTAAACAAAAATAGTCATTCTACATAAATTTCTATCCAAAGTAAAAACTATAGCAACTCCTATTATTCAAACTCAAAACAACGGTAAACATATATTCACCTATACTGATGAATCGATTGGGATACAAATCAGATCTGAACATTTAAAAGAATAAGCAATGAAACCATAAAACCAGATTTAATTACAAGAATAACCAGTGATGGACATAACAGAACCATTAAAAACATCCAAATCTGAACAATACAATACATAAGCATTAAAGCATAAAGACCAGAACGGAAGCACAAAACCAACATTGGGAAAAACACCGGATGAACAACCCAGATCCGAAATGGAACCCTCTTCCAAAACACTAACCCCAAATCGAAACAGCCCCGAAATATCCAACGCTCCAGATCATAACTTCAGGGCCAAAACACACTCGGATCAAAACCCCCTACAAACCTACACAGTGAAGCACCCACGATCTAAAAGCCCCAGACTTTGCTTATCGTCTCCATTATCTACATTTTGGTCTCAATTTATTGAATCCTAATTTTTGCAGATCTGAAATGGTTGAGCTTTAGATAGGACAATGGAGATGATAGTGTATCTTAAATGAATGGGTATCTTTGTCTTTTAATAATCTGGAAAAAAATAATTATTTTGTTATAAAACTTAATCCTTGAATAATCTTTACAATTAGGCATGTAGTGTTTGGGTTTTGAGTTCGAATTCTGAACTGAACAAATTTTTTGACAATTAATTAGAAAATGTCTAGTGGTGCCATGTGTGTGACACGTTAACAAAGGGGCACGATTTGTGCTGATCAAAAATATTTAAAATTAAGAAGCAACATATACATTTTATCCCACATTCACTATTCATATGAGAAAAATTATATAAAAATATCAATTATCTTCTATTTTCTTATAAAAGTGGTATACAAAATTCGTTAGCCCGTAATTCCTCGCTCCATGTTTCCGTCCACCATAAAACTTCTGAAGTTGTAACTTCAATACATGGTTGAGGATCATGCTTTGAAATAACTAACTAGGTTTATAAATATTTTATCTTACAAATATATATAATAAATTTATTAATTAATTTTATATATAATAAAGATAATATAGTCTTTTTCTCATAAAAAGTGTACAACAATACATTTAGAGTGTGCAAATATCAACCCTCTAAATATATCTACATTATTAAAGGAGAACCATATCACACGTTTTTTTGATATTATCCTTTAAATTAGATTTTATTACAAATATCACCCGCTATGAGTGATATGCAATACAATCCTCCTTGTATATTGCTTTCAAAGATTTTATTACAAATTCATCATCTTTAATTTATTTTTATTTTTTTAGTCTATCTTAAAATTTAATAAATTTTTTATAAAAATTTTATAATAATTAGGCATGCAAAAAGGTGTGCCACCAAAACTAAGGATAAAAAAATTGAAAAGAATGAGATAAGATCAGCGAGTTGACAGGATGAATGAACATATTTGGGGAATAGACATTAAAATCGTCGTCACCTTAACAACCAAATAACTAAATAACTCCTTTTTAAAAAAAAAAAAAAAAAAAAACTTCGCTTTTTAGTGCTGCTTCGATGCTAACGAGTCTGTACGTGTGTATAAACATTCCCATCAATCCCATTCCTTGTTATCCTTCCCTATACTCCATTTCCCTCTCTCTCTCTATACTTTCTTTTCGGATTCTCAGGTCCCTTTCCTGCTTCGCTTTTTCTTTCTTCTCTCCTCTTTCTTTACTTTAACCTTTTCAAACAGCAATATCAAATTTCAATTTTTATTTTGTTTATTTACACCGAAATTATCAATGGGCAGTGCATCATCAAAGTTAACTCAGTATGATATTGAAGAAGTCCAAGAACACTGCAACAATCTCTGTAAGCTTTCTTTAAATTTATAAATTTAAATGGGCTTATTAAATTTGTTATTAATTATTACTGAAATCAAATTTTATATATTTTGCTATAAAAATAGTTTCCCAGCAAGAGATAGCGTCTCTGTATGAGAGATTTTGCCAACTTGATCGGACTGCCAAGGGTTTTATCTCTGCTGATGAGTTTCTTTCAGTACCAGAGTTTTCAATGAACCCGCTTTCTCAGGTTGGCTTGTTGACTTGATTTTTAATATTTTATAGTAATTAATTATTAATTGAGCTTTTTGGGGACTGAATTTGATTTTCTTTGTAATTTTTCGGTAATTAGCTGGACATGCGAGGACATATGTTTGAAATTTGACTGCTTTGGTTTTGTGATATCTTGCAGAGGTTGCTTAAGATGGTGGATGGTTTGAATTTTAAGGACTTTGTGGCTTTCTTGTCTGCTTTTAGTGCTAAAGCAAGTATGAAGCAGAAAATTGAACGTAAGTATTCTGGGCTTTATACATACAAGACTCATTTTGTCAGAGGATTAAGAATAATCTGGCACTTGGAGTAATTTGGAATGGTGATTATGGGTTGTCGAGTGAGAAGAATCCATACATGTTGCAATGTCTTCTCACCGTATATTTTGTGTAATAATTTAGGAATTATAATGAAGCGTTGAAGCTATTTTCAAGTTACTCTAGGTTGTTTGGCATCATGTGAAAATCCAAATCTTAACAATAAAACCAGGTATTTATGCTTATTAATTATCAATAATCAAATAATGGTATTGAGCTTTCTCAAAAAATTATTCCCCCATGCTTTGTTCTATTATTCTATACACTTGTGGTATCAATCAACCTACGTGGCAATTAATATATTTTCATACCAATTTAAAGGGAGATTTTTCTTCTTTTCAGTCATTGCCTTTGAATATCCCTTTCCGAATTCTAGTTCTATTGGCTATCAAATTGAGCATAACATAGACTTGCTTTCCTAATTGTATGCTAATTGTTATGTGTTTTTGCTTTATATCATATTTTCTTATCCTCTGTTTAAGTGGTGTTTCCCGCATACCGTGCACTAACTTTTAAAATATTTTGTTTTCTTAGTTATCTTCAAAGTATACAATTCAGATTATAATGGGAAGGTGACTTTCAGTGACATATTGGAAATGCTACGGGATTTGACTGGCTCATTCATGTCAGATGAACAAAGAGAGGTATACTAATGTTATCTGCAGTTCGTTTCATCTTTACTTGGTTAGTTGGTTATATGTATTTATGAAAACTCCTGAAACATTTATGGATCTCTGCAAGTTGCAATTAAAAAGTTCCAGTTCTTTATTTTCCCGTAATCAAAAGGCTAATAACCAATTTGGTCCCCATGAACTGAGGGTGCTGGAAGGCTTGATTAAGCACTAAGCTCTCACAGTATTGCAAAAAGTCTGTCCTCATATTCACGCTTGTGACCCAACTTTGTGTCCGCCTAAGACTTCACCACTACACCAGGCACCAGGGATGAAGCCACATAGGGGGTTGTGGGGTCAATTGACCCCACTGAAATTTTGTAAAATTTCTAATATACGGGATCAAATTGAAAGTTTATAACTTTCTCAGTCAAATCTCAATGTTATATCATTACTACCTCCTCTATGTATGTATAGTCATATAATCTTCTTAAACTAATTAATAATCTATTCTACATAATTTTTTGAAATAATTAAGGAATTAAGTATTTATAAACAATTTGTCATTAGAAAGTATATTAGGGGTCAATAGGGTGTATATATACATACATACATACATACGTATAAATATATATAGAGTTAATTATCATTATAATCAAATATATGTTTTATATATTCAACCCAAAAGTATAAAAATTATTTTAAAAAAATTGCCTCGGGGGTGTTGCCCCGAACTCCTGCAAAATTTTATTTATAGTCATAATAATTTTTGACCCAACTCGATATAAATTCTGGCTTCGTCACTGCCAGGCTCTCCTTTTCTATGCAACCCAACAGTGATCCATTTTCCTTATGCCTTACTAAATAATACTTGGTGTCATCCTTTACTGGAAAAAGGAATACTGGTGAGACCCAGAAATAAGTATACCGGAAAGAATTCACAGATCAAGTTTTCAGTTCAACTGGTGGTTGGACACAAGTGCTTTAAGATTTCTCAAATTAGAAAGCTCATTTGAAGGTTGAAATGCAGAAGTGTATACATGGCTAAATGTGATGTTATGTGATGTGGAATGTTTTTACACTAACTTTTCATTGGGAAACTTTGAGTCATACTTGTTGATTATGAAGTCAACCCTTCAAGATCTTGGAACTTAACCTTCAAATTCAGATTAGATCCGGACTCTGAAAAAATGAGTCTATCTGTAATGAGAATTATGTATGCTCTAAATTATGAATGATAGTAATGACTACTGTATTTTGAGGTTCCTAGGGTAGATAGTTATACTATGTTCAGTCAATAGAACCATCTCTGATTTGTGTGTTGCAGGATGTCTTGAACAAAGTCTTGCAGGAAGCTGGTTATACAAGGGAATCTTTATTATTGTTGGATGACTTCATCAAGGTTTTTTTACATTTTTATTTGATTGCAACTTAAACGAAAGAAAAAGTATAAAGGTGAATGGAAGAGGTGAAAATGCACAGAGGGGCCATTGGATGTGTTTTTTTATGTAATTTTTATCATTGTTGTTTTGCCTGTATTCCAGATTCTTGGCAAGCCGGGCCTTAAGATGGAGGTGGAAGTCCCAGTTGACTAAGCTGAGCCTGCAGTCTTTTCTACTGCAGTGCAACACTAAATCTTTAATATCAGTCAGTTGCCCTTTTTCTGCAAGACAAAAAGAAACAAAAAAAATACAATGAGCAACAACAATAAGCAATGTGTATTATAGACAGAGTCAGGCTTAAATGTACAATGTTAATCATCTTATACTGTGTCTAGTGCACGCGTACATGTTGGTGTTTGTGTGACTAAGCTGCCAGTTAATCTCTTCTTGTAACAACATTTTTCAGTTTAATTGCCCTCATATTGTCCATTATACATGTCAAAAGCTAATACATGCAGCCGAGTCTTTTCATTTCAGCAAGTGCTGGCTTCCTCTTACCAGAACTCGGTGGTTTTGGATTCATCTCATTTATTAAGTTGTAACTTTTTGCGGGAGGGTAGAGGAATATAAAAGAGCAGGCAAAATGAAAAGGACTTTTATGTAATTTGACTTAAAACTATGGCTAAGGCTAAAGCTAAAGCTGCGTGGAGCTTGTCCCCCTGACATAAGACCTTAGCTTTACTGAAATGCAGCCAAATTGCGCCTCCTAATATTAGACTTCAGACGTTACCTAATTCTAAAGTGATGGCTGAAATCTGCGTAATCTGCTTTGTAGTTTTGTCTTGCGTAACTACAAAATGCTAAAATAATTAGAGCAGATGTTGCTTATTATTTATATTTATAATGGTGACAACACTCTGGTGTTGTATTTTCAAATGCTTAGAACTCCATCATAACCCATACTATACTCTCCCTTACAACAGACGCAAAGAAACTCTACTTCTCTAAATAAAGTTGAGATCTGCAACTGTACGAGGTAAGCAACTATCACCAACTTTCGTGTTCCAACCAACACTGCAACTTCCGGCCATTAGCTGTGTGTATGTGGGATCTTTCTTGGGTACATCATAATAGTGGTTTTGCTTTATATTTTTATAGAACTTGTATTCTGAAACATGCATGAACTGATTTATGCAAAATATAATTACAGTATCAGATCTCGTAATTTGTGACTTCTGTTTGCTTTGACGATTTCCATCCCTCAAATCTTTTTGTTCTCTTGTCTGTTCTTCTTTGAATAAAATTGTTCATTTATCTAAAAATAATTGCGAGTTTGTGGCGTGAAGTGGATGTAGTGAGGATGACTGAGAACAAAATTAGACATCATCGATATGCAATGGAGGCTGTTGGTGAAAAAGGGTCATCAGATTCAAGTTGTAGTAATGAAATTTCATCTCTAAATTTTTTTCAAGGAAGTGGTGGCGAGGTTAAGGTAACTCTGGGTGCTGGTGAAGTGAGGCAGCTTACCAAAAAATTGATAAGTATTGAAGAAGAAGCGAAATTCTTGAAACAGGCTTTCATTGAAAACATGGAAGAAAGGAGGAAATTGATGGATGAGATACATGTGCAAAATTTCGTTGCTCTCTTTCCCTTAAAAATAAAAATCAAGTAAAAGGAGAGGAGTTTTCAGGTGGAGCTTTGCACATTATCCCTCTCAAGGTAGGTAGTAGTAATGTCCAAGCCTCTTGCTACTTAGTTTTTTCGCAAATTAAATTCAATTGGTTAGTTGGTATGTTTTCTTGATGATTATTATCATTGTGCATATATGCATACGAGTATCCATCTTCTTCTTCTGAAATTAAATTCAATTGGTTAGTTGGTATGTTTTCTTGATGATGATTATTATCATTGTGCATATATACATACGCGTGTGCCAATGCAAACAGGAGGAGGGAAGAACTGGGACGGGTCTATCACAAATTCTAAGACAAGAATCAAACTCTGCGCTGCTGCTTGTTAGAGATCTAAGAGTGAATGCCATATTGCCATCATAGGGCATTCCACCAGACTTGAATTCTTTGCATCCTCCATTTTTTATTTTGTTGAGCAACTCCATTTTTTTTAATTTTGTAGAGGATAGAGCTTAACAATTAGGAGTTAGGTCAGACGCCCATTATTTATTCTTTATTTTATATGTTTTCACAAATATTCCATTTTTTTTTTATAATATAAGTTGAATTTATTTATTAATTTTTCTAGACGGGACTCTTATTTTTGGTCACAGAGTTGGTTGAAAGTTTTAAGAGAGAGTAGTGAGGTCCTCCAGAACATGATCAACAAATCAAGCATAATGATGCACCATTCCGTATCCAAATTCAAAGGCAATGGTTTATGTTATTTCCCCGTTTCACTTTCATCGCTACGTTTTCCACCACCACCACTCAAACAACAAACCCTCAGAATCACCACCCATCACCGCCACATAAAAGATATGGAAGTAGAGGTGAAGCTCCGGCTGCCGGACTCTCTCTCTCACCAGAAGCTCTCCAGCTTTCTCTCTCCTTTCCACACCAAAACCCACCTCCAAGAAAACATTTTCTTCGACGGCGCCAATTCCGAACTCACCTCCAACCTCGCCGTCCTCCGCCTCCGCTTCTACGACCTCGATTCCCAATGCATCGTCTCTCTCAAGGCCAAACCCGTAATTGCATCCGGAATAAGCCGAGTCGAGGAGGAGGAAGAGCCAATCGACCCATCCATTGGCCGGGCCTGCGTGGCCGAGCCGTGGCAGCTAATATCGGCCAATTCGTCAAAGATAGTCAAAAGAGTGAGGGAGGAATTTGGAATTGGAGAAAAGGGTTTGGTTTGTTTGGGAGGGTTTAAGAATGTGAGGGCGGTTTATGATTGGAATGGGCTGAAATTGGAGTTGGATGAGACCCAATATGATTTTGGGACAAGTTATGAGCTTGAGTGTGAGAGTTTAGAGCCTGAAAAAACTAAGAAATTGATGGGGGAGTTGTTGAAGAAAAACGGGATTAGTTATTCTTATTCAGAGGTTTCAAAGTTTGGCATTTTTCGATCAGGGAAGCTTCCTTGATAAACATGTGTGATCTTCCTTTGTTATAACTGTATGATGATACCTCTTTTAACCTCGCTGAAATGTACTAGTATTAGTGATGTCTATTGCTTTATTATACCTAATACCTAATACTCTTTCTTTCTTTTACCATGAAGTGCGCCTCCATTTAGTATTGTAATTTGGTTGGAAGTTGCCTTGATTTGTGTACTTAATAAGTTAGTTTCAGTTTAATGAGTTGGCCATAGAATAACTTAAAAATATGGTTGTTTAGCGTCAAGACACTGAAAAGGACAATGAGAAATGTCTCGTCTTGTGCTTCCAAATTTCACATAAAGTTGTCATACAAGGTAGGTTGTAGGTATATATGAGTGAAAAGAGAGAAAGCAAGACGGCCTTTGTGATAACCGAAAATGGATAATGTATTCCTAACCATTCTCCCCTCACCACAAACTACCAAACTCCCTCCTTTCCTTTTAGCATCAAAATAGTATATTGACATCCAATCCAATCCAAAGCGAGTAAATGTTGCAATTCCTACCAGTTCTAATTTGATTTTTGGTTTGCAACTTAGATTCTAGTTGGATGAGACGAGACTACTACTGCCTACTGGCAGTGGCTGGAATCCATGTTGTTGTGTACTGCTGGTGTTTGTTCCGGATTTGCCTTGCCCAATCAACCAGGCTGTATGTAGTCAAAGTAGACTGAGGCCACTCCACTCATCTGGTGTGGTGTGCGCTCTGTTCATATAGCAAACTTTAATAATGTACTGTGTTCCTTATAAATTACTTGCCGACGACAAAATCGATGTTACTGAAAAAATATTTTCTGGAATTGACAAGGAAATCATTGTACAATGAAAAAACAAATGGAAATCAGTTTTTTAAAAATCAAATATTCTCGAAAGGAATGATTTCATTCCTATTAAAGGAGGTGAAGAGAGAGATTCTTCTTTTAGATATCGAAATGTTTTATCTTTTTCTTATGCCATAAACCTTAATTTTCATTCATCTCATTTGAAAATTTATTGTTAAATAATTAAATCCAATCAAACAAATAATTTTTTGAATCGCACAAACCAACCTGAAGATAGCAGATTTAAGAAGAATCAAGACATAAATAAAATAAAACTCTTGTTGTCATCTTTAGGTGACCGGCACGTACGGATCTTTTCCTACTAGAATGGAGCGTCCCCTCGGACTTGGAGGATTAGAACGTACTAGTTGCGTAACACATGGCTTTCAAAACAAATGACCGCATCATAGCGCAGTGGATTAGAGCGTTTGACATTTGATCAAAAGGTCGTGGGTTCGACTCCCACTGTGGTCGATGTAAGTTAAAAATGTATCATATGTTGTATATTTAATGAGCTCGACTGTTTCTTTTTCTTTCAAGAAGTGGAGGGAACGGCAAGCCAACATACATGCTTTCAGGAACTGCAACAGTACGTAACAATAACAACTGAAAAAACTTAAAGGAATAACAGGTCTGCTAGAAAAATACTACAAGCTCCTGTGAGGAAATAACAAGACAAGTTGATCAAGTGTAACAATACTATACTTAATTCATCAAAGGATTCTGAATGAATGATAATAGTCCCCTAGCTAGCTGGATCATTTTAAAATTGTTTTTAACCAACTCTAGCAAACCAGAAAATCAATGCACTAGAATTAATTGTCACCAAACAAAACTACTTTTTCTAGTTTTTAACATATTTTGATAAATATTTTTTAATTCATTCAATCTCCAGGAATCAAACACATGCTGATTGGAAAATACTGGTTACAGTTGGATCAATTAGAAATGATAATTTTCCAGCTAAAAGGGGAGGAAGCAGACGACGCAATGATACTAATTAAGTTACTACGCAGGGATAGAGTACATAGATTATAAAATAAAAACAAAAGAAACTAGCTAGGAATTCCTAATCACAATTTCAACATCATCACGAAATTAAAATTCTACTTTTATGAGAAGAACCCATAAGCAGAAACATCGTTAAAATCAAATTGCATTACCATATAAGAATTTCAGCATTAACTAAGAGAGCAGAGCATACCCATAGCCTAAATATTAAAGTTTTTGAGTGATGAGGACAATGTACCACTGACACTGAGAGAAGCCAAGTATGAGTCGCATAAGCAGCCAGAGCCAACTGTCTTTTCCAAAATGGCAGAGCCAGAGCAAACTCTGACAACCTTCATTCATTTCCATTGCACAGTCGACAGAGATTAGGAGAGAGAAACGGAGGATTTCAAACGAAGGGACCGGTGAATTTATTAAAACTGAAGTGGGTTAAAGTATCTTCAATATGCTCTTCAAGCAGAGTCAAATTATCTCCAACAGCCTCTTTAATTTTAATCATCAAATCTACAACCTCATTCTATCTCTTCAATAAAACACAAAATATAAAAATTTAATTTAAAGAGTTTTTGTTATTACCTTACAGATAATTAGATATTAAAAAATAGTCAACTTTAATATAGATAGATATATTGCAATATTAGTGTTAGGAGTCGGGAATGAATTATGTTGTTGGTGTGCTTTTTTGTACTTTTTTCTTTCGGGGGGAATGGGTAGGTTATTAGACCTTGTTTTATCAATGGTCAACTGCTTTGTTATTTGCAAGAATCAGCATACGCAAGTCGCAACAAACAAACTTGAAGGAGACATTATAAATTTACCAATTTATAATTTTAAACCTAAATGGGATCACTAATCTCCTCCACAATATATATATATATATATATATATATATATATATATATATATATATATTGTGAGGAGGTAAAATAAAATTTAAAGAAAGATAAAAAAATATTAATATAAAAAAAATAATATAGCAATAGAACTAAAGTTACAAGGACAGAAGAAGGAATGCAAGACCAACGAGTCAGAGACACAAAAATTAAACAGTTTTGGCCATGACATTCTTTTTTATTGTCAAGGGTTCATTAATGACAAATTTACTTATTATAATAATAGTTTACTCGTTTCATTATCTAGCGTCTGATAAAATGCTGAAACGACGCAATAAGCACAAAAAACATAAAATACTACTGAGAAGAATCCAAGGATCAAATACAACATTTCACTTATTTATGGTATTAGTATAACTTCTTGCAAGCCAGCCACTAAGAGAGTTTTTATGCGTCATCAACCATATCACATTCTCATGGACTGAAATAATTTTTTTATATGAAGAATTACAGTAAACAGGCTTTGAAACCCTTCTCAAGTTCCTGCTCATCCAAGTTTTTCCCTATGAACACGATCTTGTTTACTCTTGGTTCATCTTGGTGCCATAACCGATCAGGTGAACCTTGGAATATATCGTGAACTCCCTGTTTCGAGATGAAAAATGGATCACTAGACATAGCTCAGGAAAGAAAACATCAATAGCCATTGTCAATTTTATGGACATGCAACAACTGATTAAACATGAAATTCCCAAAAATATTACTTTGTGATAAACAATACTAGTCCTTGCGAAAGCAGAGCTCTAGTTTAGCATACAGTTATTGCCTACGGAGAATGGCTAAAGAATTTCTTCAACACAACTTTGATTTGATATTACTAAACCTGAGGCGGAAGCCAACAACAGGTAGTCTACGTGCAACAAAGAACCAATCACAGAGTGCTATCTTTCAAGCACAAGGGGGTACATTTAGTAGAACAATACTTTCTAAAAGTAACAAAAGTTATAACAAAACCATTTATTATGAATGCTAAAAATATCCAGTCTAGTCCAACAAGGTTTGCATAAGACTTCAGTAGGTAAGATCTAGTTCATGTTTAGGTGTTGCTTGATAAAACTGAATAGAAAGTTTTGAATGTATAAGAGAATCTAAACGAGTTGAATGAAGTAGAAGCTCTAAATATAGAATGGAATTATGTGTTTGATAATTGTCTGTCTAAAATATCTAAATACGTGTATTCCCCTATATTTTAACCTGGACTATTATGAACAAATTTATTATGTAATTATATATAAACAATGTTATCTAAGAAAAATTAAATATAAACTTGCGAACAATCTTTAATAGAGTATACTATTAGTAATATAATTTTAAGAATAAACACTATATTTTTTTAATAATATTCTATTAGTCCATAAAACCAAAACAAAAGACTACAACAACGTTCATTAAATTGATTATTTACCAATTTGTAAAAGAAAAAAAAAATCAAAATACAATTTGTAAACAACAAAATTTGTTTACAATAGTAAAAAAAATGGATATTAAATGTAATTTTTAATTATCTACGAGGGTAAGTAGGTAAAAATATCATTCGACACTATTTCTTACTGATTCAGTCACAATTTTCTGGATGAATTGTTCAGACACATTCAGAGTTTAAAAATTATAAAACAAGCGGTCTAAATGACTTAATCAATCATATTCAAACTCATTCAGATGTAAACAAATAGCCCCTTAGTTAGAATTCTAGTTTGATCTTTGGGCCAGTCTCTTTGTTTGTTTTGTTTTTTGAGAAAAGCATGTTATAGTAGATTACCAATCTATTGTTAAAAGAAAACAGATATTAAATCTACTAAAACAAATAAAACATCCTGCAACAAGATAGATAGCAGATCGGGAGTTCGTAATCAATAAAAAATTTATGTCAACAGAAAATTGTGTAACTTGGTTGTGTTTTCAAGGGGACAATCACCTGAAAAACGAATCTCTCGTCCATTCCATCAACAGATAGAAGGCCTTTCATACGATAAATGTCTTCACTTCGTTCCATCAACAATGTACCCAGCCACATGTTAGCCTGCAGATTTTTACAGGATAGTACGTCAGGCTATTAATATATATTTAATTACTGAAACAAGTAAAAAATCCAAAATGATAATCAAGCTAGCTCCCAAAAGTTTTAAAAGCAATTCATGAGAGATTCCAAACAAGCTATAGGGGAAACATAATACTGACCTTCTCAAGATCTAAGCTTCCTTCACAAACTATGCTGACTGAAGAAACGCCAGGATCGTGAGTATGGTCATGAGAATGGTGATTATCATGATGTTCTGCGTATCAGTAATTAAGAGTTGAATATTAGTAATATGCCGTTGCTCTGAGTTAAGACGAGTAGCAAGTATTATACAGGAAAATGATAAAAGCGTGTTGCTCCATTTTTTACCATTTATAGATAGATAGCTAGAGAAAGAGCACACGTACACGTGCACATGCCAAGGGGAGAGGGAAGGAGCCACAGAGAGGCAACAGATTAAAATACGTGTGAATGAAATGACATTACATTTTCATCCAACTTTTGGTAGGTAATAAAGACTTTATATAGTAAGAGGAACTTTTATAACAGCAAAAGTATCAGAAGTTTGAAAATATTAATGCACTGAGGTGTTATTGCAACCAAAACTTCTCATTCTTGAACAAATTCAATGGTGACATATTTGGCCCATATTTGTATCATCAAATGGGATCCTACAAACCACAACGTGCATAAAGAGGAAATATGATTTTTCCAAGATAATTAGATCTGACTGCACAAAAAGTTGTCACCCATAATAGAGTAAGCTGTAAGGACAGAATTTTACTTTATAATAAAAACATGCCATAATGTAAACAGAATTTTACTTTATAATATAAACTGCATAATTACGCACACATGTATAAGTAAATATAAATATAAAAGGAGTGACTATTCCGAAAAATAAGAGTTACCATGTTTGTGTTCGTGTTCGTGTTCATGGTCATGATGATGGTGGTGACCATGATCATGGTCATGACTTTCATGATCTTCCTTTGAACCTTCAGCATCAACAGCACTCTCAATTCTGGCAAGGATCCAAATAAGTAAGCTAACACAACCCAAATTCAGACTCCATATTGAGCTTGAACAGGAGAGAAAGGACCAAAAAACTATTTAAAATAGTATAAGCAGAGCATGTCCAAAGCATCAAAATTTAGATTGTTATTAATCCTCTCTAGAAGGACTTTATCACCCAATTAGATTTATAATGTAAACCAAATCTTTCACACAGATCATCTAAATTATTATTCTTTTCCCTTATGGTGAAACATCTCAAAATCTTTAGTGCATGTGCAAGACTACCCATTATTGCAGATATCTATATTGTGTTGAATGGTTTGGCATTCAAGGAACTTGCATTCTTCCACAGGAACCATCCAGAATAACCACCAAACAAAAAGGGGCAATGAACCTAAGAAGTTTGTTAGCACAGAACTGTTTAAATCACGGACTAAACAGGAGGAGAAAAATATACCTTTCCAAGTCAAAGCCTCCAATCCCAAGGACATAATCCAAGTCAACTTTTCCAAATTCTGTCCGCTTTAGATTAGCCATGCGATTTATGTTCTGTTTAGCCATATCAAAAGTTAAGTATTAACTCAAAACAACACCGAATATAAGAAAACTGAAAGAACAAAGAAGTGCAGAATCCAGTATACTGACCCTTATCCGCTGAGTCAAAGAAGCAATATCTGGCTCGCCAACAAGATCAGTCTATCATTAACGTGAAAGAAAAGGCCAATCAGGCATTTTAGTCAACAGATATAACAATAAAGGTAAAATCTACATCCTACAACCTAATATTTTTAGTAACCAGTACTCCTAAAAAATGAAACTATCAAAGGCACCAAAGGGAAGCTCTTCTTAATGAAATGGCCAAGGGTAGAGGTTTTATTTCCACAACACAGATTCAATTTGCTGATCCATATAACTAAACTTGGTAGTACATTGGAGCTATAAGATCTGAGCCACATTAATTAGAAAAATAGCAAAGCAACAAGAATTATTGATATAATGTGTACCTTGTTTACTATAATTCGATCAGCATAAGCAATTTGCTCTACTGCCTCATTGACTACGCCTTTTGGCTTAATCTCATCCAGGTGAAAACCAGCATGCTTAGCATCCACTAGAGTGACGACACCATCCAGCTTAACATCATTAAAAATTTGATCCTCTGCATAAAATGTCTGAATGATTGGCGCTGGATTTGCCAGTCCTGCAAAGTTTGAAACACTCTTCTCAAGCTAAGTAATAACAATAGACTCCAAAACATCTAGGCAGACATGTATTCAAAGCCAAAGAAAATTTTTTTATCACATACATGCCTACATTAAGGAAAATTATAATAACAGGCTGCGTCTCAGCATTTGTTAACTTCATACATTTAAAGTCAAAAGACTAAAATTAATCAAAAAGTTCCTTACCTGTAGTCTCTATTACAATATGATCAAACCTCCCTTTTTTCTTTGAGACCAACTCCGAGATCATTCTGACAAGGTCACCTCTCACCGTGCAACATAAACATCCATTATTGAGCATAACAATGTCCTCAGCCCCAGCTGCTTTTGCAGCAACTAAAGAACCATCAATGTCCACTTCACCATACTACAAAATCAAAAAGTAAATAAAATCATAGATAACCTCAACCCATTTAAAGACTCCCTCCGTCCCAATTTTGTTGTGCTCATTTGACTTTCCACAATGTTAGGAGCTAATGAGATTTGTATACCCAAAAAAAGTTGTGTGAAAGTATAAAATTACCCTTTATTGGATTTCTCATTTTTCAAATTTCAGACAAAGATAAGATGGTAACGCTAATGGAAACATAAAATAAAAACTAAGATGACAAGTTTTTGGGACATTAAAAAAATGAAAGGGAACATGTTCAGCATAACTAATTTGGGACAGAAAAGTACTAGCTTTTACACACGTGAGATCAACCGCATAAATTAAACTACCGGTACAGCAGCATAAATTATCAATAAGCTAGTAAAATCAAGAAAGAAGGATGTACAAGACAATATCAACATAAGAATAATTCATACCTCATTCTCAATAACTGCAATGCGTTTACCATGATCAGAAGTCAAGATGTGGTTCAATAAAGTAGTCTATTCAAAAACATCAAGAAATGTGTCAATATAAATATATAGATTATTGCATTCTTTACTGGAATTATTCCATCCAAGGTGATAAAATAGGTGTGTTTTTCTTGACAAGTAATAAATGAGGTAATGTAGTTTGAAAAACTATAAACTACAGTGTTAAGGGTTCACAAAACCTGGTCCACATTCAGGATAAAAACATTTACTTGCACCTCATTTCTCGGAGTTCAAAAATCATAGTGGCAATTTGAACTTCAAGGAGGATTGTTAATAATTTCATCATGCACCTGAATTGTTTGGCTGAAAAGGCTGTAATTTTCATTTTACAAAGTATTGATTCTAATGCAGACCCAACACAACAGCACTCAACAAAAGATCAACAACCAGACTTTTGTTAAATATCACACCTGTGTCAAGCTCTGACAGTAATTGAAAAGCTAAAACATCATTTTAGTGACTTTAACTGTACTTTAATCCCCTCAGTTTTTGTTAAAGAAAAAGGCATGCCATTCGCTCATTTTACTCACCAAAATAAAAATCTTCAAAAAAAGAGAGTATATATCATTCTATTAAAAGGTGAGCATCAATGTGCCTAAACTCTAGCAGTGTCCCACTAAAATCAGTCTACTGCAAATTTATACTCGGATAACGCGTAACACAATATCAAATAAATTATAAAAACGAGTTTCTATACAATAACTAAATCTTAATAATATTACCTTTCCAGAACCTAGAAAACCAGTGATGATAGTGGCCGGAATTCGATTATCGGGAGGAATCTTGGTCAAGACATCGGATGAACTCTCTTCCTGCGAGGTCGCTGCTGCGGCCGTAGTGAATAATCTGAATCTGCGAGAGAATTGGTTCGATTTAGAAAAAGCAACGGCAGTTATTCTTTGAGAGGATTTCAAAGTGAATTGGGAGCGGTGAAGTGTGGTTCTCCTCCATGAAACAGGGACGAATGGGGCACGAGGACTGCCATGGATAGCAGTATGTAGTTTGTCTAATCTTCTGAAGGTCGTGGCTCCCATCTCCAATGAGATTGCCGCCATGGCCGATGAATTGGTGTCCCGCGGGGTTTTGGGTGGCTTTGGGGTTTATTAAAGATTTTTAGTGAGCCTGTGATTTTCTGTTTTGTGCGACTTATCCACTATCACATACGTGGGTATGTTGTATGCACTATCCGGAAAATGGGAATTTATATTGTACTTTTTTGGACATGATAAAATATATATAAACATCGGATAAAATAAAGGCTCATATATAAATAACTATCCTAAATACTCTTTTTTTCACATGGGTGATTAATCTTTTAATTTTTTTAATCAAATTATTAAATTATTAGTTTTTTTATTTTTGTTCAATTAAATATATCAAGTTATAAATTGATGACGTTGTCTCTCTAATTAGTTTAATCAATACATACGTGTAATTAAAAATAAAGCTTAAATATAAATTATTATCATGAATTCTTGATTTTTTTATACTTTGGTGAACGATCTTTCAATTTTTTTACTTTAGTTCAATTGAAATTGAAGATAGTGTGTTCATAAAAGCAAAATAGTGAGAGTTATTTACTTGTTAATTACTAGTTTTTAATTGTTTTTCTCCATTAACTAAAAGCTCAAGTACATGAAAAAGTGATTATTTGTAAATTATGTTCTACTAATTTAATACCATTTTTTATTTTGTGAAGAAGAAACCGTTAATGATAGTTGTAAGTAAGATAATATCTAATAATTAGTTATGTATAGTTTTTTTTCCTTCTGTTTTGTTTGAAAATTTAGGTGTTAATGATAGTGGAAAATAATATTTTTCATAATTATTATGTAGTTCTTTTTTTCCAAATGAAAAAGAGCCTCTTAAATAGATATTTCATTTTTAAATTATTTTTAGTTTTTTCTTTTAAATTATAATATAATATTACGTTTATGTCTATATAGTTTTTATAAATAATTTAAAATTTTGTTCATTCAAATCAATGAAATCATTCTTGTACAAATAGTTTTTGTTATATTGGATCAAGAAAGAATTGAAAATTACTAAAATAAAAAGCTTATTTCCTGGCATAAAAGTGGCCTCAAAATGATGCACTTGAAGGCTAAAATGACTATGTATGACCTCTTTATGTCATTTCATCAAACATATGTAATGCGCAAGTTTTGTTCAGTGAGAAAAATTTGAAACAAAACTAATAATATTCCAATAAATTGAATTGAAACTTACAATCATATTTAATTCAAAAAGTAAAATAAAATAAATCAAAAAGAAACACAAAAAAACCTCCATATGCTATTCCCTCCGTTCCTAAAAGATTAGAATAAAAAATTTGTTCTAAAATATTTGTCGTTTACAACTTTCGACGATAATAAATTATTTATTTTCCTATATTACCCCTACCTTCTCTCATTGTCCCAATAAATTCTCTCTCTTGTATTAATAGTTTTCAACTTCCCATAAAGGGGTAGTGATGAAATTTCAAATAAATTTTACTTGGTAATGATACTTTCTTAATCCATGTATAAAAATCTTAAACGACAATCTTTTAAGAACGAAGATAATATTAAGTTTTCGATGACATTATCTTCAAACACTTCGTACACAATATCAAAATATAAAGAAAAAGGGAAAGAATGGTGCTTATAATTATGAGAATTAAGAAAATTTTCAATTCTCATATACATAATTTGGGACTAAATTGCAAAATTGACCCTAATATTTGTCATGTTTTTATTAAATTGTTCCCTAAACTTTTTTTAGCACAATTATTATTCATAGATGCGTTAGTCATGCAAAGTGTTCCTCCAATGTTTCCTAAACTTTTTTTTAGCTAAACTCCTCATAGATGCGTCAGTCATGCAAATCCCTCTAATTTTTTTGCTTTCCTATATTTTGAACAAAAAATATATAAATTTGAAAATTTCTTTGTTTGTCTTTAAAAATATCCCAATTTTTTTTTTCTTTAAAAATACTTGGTTCAACTTTGAATAATAATCGTATGATGAAAATTTTAAAAATATTTTTAAATTTACATTTTTTTGTTCAAAATATAGAATCAAGTTTGATTTTTTTAAATCAATTTGAGATATATTAGATTTTAAAATAAATCATACAATTATTAGTACTATTTAGATAAAATAAAAAATAATAAGTTTATAATTTTGGTAAGGCTTAAATATAAATTAGTACCTTAAACTATAGGTCATATTCCACTTCGGTGATCCACCTTTTAATTTTGTCAATTAGATGATTAAACTATCAATTTTTTTTAATTACAATAAATTGAACACGCCACGTCAGAAATTGCTGATGTGGCTAATTGTGTGGGGCCTTAAGACTCTTATGTGGCAAAAAAAACTATATTTTATTCATTACATAAACAAATCTTTTTAAATCATGGACAAAATGGTCAAAACCTAATTTAACAATATTTCTAATTAAAATAAAACATCTAATTGATTTATTCCATAACTCTTATGTGCCCCTCTCTGCCATAACTTATGATTTCTCTGATCATCTGTTCTTAGCCGATGATTTCACCAAGTCCCCTGGATAAAGCAACAACCCTTATTGCATCTCTGCCTGCAAACAAACATAACCACCTCTCTTTCTCTCTCTATATCTACGTACGTATGTATGTATTGTGTGTAAAGGGTTTAACCCTTTTACATATCTTTTCCTTTTCCATTCTATTCAATTCCATTCCTTTTTTCTTTTATGTGCAGTCAAAACTCAGAAACACAGTTAAATGGAGGCTGTGATGATAAGATTTGATTCTTGAGCGAATCGGGGCTGTGTTGATGTGCCTGTATCTTGGCGGGGCGAAACAGATGGCATGATGATGCGAGGGATTTGGTTTGATGGATTCATTTGGGTTTTGGTTTCATTCTTGTTGATGCGAAAGATCTTGAACTTCATAAGGAGCTCCTTGGTAGGGAGAATAGTTCAGATCTGGTATAGTGGAGGTGGTGGCTACGAAAGAAGTGGTGGCAGCGGCGGCGACGACGATGGATTTTGCGACAGGCAGCGATAGACCTTGTGAAGATGGATATGGTGGGGGTGGTGGCTTTGGAGGATGAGGTCGTCGGGAAAATGGTGGCGGTGGTTATGGTTGTGGCCGAAGGGAAGGCTGAGACGACGGCGGCGGCGGCGGTGGTGCTCTGATGGTTGGGTTTTGCTTTTGATATTTTTGATTATTATTAATGTTTGATAGAAAGTGTAACGACCCCAAAATAAATCCATTCCATCCAACCTATTCTGAGTCGCCAAATACATGGTACAGAAAACAACTATAACTTTATTACAACAATTGTCGTGCAAAATACAACAACACATATGCTGTGAGTTTGGATACAAATATATACCAAATGTGACTCATGTTCCAACCGTGAACATCACCTCACAATGACACCTTACATAAAGGTATAGTCAAAAACTGTTTTAGAATCTTTGGGAAGTGCTCAAGGAAACCTTCGTACATGGGAGGCCATGCGTCTAGGTTATGATAGATATCATATGGCCACAGAATTATCCTTGGTTGACCCAATAGACCCCAAAGAAAAATGAGAAGATTACTATCATATTCTTCCCAATGGTGAGTCTTCTCTTGACATATCATTATCTCTACTGTCTCTAATTGAGAATTATACTTCAAACAAACATCAAGATTATATAGGTAGTGCTCGTATATATACTCAGCAAGTGAATGAGCACATCCCTGTCTTATGATGACACGAGGTTGTATGTCGTTAGACATCTTGTATGATAGTGGCAAACCACCCTTCCAACGTTGGGTACACCTTACCCTATTGGATTCACCAAATATAACTACTAAATGAACTTTTCTATACTGCTTTGGGAGAACATCCACAGCTAGAGACCACCGTTCTATTTCCCCGTTACCCTCGCTCGAGCCAGCTACACTCTTATTACCTGAAAGGAATTGTGAAGCAAAAGGGTGAGCACAACTAGTTCAGTAAAGAATATCATGACTAAAGATAATTAAATTATCAATAGCCTTCATCAATAATAAATCAGAGATTTAGAACATATGGTAAATGATAAAAATTTCAACCATAGTTGCAGCGGAACGAGCAATCCATTAGAAGAGTCAAATAGACTATAAAGTCTATTATCTTCTCCATGTTAAAAATCCACCAATAATATTTTATCCATGTAACATCACTCAACAGTTCCTTTCCACAATCATATGAATAACTCATAATCATAATTGTGACTATAAATTTTTCTTCGCACCCAAGACGAAGAATATTTTCATCACCTGTCTTTACCTGAAACATCAAAGATCATGGTTATACCAAATCACAGTTCTTGTTTATAATCATACTAACAAATCCATCTTTGCACTACGGGCCAAAGATATTCATCAACAAACCATCTTTGCACTACGGGCCAAAGATATTCAACAACAGTTCATCTTTGCACTACAGGCCAAAGATATTCATCAACAGGCCATCTTTGCACTACATGCCAAAGATATTCATCAACAATTCATATTTGCACTACAGGCCAAATATATTCATATCTCAAAGAAATATATAATCATTTCAGAATTTCTATAAACAATAATTATAACCATGTTGATCAATTCACCTTTGCACTTAAGCTTAAGATATTCAATTATAAATTCAATGGTCATGATCATACCAGTCACAATTCAACTTTGCACTACAGGCCAAAGAGAACCCTAGTCATGATCATACCAATAATCTACCCATCTTTACACTCTAGTGAATGAGAATTTCAACATCAGGGTTATAAAAATGTTATATATGATGATAAAAATAATATGATCAACATATAGTTTTAATCTCAAGAGTAATATTCGTAACTCATGAATAGTAAATCGTGAATAGTAACTCATGAATAGTAACCCCGACACAAAAGATAGAAATTCCACAATAAAATCCATACCAATATTTCGGTATAATGATATTGAAAGAATAACATTACTTAAATTTATAAACAATTTATTTTAATTGTTTACACTTTACTAATTAATGCATTTAATCATCATAAAATGCCAACTCTTACAATTTCATCATCAATAACCAAAACCCTCATCAAAAATCTGCATATACCTCATATAGGATTCTCAAGCCATAAAATCCTATTTTCCAATTTTCTTTCTTCACAAAACATATTTAATTCATTTACTCATAACTAGACCATTTTCATGAAAAATACCAAATCAGTTCCAAAAATATTTCTTTTCTGGGATTTAGCATAATATAGTCCCATAGTGAACATATATTTTTCTCAGAATTTTTAAAAGTCATTTACTATTTTTCATATGGCCAAAATAGCCGAATATTTAGACATTTATCAAAAATTGTACTTTTGTCTAAAAATTCTGAAATTTACAGAGTATACTTCTATCATATACATGTACTCCCAATAAAAATTTCATCAATTTTGGAGTTAACCACAAAGAATTATAAGCTGTTACTTTTAAAATAGTCTTTTCTCATAAAATTCATAACTCTCAATCTATACATCCAAAAATCACCATTTTTGGACACAATCAAGAAAACTCATCAAAATATCATTTCAAATTTTTCCAGAATTTTTGAAGATCAGAAAAATTACGAAACTGAAAATCATAACAATCCTTAAAATCCCTTAATATCCCTTACTATCCCTTACCTTAAAAGAGCAGTACTTCTGATCGGTATGCAAAGCCGAAAGAAACTTGCACTGAATAGCAACTCTCAAAGTATCTAAATACTCACAAAATATGCTTCATAATATAGAGAGAGAAAGAGAGAAAGCTTATGTTTCTGGTGTGATTTTCAATTCTAACTTAGCCCTCTATTTATAGGAAAATTTTGGTAGGTTTGACCTGCAACCTGATGGCTTTACCTGCTACTATTCCCACCCACCACATTTAAAATATAATTCAGCACATTTCTTCACCAACCACAAGTGGAGCCCACCAATTCTAGAATTTTCCACCAAATGATAAACTCCGAAAATTCAACAATTTCTGAACCAGTCATCTTGTAAAATTCATAATAAATCATACGTTCATTTTTAACGGTTCAAAATTTGTGGGAATATACTCAACTTATATATGTATAACATATCCAAAAATTACCACGATCCAACGGTCGGATTAAAAATTATAACCCCCGCAAAATATCTCAAAAACCCTGATTTTTAATACCTCCATTCCGACAAAAATACGGATAAAAACCTCAACATTAACTCCTTCATTTTTAACCACAAAAATATATCCCTCGTTTATATCCACATAAAATAAATATTTCCTTATCATATGAATCAATAATTAATTATTCATAAATAATATTATAGAATCACATTTATGACAACCAGGCCGTTCCCAGGAAAGAGGGGGCTTTCCAATAAGAATTTCTCCTTACTGGCGCGCAATTAGATGACCAAATCTCTCCTTAGACAGAACTTTCTAGACATTGACAATAATGTTATCTAATAATATTATTCAAATAATATGAATTATTGATCTGATAAAGGAAAATACTGTGCAGCAACAATTATTGAAACAACAATAATATAAAATATCAACGCAACAATTATTGAATCAATAAAATAAAATATTGAACAGTAACTACTGTAACAATTATTGAGTAGTGCCTTCTTACGTAAGAATCAATAATTTCAAAAATACTATGCAATACCGTGTGCTACTGTGCAATAACGGGTATTACTGTATTTTAACCACCGGGTATTCCAACAGTGTTAACGGTAACAACTACGCCGTTATTTGTAAAAACTCAAATTTGTCGTTTTCTTCACCCGACAGTTATTCGTTATGGGGCCCACAAATAGCTGCGCCGTCGTACGAATATTCCCCGACAGAAAGAATATTCCACGACCAAACGAATATTCCCCGACAACAATGATTATTTTATAACCACTTGCTAAAAAAAAAATTCACATTTCACCCATAACTTTAAACTTTTATCAATTTAACCATTTACTGAATAGTAATTATAAAAAAAATTGAATACTTTTATTTCATAAAATTCGGGGTCTTACAATCTCCCCTCCTTATGAAATTTCGTCCCCGAAATTTACGTACCTGGTATTTCGAAGAGTTGAGAATACCTTGCTTCCATTTCAGATTCTATCTCTCAGATCATCATGATTTCTCCATTGCTCATCTACCATGATAACTTCATTTGGGTTCCTCATTTGTTGGGAAGTCATGACAACCGCCATCCCTCGAACTACTCGGCTTTGACTTGTCTGGAGCAGCATTTGGCGTCATCATTACCGTTGGAATATACCTTTCTATAGGACAAATTCCTCCCTCAACTGCCTCTTCGTACTCCTCATTCATGATCTGAATCATCAATCTTCGATCCATATCGGATTCAGGTTGACCGCTATGTACAGGGTAATTCAAAACTCGATGTTGGGTTCTCCCAATTGCTTTCCAAAAAGAGAAATTCATATCATCTATTTTAGCCTTCTTAGATCGAACATCTCTTTCCACAATATCAACGTGTCGTGCGGCTTTTGCCCATGCATCACTTATTCTCACTCGTTCAATTTTTTCTTCTTTCAGCTCAGATTCCATTTTTATCATCTTATACTCTGCCAAAGAATGCTTCTGTTCAAGCATCACATATCGGGTAACACAAGCTTGAATTGTTGCATCCTTTTGTTCCACGACCGCCTGTCGTTCTTCTGCCTGCTCTTCTAACTCATGAATACGATTTTGAAATTCTACATTTTGATCATATAATACCTCTAATAAACTCTCCTCTGGTACTTCTTCTTCCTCTTCTTCCTCAGTCTCAGCTGTTACCTCTGCGACTATCTCGGGTGCAACTATCAATTCTTCACTCACCACATAGATATCTCTAATTCCTTCTTCGTCTGACATCACATTATCATGGTTAGTGATTAGAGGTATCCCCACAGTCTCATTCACTCCATTGTTAGCATTCTCAGCTGCCATTCTCAAATACTGCCATAAAATAAGGGTTAATTAAACAAATTAACATATCACATAATATCCCAATATTATGACTAACCAACAAATAAGCTTAGGTAGGACACACTAGCGAAGGATTTACTCATCTCTCCCCTCCTAGTTGTATTCCCCGATCTCCGCCAGAGATCATATCCCTAAGCTCTGATACCAAATGTAACTCCGGACACCAACCTATGTCAGCACCTTACATTGATACCTATCAGTTTGCCACCGCAGAACGGCGTCCCCTACGGAGAGTCTGGCTTCGGTGCATCCCCCATCAACAGGAAGTCACCAGCGAGAGGCTCGGGGCTCTTTACTTATAGCTCTGATACCAAATGTAACGACCCCAAAATAAATCCATTCCATCCAACCTATTCTGAGTCGCCAAATACATGGTACAGAAAACAACTATAACTTTATTACAACAATTGTCGTGCAAAATACAACAACACATATGCTGTGAGTTTGGATACAAATATATACCAAATGTGACTCATGTTCCAACCGTGAACATCACCTCACAATGACACCTTACATAAAGGTATAGTCAAAAACTGTTTTAAAATCTTTGGGAAGTGCTCAAGGAAACCTTCGTACATGGGAGGCCATGCGTCTAGGTTATGATAGATATCATATGGCCACAGAATTATCCTTAGTTGACCCAATAGACCCCAAAGAAAAATGAGAAGATTACTATCATATTCTTCCCAATGGTGAGTCTTCTCTTGACATATCATTATCTCTACTGTCTCTAATTGAGAATTATACTTCAAACAAACATCAAGATTATATAGGTAGTGCTCGTATATATACTCAGCAAGTGGATGAGCACATCCCTGTCTTATGATGACACGAGGTTGTATGTAGTTAGACATCTTGTATGATAGTGGCAAACCACCCTTCCAACGTTGGGTACACCTTACCCTATTGGATTCACCAAATATAACTACTAAATGAACTTTTCTATACTGCTTTGGGAGAACATCCACAGCTAGAGACCACCGTTCTATTTCCCCGTTACCCTCGCTCGAGCCAGCTACACTCTTATTACCTGAAAGGAATTGTGAAGCAAAAGGGTGAGCACAACTAGTTCAGTAAAGAATATCATGACTAAAGATAATTAAATTATCAATAGCCTTCATCAATAATAAATCAGAGATTTAGAACATATGGTAAATGATAAAAATTTCAACCATAGTTGCAGCGGAACGAGCAATCCATTAGAAGAGTCAAATAGACTATAAAGTCTATTATCTTCTCCATGTTAAAAATCCACCAATAATATTTTATCCATGTAACATCACTCAACAGTTCCTTTCCACAATCATATGAATAACTCATAATCATAATTGTGACTATAAATTTTTCTTCGCACCCAGGACGAAGAATATTTTCATCACCTGTCTTTACCTGAAACATCAAAGATCATGGTTATACCAAATCACAGTTCTTGTTTATAATCATACTAACAAATCCATCTTTGCACTACGGGCCAAAGATATTCATCAACAAACCATCTTTGCACTACGGGCCAAAGATATTCAACAACAGTTCATCTTTGCACTACAGGCCAAAGATATTCATCAACAGGCCATCTTTGCACTACATGCCAAAGATATTCATCAACAATTCATATTTGCACTACAGGCCAAATATATTCATATCTCAAAGAAATATATAATCATTTCAGAATTTCTATAAACAATAATTATAACCATGTTGATCAATTCACCTTTGCACTTAAGCTTAAGATATTCAATTATAAATTCAATGGTCATGATCATACCAGTCACAATTCAACTTTGTACTACAGGCCAAAGAGAACCCTAGTCATGATCATACCAATAATCTACCCATCTTTACACTCTAGTGAATGAGAATTTCAACATCAGGGTTATAAAAATGTTATATATGATGATAAAAATAATATGATCAACATATAGTTTTAATCTCAAGAGTAATATTCGTAACTCATGAATAGTAAATCGTGAATAGTAACTCATGAATAGTAACTCCGACACAAAAGATAGAAATTCCACAATAAAATCCATACCAATATTTCGGTATAATGATATTGAAAGAATAACATTACTTAAATTTATAAACAATTTATTTTAATTGTTTACACTTTACTAATTAATGCATTTAATCATCATAAAATGCCAACTCTTACAATTTCATCATCAATAACCAAAACCCTCATCAAAAATCTGCATATACCTCATATAGGATTCTCAAGCCATAAAATCCTATTTTCCAATTTTCTTTCTTCACAAAACATATTTAATTCATTTACTCATAACTAGACCATTTTCATGAAAAATACCAAATCAGTTCCAAAAATATTTCTTTTCTGGGATTTAGCATAATATAGTCCCATAGTGAACATATATTTTTCTCAGAATTTTTAAAAGTCATTTACTATTTTTCATATGGCCAAAATAGCCGAATATTTAGACATTTATCAAAAATTGTACTTTTGTCTAAAAATTCTGAAATTTACAGAGTATACTTCTATCATATACATGTACTCCCAATAAAAATTTCATCAATTTTGGAGTTAACCACAAAGAATTATAAGCTGTTACTTTTAAAATAGTCTTTTCTCATAAAATTCATAACTCTCAATCTATACATCCAAAAATCACCATTTTTGGACACAATCAAGAAAACTCATCAAAATATCATTTCAAATTTTTCCAGAATTTTTGAAGATCAGAAAAATTACGAAACTGAAAATCATAACAATCCTTAAAATCCCTTAATATCCCTTACTATCCCTTACCTTAAAAGAGCAGTACTTCTGATCGGTATGCAAAGCCGAAGGAAACTTGCACTGAATAGCAACTCTCAAAGTATCTAAATACTCACAAAATATGCTTCATAATATAGAGAGAGAAAGAGAGAAAGCTTATGTTTCTGGTGTGATTTTCAATTCTAACTTAGCCCTCTATTTATAGGAAAATTTTGGTAGGTTTGACCTGCAACCTGATGGCTTTACCTGCTACTATTCCCACCCACCACATTTAAAATATAATTCAGCACATTTCTTCACCAACCACAAGTGGAGCCCACCAATTCTAGAATTTTCCACCAAATGATAAACTCCGAAAATTCAACAATTTCTGAATCAGTCATCTTGTAAAATTCATAATAAATCATACGTTCATTTTTAACGGTTCAAAATTTGTGGGAATATACTCAACTTATATATGTATAACATATCCAAAAATTACCACGATCCAACGGTCGGATTAAAAATTATAACCCCCGCAAAATATCTCAAAAACCCTGATTTTTAATACCTCCATTCCGACAAAAATACGGATAAAAACCTCAACATTAACTCCTTCATTTTTAACCACAAAAATATATCCCTCGTTTATATCCACATAAAATAAATATTTCCTTATCATATGAATCAATAATTAATTATTCATAAATAATATTATAGAATCACATTTATGACAACCAGGCCGTTCCCAGGAAAGAGGGGGCTTTCCAATAAGAATTTCTCCTTACTGGCGCGCAATTAGATGACCAAATCTCTCCTTAGACAGAACTTTCTAGACATTGACAATAATGTTATCTAATAATATTATTCAAATAATATGAATTATTGATCTGATAAAGGAAAATACTGTGCAGCAACAATTATTGAAACAACAATAATATAAAATATCAACGCAACAATTATTGAATCAATAAAATAAAATATTGAACAGTAACTACTGTAACAATTATTGAGTAGTGCCTTCTTACGTAAGAATCAATAATTTCAAAAATACTATGCAATACCGTGTGCTACTGTGCAATAACGGGTATTACTGTATTTTAACCACCGGGTATTCCAACAGTGTTAACGGTAACAACTACGCCGTTATTTGTAAAAACTCAAATTTGTCGTTTTCTTCACCCGACAGTTATTCGTTATGGGGCCCACAAATAGCTGCGCCGTCGTACGAATATTCCCCGACAGAAAGAATATTCCCCGACCAAACGAATATTCCCCGACAACAATGATTATTTTATAACCACTTGCTAAAAAAAAAATTCACATTTCACCCATAACTTTAAACTTTTATCAATTTAACCATTTACTGAATAGTAATTATAAAAAAAATTGAATACTTTTATTTCATAAAATTCGGGGTCTTACAATCTCCCCTCCTTATGAAATTTCGTCCCCGAAATTTACGTACCTGGTATTTCGAAGAGTTGAGAATACCTTGCTTCCATTTCAGATTCTATCTCTCAGATCATCATGATTTCTCCATTGCTCATCTACCATGATAACTTCATTTGGGTTCCTCATTTGTTGGGAAGTCATGACAACCGCCATCCCTCGAACTACTCGGCTTTGACTTGTCTGGAGCAGCATTTGGCGTCATCATTACCGTTGGAATATACCTTTCTATAGGACAAATTCCTCCCTCAACTGCCTCTTCGTACTCCTCATTCATGATCTGAATCATCAATCTTCGATCCATATCGGATTCAGGTTGACCGCTATGTACAGGGTAATTCAAAACTCGATGTTGGGTTCTCCCAATTGCTTTCCAAAAAGAGAAATTCATATCATCTATTTTAGCCTTCTTAGATCGAACATCTCTTTCCACAATATCAACGTGTCGTGCGGCTTTTGCCCATGCATCACTTATTCTCACTCGTTCAATTTTTTCTTCTTTCAGCTCAGATTCCATTTTTATCATCTTATACTCTGCCAAAGAATGCTTCTGTTCAAGCATCACATATCGGGTAACACAAGCTTGAATTGTTGCATCCTTTTGTTCCACGACCGCCTGTAGTTCTTCTGCCTGCTCTTCTAACTCATGAATACGATTTTGAAATTCTACATTTTGATCATATAATACCTCTAATAAACTCTCCTCTGGTACTTCTTCTTCCTCTTCTTCCTCAGTCTCAGCTGTTACCTCTGCGACTATCTCGGGTGCAACTATCAATTCTTCACTCACCACATAGATATCTCTAATTCCTTCTTCGTCTGACATCACATTATCATGGTTAGTGATTAGAGGTATCCCCACAGTCTCATTCACTCCATTGTTAGCATTCTCAGCTGCCATTCTCAAATACTGCCATAAAATAAGGGTTAATTAAACAAATTAACATATCACATAATATCCCAATATTATGACTAACCAACAAATAAGCTTAGGTAGGACACACTAGCGAAGGATTTACTCATCTCTCCCCTCCTAGTTGTATTCCCCGATCTCCGCCAGAGATCATATCCCTAAGCTCTGATACCAAATGTAACTCCGGACACCAACCTATGTCAGCACCTTACATTGATACCTATCAGTTTGCCACCGCAGAACGGCGTCCCCTACGGAGAGTCTGGCTTCGGTGCATCCCCCATCAACAGGAAGTCACCAGCGAGAGGCTCGGGGCTCTTTACTTATAGCTCTGATACCAAATGTAACGACCCCAAAATAAATCCATTCCATCCAACCTATTCTGAGTCGCCAAATACATGGTACAGAAAACAACTATAACTTTATTACAACAATTGTCGTGCAAAATACAACAACACATATGCTGTGAGTTTGGATACAAATATATACCAAATGTGACTCATGTTCCAACCGTGAACATCACCTCACAATGACACCTTACATAAAGGTATAGTCAAAAACTGTTTTAAAATCTTTGGGAAGTGCTCAAGGAAACCTTCGTACATGGGAGGCCATGCGTCTAGGTTATGATAGATATCATATGGCCACAGAATTATCCTTAGTTGACCCAATAGACCCCAAAGAAAAATGAGAAGATTACTATCATATTCTTCCCAATGGTGAGTCTTCTCTTGACATATCATTATCTCTACTGTCTCTAATTGAGAATTATACTTCAAACAAACATCAAGATTATATAGGTAGTGCTCGTATATATACTCAGCAAGTGGATGAGCACATCCCTGTCTTATGATGACACGAGGTTGTATGTCGTTAAACATCTTGTATGATAGTGGCAAACCACCCTTCCAACGTTGGGTACACCTTACCCTATTGGATTCACCAAATATAACTACTAAATGAACTTTTCTATACTGCTTTGGGAGAACATCCACAGCTAGAGACCACCGTTCTATTTCCCCGTTACCCTCGCTCGAGCCAGCTACACTCTTATTACCTGAAAGGAATTGTGAAGCAAAAGGGTGAGCACAACTAGTTCAGTAAAGAATATCATGACTAAAGATAATTAAATTATCAATAGCCTTCATCAATAATAAATCAGAGATTTAGAACATATGGTAAATGATAAAAATTTTAACCATAGTTGCAGCGGAACGAGCAATCCATTAGAAGAGTCAAATAGACTATAAAGTCTATTATCTTCTCCATGTTAAAAATCCACCAATAATATTTTATCCATGTAACATCACTCAACAGTTCCTTTCCACAATCATATGAATAACTCATAATCATAATTGTGACTATAAATTTTTCTTCGCACCCAGGACGAAGAATATTTTCATCACCTGTCTTTACCTGAAACATCAAAGATCATGGTTATACCAAATCACAGTTCTTGTTTATAATCATACTAACAAATCCATCTTTGCACTACGGGCCAAAGATATTCATCAACAAACCATCTTTGCACTACGGGCCAAAGATATTCAACAACAGTTCATCTTTGCACTACAGGCCAAAGATATTCATCAACAGGCCATCTTTGCACTACATGCCAAAGATATTCATCAACAATTCATATTTGCACTACAGGCCAAATATATTCATATCTCAAAGAAATATATAATCATTTCAGAATTTCTATAAACAATAATTATAACCATGTTGATCAATTCACCTTTGCACTTAAGCTTAAGATATTCAATTATAAATTCAATGGTCATGATCATACCAGTCAAATTCAACTTTGCACTACAGGCCAAAGAGAACCCTAGTCATGATCATACCAATAATCTACCCATCTTTACACTCTAGTGAATGAGAATTTCAACATCAGGGTTATAAAAATGTTATATATGATGATAAAAATAATATGATCAACATATAGTTTTAATCTCAAGAGTAATATTCGTAACTCATGAATAGTAAATCGTGAATAGTAACTCATGAATAGTAACTCCGACACAAAAGATAGAAATTCCACAATAAAATCCATACCAATATTTCGGTATAATGATATTGAAAGAATAACATTACTTAAATTTATAAACAATTTATTTTAATTGTTTACACTTTACTAATTAATGCATTTAATCATCATAAAATGCCAACTCTTACAATTTCATCATCAATAACCAAAACCCTCATCAAAAATCTGCATATACCTCATATAGGATTCTCAAGCCATAAAATCCTATTTTCCAATTTTCTTTCTTCACAAAACATATTTAATTCATTTACTCATAACTAGACCATTTTCATGAAAAATACCAAATCAGTTCCAAAAATATTTCTTTTCTGGAATTTAGCATAATATAGTCCCATAGTGAACATATATTTTTCTCAGAATTTTTAAAAGTCATTTACTATTTTTCATATGGCCAAAATAGCCGAATATTTAGACATTTATCAAAAATTGTACTTTTGTCTAAAAATTCTGAAATTTACAGAGTATACTTCTATCATATACATGTACTCCCAATAAAAATTTCATCAATTTTGGAGTTAACCACAAAGAATTATAAGCTGTTACTTTTAAAATAGTCTTTTCTCATAAAATTCATAACTCTCAATCTATACATCCAAAAATCACCATTTTTGGACACAATCAAGAAAACTCATCAAAATATCATTTTAAATTTTTCCAGAATTTTTGAAGATCAGAAAAATTACGAAACTGAAAATCATAACAATCCTTAAAATCCCTTAATATCCCTTACTATCCCTTACCTTAAAAGAGCAGTACTTCTGATCGGTATGCAAAGCCGAAGGAAACTTGCACTGAATAGCAACTCTCAAAGTATCTAAATACTCACAAAATATGCTTCATAATATAGAGAGAGAAAGAGAGAAAGCTTATGTTTCTGGTGTGATTTTCAATTCTAACTTAGCCCTCTATTTATAGGAAAATTTTGGTAGGTTTGACCTGCAACCTGATGGCTTTACCTGCTACTATTCCCACCCACCACATTTAAAATATAATTCAGCACATTTCTTCACCAACCACAAGTGGAGCCCACCAATTCTAGAATTTTCCACCAAATGATAAACTCCGAAAATTCAACAATTTCTGAACCAGTCATCTTGTAAAATTCATAATAAATCATACGTTCATTTTTAACGGTTCAAAATTTGTGGGAATATACTCAACTTATATATGTATAACATATCCAAAAATTACCACGATCCAACGGTCGGATTAAAAATTATAACCCCCGCAAAATATCTCAAAAACCCTGATTTTTAATACCTCCATTCCGACAAAAATACGGATAAAAACCTCAACATTAACTCCTTCATTTTTAACCACAAAAATATATCCCTCGTTTATATCCACATAAAATAAATATTTCCTTATCATATGAATCAATAATTAATTATTCATAAATAATATTATAGAATCACATTTATGACAACCAGGCCGTTCCCAGGAAAAAGGGGGCTTTCCAATAAGAATTTCTTCTTACTGGCGCGCAATTAGATGACCAAACCTCTCCTTAGACAGAACTTTCTAGACATTGACAATAATGTTATCTAATAATATTATTCAAATAATATGAATTATTGATCTGATAAAGGAAAATACTGTGCAGCAACAATTATTGAAACAACAATAATATAAAATATCAACGCAACAATTATTGAATCAATAAAATAAAATATTGAACAGTAACTACTGTAACAATTATTGAGTAGTGCCTTCTTACGTAAGAATCAATAATTTCAAAAATACTATGCAATACCGTGTGCTACTGTGTAATAACGCGTATTACTGTATTTTAACCACCGGGTATTCCAACAGTGTTAACGGTAACAACTACGCCGTTATTTGTAAAAACTCAAATTTGTCGTTTTCTTCACCCGACAGTTATTCGTTATGGGGCCCACAAATAGCTGCGCCGTCGTACGAATATTCCCCGACAGAAAGAATATTCTACGACCAAACGAATATTCCCCGACAACAATGATTATTTTATAACCACTTGCTAAAAAAAAAATTCACATTTCACCCATAACTTTAAACTTTTATCAATTTAACCATTTACTGAATAGTAATTATAAAAAAAATTGAATACTTTTATTTCATAAAATTCGGGGTCTTACAGAAAGTTATTTGACAATTTTAGCCTTTAATATATCATAAATGTTTAATTAGAAATTAAAAAATTATTATTTTGTTACACATCAGCTTAATTATGGCCCACCCAGATAGCCACGTCAGCAATTTCTGACGTGGCGGACTCAATTTATTGTAATTGGAAAAAATTAATAGTTCAATCATCTAATTGACAAAATTGAAAGGTGAATCACCGAAGTGGAATATGACCTATAGTTTAGGATACTAATCCATATTTAAGCCTTTTGGTAATTATATTGTCTAACATTAATTAATGTATACTAACTTTGAATTTAGAGATATTTTATATTGAATTTAAAATGTCAATATAAAAATAAATAAATAAAAAGAAGAAGAAGAATAATATACTTTTTAAGCAATTTTTTTTTTAAAACGAGGATAGGAGATAAGAGAGAGAGAGGAGAGAGAAAATTAATTTTTAATAGTTGTAAAAAATTAGTAGAACACATTTGCATGACTAATTGAACAATTTTGGGGACTTGGCTTTCGTAAGTTCCATGAATTTAATTTAGCTATGTTGGGTAAAAATGGTTGGAGACTGTTAACTTCTCCCAATTCTCTTGTTGCCCGTGTCTACAAGGCTAAATACTATAGAATAACTGATTTTCTGTAAGCCAACAAGAAGAATAATGCTAGTTTCATCTGGAGCAGTATCTTGGCTGCCCAGGATCTAATTAAGCAGAATGTTAGATGGCGAGTGGGAGATGGTTTCATCTATCAATATTTGGGTAGACGCTTGGCTCCCTAATAAAGCCAACCCTTGAATTTTCTCTCCTCCGATTCCTGGGTTGCTGTGTGCGACGGTACAGTCTTTAATGATCTCAAATGAACAGTGTTGGGATACTGATTTAATCAATGATCTCTTCATTCCTTGAGATTGTGCTATAATTCTACAGGTACCTCTTCCTGCTCTGCGTTCCTGTGATAATATTTTTTGTTGCAAGAACACAAGTGGTATGCATTCAGTCCGTAGTGTCTATCGAACTCTCACCGCTCATTTGAATTTTATTAATCCTGCTCATTCCTTTCTAATTTGGAAGAAATTATGGTTGCTAAAGATCCTTCCTAAAGTGCGGAATTTAATTTGGTGCATTTGCCAAGTTTATCTTCACATCTATTTCTTCACTGCCCAGTTGCTGTTGAGTGTTTTAGACTTTCAGCTTTACTTCTTCACTCTCTCAATGGTACTGACATTATCCAATGGATCGAAGCTCTTATTATGGGCAACAACAGTAAGGCCATCCAACTGTCTTGTGTGCTTTTATGGTCTCTATGGAAGAATCGAAATGATGTGGTTTGGAAAACTTGCGTAAACGGCCTTCAGCGATTGTCAACTTGGCTGGTTCCTTTCTTGCTCAATGTCAACATGCCCAAATCCTCATAAATGGTGACCTACTCTCTAATCAAAATTCCGTCGTTGTGAGCTGGTGCAAACCTGCATGCGATTGACTGAAATGTAATGTAGATGGAGCTGTGTTCTCATCAGAAAGTAAGTTGGGTTTTGGCATGGTTCTTCGCAACTCTGAGGGGACGATGATAGCAGCTCGATGTGGTTCAATTTTGGGTCCTGCAGATTCTGTTTTGGCCGAGGCAGCCAGCTTTAGAGAGGCTTTAAGTTGGCTAAAAAGACTTGGTGTTTCACAGGTAATTGTTTAATCCGACTCTTCCATGTTTAATACAAGCTGTTGGGCCATGATATTTTCTGTATTGGGTCGGACCGAATGGGCTCCTCCCTTGGACCTTGATATCTTCTATGTTGGACCGGGTCGATCTGGCCCATTTCTTGTGTTACGCTTGTTGTGTATTAAATGTATTGGGCCTATGATTTGGGTTGACTCATTGGATCAATAATATCTACTTTTGGAGTTTTAACCGGTAATGATGAAAGAATGTGACAGTTGACTGCCTCATCTGCAAATCATTAATGTGGATGGGATGACAGTCGGCCGACGGTGGAAAACAGTGGCCAAAGGTAGTGGATGGACAGCATGCAGTCGGCTGAGATCATCAAAGATAGAGGGCTGTGTCAGTGAGTAGTGGGTGGCACGATAAACCGTGTTTGGAGAATATATGGGGGAGGGATCACACAATCAAAAGGTAACAACACTTAACCAAATTATTATCCCTCTCTAGACACTAGACAATTTTCCTCCATTGTTAACCTTGTGATCGCCTGTACTGATTCTCACGCCGAAGCTATCCCCCGACGGTCAGACCGTCAAGTTTTTGGTGTTGACTTGTTTAACTGTACAGGATCAGAGCGTCTTACGTGATTGGAACGTGGCAGAAGATCTTGGCGTTAACATTGGCGCTAGAAGGAGGGGTGAGTTCTAGTGTCCTTGAAGTTTTCAATCACAAACTATACTTGTTCTACGTTGGAATCCATGGTGAAGAGTAGAGCAGATGTAAGACCCCAACTATTTATAAATAAAATCAAATTTTTTCTATTTATTATTTTGAAATAGTAAGGGTTGATTTGATTAATATGGTTAGTTATGGGTAAAATGCGCAAATATTTTAAATAAGTAAGTAGTTATAAAATATTCATCGTTGTCGGGGAATATTCGTTGGTCGTAGAATATTCTTGCTGTCGGGGAATATTCGTACGACGACGCAGCCTTTTGTGGGCCCCATAACGGAAAGCGATTGGGTGACACCCCCAAAATAGGTATACAACACATATTCTGAGTCGTCAAAATACATGGTACAGAAACAACTACAATTTTATTAATACAACATAAAAACTGTGAGTTTAAATACAAATATTGTTATCTAGACAATATCCACACTCAAATAAGTTCTCATTACAATTATTAATACACTATTTCACAAAATAGTGAGGACTACTAAAACAACTTCTAGAACCATCATTCCACACCCCGACTAGTACTCGCTACATTCTCGCCTCCTGAGAAGAAAAATAGAACAAAAAGGAAAAGGGTGAGCTCAACTAGCCCAGTAAAGAACATTATGACTAAGATAATATAGAACAAATTATCGTTAGTCCTCAACAGAAAAAAATTTAATAGAATACAATAGACAACAAATTTTAAATCATTATTCGCAGCGGAAATAATAATTTATTAGAAGAGTTAAGTAGATAATGAAATCTACTATCTTCAATGATTTTAAAAGTCCATCATCAATATTTTATCCCTGTAACATCAATCAATATACATCTTGATTCAAATATTCATCTTTGCACTACAGGCCAAATATATTCATCAGTTGGTCATGTTCATCTCAACACCTATTCATCTTTGCACTACGGCCAAAGATATTCATCATAAAATCATTAATCTTTGCACTACAGGCTAAAGATATTCAGTTATATCATCATTTAGGACTGAGGATGATGAAAAATTATTTTAAAGAAAACGAATCCAGTGAAACAAAAGAATAAATATTAAGGATTCGTATTTCAGCTATTCCATGTCCAAAAATACTTCATAAATAATCATAGTGGAGTCAAATTCAAGAATGATTAAAATATGGATACAATCAAAACTAGTATCCGTAATAGATATTTCGGACAAAAAGAAGAAAATTTTAATTTTCGGTGAATAGTGCCGTATACGTGAATAGTAACCCTGACACAAAAAGTTCTAAATTTGATAAAAAGTTCAAACCAGTATTTCGGCATAATGATATTGAAGAAAATAATATTATTTAAGAAGAAAATAACATCTCTTACCTTGTAAAAATAGTACTTCTAGTTGAAACACCGGATATAAGCTATGACTTGAACTTGCACCGTATAGCAACACTCAAAGTATTAAAATACTCACAAGAATACGTTCAATATATCGAGAGAGAAAACTTCAGTTTCTGGTGTGATTTTCAATTCTAACCTAAGCACCCTATTTATAGGAAATTGCTTAGAACACCAAAGCAGAAAATTTAATAATATATATATATATATATATATATATATATATATATATATATATATATATATATTAATTTCCTACGCCCATTTTTTTAGTCAAAGATCAGCCATTCAAGAAGCTTACATCAAAAAAAATGTTTTTGTGAATTAAAATATTTTAAACTTAAAAAAATTAATTATTCCAGAACTTCAGAACTTCAATAATTCATAATAAATAGCTCTTTTATCAGAAAAATTCAAACCACATGTTTTTTTCATAGGAAATTCCATTATCTACAACTTTACAGAAGAAAATTTTTCCAAATTCTAAACAGAAATTGACCGAAATCCACAAACGGTCGATTCTACAGGCTATAATCAAATTTCAGTCAAGAAATGGGCCCACAGACATGTTTAACATGTTTTAAACAATTTTTACAATAAAAATACTCTTCCTCCTCATATACTCGTATATTTCATATTCATTGTAAAAATATCATTATTATTATATTATAATAATATAATAAAATATTATTTTATCAGAAAAGATAAAATATCGATTTTCAACAATGGTCACTTTAAAAGTTTTTTCCATCTATATCCACATAAAATGAATATTTTTCTCATCATATAAAATAATAATTAATTATTCACAAATAATATTACAAAATCACAATACTGACAACTAGGCAGTTTCCAAGAAAGAGGGGGCTTTTCAATAAGGATTTCTCCTTACTGGCGCGCAATTATGTGACCAAACCTCTCCTTAGACAGAACTTTCTAGACATTACCAATAATGTTATCTAATAATATTATTCAGATAATATGAATTATTGCTCCGATAATAGAAAATACTGTGTAGTGACAATTATTGAAATAACAGTAATATAAAATATCAACGTAGCAATTATTGAATCAATAAAATAAAATATTGAACAGTAATTATTGTAGCAATTATTGAGTAATGCCTTCTTACGTAAAAATCAATAATTGGTGCAATACCGTGTGCTACTGTGCAACAACGCGTATTATTGTGTTTTAACCACCGGGAATTCCAATAGTATTAACGGTAACAACTACGACGTTATTTATAAACAACTTATACTTGTCGTTTTTTTCATCCAATCGCTTTCCGTTATGGGGCCCAGAAAAGACTGCGCCATCGTACGAATATTTTCCGACAGCAAGAATATTTCACGACCAAACGATTATTCTCCGATAAACATGAATATTTTATAACCACTTGCTTATTTAAAATATTTGCGTATTTTACCCATAACTAACCACATTAATCAAATTAACCCTTACTATTTCAAAATAATAAATAGAGGAAATTAAATTTTATTTATTAATAATTTGGGGTCTTACAACCTCCCCTCCTTATGAAATTTCGTCCTCGAAATTGACGTACGTACCTAGTGTTTCGAAAAGATGAGGATACCTCGCTTTCATTTCCGTTTCCAACTCCCAGGTCATTTCCTCAATAGCATGGTTTCTCCAAAAAACTTTAACTTGTGGTATGACCTTCGTGCGTAGGACATGCTTCTTTCTATCCAAGATCTTGACAGGTATCTCTTCGTACGTTAAGTCTTCGACTATTTCGTCCGGTTCTAACTCAATAACGTGGTTTAGGTCTTTCACATATTTACGTAGCACAGATATATGATAAACATTATAAGCACGAGACATACTTGGAGGTAACGCGAGTCTATAGGCCACATTTCCTACTCGGTCAAGAATTTGAAATGGACCAATATGTGACACCCCCAAAATTAGGTATACATCACCCATCTTGGGTTGTCAGATACATAGTACAGAATACAAATACAACTTACTAATACAACTGTCGTGTACAATACGACAAAACATAAACTGTGAGTTTGAATTCAAATATTATCTTCTAGAGAGTATTCATACTCAAAAGGAGTCCTCATTACATTTATTAACACACCATTACATAGAATAGTGAGGACTACTAACTAATACTATCATTCGGACCATCACTCCGTTCCCCGACTTGCCCCAGCTACGTTCTCATTTCCTGAAGAGAACAGTGAAAGAAAGGGTGAGCTCAACTAGCCCAGTAAGAAATATTATGACTAAGATAATGCAGAATAAATTATCATTAGCCTTCAACAATGTTAAACTGATAAAATATAATAGACATCAAGTTTAACTGTAGCGGAACAAGCAATCCATTAAGAGAGTCAAGTAGAAAATAAACTCTACTATCTTTTATGATTTAAAAGATTTTCTAACACTGTGATCGCTGGGACTCAGCTTAATAAAATAATCCACATCATCGAATCACCCCTGCACTATGGCCAAGGATATTCGTATATTCATTAATGGTCATGATCATGCCAACAACTGTCCATCAATGCACTACGGCCAATGAGGACTTTTACCATATCATTTGTAACATTACGGTCATGATTATACCGAATAATCCCTGGTCATAATCATACCAAGTCCATCTATGCACTACAGGCCACAGATGACTTTCAACATTTTATAAACATGAGGATGATGACAATGATATAAGAATTCAATAAAACAAGTTCAAGAATTAATTTATCCAAGAATTAACAACGTCTAAATTGTCAACATGATACTACTTTGTGGAGTAAACTTCAAGACTGATCAGGAGAATATTTTCATGAATAGATACTAGATGAAGCGCAAATGTCAAGGATATTTCACTAATTTCATGGAGTATAGAAGTCAAAGTTTTAATCAACTGAGTATAATAAAGAATGGAATAACAAAAGAAATCACCATGCATGCGACAGACCGCACAGACAGGTTATTCTTAACAGAATAATAATAATGGAACCAAGTCCGGCGTAACCGCACAGACAGGATATTCCGACAGAATAATAAATAATGGAACCAGGTCCGGTGTAAAACACACATACAGGATGTTCCAACAGAATAATAACAAAACGGAACCAGGTCCGGTGTAAAACACACAGACAGGATGTTCCAACAGAATAATAATAAAGACAGAATAATAAAGACAGAATAATAGAAGAATGTCACCAAGTATAGGGTAGACCGCGTATACTGGTTATTCCAACAGAATAATAAAGAATGGAATAACAGAAGTTCTCTTCATGAATATAAAAGAAATAATAATTCCTACCTTAAAAGAACTAGATATTGGAAAAGTGAAGTAGCAGAATACTTTTATTCTCTCTCTCTTATTCTCTCTATACTTTCTCTCTCTATAGCTTGAATGAATTCGTGAAAAATAATGAAGCCCTAGGCCTCTATTTATAGAAAAACTGAGGGTGGCTCTTGGTCTTAATGAAGGGTCAAATGACTATTGGTCTTAATGAAGGGTCAAATGACTCTTGGTAATATTGAAGGGACAACTACTATTGACGAAAGTAATTACTATTGACCAAGGTAAATACTATTGACGAAGGTAATTACTATTGACCAAGGTAAATACTATTGACCAAGGTAAATACTATTGACGAAGGTAATTACTATTGACCAAGGTAAATACTATTGACCAAGGTAAATACTATTGACGACGGTAATTACTATTGACGAAGAGACTCTTAGATGCTGACATATGGGCTCCCATAAAAAATAACCAAACTTACCACAACGTCTCAATTATTGATTTAATAATATAACATATTATACAGATGATACTATGACAATAATTTAAGAGATATGATGCAGCAATTACTGTAGCAATAACTGAGTATAGCTGAGTGACTTCTTACGTAAGCATCAATAATCAATACCGTGTGCTACTATGCAACCACGCGTATTACTGTACTTTTACTACCGGGTAGTTCAACAGTTTTAACGGTAACACCTCAGTCGTTATTTTTATAGAAAGATAATTTTGTCGTTTTCTAACTACGACTATACTTCTGTTGTGGGGTCCACCAATGATTGTGTCGTCGTACGAATATTCCCCGACAAAAAGAATATTCCCCGACAAAAAGAATATTCCCCGACCAAACGAATATTTTAAAACAACTTGCTTACTTTGCAAAATTTATAAATATTATCCACAACTATAACATTATCAAATTAACTCCATAATATTCAAAAATGATATTTATAGAAAATTCATCTTTATTTATAAAAGTTACGGTCTTACACAATAAATCGTGGATTGAGCTTTCCTCTCTTTACAAATCTTGTAACTCCCTTCCATGGAGCCACACGCAACAATACATGATCCCCAATGTCAAATTTCACGTCCTTTCGATGAAGATCCGCATAACTTTTTTGTCGATCCTGTGCCGTTTGTATACGTTGTCGAATCGTTTAGATCTTCTCTGTAGTCATTCGTACCAACTCTGGTCCCAACAACGTTGCTTCTCCCACCTCATCCCAACATACTTGAGAGCGACACTTTCGTCCATACAATGCTTCAAATAGAGCCACACCTATACTTGCCTGATAACTGTTGTTGTAAGAGAATTTCACCAATGGTATGTACTTATCCCAACTTCCTTTGAATCTAGGACACAAAGTCTTAATAGATCTTCAAGAGTTTGAATAGTCCTCTCTGATTGTCCGTCCGTTTGAGGATGGTATGCCGAACTAAATCATAAATCCGTGTTCATAGCTTTTTGCAAGCTAACCCAAAATCTTGAAGTGAATCTTGGGTCACGATCCGAAACTATGGATACTGGCATGTCATGCAATCTCACAATCTCATTTACATACATATGAGCAAGACGTTCAAGGGAAGATCATGAACACCATTTAAAGCTGGTACTCCAAAGGCTTCGTGAAAACAAGCTATATGCCAAGTTGAAGAAATGCGAGTTCTGACTTGAGGAAGTAGTATTCCTTGGGCACGTGGTGTCAAAACATGGAATATCTGTTGACCCGACGAAGATTGAAGCAATACAAAGTTGGGAGCAACCTAAGTCGGTGATCGAAGTACTTAGCTTTCTGGGCTTAGCTGGTTATTATCGGAGATTTGTGGAAGGGTTTTCTCGAATCGCTACTCCATTAATTCAGTTGACTCGGAAGGATACAAAATTTGTATGGAGCGAGAAATGCGAAAAGAGTTTTCAAGAGCTCAAGAGGAGACTCATTTCGGCACCTGTTCTGACAAAACCATCTGGTTCGGATGGATTTGTTATCTACAGCGATGCTTCGGGCGAAGGGTTAGGATGTGTTCTCATGCAACATAGAAAAGCCATAGCCTATGCCTCATGACAACTTAAAGAATATAAGAGGAATTATCCTACTCATGATCTAGAGTTGACAGCAGTCGTTTTCGCGCTAAAGATCTGGGGGCACTATCTATATGGAGAAAGTGGAGATATATTCGGATCATAAAAGCCTCAAATATTTCTTCACCCAAAAAGAACTCAACATGCGGCAACGACGATGGCTCGAGTTGCTGAAAGACTACGACCATACTATCCAATATCATCTTGGAAAAGTAAACGTGGTAGCTGACGTATTAAGTAGAAGATCATATGCGGGTACGAGTGCAATGTTATTAACACAAAGGCCCATTTTGTATGACTTGCAAAGGATGGAGATAGAGGTAAAGGCTCCAAATACCCACATGATGATATCAAGCATACGAGTAGAACCGACTTTAATCGATAAAGTTAAAGCTGCTCAAGCTACGGACATGGAGCTGATGCGTATGAAGAAGAAAGTGCAAGAAGGTGCAATTCTAGAAGCAAGAATCGATGAAGAAGGAATACTTCAAGTCAACTCCAGACTTTGCATTCCTAACGATTCTGACTTGAAACATAGAATCATGATGGAGGCACACAACACACCATTTGTAATTCACCCTGGAAGTACCAAAATGTATTGTGATCTTCGATATACATTTTGGTGGAGCAATATGAAGAGGGAAATCGCAAAGTTTATCTCGAGGTGTTTAACTTGTCAACGTGTAAAGGCGGAGCATTAAGTGCCTAAGGGTCCATTGCAACCACTTGAGATTCTGAAATGGAAGTGGGAACACATTACCATAGATTTCGTTACAGGTCTTCCTACGGTTTCTTAAGGCATAAATGTTATTTGGGTTATTGTTGATAGATTAACTAAGTCTGCTCATTTCTTGCCGATACGGGAGACTTATTCCCTTGAACGTCTTGGTCGTATGTACGTAAATGAGATTGTGAGATTGCATGGCATGCCAGTATCCATAGTTTTAGATCGTAACCCAAGATTCACTTCACGATTTTGGGTTAGCTTGCAAAAAGCTATGGGCACGGATTTACGATTCAGTTCGGCATACTATCCTCAAACGGACGGACAATCAGAGAGGACTACTCAAACTCTTGAAGATCTATTAAGACTCTGTGTCTTAGACTTCAAAGGTAGTTGGGATAAGTATTTACCATTGGTGGAGTTCTCTTACAACAACAGTTATCAAGAAAGTATAGGGGTGGCTCCATTTGAAGCATTATATGGACGAAAGTGTCACTCTCTAATATGTTGGGATGAGGTGGGTGAAGCAACATTGGTGAGACCCGAATTGGTACGTATTACTACAAAAAAGATCTAAATGATTCGACAACGTATACAAACGGCACAAGATCGACAAAAGAGTTATGCGGATCTTCATCGAAAGGATGTGAAATTTAGTTTTGGGGATCATGTATTGTTACGAGTTGCTCCATGGAAGGGAGTTACAAGATTTGAAAAAAGCAGAAAGCTCAATCCACGATTTAATGGTCCATTTCAAATTCTTGATCTAGTAGAAAATGTGGCCTATAGACTAGCGTTACCTCCAAGTATGTCTCGTGTTCATAATATTTTTTACATATCCGTGCTTCGTAAATATGTGAAAAATCTGAACCACGTTATTGAGTTAGAACCGGACGAGATAGCCGAAGACTTAACGTATGAAGAGGTACCTGTCAAGATCTTGGATAGAAAGGAGCATGTCCTACACACAATGATCATACCACAGGTTAAAGTTTTGTGGAGGAACCATGCTATAAAGGAAATGACCTAGAAGTTAGAAACGGAAATGAAAGCAAGGTATCCTCACCTTTTCGAAACAGCAGGTACGTACGTTAATTTCGAGGACGAAATTTCATAAGGAGGGGAGGTTGTAAGACCCCAACTTATTATAAATGAAATTTAATTTCCCCTATTTATTATTTTGAAATAGTAAGGGTTGATTTGATTAATGTGGTTAGTTATGGGTGAAATGCGTAAATATTTCAAGTAAGCAAGTGGTTATAAAATATTCATTGTTGTCGGGGAATATTCGTTTGGTCGTGGAATATTCTTACTGTCGGGGAATATTCGTTCGACGGCGCAGCCTTGTGTGGGCCCCATAACGAAAAATAATTGGATGAAGAAAACGATAAGTATAAGTGGTTTATAAATAACGGCGTAGTTGTTACCGTTAATACTGTTGAAATACTCGGTGGTTAAAACACAGTAGGACACAGTATTGCACCAATTATTGATTCTTACGTAAGAAAGCACTACTCAATAATTGTTACAGTAATCACTGTTTAATATTTTATTTTATTGATTCAATAATTGCTACGTTGATATTTTATATTACTGTTGTTTCAATAATTGTCACTACACAGTATTTTCCATTATCGGAGTAATAATTCATATTATCTGAATAATATTATTAGATAACATTATTGGCAATGTCTAGAAAGTTCTGTCTAAGAAGAGGTTTGGTCACCTAATTGCGCGCCAGTAAGGAGAGATCCTTATTGGAAAGCCCCCTCTTTCCTGAGAACTGCCTGGTTGTCAGTATTGTGATTCTGTAATATTATTTGTGAATAATTAATTATTAATTTATATAATGAGAAAAATATTCATTGTATGTGGATATAGATGGAGAAAATTTTTAATGTAACAATTGTTAAAAATTAATATTTTATCTTTTTCTGATAAAAAATTATTTAAATATATTATTATATTATAATAATATAATAATGGTGATATTTTTACAATGAATGTGGGATATATAAATAAATGAGGAGGAAGAGTATTTTTGTTACTAAAAATATTTAAAACATGTTTTTTATGTTTGTGGACCCCATTTATTGACTGAAATTTGAATATAGCCTGTAAAATCGTCCGTTTGTGAATTTCGGTCAATTTCTGTTTGAAATTTGGAAAAATTTTCTTCTGTAAAGTTGTAGAGAATGAAATTTTCTATAAAAAAAACATGAGGTTTGAATTTTTCTGATAAAAGGACTATTTATTATGAATTATTGAAGTTTCGAAATAATTGATTTTTGAAGTTTTAAATAATTTTTAAAAGAAAAATATTTTTTTCATTTGTGGGCATGTGTTAAATGGTTGAAATCAGTTGGTAAGGTGTGCGTAGGAATTTAATTTATAAATATTATTATTTTATTAAATTTTTTACTTTGGTGTTCTAAGCATTTTCTTATAAATAGGGTGCTTAGGTTAGAATTGAAAATCACACCAGAAACTAAAGTTTTCTCTCTCTATATTATCGAGCGTATTCTTGTGAGTATTTTGATACTTTGAGTGTTGTTATACGGTGCAAGTTCCTTCAGCACTATATCCAGTATTTCAGTCAGAAGTACTGTCTTTTCGAGGTAAGGGATGTTATTTTTTTATAAATGATATTATTTCTTTCAATATCATTATGTCAAAATATTGATCTGAATTTTTTATTAAATTTAGAACTTTTTGTGTCGGAATTACTATTCACGTATACGACACTATTCACGTATACAGTACTATTCACGAATACGACACTATTCACCGAAAAATTAAATTTTTATTTTTTTATCCAAGATATCTATTATAGATACTAGCTTTGATTGTATCCATGTTTTGATCATTCTTAAATTTTACTTCACTATGATTATTTATGAAGTATTTTTGAACTCGGATTGTTTAAAGTACGAATCCTTAATATTTGTTCTTTTGTTTCACTGGATTTGTTTTTTTTAAAATATTTTTCATCATCCTCAGTCCTAAACGTTGATATAACTGAATATCTTTGGCATGTAGTGCAAAGATAAATGATTTTCTGATGAATATCTTTGGCCCGTAGTGCAAAGATGAACAGGTGTTTAGATGAACATGACCAACTGATGAATATATTTGGCCTGTAGTGCAAAGATGAACATTTGATTCCGGATATATATATTGATTGATGTTACAGGGATAAAATATCGATGATGGACTTTTAAATTCATAGATGATAGCAGATTTCATTCTCTACTTAACTCTTCTAATGAATTATTATTTTCGTTGCGAATATTGATTTAAAACTTGTTGTCTATTGTATTCTATCAGATTTTTTCCCTGTTGAAGACTAACGATAATTTGTTCTATATTATCTTAGTCATAATATTCTTTACTGGGCTAGTTGAGCTCACCCTTTTCATTTTTGTTCCATTTTTCTTCTCAGGAGGCGAGAATGTAGCAAGTACTAGTCGGGGTATGGAATGATGGTTCTAGAAAGTTGTTTAGTAGTCCTCACCATTTTTGTAAAATAATGTATCAATAATTGTAATGAGGACTTATTTGGGTGTGAATATTGTCTAGATGACAATATTTGTATTTAAACTCATAGTTATGTGTTGTATTAATAAAGTTGTAGTTGTTTCTGTACCATGTTATTGACAACTCAAAATGGGTGATGTATACCTGTTTTGGGAGCGTCACAGACAGGGCTATGGAGGTACTTATAAAGCAGAGACAAGATATAGCCGAACAGATATTTCGGATGGCGGAGTTAAGAGACGAAGCGTCAGTTATGTTCAATCCGAAGAGCATGGGCACAGGAGAGGAAAGGAGCCTGCCCATTCGGGTCGTGAATCTCGGGGCCAACCTCATGAACGAAAAAGGTCAAGACGCCATACTCCCCAAAGATCGAAGAGGGCACACCACCTTGTCGGTTCTAAGGAGCAGGGTCGAAGCAGACAGAGAGGCAATTCCAAAGAATATACTCTCGAGAATATAAAGAAGGCACTCTTCCTTGTTTATTCTCGTCACAGCGACAGAATACAGCGACGAAGCAGATCCAGAAGTCGCACACTCGAGGGTCCACAGAGGGCACACCACTCTGTGGACGCTCATCGTCAGAAAAGTCCCCCGAGGGTTGGGAGTTCATTTGATAAAGGCCGACCTACTCAGAAGAGGAGGGAGTCGCCGGAGAAAGAGGCCTCATCTCAGCCAGAAGGAATGGAATACCTGGTTAAGAAGCTAAAAGAGCTTCGGAAACAGCTTGCCGAAGTCCAACAGGTGAAAGATACTTCGGGAAAGAAGGCTTCCCCTTTTTCCGCGGAGATTCTTAAGGAGAAAGCTGACCCCACCAAAAAGTTGGCCCACATGGAAAGCTATGACGGATCTGGAGATCCTTATGACCACAGTCAGGCGTTCGACAGACTGATGGACTACTTTGACTTTAGCGATGCAGCTAAGTATCACACCTTTGTTACGACGCTCCGAAGAGACGCCAGGCAGTGGATGGGGACGTTGCCTTCAGACTCAGTTTCATCGTGGACAGATTTATGCAGTAAATTCCATGCTCGTTTCGGGAGCAACAAGAGGAGGGGTAAACTAACCAGCTCATTGTCTCAGGTTCGACAATATTCGAATGAGTCTTAGAGCCAATACGTCAAGAGATTCCGAGAAGCAGTTGGCCAAGTGACCGACCTTAATGATCTTCAAGCAGTGGGTTTATTTCAGAACGGGCTGGACTTGGTGAAGTCAGAGAAATTGGTGAAGAAGTTGATGTTTCACCATCCGAAGAGTCTCGCGGAAGCTTTCGATAAGGCGGAAGGCTACATAGTGGTAGAAGAGGCTACGAACAGCCTGAAGCGTCCTTCTTCAGACCGGATAAAACTGACGGAGGTAAGAAGAAAAATGAAGGGAACAACGATTGCTACGATGGAGGGTCGAAGAAGTATAATAACAACTGGAGACAGAGAGGAGGTCGTTCACCCGCTCCTACCCAGAAAGTGAATAGGACGTACACTCAACTAAATACTGATAGGGCTGTCATCTTGGATCAGATCAAAAATCAACCTATCTATGAACCACCTCGAGACAACCTTAAGCCCGGAGCAGGTAATTCTCGTAAATATTGTGACTATCATCAGGTTTCGGGTCACGATACAAATGACTGTGCTAGTCTGAAGGACTTCATCGACAGGAAGGTTCAAGGGGTTGCCCTAGTTCAATATGTTGCGGCCAAAATAACTTAGCAGGCCCAGCAGAGAGATAGAGAACCTGTTCAGGTTGCTCAACTTGCACTGACAGCTCCTGGACAGCCAACAAGGCACGTGGTAGACGTCATCACTGGGGGAGCTTTTGGCAAACTGGTTGGAAAGAAGCGTCGAAGTTACCTTGATTTGGTCATGTCGGTGGCGGGTACCCTCCCGAGGATTGACAGACCTTATTCGGGTACAGTAATCTCCTTCACTGATAAGAATTACCCTTCGGAAGTCATCGAACCACATGAGGGATCATTGGTGATAACGACACAAGTAGGTTCGGTGGACGTGAAGAGAATGATGATCGATAACGGGTCTTCTGTGGATATTCTCTATGCCCACGCTTATCAGAGGATGCATCTGGATGGGCGGAAGATGGATGTTGGGCAGGAGGCTTCCTTATACGGCTTCAACAACGATCCAGTCAGAGTGACAGGGACTATTGAGCTACCGGTTATCTTCGGCATAGCTCCCCAACAGGTAGAAATAACTTGTAAATTTTATGTTGTGTATGTAAATTCTGCCTACAATGCTATTTTAGGGAGGCCTACTTTGACTGCTCTACAAGCTGTGACCTCTATTCCTCACTTCAAAATCAAATTTCCTACGACCCATGGGGTTGAAGAGGTCGCTGGGGATTTAGATTTGGCCAGACGATGCTATAGAAATGCAGTGATTACTTCGGGAGTAGGGGTGTCGAAGCAGAAACTGACAATGGCGATAGAGATCGAGCCCTTCACCGAAAGCAGTTTAGAACCATTAGTCATGCCAGCAGAAGAGACAGAGGAGTTCGAGCTCATCCCGGGCAAGAGAGACAGGACTGTAAAGATAGGTTCGGGTCTGTCGGAGCCTCTCTAGACGAACTTTATGGAGCTTTTACGCTGTTATGCTGATATCTTTGCATGGGAGCCCCAGGATATGCCAGGAGTGAGTCAAAAGATTGCTGAGCATCGGCTAGAGGTAGATCCAACCAAAAAACCAGTTCGGCAGAAGAGGCGAATGTTTGCACTAGAGCGCCAACGGATCATTGATGAGGAGATTGCAAAGCTGTTGGCTGCAGACTTCATTTTTGAGATCGACTACCCAGAGTGGATGGCAAATGTGGTGATGGTCCAAAAGCAGAATGGAAAATGACGGGTCTACATCGACTACACGGATCTGAACAAAGCCTACCCAAAGGACTTCTATCCATTACCCCACATCGATCAGCTCATCGATGCGACTTCGGGATATGCATTATTGAGCTTCATGGATGCTTTCTCTGGTTACCATCAAATCTCCATGTGTAAAAAGGATATACCGAAGACGGCGTTCATTACGCATTGTTCGGTGTTTGCCTACAAGAAGATGACCTTCGGACTGATCAATGCTGGAGCCACGTACCAAAGAATGATGAACTTCATCTTCAGTCGTCAGCTGGGTAGAAACATGGAGGTGTATATAGATGACATGATTGTTAAAAGCATGCTTGTACAGAAGCATTTGGACGATTTAGAAGAATGCTTTCAGACAGTTCGTCATCACAACTTGAGGCTAAATCCTACCAAGTGCACCTTCGGTTTGGGAGCCGGCAAGTTTTTGGGTTATCTTGTCAGTCAGAGAGGAATTGAAGCCAACCCTGAGAAGATCCAGGCAATCTTGAACATGAAGAGTCCTCAATCATTTAAAGATGTTCAACGTCTGACTGGAAGGATTGCAACTCTGAGGAAATTTATGTACAAGAAGACATAAAGGTGTTTGCCATTTTCTGACACATTGAAAGGGCCGAAGAATGCGAAGACGTTCCAGTGGACTTCGGAATGCGAGGACGCTTTCCAGAGTATAAAGACCTATTTGTCTTCGGTGCCTTTGTTGATGAAGCCCGCTCCTGCTGAGCCCTTGTATTTGTACTTAGCAACTAGTTCGTTGGCAGTGGGAGCAGTTTTGGTGCCAGAAGTTGGGGGTAAGCAGCACTCGATTTACTATGTAAGCCATGTCCTTCGGGATGCTGAAACAAGGTACCTGAATATTGAAAAGTTTGCCTTTCCTTTGATGATAGCAAGTAGAAAGTTTAGACAATATTTTCAGGGCAGGTTATTAGTAGTATACACAGATCAGCCTTTGAAGAAAATTATGGGCAAACCCGAAGTTTCGGGGAGATTAGCTGCATGGACGATGGAGTTGTCCCAATTTTTTACTGAATATCATCCCCGAACAGCTATTAAGGGGCAGGCCTTGGCTAATTTTGTGGTTGAGTGTTTGTTTTCTAAAGCAGATGATGCTGTGACTGACGAAGGATCAGGTAGAGCAGTTGTAGTTCTCCAACAGCAGAAGCAGAACTCGTGGACGCTGTATGCAGATGGGTCTTCTACTTCGGACGTCAGTGGAGCAGGGATTATCTTGACGAGTCCAGAGGGATTCAAAGTACAGCAAGGCATCAGATTCGGGTTCAGGGCAACGAACAACGAGGCAGAGCATGAGGCGGTGCTAGCAGGGTTACAACTGACTAAGAGTCTTGAAGTGCAGAGAATAGTCATATTTAGTGATTCTCAGTTGGTCGTCAAGCAAGTCTTAGGGGAATATGAAGCTCGAGGTCAGAGAATGGTCAAGTACTTGGCAGAACTAAAAGATCGGCTTCAGTATTTCCAGTCGTACTAGTTTCAAGGAGTCGGGCGTGACGATAATTTCATTGCCGATGCACTCTCAAAGCTAGCCACTGCGGATGCTAACATTTTTGATGGGTCCGTTTACTTGGAAATTTTGCAGCATCCTAGTGTTCAACATGAATCGGTAATGTGCATTGATCGCTCCAACTGCTGGTTGACTCCATATTTGGAGTATCTGGCAGATTGCGTCTTACCTTCGGATCAGAAGCTGGCCAAAAAAATCAAATATAAGAGTGCTAACTTCGTTCTGATAGATAGGGATCTTTTTCGAAGGGCCTTTTCGTCTCCATTGCTGAAATGTTTGACTCCGTTCGAAGCTGAATATGCTCTTCGAGAAGTTCACGAGGGCATCTGTGGCGACTATATGGCTGCTAAGTCATTAGCCTACAAAGTACTTCGTCAGGGGTACTACTGGCCTACAATCTTCAAGGAAGCTACGGAGTACGTCAAGAAGTGTCAACTTAACAGTTCGATCCCACATCAGCCACCAGAAGAGATATACTTGATCTTATCTCCTATACCTTTTGCTGTCTGGGGGGTTGATATACTGGGTCCATTATCGAAAGCTAAAGGTCAGGTCGGTTTTGTTATAGTTGCCATCGATTATATGACCAAATGGGTAGAGGCGAAGCCACTTAGGTTGATAACGGAACAAGAATGCTTGAAGTTCATGAAGGAGTCGGTAGTGTTTCGTTTCGGCATTCCTAAGGTGGTGATATCGGACAACAGACGTCAGTTTGTGGGATGGAAATTTGAAGCATTCCTGAAGGAACTAGGGATTCAGCACAAAAAGACTTCAGTAGCTCATCCACAGTCGAACGAGCAGGTCAAAGTGACCAATAGAACGCTGCTGAATGGGATCAAGCGAAGACTGGATGAAGCTAAGGGAAGATGGCCAGAAGAGCTGCTCAGCGTGTTATGGGCTTATCGGACTACACCAAGGACTACAATGGGGGATTCACCTTTTAGACTGGCCTATGGTACTGATGCCTTAGTCCCAGTTGAAATCGGTTCTCCAAGTCTTCGGGTCAGTCAATTCAAAGAGATTTACAACGAAGAAGGGCTGAAGGTCAATCTGGATTTGCTCGAAGAAGTCAGGGAAATAGCTTTGATCAGTTTGGCGGCCTATCAACGAAGAGTGGCTAAGCATTACAATAAGGGGGTAAAGCTTCGAAGATTTGAAGTGGGAGATTTTATTCTCCGAGAAGTCAAAGCATCTAAGCCTCAGGACTTGGGAAAACTGATGCCAAACTGGGAAGGACCATATGAAGTTGTTAAAGAACCGAAGCTGGGAACTTATCGGTTGAGGGCATTGGATGGATCGGAGATCAAGAATACTTGGCATGCTTGCAGGCTTCGGAAGTTTTTTCAGTAAATACAGTGTCAGTACTCTGGAAGTCTGTAAATATTTGAATCATCATCAATAAAAGATCCTTTTCTCCAACTTGTCTTCTATTCATTGATATCTAAGCCCTATGGTGTAAGGAGGTTCGGGTGGACTCGATGACCATTCGATGGTAGCCTTTTCGGCAAGTGGTCCTTATGAATTTGTCAGGCCCTTCATGATAGGTAAACTTCATCGGTGTAAGGAGGTTCGGGTGAACTTGCTGACCATTTGATGGTAGCCTTTTCGACAGGTGGTCTATACGAATTTGTCAGGCCCTTCGTGGTAGGCGAATTTCATCGGTGTAAGGAGGTTCGGGTGGACTCGCTGACCATTCGATGGTAGCCTTTTCGGCAGGTGGTCCTTATGAATTTGTCAGGCCCTTCGTGGTAGACAAACGTCATCATGTGAGTTTGTTAGGCCCTTCATGGTAAACAAATTATTGATGAAGCAGATCTACCTCACACTTCGGTAATGAATATTTTTTTTACAGAAATTCTATAACTAAAGGAAAAAGAAGATCATCTTCAGGCGCCAGCTTCATCTTCAGAGGAGTCCAGAAGGGCATGATCTACCTTGGCAGAGACAAATTTTGCTTTGTCCTTGCTTCGGCATTCATCATATCCATCCGAAAACATCTGAACGATTTCTTCGTTCAATTCGACTGATTTTCGGTATTCTTGCTGAATTTCTTTTTGAAGCTCTTCAAAAAGAGGTGGACCTATATCTTTCGGGACGCGAAGCTCCCGAAGCTCCTCTTTGAACTTCGCTTGGTCCTTTGCTCGTTCCTTCATGATTCGGGACTCTTTAGCTTCGAGCTCATTTACTTGTAGCGCCAAACTCTTGTTGGTCCTCACAAGCGTATCGTTCTTTTGAATGAGGATTTCGTTCCTCTGCATCAAGTCTATATTCATGTCGGTGGTGGCTCGGTGATTGTCCTCAGCTGTTCGGTGAGTGGCATCGTCTGCCTTCATTTTCTCCTTCAACTTATTCATATCTTTTTGTAGGCACTCGATGTTGTAGAGAGCGGTACCGTGGTCACTTCTCTCATTATTCAAGGCCGACTTCAGAATGGTGTTCTCTCGTCGGGCTGCATCTTCTTCGGCCTCAACTTCTTTATATCTGGGGAGAAGCCTCCCGAAGACAGCATTTGTCTGCAGACATTCAAAGATAATAAGTTAATTGCTGATTACATAATTTTAAATATCCAGATTAAACAACTAACCCGCCTTAGCATGGTAGCTCATGCCTTCCTCGATTAAATCCCCAATCGAGCTATTTCCGAACCGATGGTCATCGGTCTCCCTGACAAAGGAGTCGAACAGTTGAAAGGGAAAGTTTGCATTAAACTTCGGCCATACGGTAGGTGATGACATGGCTTCGCGCCTGAAGGCTGATGGGGATGGTCGTGTTGGGGAGAGCACGGGAGGTTCGACGCAAGGAGGAGATTGAGTATGTGAATCGATAGGAGGTGGAGGTTGAACAGGATTAGGCCCTGCAGGTGGTGGTGGCTGATCCTCCGAAGGCTGTTTCCTTTTGCGAGATAGAATTGAAGCCTCAGTTTGTTCTTCATTTTCGTCATCAGAAACAAAAATTTCCACAAGAGTGGGGACCCGGAGCTCAACGGCAGATAAAGGCGTTATCTTAGTTTTCCTCTTCTTGATGCGAAGAGCTTGCATCCGTTCGTTTGCAGGCATATCGATCAAACTTGCTGCAGAAGTGGGTTGAGATTCTTGAGGGTTTGACCTGACTTTTTGACTAGCCCTCTTCTTTCTTCGAGGTTGGCTAGGTTCCTCTTCAGCGACGAAGTCTGCAGATTGGTTCTCGACATCTTAGTTCTCGGAGGCCGAAGGTTCCTCAGGGGGGACTTCGGCTGAAGGCGACGGAGGATTACTGGAGAGATACCTGTCCAGATCCTTTTGATCGATCGAAGTCGGTTTGATAAGAGACACTGTAGGGACAAAGAATCAATTTAGACATTACTAGTATAAATCAATAAACTATACGTTGGTATAAGTCAAAACTCATATTTGTGGTCATACAACCACGCTTGCTTGCTTAAGAGTCCGAAACTCCATTCCTTCAGAGGTATCTTCTTTATAATACGCGTCATTTCTCTTATACGCTCCTCGGATATGTCTCCGAAGTCTGCAGAGACGCGATCAGAAGTAGTCCAGCCCGGAATGGAGGAGATTTTGGGCCCGTTGATGAAGAACCATCTATTGTGTCATCCTCGGTTGCTTGAAGGAGTGTCCATTAGAGGCCGCTTCTCGATTTTGGCATTGGGCTTAGGGGCTATTTTACTCAGCACCTTGAAGCCTTTTTCCCGAGACTTCCCAACTGAGAAGAGGGTAAAGAAAGAATCAACAGTGGGAGGGACTCCTATCTCGTAATAGAAGGCTATGTAGGCCAGTATATGGATATATGAATTCGGCACCAATTGGGCGAACCCAACTCCAACAAACCCTAGAAAGGTAATCAAGAAGGCATGAAGGGGAAACCTTACTCTCTTCTCCAGAAACGTTATCGGGACGGCGGTCCAACCGTTGGGGCGCTGGTACATTCTTTTATGGGATGCTGTGATCCTTACCCTGTGGGTATCCGGTATCTGATAGCGAGTTCGAATATTACGAAGCTCGACCTCAGTAACGGTGGAGGGGGTGTTAGCGTGATGAAAATCTTTCTCATTCTTAAAAAATTCGGAGGGGTTGGGAAGTGGTTTAAGAGACGGAGCTTTCTTACTCGGAGTAGCAGTTTGGGGGTTTGAGCTCGCAACCTCTTTGCCAGGGCTTGGGTTGGGAGGAACAGCGGTAATGGGGGTTACACGAAGTGGGGAACTCTTATCAGAACTTTGAGACGCCATTGTTGAGAATTTACTGAGAAGAGAAAGAAATTTGAAGAAGAGAGAAGCCTAGAGCTCGAAAGGGCGTCTGAAATTCAAATTAACAAGTAAAGTTATCAATTTGGGGAAAATTACCTTTTATACTGACGGTTGCACGATTCACGAATGCGACACAATTAATTACAAGCAATGATGTTGAATTGGAAGAGGTAGCGTCCGGTTCTGGGTTTAATTCTTTGACCGGACTGGGCTTTTTTATTAGGATTCTGGTTCTTATCTATTCTGATGATTGGGTTACATCGTTTGGGCCTCGGTAAGTTTCTTTATTGGTTATCATTTCAATCTTTACCGTTCCTTTATCATGGGCCTATGTTATTAATAGTCTTTCATTAAACCCCTGTTTAATAAAAGACTGGGGGGGGGGCAAAGTTGAGCCATGATATTTTTCGTATTAGGCCGGACCGAATGGGCTCCTCCTTTGGACCTTGATATCTTCTATGTTGGACGGGGTCGATCGGGCCCATTTCTTGTGTTACGCTTGTTGTGTATTAAATGTATTGGGCCTATAATTTGGGCTGACCCATTGGATCAATAATATCTACTTTTGGAGTTTTAACCGGTAATGATGAAAGAATGTGACAGTTGACTGCCTCATCTGTAAATCATTAATGTGGATGAGATGGCAGTCGGCCGGCGGTGGAAAACAGTGGCCAAAGGTAGTGGGTGGACATCATGGAGTCGGCTGAGATCATCAGAGATAGGGGGTTGTGTCAGTGAGTAGTGGGTGACATGATAAACCGGGTTTGAAGAATATATGGGGGAGGGATCACACAATCAAAAGGTAACAACACTTAACCAAATTATTATCTCTCTCTAGACACTAGATATTTTTCCTCTATTGTTAACCTTATGATCGCCTGTACTGATTCTCACGCCGGAGCTATCCCCCGACGATCAGGCCGTCAAACTTTTGGTGTTGACTTGTTGAACTGTGCAAGATCAGAGCGTCTTACGTGATTGGGACGTGGCAGAAGATCTTGACGTTAACACAAGCTATTCATGCTTCATCTTCCTCTCCGAATTATGTGAGTTTGGTGGTGAATGAATGTAAGGATTTGGTTGCTTCTATAGTCGATTGTCGCTTCTATTTTATTAGGAAGTCAGCGAATTATGTTGCACATCTCTTAGCTCGTGCTTCGGATTTTATGTCTGATGTCCAAGAACGGGGCTCTATTCCTGCATCTTTTATTTGTAATGCTCTAAGCTTTGATCTCCAGTTATGAAATTCAATTTTTTCTTTAAAAAAATAAAGAATAATTGTGCTAAAAAAAGTTTAAGTTTAAATAACATTGAATGAACAAATTTACATGACTAACTCATTTATAAGTTACAATTGTGCTAAGTTAGAAAACAGGTTAGCAAAAACATAACAAATTCATAATTTGGACGCAATAGAAACTTAACTCATTCAAAGTCTTCCACCGAGACCCTAATTTTGGCGGACACAGGGGCAGTGTCGCCGTCAACTACTCAACTGCATCTGGCCTGCTCTGGACATGGCAGCGACAAAACCATCGACGATCAGGCGATTGTGACGGCGCAACAGAAGAGAAATCGGAAAGGACGGACTAAAACCCAGTCATGTAAGCCAAAACTCACCGAGACAAACAGGATGACTTGCTTTTATTTTATATTGATATAATACTCCATTAGTTTAGACTTGACTAAACTTCCAATGATTGCTCAATTACCCAAAAATATTACTATTAATCACAAAAAAAATAAGTAGTAGGAGTACTATTTACGTTAGCTAGTGTATATTACTCCCTCCGTTCCAAATTATCTCATATTCTAGAGTTCTACACAGATACCAATATGTATAATAAAAATATTAAAATACCCTTATTAGTGAAAATATGAAATATTTAAAAAAGAGTGCATGAAATAATATGTAGAAAGAGGAAGAGAGAGAAAGTATGAGTGCATTAAATAGACAAATAGTCTAAAGAGAGAAAAAGTATGAGTGTATATATGTGTGGAGAGAGGAAGAGAGAGAAAGTATGAGTGTATTAAATAGACAAATAGTATGTAGAGAGAGAAAATATGAGTGCATATATATGTGTGGAGAGAGGATGATAGTAATGACTATCAATAATTAGGTAAAGGGACAAACTTAGAAAATAGAGGAAAAAAATGCATTGAAATCTTGAAAAAGCAGATATTGTGGGATAATTTTTTTTTATTAAAACAACAGATAATTTGGGACAGAAAGAGTATCTTCCAAAAAATGTGGGCCCAAAACAAACAAATGGATAAAGCAAGACGAAAAGAAAGGGCTTTCGCGGGCCCTCCCAACTTCCCGACCCTTCTCTCTTAACCACCAAAATCCGGGCCTCCACTTGGCTATTAATCCTTCGGTTCGACTTTGCCGAGTCACTTCTCTCACTTGTACGATTCCTGTCTATACTTCTCCCACTCCCCTTTCCTACTTCTCTCACTTGTACTCACAAGAATACGTTCAATATATCGAGAGAGAAAACTTCAATTTCTGGTGTGATTTTTAATTCTAACCTAAACACCCTATTTATAGGAAATTGCTTAGAATACCAAAGCAGAAAATTTAATAATATATATATATATATTAATTTCCTACGCCCATTTTTTTAGTCAAAGATCAGCCATTCAAGAAGCTTACATCAAAAAAAATGTTTTTGTGAATTAAAATATTTTAAACTTAAAAAAATTAATTATTCCGGAACTTCAGAACTTCAATAATTCATAATAAATAGCTCTTTTATCAGAAAAATTCAAACCACATGTCTTTTTCATAGGAAATTCCATTATCTACAACTTTACAGAAGAAAATTTTTCCAAATTCTAAACAGAAATTGACCGAAATCCACAAACGGTCGATTCTACAGGCTATAATCAAATTTCAGTCAAGAAATGGGCCCACAGACATGTTTAACATGTTTTAAACAATTTTTACAATAAAAATACTATTCCTCCTCATATACTCGTATATTTCATATTCATTGTAAAAATATCATTATTATTATATTATAATAATATAATAAAATATTATTTTATCAGAAAAGTTAAAATATCGATTTTCAACAATGGTCACTTTAAAAGTTTTCTCCATCTATATCCACATAAAATGAATATTTTTCTCATCATATAAATTAATAAATAATTATTCACAAATAATATTACAAAATCACAATACTGACAACTAGGCAGTTCCCAAGAAAGAGGGGGCTTTCCAATAAGGATTTCTCCTTACTGGCGCGCAATTAGGTGACCAAACCTCTCCTTAGACAGAACTTTCTAGACATTGCCAATAATGTTATATAATAATATTATTCAAATAATATGAATTATTGCTCCGATAATAGAAAATACTGTGTAGTGACAATTATTGAAATAACAATAATATAAAATATCAACGTAGCAATTATTGAATCAATAAAATAAAATATTGAACAGTAATTACTGTAACAATTATTGAGTAATGCCTTCTTACGTAAAAATCAATAATTGGTGCAATACCGTGTGCTACTGTGCAACAACGCGTATTATTGTGTTTTAACCACCGAGTATTCCAATAGTATTAACGGTAACAACTACGCCGTTATTTATAAACAACTTATACTTGTCGTTTTCTTCATCCAATCGCTTTCCGTTATGGGGCCCACAAAAGACTGCGCCATCGTACGAATATTTTCCGACAGCAAGAATATTTCACGACCAAACGATTATTCTCCGATAAACATGAATATTTTATAACCACTTGCTTATTTAAAATATTTGCGTATTTTACCCATAACTAACCACATTAATCAAATTAACTCTTACTATTTCAAAATAATAAATAGAGGAAATTAAATTTTATTTATTAATAATTTGGGGTCTTACAACCTCCCATCCTTATGAAATTTCGTCCTCGAAATTGACGTACGTACCTAGTGTTTCGAAAAGATGAGGATACCTCGCTTTCATTTCCGTTTCCAACTCCCAGGTCATTTCCTCAATAGCATGGTTTCTCCAAAAAACTTTAACTTGTGGTATGACCTTCGTGCGTAGGACATGCATCTTCCTATCCAAGATCTTGACAGGTATCTCTTCGTACGTTAAGTCTTCGGCTATTTCGTCCGGTTCTAACTCAATAACGTGGTTTAGGTCTTTCACATATTTACGTAGCACAGATATATGAAAAACATTATAAGCACGAGACATACTTGGAGGTAACGCGAGTCTATAGGCCACATTTCCTACTCGGTCAAGAATCTGAAATGGACCAATATGTGACACCCCCAAAATTAGGTATACATCACCCATCTTGGGTTGTCAGATACATAGTACAGAATACAAATATAACTTACTAATACAACTGTCGTGTACAATACGACAAAACATAAACTGTGAGTTTGAATACAAATATTATCTTCTAGAGAGTATTCATACTCAAAAGGAGTCCTCATTACATTTATTAACACACCATTACATAGAATAGTGAGGACTACTAACTAATACTATCATTCGGACCATCACTCCGTTCCCCGACTTGCCCCAGCTACGTTCTCATTTCCTGAAGAGAACAGTGAAAGAAAGGGTGAGCTCAACTAGCCCAGTAAGAAACATTATGACTAAGATAATGCAGAATAAATTATCATTAGCCTTCAACAATGTTAAACTGATAAAATATAATAGACATCAAGTTTAACTGTAGCGGAACAAGCAATCCATTAAGAGAGTCAAGTAGAAAATAAACTCTACTATCTTTTATGATTTAAAAGATTTTCTAACACTGTGATCGCTGGGACTCAGCTTAATAAAATAATCCACATCATCGAATCACCCCTGCACTATGGCCAAGGATATTCGTATATTCATTAATGGTCATGATCATGCCAACAACTGTCCATCAATGCACTACGGCCAATGAGGACTTTTACCATATCATTTGTAACATTACGGTCATGATTATACCGAATAATCCCTGGTCATAATCATACCAAGTCCATCTATGCACTACAGGCCACAGATGACTTTCAACATTTTATAAACATGAGGATGATGACAATGATATAAGAATTCAATAAAACAAGTTTAAGAATTAATTTATCCAAGAATTAACAACGTCTAAATTGTCAACATGATACTACTTTGTGGAGTAAACTTCAAGACTGATCAGGAGAATATTTTCATGAATAGATACTAGATGAAGCGCAAATGTCAAGGATATTTCACTAATTTCATGGAGTATAGAAGTCAAAGTTTTAATCAACTGAGTATAATAAAGAATGGAATAACAAAAGAAATCACCATGCATGCGACAGACCGCACAGACAGGTTATTCTTAACAGAATAATAATAATGGAACCAAGTCCGGCGTAACCGCACAGACAGGATATTCCGACAGAATAATAAATAATGGAACCAGGTCCGGTGTAAAACACACATACAGGATGTTCCAACAGAATAATAACAAAACGGAACCAGGTCCGGTGTAAAACACACAGACAGGATGTTCCAACAGAATAATAATAAAGACAGAATAATAGAAGAATGTCACCAAGTATAGGGTAGACCGCGTATACTGGTTATTCCAACAGAATAATAAAGAATGGAATAACAGAAGTTCTCTTCATGAATATAAAAGAAATAATAATTCCTACCTTAAAAGAACTAGATATTGGAAAAGTGAAGTAGCAGAATACTTTTATTCTCTCTCTCTTATTCTCTCTATACTTTCTCTCTCTATAGCTTGAATGAATTCGTGAAAAATAATGAAGCCCTAGGCCTCTATTTATAGAAAAACTGAGGGTGGCTCTTGGTCTTAATGAAGGGTCAAATGACTATTGGTCTTAACGAAGGGTCAAATGACTCTTGGTAATATTGAAGGGACAACTACTATTGACGAAAGTAATTACTATTGACCAAGGTAAATACTATTGACGAAGGTAATTACTATTGACCAAGGTAAATACTATTGACCAAGGTAAATACTATTGACGAAGGTAATTACTATTGACCAAGGTAAATACTATTGACCAAGGTAAATACTATTGACCAAGATAAATACTATTGACGACGGTAATTACTATTGACGAAGAGACTCTTAGATGCTGACATATGGGCCCCCATAAAAAATAACCAAACTTACCACAACGTCTCAATTATTGATTTAATAATATAACATATTATACAGATGATACTATGACAATAATTTAAGAGATATGATGCAGCAATTACTGTAGCAATAACTGAGTATAGCTGAGTGACTTCTTACGTAAGCATCAATAATCAATACCGTGTGCTACTATGCAACCACGCGTATTACTGTACTTTTACTACCGGGTAGTTCAACAGTTTTAACGGTAACACCTCAGTCGTTATTTTTATAGAAAGATAATTTTGTCGTTTTCTAACTACGACTATACTTCTGTTGTGGGGTCCACCAATGATTGTGCCGTCGTACGAATATTCCCCGACAAAAAGAATATTCCCCGACAAAAAGAATATTCCCCGACCAAACGAATATTTTAAAACAACTTGCTTACTTTGCAAAATTTATAAATATTATCCACAACTATAACATTATCAAATTAACTCCATAATATTCAAAAATGATATTTATAGAAAATTCATCTTTATTTATAAAAGTTACGGTCTTACACAATAAATCGTGGATTGAGCTTTCCTCTCTTTACAAATCTTGTAACTCCCTTCCATGGAGCCACACGCAACAATACATGATCCCCAATGTCAAATTCCACGTCCTTTCGATGAAGATCCGCATAACTTTTTTGTCGATCCTGTGCCGTTTGTATACGTTGTCGAATCGTTTAGATCTTCTCTGTAGTCATTCGTACCAACTCTGGTCCCAACAACGTTGCTTCTCCCACCTCATCCCAACATACTTGAGAGCGACACTTTCGTCCATACAATGCTTCAAATAGAGCCACACCTATACTTGCCTGATAACTGTTGTTGTAAGAGAATTCCACCAATGGTATGTACTTATCCCAACTTCCTTTGAATCTAGGACACAAAGTCTTAATAGATCTTCAAGAGTTTGAATAGTCCTCTCTGATTGTCCGTCCGTTTGAGGATGGTATGCCGAACTAAATCGTAAATCCGTGTTCATAGCTTTTTGCAAGCTAACCCAAAATCTTGAAGTGAATCTTGGGTCACGATCCGAAACTATGGATACTGGCATGTCATGCAATCTCACAATCTCATTTACATACATATGAGCAAGACGTTCAAGGGAAGATCATGAACACCATTTAAAGCTGGTACTCCAAAGGCTTCGTGAAAACAAGCTATATGCCAAGTTGAAGAAATGCGAGTTCTGACTTGAGGAAGTAGTATTCCTTGGGCACGTGGTGTCAAAACATGAAATATCTGTTGACCCGACGAAGATTGAAGCAATACAAAGTTGGGAGCAACCTAAGTCTGTGATCGAAGTACTTAGCTTTCTGGGCTTAGCTGGTTATTATCGGAGATTTGTGGAAGGGTTTTCTCGAATCGCTACTCCATTAATTCAGTTGACTCGGAAGGATACAAAATTTGTATGGAGCGAGAAATGCGAAAAGAGTTTTCAAGAGCTCAAGAGGAGACTCATTTCGGCACCTGTTCTGACAATACCATCTGGTTCGAATGGATTTGTTATCTACAGCGATGCTTCGGGCGAAGGGTTAGGATGTGTTCTCATGCAACATAGAAAAGCCATAGCCTATGCCTCATGACAACTTAAAGAATATAAGAGGAATTATCCTACTCATGATCTAGAGTTGGCAGCAGTCGTTTTCGCGCTAAAGATCTGGGGGCACTATCTATATGGAGAAAGTGGAGATATATTCGGATCATAAAAGCCTCAAATATTTCTTCACCCAAAAAGAACTCAACATGCGGCAACGACAATGGCTCGAGTTGCTGAAAGACTACGACCATACTATCCAATATCATCTTGGAAAAGCAAACGTGGTAGCTGACGTATTAAGTAGAAGATCATATGCGGGTACGAGTGCAATGTTATTAACACAAAGGCCCATTTTGTATGACTTGCAAAGGATGGAGATAGAGGTAAAGGCTCCAAATACCCACGTGATGATATCAAGCATACGAGTAGAACCGACTTTAATCGATAAAGTTAAAGCTGCTCAAGCTACGGACATGGAGCTGATGCGTATGAAGAAGAAAGTGCAAGAAGGTGCAATTTCAGAAGCAAGAATCGATGAATAAGGAATACTTCAAGTCAACTCCAGAATTTGCATTCCTAACGATTCTGACTTGAAACATAGAATATATTGTGATCTTCAATATACATTTTGGTGGAGCAATATGAAGAGGGAAATCGCAAAGTTTATCTCGAGGTGTTTAACTTGTCAACGTGTAAAGGCGGAGCATTAAGTGCCTAAGGGTCCATTGCAACCACTTGAGATTCTGAAATGGAAGTGGGAACACATTACCATAGATTTCGTTACAGGTCTTTCCACGGTTTTTTAAGGTATAAATGTTGTGACGCCCCCAAAATAGGTATACAACACCCATTCTGAGTCGCCAAATACATGGTACAGAAAGCAAACTACAACTTCAATAATACAATTGTCGTGCAAAATACGACAACACATACTGTGAGTTTAAATACAAATATTGTCTTCTGGACAATATCCACACTCAAATAAATCCTCATTACAATTATTCAAACACTATTTTACAGAAATAGTGAGGACTGCTAAAACATCTTTCTAGAACCATCACTCCATACCCCGACTAGATCCTGCTATGTTCTCACCTCCTGAGAAGAAAAATGGAACAAAAAAGAAAAGGGTGAGCTCAACTAGCCCAGTAAAGAATATTATGACTAAGATAATATACAAACAAATTATCGTTAGTCTTCAACAGGGAAAAATCTGATAGAATATAATCGACAACAAGTTTTAGATCAACAACTGCAGCGGAAACAGCAAACCATTAGAAGAGTCAAGTAGAGAAAGAATTCTACTATCTTCTAAGATTTAAAAGTCCATCATCAATATTTTATCCCTGTAACATCAATTAATAATCATCTTTATCCAAATATTCATCTTTGCACTACAGGCCAAAGATATTCATTTGGATCACCTGTCAGTCATGTTCATCTCAACACCTGTTCATCTTTGCACTACAGGCCAAAGATATTCATCAAGTAATCATACATCTTTGCACTACAGGCCAAAGATATTCATTAATATCATCATTTAGGACTGAGGATGATGAAAAATATCTTAAAGAGAACGAATCCAATGAGACAGAAGGACAAATAGTAGGGATTCGTATAACAGTTTATCCAAGATCAATAATACTTCATAATAATCAATTGTGAAGCAGAATTCAAAAATAAAGATCAAAACATGGATACAATCAAAGATAGTAACCATAATAGACATCTTGGACAAAAAGGAAAAATTTTATTTTTCGGTGAATAGTGCCGTATTCGTGAATAGTGCCGTATACGTGAATAGTACCGTATACGTGAATAGTAACCCCGACACAAAAAGTTCCAAATTTGATAAAAACTCATATCAATATTTCAGCATAATGATATTGAAGAAAATAATATCATTTAAGAAGAAAATAATATCCCTTACCTCAAGATATCAGTACTTCTGGTCGGAATACCGGTATAAGGCTGAAAGAAACTTGCTCTGATGAATAGAAACTCTCAAAGTATCTAAATACTCACAAAATACACTCAATAATCTAGAGAGAGAAAGAGAGAAAACTTGTTTCTGGTGTGATTTTCAATTCTAACTTAGCCCTCTATTTATAGGAAAATTTTAGTAGGTTTGACCTGCAACCTGATGGCTTTACCTGCTACTATTCCCACCCACCACATTTGAAATATAATTCAGCACATTTCTTCACCAACCACAAGTGGGGCCCACCAATTCTAGAATTTTCCATCAAAATGATAAACTCCAAAAATTCAACAATTTCTGAACCAGTTATCTCGTAAAATTCATAATAAATCATACGTTCATTTTTTAACGGTTCAAAATTTGAGGACATATACTCAACTTATATATGTATAACATATCCAAAAATTACCACGATCCAACGGTCGGATTAAAAATTATAACCCCCGCAAAATATCTCAAAAACCCTGATTTTTAATACCTCCATTCCGATAAAAATACTGATAAAACACCTCAACATTAACTCCTTCATTTTTAACCACAAAAATATATCCTTCATTTATATCCACATAAAATAAATATTTCCTTATCATATGAATCAATAATTAATTATTCACAAATAATATTACAAAATCACATTTATGACAACCAGGCCGTTCCCATGAAAGAGGGGGCTTTCTAATAAGGATTTCTCCTTACTGGCGCGCAATTAGATGACCAAACCTCTCCTTAGACAGAACTTTCTAGACATTGCCAATAATGTTATCTAATAATATTATTCAAATAATATGAATTATTGATCTGATAATGGAAAATACTGTGCAGCAACAATTATTGAAACAACAATAATATAAAATATCAATGCAACAATTATTGAATCAATAAAATAAAATATTGAACAATAACTACTGTAACAATTATTGAGTAGTGCCTTCCTTCGTAAGAATCAATAATTCTAAAATACGGTGCAATTCGTGTGCTACTGTGCAATCACGCGTATTACTGTATTTTAACCACCGGGTATTCCAACAGTGTTAACGGTAACAACTATACCGTTAATTATAAACAACTTATACTTGTCGTTTTCTTCATCCAATCGCTTTCCGTTATGGGGCTCACATAAGGCTGCGCCGTCGTACGAATATTCCCCGACAACAAGAATATTCCACGACCAAACGAATATTCACCGACCAAAAATGAATATTTTATAACCACTTGCTTATTTTGCAAAATTTGCACATTTCACCCATAACCAAAGTATTATATCAAATTAGCCCCTTATTATTCACAATAATATTTAGAGAAAATTTGATTTTATTCATTAATAAGTTGGGGTCTTACAACCTCCCCTCCTTATAAAATTTCGTCCTCGAAATTGACGTACGTACCTGATGTTTCAAAAAGGTGAGGATACCTCGCTTTCATTTCTGATTCCAACTCCCAGGTCATTTCTTCAATAGTATGGTTTCTCCACAAAACCTTAACTTGTGGTATAACCTTCGTGCGTAGGACATGCTCTTTCCTATCCAAGATCTTAACAGGTACCTCCTCGTACGTTAAATCTTCAGCTATCTCGTCTGGTTCTAACTCAATAATGTGGTTCGGGTCTTTAACATATTTACGAAGCATAGATATGTGAAAAACATTATGAACACGAGACATGCTTGGAGGTAATGCGAGTCTATATGCCACATTTCCTATTCGCTCAAGAATCTCAAATGGACCAACAAATCTTGGATTGAGCTTTCCTCTCTTCCCAAATCTTGTAACTCCCTTCCATGGTGTAACACGTAATAATACATGATCCCCAATATTAAATTCCACGTCCTTCCGATGAAGATCCGCATAACTCTTTTGTCGATCCTGTGTCGTTTGTATACGTTGTCGAATCGTTTGGATCTTCTCTGTAGTAATGCGTACCAACTCTGGTCCCAACAATGTTGCTTCACCCACCTCGTCCCAGCATACTGGAGAACGACATTTTCTTCCATACAATGCCTCGAATGGAGCCACACCTATGCTCGCCTGATAACCGTTGTTGTAGGAGAATTCCACCAATGGTAGGTACTTATCCCAACTCCCTTTGAGATCTAGGACACAAAGTCTTAATAGATCTTCAAGAGTTTGAATAGTCCTCTCTGATTGTCCGTCCGTTTGAGGATGGTATGCCGAACTGAATCGTAAATCCGTGCCCATAGCTTTCTGCAAGCTAACCCAAAATCGTGAAGTGAATCTTGGGTCACGATCCGAAACTATGGATACTGGCATGCCATGCAATCTCACAATCTCGTTCACGTACATACTAGCAAGACGTTCAAGGGAATAAGTCTCACGTATCGGCAAGAAATGAGCGGACTTGGTTAATCTATCAACAATAACCCAAATCGCATCTATACCTTGAGAAACCTTGGGAAGACCCGTAACAAAATCCATAGTAATGTGTTCCCACTTCCATTTTGGAATCTCAAGTGGTTGCAATGGACCCTTTGGCACTTGATGCTCCGCTTTTACACGTTGACAAGTTAAACATCTCGAGATAAACTCCGCGATCTCTCTTTTCATATTGCTCCACCAAAATGTATGTCGAAGATCGTGATACATTTTGGTACTCCCAAGATGGATTGCAAACGGTGTGTTGTGTGCCTCCATCATTATTCTATGCTTTAAGTCAAAATCGTTAGGAACACAAAGTCTGGAGTTGACTCGAAGTATTCATTCTTCATCGATTCTTGCTTCTGGAATAGCACCTTCTTGCACTTTCTTCTTCATACGCATCAGCTCCATGTCCGTAGCTTGAGCAGCTTTAACTTTATCGATTAAAGTCGGTTCTACTCGTATATTTGATATCATCATGTGGGTACTTGGAGCCTTCATCTCTACCTCCATCCTTTGTAAGTCATATAAAATGGGCCTTTGTGTTAACAACATTGCACTCGTACCCGCATATGATCTTCTACTCAATGCGTCAGCTACTACGTTTGTTTTTCTAGGATGATATTGGATGGTATGATCGTAATCTTTCAACAGCTCGAGCCAACGTCACTGCCGCATGTTGAGTTCCTTTTGGGTGAAGAAATATTTGAGGCTTTTATGATCTGTATAGATCTCCACTTTCTCCCCATACAGGTAGTGTCTCCAGATCTTCAACGCAAAAACGACTGCTGCCAACTCCAAATCATGAGTAAGATAATTCCTCTCATATTCTTTGAGTTGTCGTGAGGCATAGGCTATGACTTTCCCATGTTGCATGAGAACACATCCTAACCCTTTGCTTGAAGCATCGCTGTAGATAACAAATCCATCCGAACCAGATGGTATTGTCAGAACAGGTGCCGAAATGAGTCTCCTCTTGAGTTCTTGGAAACTCTTCTCGCATTCCTCACTCCATACGAATTTTATATCTTTCCGAGTCAGCTGAGTTAACGGAGTAGCGATTCGAGAAAATCCTTCCACAAATCTCCGATAATAACAAGTTAAGCCCAGAAAGCTACGTACTTCGATTACTGACTTAGGTTGCTCTCAACTGTGACTCATATCCCAATCTTGGATAGCACGTCACAATGACACCTATCAGTGTACTACCACACGAATATGGTATCCCCTACGGAGAGTCTGGCTTCAATGCATTCCACAAAGGAAGTCACCAGATAGAGGCTTGGTTATCAACTTCTATAGTTGGGTTTTTAACTCCTGAAGTTCAATAGGAGCTATTCGATATGAGATTTTAGAAATGGGTTTTGTACCGGATTCAAAGTCAATAAAGAATTCAACTTCACGTTCTGGGGGTAGACCAGGAAGTTCTTCAGGAAATACATCGGGAAATTCTCTAACAATAGAAATATTATTCAAATCTGACTTGTCTTTGTTCAAATCCATTACATGGGCTAAGAAAGCTTGACATCCGTTTTTTAATAAACGAATAGCTTTGTGGCTCGATATGACAGTGACTGATTTTAGTGGTTTAGTAGTTTGAATTCGTATGACAGGTTGGTTAGGAATATGAAAACTAACAACCTTACGAAAACAATCAATTTTAGCATGATGAGTGGTTAACCAATCAATTCCTAAAATCACATCAAAAGCAAGTATCTTTAAAGAGATAAGATCAACAGGTAATGTGATAGTACCAACTTGGATCATGCAAGATTTATAAACTGTAGATGTAACGAAAGTTTCACCCAACGGAGTTTCAACAGATAAGTTAAAGTCCAATTTCTCCGGAGTCAAGTTTAAACGTTGAGCACAAGCAGGAGAGATAAAAGAATGGGTAGAACCGGTATCTAGTAAAGTATAAACTTCGCAAGAATTCAAGATTAGCTTACCCGTGATCACCTCGTTCGGGTTTCTCGCGTTTTGGCCAGTAACGACAAACGCCCTTCCAGGAACCGCTGATTTCGACTTATCCGGGACAGCTTTTGGAGTCACCATCCCGCTGAACTTTGTTTTGCTACAGAACATTCTCGAGCTATATGACCCTCCTTTCCACAGTTATAACATACCTTAGATTGTTGTGGGCAGTTTGGGCTGATATGTCCCTCTTTCCCACATTTGTAACATACGACCGGTGGTCGTTCTCCTCCCCTAGAAACAGTTGATGTTTGTGCTGACGTCTTCACGTTATCATTGTTGTACCTTCTCTTCTTGAAATCTCCTCCCGACTCGCTCCTTCTATTATCACGACCACGATTACCACCAGAGTGGTTACCGCTTTTGTCCGAATGTTTTCCTCCCTGCTGGTTTTCATTGCTTCGATGACCACCGCCACCGTCATGTTGTTTTGTTCCAGTCTAATAAACTCTACCTCCTTCATATGACGAATACTTTCAGGAAAGTACTTGTCATTGAACAGTTTTTGAAATGTTTCCCAGGACATGTTGAGTGCGTCAGGCTGGGTACGCTTCACAGACTCCCACCAGTAGTCTGCCTCACCGCAGAACATAAAGGTGGCGAATGGAACCTTCTGTTCCTCCGTGCATCCCAAGACATCGAATATCTTGGTAATTTGCTTGACCCACGTTTCCGCCATGATCGGATCCGGCTTTCCCTTAAATTTTGGTGGTCCCAATTCTTTGAACTGCTTAGCTGTGACAAACCGCGCGTTATCATTTCCACCCGTATTATGCACACGAGTCTCCCTCGTCTGATTTTGCATGAACTGCAAAAAGCTCCTAAACATTCCATCATTCATCGTTTGCTCGGTAACGTTGTTTACAGGAGGAATATTGCCTTCCTGTTGCACGTTCCCCTGGGTGGTGATCAAAGGTGTCTCCACGGTCTGATTTACTCCATTATTAACGTTCTCAGCTGCCATTCTTAAATACTGCCATAAAACAAGGGTTAATAGTCATGTCATATATTATCCCTATACTCTGACCGACCAAATAAACACCAAATAAACTTAGTCAAGTCATACTAGTGAAGGAATTCCCCGTCTCTCCCCTCCTAGTTCTTGTCTCACATCTCAGCCAGGGATCATATCCCTAAGCTCTGATACCAACTGTGACGCCCCCAAAATAGGTATACAACACCCATTCTGAGTCGCCAAATATATGGTACAGAAAGCAAACTACAACTTCAATAATACAATTGTCGTGCAAAATACGACAACACATACTGTGAGTTTAAATACAAATATTGTCTTCTGGACAATATCCACACTCAAATAAATCCTCATTACAATTATTCAAACACTATTTTACAGAAATAGTGAGGACTGCTAAAACATCTTTCTAGAACCATCACTCCATACCCCGACTAGATCCTGCTATGTTCTCACCTCCTGAGAAGAAAAATGGAACAAAAAAGAAAAGGGTGAGCTCAACTAGCCCAGTAAAGAATATTATGACTAAGATAATATACAAACAAATTATCGTTAGTCTTCAACAGGGAAAAATCTGATAGAATATAATCGACAACAAGTTTTAGATCAACAACTGCAGCGGAAACAGCAAACCATTAGAAGAGTCAAGTAGAGAAAGAATTCTACTATCTTCTAAGATTTAAAAGTCCATCATCAATATTTTATCCCTGTAACATCAATTAATAATCATCTTTATCCAAATATTCATCTTTGCACTACAGGCCAAAGATATTCATTTGGATCACCTGTCAGTCATGTTCATCTCAACACCTGTTCATCTTTGCACTACAGGCCAAAGATATTCATCAAGTAATCATACATCTTTGCACTACAGGCCAAAGATATTTATTAATATCATCATTTAGGACTGAGGATGATGAAAAATATCTTAAAGAGAACGAATCCAATGAGACAGAAGGACAAATAGTAGGGATTCGTATAACAGTTTATCCAAGATCAATAATACTTCATAATAATCAATTGTGAAGCAGAATTCAAAAATAAAGATCAAAACATGGATACAATCAAAGATAGTAACCATAATAGACATCTTGGACAAAAGGAAAAATTTTATTTTTCGGTGAATAGTGCCGTATTCGTGAATAGTGCCGTATACGTGAATAGTACCGTATACGTAAATAGTAACCCCGACACAAAAAGTTCCAAATTTGATAAAAACTCATATCAATATTTCAGCATAATGATATTGAAGAAAATAATATCATTTAAGAAGAAAATAATAACCCTTACCTCAAGATATCAGTACTTCTGGTCGGAATACCGGTATAAGGCTGAAAGAAACTTGCTCTGATGAATAGAAACTCTCAAAGTATCTAAATACTCACAAAATACACTCAATAATCTAGAGAGAGAAAGAGAGAAAACTTGTTTCTGGTGTGATTTTCAATTCTAACTTAGCCCTCTATTTATAGGAAAATTTTAGTAGGTTTGACCTGCAACCTGATGGCTTTACCTGCTACTATTCCCACCCACCACATTTGAAATATAATTCAGCACATTTCTTCACCAACCACAAGTGGGGCCCACCAATTCTAGAATTTTCCATCAAAATGATAAACTCCGAAAATTCAACAATTTCTGAACCAGTCATCTTGTAAAATTCATAATAAATCATACGTTCATTTTTAACGGTTCAAAATTTGTGGTCATATACTCAACTTATATATGTATAACATATCCAAAAATTACCACGATCCAACGGTCGGATTAAAAATTATAACCTCCGCAAAATATCTCAAAAACCCTGATTTTTAATACCTCCATTCCGATAAAAATACTGATAAAACACCTCAACATTAACTCCTTCATTTTTAACCACAAAAATATATCCCTCATTTATATCCACATAAAATAAATATTTCCTTATCATATGAATCAATAATTAATTATTCACAAATAATATTACAGAATCACATTTATGACAACCAGGCCGTTCCCATGAAAGAGGGGGCTTTCTAATAAGGATTTCTCCTTACTGGCGCGCAATTAGATGACCAAACCTCTCCTTAGATAGAATTTTCTAGACATTGCCAATAATGTTATCTAATAATATTATTCAAATAATATGAATTATTGATCTGATAATGGAAAATACTGTGCAGCAACAATTATTGAAACAACAATAATATAAAATATCAATGCAACAATTATTGAATCAATAAAATAAAATATTGAACAATAACTACTGTAACAATTATTGAGTAGTGCCTTCCTTCGTAAGAATCAATAATTCTAAAATACGGTGCAATTCATGTGCTACTGTGCAACCACGCGTATTACTGTATTTTAACCACCGGGTATTCCAACAGTGTTAACGGTAACAACTATACCGTTAATTATAAACAACTTATACTTGTCGTTTTCTTTATCCAATCGCTTTCCGTTATGGGGCCCACATAAGGCTGCGCCGTCGTACGAATATTTCCCGACAACAAGAATATTCCACGACCAAACGAATATTCACCGACCAAAAATGAATATTTTATAACCACTTGCTTATTTTGCAAAATTTACACATTTCACCCATAACCAAAGTATTATATCAAATTAGCCCCTTATTATTCACAATAATATTTAGAGAAAATTTGATTTTATTCATTAATAAGTTGGGGTCTTACAAATGTTATTTGGGTTATTGTTGATAGATTAACTAAGTCTGCTCATTTCTTGCCGATACGGGAGACTTATTCCCTTGAACGTCTTGGTCGTATGTACGTAAATGAGATTGTGAGATTGCATGGCATGCCAGTATCCATAGTTTTAGATCGTAACCCAAGATTCACTTCACGATTTTGGGTTAGCTTGCAAAAAGCTATGGGCACGGATTTACGATTCAGCTCGGCATACTATCCTCAAACGGACGGACAATCAGAGAGGACTATTCAAACTCTTGAAGATCTATTAAGACTCTGTGTCTTAGACTTCAAAGGGAGTTGGGATAAGTATTTACCATTGGTGGAGTTCTCTTACAACAACAGTTATCAAGAAAGTATAGGGGTGGCTCCATTTGAAGCATTATATGGACGAAAGTGTCACTCTCTAATATGTTGGGATGAGGTGGGTGAAGCAACATTGGTGAGACCCGAATTGGTACGTATTACTACAAAAAAGATCCAAATGATTCGACAACGTATACAAACGGCACAAGATCGACAAAAAAGTTATGCGGATCTTCATCGAAAGGATGTGAAATTTAGTATTGGGGATCATGTATTGTTACGAGTTGCTCCATGGAAGGGAGTTACAAGATTTGGAAAAAGCAGAAAGCTCAATCCACGATTTAATGGTCCATTTCAAATTCTTGATCTAGTAGAAAATGTGGCCTATAGACTAGCGTTACCTCCAAGTATGTCTCGTGTTCATAATATTTTTTACATATCCGTGCTTCGTAAATATGTGAAAAACCTGAACCACGTTATTGAGTTAGAACCGGACGAGATAGCCGAAGACTTAACGTATGAAGAGGTACCTGTCAAGATCTTGGATAGAAAGGAGCATGTCCTACGCACAATGATCATACCACAAGTTAAAGTTTTGTGGAGGAACCATGCTATAAAGGAAATGACCTAGAAGTTAGAAACGGAAATGAAAGCAAGGTATCCTCACCTTTTCGAAACAGCAGGTACGTACGTTAATTTCGAGGACGAAATTTCATAAGGAGGGGAGGTTGTAAGACCCCAACTTATTATAAATGAAATTTAATTTTCCCTATTTATTATTTTGAAATAGTAAGGGTTGATTTGATTAATGTGGTTAGTTATGGGTGAAATGCGTAAATATTTCAAGTAAGCAAGTGGTTATAAAATATTCATTGTTGTCGGGGAATATTCGTTTGGTCGTGGAATATTCTTACTGTCGGGGAATATTCGTTCGACGGCGCAGCCTTGTGTGGGCCCCATAACGAAAAATAATTGGATGAAGAAAACGATAAGTATAAGTGGTTTATAAATAACGGCGTAGTTGTTACCGTTAATACTGTTGAAATACTCGGTGGTTAAAACACAGTAGGACACAGTATTGCACCAATTATTGATTCTTACGTAAGAAAGCACTACTCAATAATTGTTACAGTAATCACTGTTTAATATTTTATTTTATTGATTCAATAATTGCTACGTTGATATTTTATATTACTGTTGTTTCAATAATTGTCACTACACAGTATTTTCCATTATCGGAGTAATAATTCATATTATCTGAATAATATTATTAGATAACATTATTGGCAATGTCTAGAAAGTTCTGTCTAAGAAGAGGTTTGGTCACCTAATTGCGCGCCAGTAAGGAGAGATCCTTATTGGAAAGCCCCCTCTTTCCTGAGAACTGCCTGGTTGTCAGTATTGTGATTCTGTAATATTATTTGTGAATAATTAATTATTAATTTATATAATGAGAAAAATATTCATTGTATGTGGATATAGATGGAGAAAATTTTTAATGTAACAATTGTTAAAAATTAATATTTTATCTTTTTCTGATAAAAATTTATTTAAATATATTATTATATTATAATAATATAATAATAGTGATATTTTTACAATGAATGTGGGATATATAAATAAATGAGGAGGAAAAGTATTTTTGTTACTAAAAATATTTAAAACATGTTTTTTATGTTTGTGGACCCCATTTATTGACTGAAATTTGAATATAGCCTGTAAAATCGTCCGTTTGTGAATTTCGGTCAATTTCTGTTTGAAATTTGGAAAAATTTTCTTCTGTAAAGTTGTAGAGAATGAAATTTTCTATAAAAAAAACATGAGGTTTGAATTTTTCTGATAAAAGGACTATTTATTATGAATTATTGAAGTTTCGAAATAATTGATTTTTGAAGTTTTAAATAATTTTTAAAAGAAAAATGTTTTTTTCATTTGTGGGCATGTGTTAAATGGTTGAAATCAGTTGGTAAGGTGTGCGTAGGAATTTAATTTATAAATATTATTATTTTATTAAATTTTTTACTTTGGTGTTCTAAGCATTTTCTTATAAATAGGGTGCTTAGGTTAGAATTGAAAATCACACCAGAAACTAAAGTTTTCTCTCTCTATATTATCGAACGTATTCTTGTGAGTATTTTGATACTTTGAGTGTTGTTATACGGTGCAAGTTCCTTCAGCACTATATCCAGTATTTCAGTCAGAAGTACTGTCTTTTCGAGGTAAGGGATGTTATTTTTTTATAAATGATATTATTTATTTCAATATCATTATGTCAAAATATTGATCTGAATTTTTTATTAAATTTAGAACTTTTTGTGTCGGAATTACTATTCACGTATACGACACTATTCACGTATACAGTACTATTCACGAATACGACACTATTCACCGAAAAATTAAATTTTTATTTTTTTATCCAAGATATCTATTATAGATACTAGCTTTGATTGTATCCATGTTTTGATCATTCTTAAATTTTACTTCACTATGATTATTTATGAAGTATTTTTGAACTCGGATTGTTTAAAGTACGAATCCTTAATATTTGTTCTTTTGTTTCACTGGATTTGTTTTTTTTAAAATATTTTTCATCATCCTCAGTCCTAAACGATGATATAACTGAATATCTTTGGCATGTAGTGCAAAGATGAATGATTTTCTGATGAATATCTTTGGCCCGTAGTGCAAAGATGAACAGGTGTTTAGATGAACATGACCAACTGATGAATATATTTGGCCTGTAGTGCAAAGATGAACATTTGATTCCGGATATATATATTGATTGATGTTACAGGGATAAAATATCGATGATGGACTTTTAAATTCATAGATGATAGCAGATTTCATTCTCTACTTAACTCTTCTAATGAATTATTATTTTCGTTGCGAATATTGATTTAAAACTTGTTGTCTATTGTATTCTATCAGATTTTTTTCCTGTTGAAGACTAACGATAATTTGTTCTATATTATCTTAGTCATAATATTCTTTACTGGGCTAGTTGAGCTCACCCTTTTCATTTTTGTTCCATTTTTCTTCTCAGGAGGCGAGAATGTAGCAAGTACTAGTCGGGGTATGGAATGATGGTTCTAGAAAGTTGTTTAGTAGTCCTCACCATTTTTGTAAAATAATGTATCAATAATTGTAATGAGGACTTATTTGGGTGTGAATATTGTCTAGATAACAATATTTGTATTTAAACTCATAGTTATGTGTTGTATTAATAAAGTTGTAGTTGTTTCTGTACCATGTTATTGACAACTCAAAATGGGTGATGTATACCTGTTTTGGGAGCGTCACAGACAGGGCTATGGAGGTACTTATAAAGCAGAGACAAGATATAGCCGAACAGATATTTTGGATGGCGGAGTTAAGAGACGAAGCGTCAGTTATGTTCAATCCGAAGAGCATGGGCACAGGAGAGGAAAGGAGCCTGCCCATTCGGGCCGTGAATCTCGGGGCCAACCTCATGAACGAAAAAGGTCAAGAAGCCATACTCCCCAAAGATCGAAGAGGGCACACCACCCTGTCGGTTCTAAGGAGCAGGGTCGAAGCAGACAGAGAGGCAATTCCAAAGAATATACTCTCGAGAATATAAAGAAGGCACTCTTCCTTGTTTATTCTCGTCACAGCGACAGAATACAGCGACGAAGCAGATCCAGAAGTCGCACACTCGAGGGTCCACTGAGGGCACACCACTCTGTGGACGCTCATCGTCAGAAAAGTCCCCCGAGGGTTGGGAGTTCATTTGATAAAGGCCGACCTACTCAGAAGAGGATGGAGTCGCCGGAGAAAGAGGCCTCATCTCAGCTAGAAGGAATGGAATACCTGGTTAAGAAGCTAAAAGAGCTTCGGAAACAGCTTGCCGAAGTCCAACAGGTGAAAGATACTTCGGGAAAGAAGGCTTCCCCTTTTTTCGCGGAGATTCTTAAGGAGAAAGCTGACCCCACCAAAAAGTTGGCCCACATGGAAAGCTATGACGGATCTGGAGATCCTTATGACCACAGTCAGGCGTTCGACAGACTGATGGACTACTTTGACTTTAGTGATGCAGCTAAGTATCACACCTTTGTTACGACGCTCCGGAGAGACGCCAGGCAGTGGATGGGGACGTTGCCTTCAGACTCAGTTTCATCGTGGACAGATTTATGCAGTAAATTCCATGCTCGTTTCGGGAGCAACAAGAGGAGGGGTAAACTAACCAGCTCATTGTCTCAGGTTCGACAATATTCGAATGAGTCTTAGAGCCAATACGTCAAGAGATTCCGAGAAGCAGTTGGCCAAGTGACCGACCTTAATGATCTTCAAGCAGTGGGTTTATTTCAGAACGGGCTGGACTTGGTGAAGTCAGAGAAATTGGTGAAGAAGTTGATGTTTCACCATCCGAAGAGTCTCGCGGAAGCTTTCGATAAGGCGGAAGGCTACATAGTGGTAGAAGAGGCTACGAACAGCCTGAAGCGTCCTTCTTCAGACCGGATAAAACTGACGGAGGTAAGAAGAAAAATGAAGGGAACAACGATTGCTACGATGGAGGGTCGAAGAAGTATAATAACAACTGGAGACAGAGAGGAGGTCGTTCACCCGCTCCTACCCAGAAAGTGAATAGGACGTACACTCAACTAAATACTGATAGGGCTGTCATCTTGGATCAGATCAAAAATCAACCTATCTATGAACCACCTCGAGACAACCTTAAGCCCGGAGCAGGTAATTCTCGTAAATATTGTGACTATCATCAGGTTTCGGGTCACGATACAAATGACTGTGCTAGTCTGAAGGACTTCATCGACAGGAAGGTTCAAGGGGTTGCCCTAGTTCAATATGTTGCGGCCAAAATAACTTAGCAGGCCCAGCAGAGAGATAGAGAACCTGTTCAGGTTGCTCAACTTGCACTGACAGCTCCTGGACAGCCAACAAGGCACGTGGTAGACGTCATCACTGGGGGAGCTTTTGGCAAACTGGTTGGAAAGAAGCGTCGAAGTTACCTTGATTTGGTCATGTCGGTGGCGGGTACCCTCCCGAGGATTGACAGACCTTATTCGGGTACAGTAATCTCCTTCACTGATAAGAATTACCCTTCGGAAGTCATCGAACCACATGAGGGATCATTGGTGATAACGACACAAGTAGGTTCGGTGGACGTGAAGAGAATGATGATCGATAACGGGTCTTCTGTGGATATTCTCTATGCCCACGCTTATCAGAGGATGCATCTGGATGGGCGGAAGATGGATGTTGGGCAGGAGGCTTCCTTATACGGCTTCAACAACGATCCAGTCAAAGTGACAGGGACTATTGAGCTACCGGTTATCTTCGGCATAGCTCCCCAACAGGTAGAAATAACTTGTAAATTTTATGTTGTGTATGTAAATTCTGCCTACAATGCTATTTTAGGGAGGCCTACTTTGACTGCTCTACAAGCTGTGACCTCTATTCCTCACTTCAAAATCAAATTTCCTACGACCCATGGGGTTGAAGAGGTCGCTGGGGATTTAGATTTGGCCAGACGATGCTATAGAAATGCAGTGATTACTTCGGGAGTAGGGGTGTCGAAGCAGAAACTGACAATGGCGATAGAGATCGAGCCCTTCACCGAAAGCAGTTTAGAACCATTAGTCATGCCAGCAGAAGAGACAGAGGAGTTCGAGCTCATCCCGGGCAAGAGAGACAGGACTGTAAAGATAGGTTCGGGTCTGTCGGAGCCTCTCTAGACGAACTTTATGGAGCTTTTACGCTGTTATGCTGATATCTTTGCATGGGAGCCTCAGGATATGCCAGGAGTGAGTCAAAAGATTGCTGAGCATCGGCTAGAGGTAGATCCAACCAAAAAACCAGTTCGGCAGAAGAGGCGAATGTTTGCACTAGAGCGCCAACGGATCATTGATGAGGAGATTGCAAAGCTGTTGGCTGCAGACTTCATTTTTGAGATCGACTACCCAGAGTGGATGGCAAATGTGGTGATGGTCCAAAAGCAGAATGGAAAATGACGGGTCTACATCGACTACACGGATCTGAACAAAGCCTACCCAAAGGACTTCTATCCTTTACCCCACATCGATCAGCTCATCGATGCGACTTCGGGATATGCATTATTGAGCTTCATGGATGCTTTCTCTGGTTACCATCAAATCTCCATGTGTAAAAAGGATATACCGAAGACGGCGTTCATTACGCATTGTTCGGTGTATGCCTACAAGAAGATGACCTTCGGACTGATCAATCTTGGAGCCACGTACCAAAGAATGATGAACTTCATCTTCAGTCGTCAGCTGGGTAGAAACATGGAGGTGTATATAGATGACATGATTGTTAAAAGCATGCTTGTACAGAAGCATTTGGACGATTTAGAAGAATGCTTTCAGACAGTTCGTCATCACAACTTGAGGCTAAATCCTACCAAGTGCACCTTCGGTTTGGGAGCCGGCAAGTTTCTGGGTTATCTTGTCAGTCAGAGAGGAATTGAAGCCAACCCTGAGAAGATCCAGGCAATCTTGAACATGAAGAGTCCTCAATCATTTAAAGATGTTCAACGTCTGACTGGAAGGATTGTAACTCTGAGGAAATTTATGTACAAGTCGACATAAAGGTGTTTGCCATTTTTTGACACATTGAAAGGGCCGAAGAATGCGAAGACGTTCCAGTGGACTTCGGAATGCGAGGACGCTTTCCAGAGTATAAAGACCTATTTGTCTTCGGTGCCTTTGTTGATGAAGCCCGCTCCTGCTGAGCCCTTGTATTTGTACTTAGCAACTAGTTCGTTGGCAGTGGGAGCAGTTTTGGTGCCAGAAGTTGGGGGTAAGCAGCACTCGATTTACTATGTAAGCCATGTCCTTCGGGATGCTAAAACAAGGTACCCGAATATTGAAAAGTTTGCCTTTCCTTTGATGATAGCAAGTAGAAAGTTTAGACAATATTTTCAGGGCAGGTTATTAGTAGTATACACAGATCAGCCTTTGAAGAAAATTATGGGCAAACCCGAAGTTTCGGGGAGATTAGCTGCATGGACGATGGAGTTGTCCCAATTTTTTACTGAATATCATCCCCGAACAGCTATTAAGGGGCAGGCCTTGGCTAATTTTGTGGTTGAGTGTTTGTTTTCTAAAGCAGATGATGTTGTGACTGACGAAGGATCAGGTAGAGCAGTTGTAGTTCTCCAACAGCAGAAGCAGAACTCGTGGACGCTGTATGCAGATGGGTCTTCTACTTCGGACGTCAGTGGAGCAGGGATTATCTTGACGAGTCTAGAGGGATTCAAAGTACAGCAAGGCATCAGATTCGGGTTCAGGGCAACGAACAACGAGGCAGAGCATGAGGCGGTGCTAGCAGGGTTACAACTGACTAAGAGTCTTGAAGTGCAGAGAATAGTCATATTTAGTGATTCTCAGTTGGTAGTCAAGCAAGTCTTAGGGGAATATGAAGCTCGAGGTCAGAGAATGGTCAAGTACTTGGCAGAACTAAAAGATCGGCTTCAGTATTTCCAGTCGTACGAGTTTCAAGGAGTCGGGCGTGACGATAATTTCATTGCCGATGCACTCTCAAAGCTAGCCACTGCGGATGCTAACATTTTTGATGGGTCCGTTTACTTGGAAATTTTGCAGCATCCTAGTGTTCAACATGAATCGGTAATGTGCATTGATCGCTCCAATTGCTGGTTGACTCCATATTTGGAGTATCTGGCAGATTGCGTCTTACCTTCGGATCAGAAGCTGGCCAAAAAAATCAAATATAAGAGTGCTAACTTCGTTCTGATAGATAGGGATCTTTTTCGAAGGGCCTTTTCGTCTCCATTGCTGAAATGTTTGACTCCGTCCGAAGCTGAATATGCTCTTCGAGAAGTTCACGAGGGCATCTGTGGCGACTATATGGCTGCTAAGTCATTAGCCTACAAAGTACTTCGTCAGGGGTACTACTGGCCTACAATCTTCAAGGAAGCTACGGAGTACGTCAAGAAGTGTCAACTTAACAGTTCGATCCCACATCAGCCACCAGAAGAGCTATACTTGATCTTATCTCCTATACCTTTTGCTGTCTGGGGGGTTGATATACTGGGTCCATTATCGAAAGCTAAAGGTCAGGTCGGTTTTGTTATAGTTGCCATCGATTATATGACCAAATGGGTAGAGGCGAAGCCACTTAGGTTGATAACGGAACAAGAATGCTTGAAGTTCATGAAGGAGTCGGTAGTGTTTCGTTTCGGCATTCCTAAGGTGGTGATATCGGACAACAGACGTCAGTTTGTGGGATGGAAATTTGAAGCATTCCTGAAGGAACTAGGGATTCAGCACAAAAAGACTTCAGTAGCTCATCCACAGTCGAACGAGCAGGTCAAAGTGACCAATAGAACGCTGCTGAATGGGATCAAGCGAAGACTGGATGAAGCTAAGGGAAGATGGCCAGAAGAGCTGCTCAGCGTGTTATGGGCTTATCGGACTACACCAAGGACTACAATGGGGGATTCACCTTTTAGACTGGCCTATAGTACTGATGCCTTAGTCCCAGTTGAAATTGGTTCTCCAAGTCTTCGGGTCAATCAATTCAAAGAGATTTACAACGAAGAAGGGCTGAAGGTCAATCTGGATTTGCTCGAAGAAGTCAGGGAAATAGCTTTGATCAGTTTGGCGGCCTATCAACGAAGAGTGGCTAAGCATTACAATAAGGGGGTAAAGCTTCGAAGATTTGAAGTGGGAGATTTTATTCTCCGAGAAGTCAAAGCATCTAAGCCTCAGGACTTGGGAAAACTGATGCCAAACTGGGAAGGACCATATGAAGTTGTTAAAGTACCGAAGCTGGGAACTTATCGGTTGAGGGCATTGGATGGATCGGAGATCAAGAATACTTGGTATGCTTGCAGGCTTCGGAAGTTTTTTCAGTAAATACAGTGTCAGTACTCCGGAAGTCTGTAAATATTTGAATCATCATCAATAAAAGATCCTTTTCTCCAACTTGTCTTCTGTTCATTGATATCTAAGCCCTATGGTGTAAGGAGGTTCGGGTGGACTCGATGACCATTCGATGGTAGCCTTTTCGGCAAGTGGTCCTTATGAATTTGTCAGGCCCTTCATGGTAGGTAAACTTCATCGGTGTAAGGAGGTTCGGGTGGACTTGCTGACCATTTGATGGTAGCCTTTTCGACAGGTGGTCTATACGAATTTGTCAGGCCCTTCGTGGTAGGCGAATTTCATCGGTGTAAGGAGGTTCGGGTGGACTCGCTGACCATTCGATGGTAGCCTTTTCGGCAGGTGGTCCTTATGAATTTGTCAGGCCCTTCGTGGTAGACAAACGTCATCATGTGAGTTTGTTAGGCCCTTCATGGTAAACAAATTCTTGATGAAGTAGATCTACCTCACACTTCGGTAATGAATATTTTTTTTACAGAAATTCTATAACTAAAGGAAAAAGAAGATCATCTTCAGGCGCCAGCTTCATCTTCAGAGGAGTCCAGAAGGGCATGATCTACCTTGGCAGAGACAAATTTTGCTTTGTCCTTGCTTCGGCATTCATCATATCCATCCGAAAACATCTGAACGATTTCTTCGTTCAATTCGACTGATTTTCGGTATTCTTGCTGAATTTCTTTTTGAAGCTCTTCAAAAAGAGGTGGACCTATATCTTTCGGGACGCGAAGCTCCCGAAGCTCCTCTTTGAACTTCGCTTGGTCCTTTGCTCGTTCCTTCATGATTCGGGACTCTTTAGCTTCGAGCTCATTTACTTGTAGCGCCAAACTCTTGTTGGTCCTCACAAGCGTATCGTTCTTTTGAATGAGGATTTCGTTCCTCTGCATCAAGTCTATATTCATGTCGGTGGTGGCTCGGTGATTGTCCTCAACTGTTCGGTGAGTGGCTTCGTCTGCCTTCATTTTCTCCTTCAACTTATTCATATCTTTTTGTAGGCACTCGATGTTGTAGAGAGCGGTACCGTGGTCACTTCTCTCATTATTCAAGGCCGACTTCAGAATGGTGTTCTCTCGTCGGGCTGCATCTTCTTCGGCCTCAACTTCTTTATATCTGGGGAGAAGCCTCCCGAAGACAGCATTTGTCTGCAGACATTCAAAGATAATAAGTTAATTGCTGATTACATAATTTTAAATATCCAGATTAAACAACTAACCCGCCTTAGCATGGTAGCTCATGCCTTCCTCGATTAAATCCCCAATCGAGCTATTTCCGAACCGATGGTCATCGGTCTCCCTGACAAAGGAGTCGAACAGTTGAAAGGGAAAGTTTGCATTAAACTTCGGCCATACGGTAGGTGATGACATGGCTTCGCGCCTGAAGGCTGATGGGGATGGTTGTGTTGGGGAGAGCACGGGAGGTTCGACGCAAGGAGGAGATTGAGTATGTGAATCGATAGGAGGTGGAGGTTGAACAGGATTAGGCCCTGCAGGTAGTGGTGGCTGATCCTCCGAAGGCTGTTTCCTTTTGCGAGATAGAATTGAAGCCTCAGTTTGTTCTTCATTTTCGTCATCAGAAACAAAAATTTCCACAAGAGTGGGGACCCGGAGCTCAACGGCAGATAAAGGCGTTATCTTAGTTTTCCTCTTCTTGATGCGAAGAGCTTGCATCCGTTCGTTTGCAGGCATATCGATCAAACTTGCTGCAGAAGTGGGTTGAGATTCTTGAGGGTTTGACCTGACTTTTCGACTAGCCCTCTTCTTTCTTCGAGGTTGGCTAGGTTCCTCTTCAGCGACGAAGTCTGCAGATTGGTTCTCGACATCTTAGTTCTCGGAGGCCGAAGGTTCCTCAGGGGGGACTTCGGCGGAAGGCGACGGAGGATTACTGGAGAGATACCTGTCCAGATCCTTTTGATCGATCGAAGTCGGTTTGATAAGAGACACTGTAGGGACAAAGAATCAATTTAGACATTACTAGTATAAATCAATAAACTATACGTTGGTATAAGTCAAAACTCATATTTGTGGTCATACAACCACGCTTGCTTGCTTAAGAGTCCGAAACTCCATTCCTTCAGAGGTATCTTCTTTATAATACGCGTCATTTCTCTTATACGCTCCTCGGATATGTCTCCGAAGTCTGCAGAGACGCGATCAGAAGTAGTCCAGCCCGGAATGGAGGAGATTTTGGGCCCGTTGATGAAGAACCATCTATTGTGCCATCCTCGGTTGCTTGAAGGAGTGTCCATTAGAGGCCACTTCTCGATTTTGGCATTGGGCTTAGGGGCTATTTTACTCAGCACCTTGAAGCCTTTTTCCCGAGACTTCCCAATTGAGAAGAGGGTAAAGAAAGAATCAACAGTGGGAGGGACTCCTATCTCGTAATAGAAGGCTATGTAGGCCAGTATATGGATATATGAATTCGGCACCAATTGGGCGAACCCAACTCCAACAAACCCTAGAAAGGTAATCAAGAAGGCATGAAGGGGAAACCTTACTCTCTTCTCCAGAAACGTTATCGGGACGGCGGTCCAACCGTTGGGGCGCTGGTACATTCTTTTATGGGATGCTGTGATCCTTACCCTGTGGGTATCCGGTATCTGATAGCGAGTTCGAATATTACGAAGCTTGACCTCAGTAACGGTGGAGGGGGTGTTAGCGTGATGAAAATCTTCCTCATTCTTAAAAAATTCGGAGGGGTTGGGAAGTGGTTTAAGAGACGGAGCTTTCTTACTCGGACTAGCAGTTTGGGGGTTTGAGCTCGCAACCTCTTTGCCAGGGCTTGGGTTGGGAGGAACAGCGGTAATGGGGGTTACACGAAGTGGGGAACTCTTATCAGAACTTTGAGACGCCATTGTTGAGAATTTACTGAGAAGAGAAAGAAATTTGAAGAAGAGAGAAGCCTAGAGCTCGAAAGGGCGTCTGAAATTCAAATTAACAAGTAAAGTTATCAATTTGGGGAAAATTACCTTTTATACTGACGGTTGCACGATTCACGAATGCGACACAATTAATTACAAGCAATGATGTTGAATTGGAAGAGGTAGCGTCCGGTTCTGGGTTTAATTCTTTGACCGGACTGGGCTTTTTTATTAGGATTCTGGTTCTTATCTATTCTGATGATTGGGTTACATCGTTTGGGCCTCAGTAAGTTTCTTTATTGGTTATCATTTCAATCTTTACCGTTCCTTTATCATGGGCCTATGTTATTAATAGTCTTTCATTAAACCCCTGTTTAATAAAAGACTGGGGGGGGGGGGCAAAGTTGAGCCATGATATTTTTCGTATTAGGCCGGACCGAATGGGCTCCTCCTTTGGACCTTGATATCTTCTATGTTGGACGGGGTCGATCGGGCCCATTTCTTGTGTTACGCTTGTTGTGTATTAAATGTATTGGGCCTATAATTTGGGCTGACCCATTGGATCAATAATATCTACTTTTGGAGTTTTAACCGGTAATGATGAAAGAATGTGACAGTTGACTGCCTCATCTGTAAATCATAAATGTGGATGAGATGACAGTCGGCCGGCGGTGGAAAACAGTGGCCAAAGGTAGTGGGTGGACATCATGGAGTCGGCTGAGATCATCAGAGATAGGGGGTTGTGTCAGTGAGTAATGGGTGACACGATAAATCGGGTTTGAAGAATATATGGGGGAGGGATCACACAATCAAAAGGTAACAACACTTAACCAAATTATTATCTCTCTCTAGACACTAGATATTTTTCCTCTATTGTTAACCTTATGATCGCCTGTACTGATTCTCACGCCGGAGCTATCCCCCGACGATCAGGCCGTCAAACTTTTGGTGTTGACTTGTTGAACTGTACAAGATCAGAGCGTCTTACGTGATTGGGACGTGGCAGAAGATCTTGACGTTAACACAAGCTATTCATGCTTCATCTTCCTCTCCGAATTATGTGAGTTTGGTGGTGAATGAATGTAAGGATTTGGTTGCTTCTATAGTCGATTGTCGCTTCTATTTTATTAGGAAGTCAGCGAATTATGTTGCACATCTCTTAGCTCGTGCTTCGGATTTTATGTCTGATGTCCAAGAACGGGGCTCTATTCCTGCATCTTTTATTTGTAATGCTCTAAGCTTTGATCTCCAGTTATGAAATTCAATTTTTTCTAAAAAAAAATAAAGAATAATTGTGCTAAAAAAAGTTTAAGTTTAAATAACATTGAATGAACAAATTTACATGACTAACTCATTTATAAGATACAATTGTGCTAAGTTAGAAAACAGGTTAGCAAAAACATAACAAATTCATAATTTGGACACAATAGAAACTTAACTCATTCAAAGTCTTCCACCGAGACCCTAATTTTGGCGGACACAGGGGCAGTGTCGCCGTCAACTACTCAACTGCATCTGGCCTGCTCTGGCCATGGCAGCGACAAAACCATCGACGATCAGGCGATTGTGATGGCGCAACAGAAGAGAAATCGGAAAGGACGGACTAAAACCCAGTCATGTAAGCCAAAACTCACCGAGACAAACAGGATGGCTTGCTTTTATTTTATATTGATATAATACTCTATTAGTTTAGACTTGACTAAACTTCCAATGATTGCTCAATTACCCAAAAATATTATACTATTAATCACAAAAAAAATAAGTAGTAGGAGTAGTATTTACGTTAGCCAGTGTATATTGTCTTCCAAAAAATGTGGGCCCAAAACAAACAAATGGATAAAGCAAGACGAAAAGAAAGGGCTTTCGCGGGCCCTCCCAACTTCCCGACCCTTCTCTCTTAACCACCAAAATCCGGGCCTCCACTTGGCTATTAATCCTTCGGTTCGACTTTGCCGAGTCACTTCTCTCACTTGTACGATTCCTGTCTATACTTCTCCCACTCCCCTTTCCTTCCATCCCTTCTATTTCTCTCTCATCGCTCCTCTCCTTGTCTGAACTTTACACAGGAGTAGTAATCGCTCAGAGTCTCCATCAAAATTGGTTTGACCAAATGATCAGATGTTCCTCATCTTCGGGTCCGATCTTTTATGCTTTGGTCTTTGTTTTTAATATCTCGATATATACTCTACTTTTGTGTTGTTTCTTAATCATTTTTATTTTTTTTATATGTGCTGTTGTATCCTGGAATTGAATTAAGTTTTATATGATGTTAATTATGTTATTTATTCGGTTTTAGTTTAGCTTATATACAAGCTTTGTTAAAAGGACTTTCGTTTCATTTTTATTTATTTATTTTATTGCAAACAGAAGTAGAGTGCATGTTAGCCATAAACTTAATTTGATTTATGTTTTCATTTTTTTAATGTAAATTAGTTCTTACAAGTAAAGATGAGTTATTGGGTTTTAGTATGGGAAGTTGGTTTATTGCAAAGTGCAAACCAGCTCATAAGAGTACTACTCCCACTTTCAATTAGGAAATTTAACAAAACATCTCCCCTATTCTATGATGTATCATAGATACTGTGCATGTTCATGCAATTTTTCATTTCTACTGCTATTTCTGGTTCACATTAATAATTTTCTTTGTTGAGCTCTTATATTTTGTTATTTAGTTGTACAAATTTTGCACTTCTATGTTTGACGTATTCTTCTGATTATTGCTATGTAATCTTTAAGATTTTAGCTTGCCAATGTAGAATTCATTACACTTCAGTGTAGAAGCACTCATCTCTTATATCAGTTTTATGTAGACAATAGCAAACCTTGGTGATTTTTTGAGGGAGAAGCCAGCGTTCACCTTGCAATATTGTTAATCCATGGGTGGAGCTTGTTCTAGGAAGCGAGACCAACAGGTCAATGAAGACATTGTACACAGAGGAGTTAGCAAAAGTGGAAGTTCAAAATGGCTGGGAACCTCAATTTCTCGTGCTTCTATAGATATTAAACAAGGAAATGGAAAATGCCCATCTCTCATGGAACTATGCATTTATAAAATATGTGAAGTATGTGGATACCTTTATCAAGGCCGTATATGGAAGCAAAATGATTACAGTCATGTGGACTCATACATTCTGTTTTGATTTGTAACAGGACATCAATCATTATAGTACCTTCTCTATGCTGCCAAGGGATATTAGTCAGCAGATAATCAATGAATTGGTCTGTTCCCAGTGTCTAACTGATGCTAGTCTTGAAGCGTTTCGAGATTGTGCTCTCCAGGTATCTCTGCTGTTGCTTTTATTGGCAAAGTTAGACTCTTTAGCTTCTGTAATGACTATTAATGCTAGTCAAATGCTTTTAATATTTTGTGGTGACACAGAATTAAGAGGCATCCATCTGTGTGTTTTTCAGGATCTTGACTTTGGAGAATATCCAGGATTAGATGACAGCTGGATGAATGTTGTCTCTTCGCAGGGGGCATCTTTACTTTCTGTTGATCTTTCTGGTTCTGATGTTACTGATTCAGGGCTAATCAGTCTCAAAGATTGCGAAAACCTCCAGAACTTGAATTTTAATTACTGTGACCAGATTTCAGACCATGGACTGGGATGCATCAGTGGTATATTTTTTTGTTATCTCCAGCCCACCAAACTTCAGTACTGTGCTATCTTAATACCAAATCCTTGAGTCCTTATTAAATGGATTTGTGACTCCGTGGATGTGTTTGTGGGTGTGTATGCATGTGTCAGTATGTGTTTTCCTGGGTTTATTGGAATTTACCATGACGTGCACGAGTTATCGAACAAGTTATCTTCAGTGATGCAGAGATTATGAATAGAGTGCGGGAATGATCTGAACACAACTAATTCCAGGACTAGCCTACAATTCAAAATTTCCAAGCAAAGTAAATTACTCTAATATGTTTTCATTCCTATAATAGCTGAATGAACTCCAGTGTCTTGTTTGAAACTTGATATCCTATCCAAGTACTGAAACTTGTAATATTTTATGCCACGAGTAAACTAGGAAACTTAATCACATTTCTCATATATTTATTATCATCTGTAATACTTGAAACAACTTTTGTTCCCTAAGCTAGTTTCATTTTGGAAGTTTTTGCAGGAGTGGAGCACATATGAATCATTGTTCTTGAAAGGAGTTGTGTCTGCTTTTATAATTACAGCTCATCAAATTTGTTTATAGAAAAGTTCACTAGCTTTAATTACCTGATGATTCTCTTCAACTGTAGTTTATGGAAAGTTGGAAACTGTGGTACTGATTACAGAAATTGAATATGGAAAAGTTGGTGTGGGTAATATAGAGATTTCTCTGCTATCGTTATTTTATAGGAATACACATATAGCTGTCAACATAAATTTGAAGCACAATCATCTATGGTAATAATTTGGTTCAAGAAAGATTTCCTTGGATTTTACAAGTTTCTTCTATCCATCTTTGTAAACTTTTAGTTTTAGCTTTTTAACTTTTTGGTAAGTTGTAGCTGAGAGTTGAATGACTAGGGAGAACAGAACAAAATTCACTCTGAAGATTTACTTGGCTCGCTCAAGATTTTTTCACTGTAATGTACTGATATCTAAAAATTGTGGGCCCATGATTTTACATTTTCCTTGAGAATTGTAGCAATCAAAGCATCGTTTTTTGGGCGTATTTTCATTCTACTCAATATTTCTCTTTAGACTTTCCCTGGCTCACTAAATACACTTGAACTAGCATGCAAACTTTTTCAAAGTTTCAGGGTATTTCTCTTCTCAGTGTGTGATTTTGATACACTCTTTCAGGTCTCTCCAACTTGACAACTTTGAATTTAAGAAGAAATAGCCGTATCACAGCTCAAGGAATGAGCGTCTTTTCTGGCTTAGTTAATTTATTGAAATTGGACCTGGAAAGATGTCCAGGAATTCATGGTGGGCTTGTTCATCTCGAAGGTTTGTTCTTGTCTTGTACTATTGCTGAGTGGTTAGTTTCTTCAACCATGTGCATGTGTATCGCACTTACATATTTGAAAAAAGTTTTTAAAGCTTCCTTAAACTTATATTATTCTTGATATTTCTTAGATTTACCATATCTGATTGTGGAGTAACTCCAAAGTATCATTTATGTAAACACTTGAAGTTTCATGCAGGAGGAATTTTGTTAAGAGAGATAGAGGTGGTGATTCACCAATTACTTTTTGTATTAAGTATACATTCCTTCATGAGATACTTCTCATAATTAAGTTGATTGGTGAACGTCATCACCATTGTGGAGACGGAGAAAGGACTTATATGGGATTGTGTTATCTTTATTTTATGTGAAGATAGGGAGATACAGGAGAGGGGCCAATTAACGTGGATCCACCATTCAGTTTCTATATAAAATTATTTTGCAAAAACAATTATTATATATTGAGAAGTAACTTTGGATAAAGAAAGAGTTCGACTTCCATTTTCACTGGATTAACACATTGAAGTCTTGTCTACACATTAAGCTCTGAAAAGTTAATTGTTAGGTTTTTCCTTTCTTTTTGATATTTCCTCATATATATATATATATGTATATGTATATGAAAGGTAATCCTTACATTTTACGTTTCAGTAGTTTATATCTCTACTTCAATGTTTGGCAGGCCTGTCAAAGCTCGAGTCCCTTAATATCAACTGTTGCAATTGCATCACAGATGCTGATATGAAGCCTCTTGCAGGTAGCTCAGTTTGCTCTGGGGAGTATTCACCTTTCAATTCAAGAGTTTGATTCATGTTACAGAAACTCTAGAGACACTGGAAGCATTTACATGTTTCTGCTTATTACCATTAAAAAAATTTGTTCATTCTTTACTAAGACGATCATGGAGCATTCTTTCTTATGTTTTCATTTAATTATATCACTCAAAATTTTCTTTTATTTATTACTTATTGTTTGTAGTACCAATGGGAGGGCACTTTATATAAGTCACTATTTTATTAAAGAGCACCTAGGATGCTTTCTTTTAATGCTAAAAGCTTCATTGCATTATTTTATTGTGGGTGTCACGAAGCATTCTGATATTTCCAGTTCATCAAGTAATTGGTTTGTATACCAGTTTGAATTTTCCAATTGTTAATAGCCCTTATTTAAATATATGTAAATCGCCATAAATTATGGAAGTAGTACACCTCTATAGCGGAATTAATTATAATGAGGTTGGAGTTGGGAGTCTAGTAGAAACTTCTTTTGGAGTTCTTGTTCTTTTTCACTATTTTAGTGGCAATGGTCATGTAATAACCTCAAATGTATTAATATGTGTTTCTATTGTGCTAAAAGTCTAGTCTTGTCAATCACTGTATTATTTGTTTGGACTTTGAATTATGTTTCAGGACTTGCAAGCTTGAAAGCATTACAAATTTCCTCCAGTAAGGTTACAAATTACGGTGTGACTTTCTTGAAAGGTACTTGGCTTTTGGTTTGTCCTTCCTTTTCACATAATTTATTATTACTACTACGTCAAAGTATGAATATTCCCAGAGTCGTGGCTATGCCACATTTTGCAATTTCTGCACGTTGAGCAGATGTTGAGAGTTTCTACTTTGAATCTATATTTATCCTTATTCCGTCTGCGAAATTCATTTTGTTTTCTTTCTTTTCTTACACCTTTTTGAAGCACAATTACATACACATTCTCTCTCTTGAATCATGTATGTAACCAAAAGGGTATATATCTCATCTGTGGTAATTTAATAATTATGTAACGGTAAAGAACAGGTAAGGCTCTTCTAGTTTGTTTAACACTTGTTGTGGTGATTAATTGGATTAGTTTAGCCTATCTATGGTTAGGAGATATTTTTGTGTCTTGGACAATAAATTTTTCTCAGTGATATATTGTGGAATTCCTTATCTTGTTGATCACTGGAGAAAAAGTGGCAGTTCTATATGCATTTATTGAAAATTTCTGTTATGGAAGCTGTTGCTAGGAGTATTTATCTCCACTTTAGGGGTACTTATTTCCTCCATTTGTTCGCACTGTTATCAGTAACATTATCTGGACTGGAGCCATTACATCTTCACCCTTCCTAAGTCCTTTTTCCATCATCTTACCTGAATCAATGAAAGTAATGAATGAGAAATTCTTGATTTCTTCTTTCCTTTATATGATTGCAGTAGTCTCCTTGGTTTGTCCCCGGGAATACAAGGGATTATATACCACTAATTGATTCCATTATCTAGCTTCGTCTTACGATCTTATTTATGTGGTTGCAGCTCTGAACAAGCTTACTCTACTGAACATGGAGGGTTGCCCTGTTACTGCAGCATGCTTAGATTCTCTTTCAGGTTCATATTATGTTTGGGTTTCCTACTGATAGTTGTAGTCTCTAATGTAGAAGTCAAGTTTCTTCTGACAAACTCCTGTACTAAAACTGAATATTTTGTTTCATAAATGGAATTGAGATTGACCCTCATGGAGCAAACATGAACATTTAACATTTTGTACTTTGAATGCACTGTAAAGAAGGAAGCAGATAAAATTATCATCTTTAGTGGATAAAATCATCTTCTTTAGAGTCAAGTTTCTTCTGACAAAACTTCTTTACTAAAACTGAATATTTGGTTGCATAAATGGAATGGAGATTGATCATCATGGAGCAAACATAAACATTTAGCATTTTGTACTTCAAATGTACTGTAAGAAGGAAGTGGATTAAATCATCTTCTTTAGATTTTAATATTCCTTGGGGTGCAATGTTAAAATTCATCTAACATGACCAAATTTTAAATTGTTGAAATAGAGTAAAACAATAAGAATGTTGAAAAATTATCTTCTTTAGATTTTAATATTCTTTGGGATGCTGTTAAAATTCATCTGACATGATCAAATTTTAAATAGTTGGGATGGAGTAAAACAATAAAAATGTTGAAAAAAATGATCTACTGTGAGATAACTAGACTTAGCATTTTCCATAGTTTTTTTCGAGTACAAATCTCTCCTGATGTTATTCATGCATACTATATTTGATTAAGTCACCATTTTAAATATATCTCTTCCCACACCCCATTTTTGATAAACAATTAAAATTTTCTGTCTTCATGTAGCTCTTACTACCCTGTTATATGTGAACTTAAGCAGATGTAATTTGACTGATGATGGGTGTGAGAAGTTTTCAAGTAAGTCATCACCATCCCTGTGTCATTGAAACAGTGGTATAGGTTACCCATATTGCTGTTACTTTTACATTTAGTTTGATGTTAATTTTCTCTTTGCCATGCGCATGTAGGGCTAGAAACTCTGAAGGTATTAAACTTGGGCTTTAATGAGATATCAGATGCTGTTTTGGTACACCTGAGAGGTCGGTCTTTCATAACCTGTTCCTTCTAATGTTTATGCTTGTGAACAGATAGGTTCCGGGATAGGTGTGTATAATTTTTTCTCCATGTATGCGAGGGTTTTTCAACAAGCTTATGATTGAGAAATTGACTTTCTGTTTAGTTGAGCGTGGACAAGATGGAAGACGTGTTATCTTTGTTAATAAATACTATATCATAAGTTCAAGTTTCATGTGTATATGCAATAACTTTTTCCTAAAGAGGTTAATCTTATACACGCACGCGCGCGCACAAACATATATTCTTATTTGTCTTGATTCAAGCAGGTTTAACTCAGTTGGAGAGCCTGAACCTCGACTCCTGTAGGATTGGTGATGAAGGGCTGGTTAATTTGACAGGTTACTTTATTTCAAGGCTATTGTCTTTGTGCACATTAGTTAGAGAGCTCGTCAATTAGAAGTCATAGAAACATGTTTTTTCAACATTCATTTGTATCATGTGAAAACATTACCAGAATGGCTGTACTTCTTTCATTTTCTATTTGGAGGATGTCTTGTCATCCTTATTCTTTTGTGTATTCTCTTCTTTCGAATGATTTCTTCCTTTTTATCTATAGAAGCATTTTGTTTTTCATCTTAATATACTATTTAGTCTATGCTACTCTAGCTCTATGTGCCTGTCTCTGTATGGTCCTCAAGTAGTGCTGATTTTTTATAAATGTCACTTGGTTTTTTAGGCCTTCAGCATTTGAAATGTTTGGAGTTGTCTGATACTGAAGTCGGAAGCAATGGACTGCATCATCTCTCTGGTTAGACATATACTCTATAGATTAATTGAATAATGGTATCATTTAATGATGATTGATGCATCTACTCTCTATTTATATGAAGTTGGTGTAGATACTTAAACTACTTAAAATTTTACTCATCCCAGTGTACGTGAAGTTGGATTACGACATTACGTGTTAGTTGCTGAAGTGGTAACGTGTTCAAATTTTTTTTAAACTGCGAATCTGAGGACATAAATTCTCAAGTTCTTAAATTCATCCATGATTATGGTGATTGATTGTAGGGGCGAAGGAATAATTTTATATATAGGCAATAATTGAAGTGTTTGTTAACTTGTGATGTCCAGAATTGGAACTCTCAATTTGATCAATTCATGTGACAGTTAAACGTATGTCGCGCCACAAGAAAAGGATAATTTTGTATTAGAAGTGAAACTAGCGCATAGTTGTCATGGCATCGCCTAGGCGACAACTAGACGCTTAGGCGTCTTGACGCTAGAGAAAAACAAAACAACGCCTTGGATGCTGAGCCGCCAAGGCTTACCCCTTGGTAGCTGGCCCAAGTTAAGTGATTAAGTCATTTTGTACCCATGACACATCATAACGGACTAGCTATATGATATAATTTTTATTATTTATTAGACTTGTAATGTGTGATGATTGTTGACTTTGTCGATCTTTTATTCTCTACGTAGTATTTGTTAACTTGTTCTACTAGTTTTCAATGTCAAAGTGTTTTATTTTTGAATTTTAATTGTGGAGTATTCATATAATTGTGCTTTTAGTTGTATTCCATAATGTTAGATATTATGTATTGAGTTTTAATGTCTATAAAATTTTAATGTCGAATATGTTTTTGAAGTAAAATAAATAATGTATAAATTGTACATTGTTAACGACTTGTCGCCTTATGGACGCCATAGCGGGCGCCTTATCGCCTAGGCTTCCTGGCGGTCAACTACCGCTGCGTCTCACCGTGGCGCCGTGACAACTATGAACTAGCGTAGCAAAGCTGATATGGGTTTGGACTTTCTATGTTAATTAATATATTAATTCCATCCATAATTATAAAAGGTAAGTAAAGGATATCTTCGGATTCTCGGAAGCCATGTTGGTCTCATATTTATGTTGGACTTGAAGTATTATACACCTTTTAGACAGACACATCTGTTGTTTATTGGGTACCCATGTCCGTTTCTGGTCTCTCTTTGGGATGCTTATCCCTTTGGAATTCCCCTGTGAAATGTTTTATCTTAATCCAGCAAGTCCATGAACACTTATTGATCTTCTACCTAATTTTTTACGTTTGTGCTTATCTTCTAGGGTTGATTAATCTGGTGAGTTTGAATCTTTCATTCACTGTTGTTACTGATGGTGGCTTAAGAAAGTTGTCCGAATTATCATCTCTGAAGTCTCTTAATCTTGATGCTCGCCAAATTACGGATGCTGGACTTGCAGCTCTTACAAGTAAGTCGCATCCTCTATGCAAACATTAATCTATAGCATTCAACCTATGTTGCTTGAATGCTATTGACGGGTGAAATGCAGTGTAACAGTGACCTATCTTTCTGTTTTTAATGCTTGCAGATGAGATGAACTTAGGACTATGCATTTATATATGCCATTTACCTTTCATATGTAGGCCCATCCCCTATACGAGCAAACTTCGTTGTGGCAATCATCACCTGTTCCAGAATTCTTGTGATGGCTGAAATCATTATAAATGTTGAATGCAGTCATCTCTCTTTCTTGCTAATATATCATATATACAATTCAGACAAAAGAGTTACTTCGTAAATGGATAGTTGATGGTTATATGGCATTTAATTTACTGGTGTCATTAATGAAAATACTCAGAGACTAGTGAAGTATAGGAAAGCGTTGTCCTGAACTTTAGCTGGTCCATAGATTGTCATATTTCTATGTTATAGCTTCTTAGAAGTGGAAAAAATGCTCCCACGATGAGACCTATTTGCATGCATTAATGTTTTCAGTCGGATTGCCAAAAGATAATCATGAAGTGGGATTTGCCATTTTAGAACATGAAATTCTGATGCCAATATAATGAAATAAATCAAAAAAATAATGCTACATCATTCCAAATTAGATACTATAAGATGCTTTTTAATGAGGCTATTAAATTAATGCACTCTGAATAACTTCATACTTAAATTAAGCCTGATTCCTTTTACTACATTCAGGCAAAAAAATTGTTTAAGAATTCAGCCTTTGCCCGACCATAAAGTTGAAACAGTCTTTCCCTTGCATTCATAGGTGATAACTGATAAAGTATGTGAGTTATGTTATAGGTCATATTACTGGGCAAAGCTTGATGACATAAATCCTATCCCTGGACTGCAGAGAAGGATGTGTCACTGGCATGTTGCAATAGTGGGCTGAAAACATTTGACTAGGATATCTCATATCTTCGTGGGATTCTATAAGATATGTATTTTACCAGAACAATTAGTTCAACTTTTGGCGACATTTGTTGCGTCTATTCTTTTGTTACTAGTTAGTTATGCCTTCATTTTTCCCAGGCCGGAGAAGGGTTTATACTGCTCGTCTTTGTTTGATATGTGTTCATTCAGTACCATTTGTTGTGTCCATTCTTTTGTTAGTTTCCTTGAGAAACATTATTATCTAAAGTAATTTATCGTTCTCCACCTTCTCCAACAAATTTTGCACAAGTTATAGAAATCCAACATTGATACATTGTTATCAATTTATTAGATGTGATAGGTTTATGTTGCCATAGGATTGAGTATATTTATCTCAGTTATACAATTAGTGACTTGTCTGAAACTATACTCCCAACTCCCCTTCTTAAAAATTGTTCTTCACTCAACTTTGTGTTTTGGCACTTCATCCATAATTTTCCTTTTTGCTGCTTCTACATAATATGAAAGTTCTATTTATCTGTGTTTCCAGGTTTGACTGGTTTGACTCACTTGGATCTTTTTTGTGCTCGTATAACGGATTCGGGCACAAACTATTTGCGCAGTATGTACATTCAACACTCTGAGGCATTATTGTCAGTACTTTAATATTCCACTCTTTATATATAGTTATCTCCATTAACATGTGTTGTGCAATATAACTGAACCCTTTGGCAGCATTTAGTAGAACTCAAATTCTTAAAAGTTGCACACTTATCATAAATAACATGTATTGAAACTAGTAATGTTTTTCTTTCACATTTTTCGTGTGATTATTCAGGTTTTAAGAATATGCGGTCCCTAGAAATTTGTGGTGGAGGATTAACCGATGCTGGTGTGAAGAACATCAAAGACCTTTCATCTTTGACACTGTTGAATATTTCCCAAAACAACCTCCTCACAGATAGAACGTTGGAACTGATTTCCGGTATATCTTAACATCTTATGAATAGTTGTACTCTTTCTTTTGTCTGCTCATCAGGAATAATGCATCCATGTTATACCTGAGGTTGGTACTTGTGGACTATTTCAAAACCGCTAGCTGAGCAGCACCTATGGAAATTCCTTACTTGAGACCTGAATGAATGAATCCCGTCTGTAGTCCGAGTCATAACGGATATTTTGGTCTTATTAGATTTTGTAAACTGATAGGTAGGCACCATTAAATGGATTGGGAATTACAAAATTTATGGCTCCTTGTTAGATGAGTTTTGCACCCCAGGTTCAAATGCCATTTGGTAGATTGACATAGGGCAAAGCTTCTAGAAGATCGTGTAGCCTGATTGGTGGGGACTGAATGGATTGGGAAGTGAATTATATGGCCCCTTGTAGCGGCTTTGATGTCCTCCAGTTTTCTAGTGGAGGACAGCAAAGCTGAGTTGTGGAAAACAGAGTTCTCTAGTTAACAATTAGATTTATTCGACAAATTAGTACGGATAACATTTCTTTCATTTCGTTCCAACTGAATGCTTCATTTTCAAATAAGTGCAGGGTTGACAGAATTGGTCTCTCTGAATGTGTCAAACTCTCGTATTAGCAATGCCGGGTTGCAGCACCTGAAGCCACTCAAGAATTTGAAATCACTGACCTTGCAATCCTGCAAGGTGACTGCAAATGATATAAAGAAGCTTCAGTCAAGTGACCTCCCGAATCTGGTAAACTTTCGGCCCAAATAAAAATCCGGTGCAAGCTATTGTATGTAAATAGCTAGTCAGCAATGAAGGACTGCTGTGTATAAGAAGAAGAATAAAGCAAGGCATTTGTTGAATTGGACATGGTAGAAGACTTGAAGATAACTTTCAATTTATTTCTTTCTTTGGGAGGCAGGAAATGTAGATAACTTCAATTGGCACTGTTTCTGAATGTGTTCCACAATGATTGTGGTAAATACATTTTTGTATATATTTGGTAGCCAGATGAGCTAACCAAAGAGTGCCAGATCATTGACTATTTGTGCTATTTGTTGTGCTATTTGTTGATTAGAACGTCAAAGTTAACATTTGCACACAATTAAGTAAAATCCTGAATATAATTGTCGGGATATGTTGTAAATTTTGATCAAATTGGCCAAGTGCAGAGCAATTTAACAACACAGTGTGAAGGTCTAAAAGTAAGTAAACAATTCAACAACACAGTATGAGAGTTTAGATGCAAGTAAACAACAAAAACTGAATGTAACGTAACGTAACAAGTTGTAAATCTATTAAAACTAGCTATTACAATAGTTAAATAAGCCGACGTACCATGCTAATTGTTGTAAAACTAAGCTAAATGTTATTGAAAAAAAAAAAGATTTTTGAAAAATAGACTTCTCCTATTTGTACAGTTGCTGGGAGGCTTCCACACCGACTTAATTGTTCACTTTGCTCGCTTTTGAAGGAACATAAATAAATGTATAACTGCTACTTTAAACACGTCTTCAACCATTTCTTTAATTTTCGGCATAGCTGAATGCCTTTATCGGAACACCATTAATTAACTCTAACACTCCACTGATATTAATTTTTTTGTGTCAAATGAAGTGATACTAAAACTAAGCTAAATAACATATCACAAAATATCTATATAATAAAACAGAGCTCATTTTGAATTTTTTATTTGACAAAACATAAAGACGGTTCAGATTCTTCCAACTTAATCTAATGACTCACATAAAAAAATTCCCGCTCAAATTAAATTCACCCTAGACTATAATAATAGTAATAGTAATAACAATAACAATAATAGTAATAATAATAATAAGTGTTGATCTAATTTTTTCACATATTAAAATTGATTCTCTCTCTCCTCCCTCCTCATTTTTTTTTTATTTTTAAACTTTGTGTAAAAAAAATATACTCTTCTTCTTATTTTTATTTATTTGTTTTATATTGACATTTTGAATTCAATATGAAATATCTCTAAATTCAAAATTATTATAAATTAATTAATTTTAGACAATATAATTACCAAAATTATAAACTTTACTATTTTTTTTTATCTAAATGGTACTAATAAGTGTATGATTTATCTAATTAAAATGAAATATATCTCAAATTGATTTAAACAAATCAAACTTGATCTTATATTTTCAACAAAAAATATAAATTTAAAAATATTTTCAAAATTTCTTTATTTGTCTTTAAAAATACTAAGTTCAACTTTTAATAATAATCGTATAATGAAAAATTTGAAATTTTTTTTTGTTAAAAATATATGATCAATTTTGATTTGTTTAAATCAGTTTGAGATATATTTAATTTTTAATTAGATAAATCATATAGTTATTAGTACCATTTAGATAAAATAAAAGAGCAGTAAAATTTATAATTTTGATAATTATATTTCTAATATTAATTAATTAGTAATTGCCCGTGTCTGAAGGCACGGTGACATTAGACTAAATTGCAAATTTTATATTTTTATGTCATGTTTTTGTTAAATTGTTCCCTGAATTGTTTTTTAACATAGTTGTTCCTCATAGATGCGTTTTAACATAGTTGTTCCTCATAGATGCGTTAGTTATGTAAATGTGTTCTTCTAATGCTTCCTAAATTTTTTAACACAAATGTATGAGGAACATTTGTGTTAAAAAATTTAGGAAACATTAGAGGAACACATTTGCATAACTAACGCATCTATGAGGAACAATTATGTTAAAAAAAAATTCAAGGAACAATTTAGCAAAAACATGACATAAAAATATAAAATTTGCAATTTAGTCTAATGTCACCGTGCCTTTAGGCATGAACAATTACTAGTAATCATTACCTAACGTAATGATGACACATCATTTGGCACAGGGACAAATTTTAATTAATTTTTTTTGTTAAAGTTGAATAAAAAAAATTTGAACTGAACATAATATTTTTGTAAAATATTGTGTATACTTCAAAAATTTCACCCAGAAATTTTTTGTACATGTATTTAAAATCAATTTATAAATTTTTTTTATCCCCTCCAAGTTTAATTTTTCTATTAATCTGTCCTATGAGTTTATTAATTTATACATTTAATTTGTCCTTATACCTATATAAAAAAAATCCAGCAAAGACTGTATATACCCCTGTTTTAAAAACTAAAAATCTGAGATCCCTCACATTACCAGTTTATTTTATGTGCTCAGAAATAGTAAACATTTTGTTGTTTGTATTCATAGAGAGTAAACAATTTGTTCGAGTTGAATTCCTTAAAAGCTACACGCTCATCCCCAATCTGCAGGGTCGGCCCGGTAGGCATACAGAGTTTTACACTAAACAGTTCGTGCTTCGATTCTGTTTGAATTCCTCAAGAACTATACCCTGATCCCCTCCCACTGGGCACCGGTCCACCGGACAAGAGATTATTAGTCTTTACCGAGTAGCCGAAGCCAGACATACATATACACTACACGTTGCCATTGCACTTGAATGTACCACCAACCCCCAGACAGTTATTTCTTGTTTATTTTCAACTCACAGAAAAAAAAATGGGGTACTCTACCGTATTTGCTACATAAGCAACCTTTCCACTATAAAAGAAAAAAAAATAGAAGAGTCCAATAAACTAGCAAGTACCTCGATCCATAAATATAGCCACTTTAACATAATCTACAACTAACATCATAGTTTACTTCAATATACTGAGGCTGAGTTACTTGTGTACCCCTTCACTTATTTGTGCGATTGCCAATCCCAAGGAATGAAATTCAATACATTCACTTTAAACATGGAATCTGATTTTGCTAAAGAGGGACAGGAGCGCATGTTAAGCTGCGCTTATTTAGTCTCCATTCATGTTTTCTCGTTCAATAACAAATTTGATATATCCAATTAATGCTTCAACTTAGGGTTGACAAACAGTATTGATTTTACCGTTACTGATTTTGTGGCTGATCAGCAACTCTGCATATGACTTTGCAATGAATAAAATAAAAACAGCCAGCATGATAACTCCAAAAGCCAAAACAAATATATAAAGAGGACTAGACTAACGGATCAAAAGTTTGATTTCTTCGTACTGCTATTTTCATTCTCAAAGCAGAGCAGGATACTAGAATTATTTTAACAAAAGATCCATTTTCTAGAAGAAATTCCTTCCAGCAATAAAGAACGAACATTTACTATTACTACTGTAAAGCATTTACCTTGCATAATATCTTGATTCACATGTTAGATCTACAAGTCTGCAAATCATTCACCAAGTAAATTACATTTCCTGCACTCAAAACTGCACCATACAGAAAAGAAAGAAAAAAGAAAAAAAAAACTGTGTAAGAAAGCTAGAGGGCATCATAGTGAAACATAGGGGATAAAGCCTTGCAGATAGCTTAACCTGACATTCAGTCCTCATGCGTATCAGTAATGACATGTGGCATGACATACTTTTCATAGGATATTATCCTATAATCGTAAATTTTGAATGTAGTTGGACGAAGATGTCATTCATGTACAAATGTCAGGCATAATATGCATGAGTAACAAGTGTCCGGCACAACCTAATTTTGGCTGGTGAACTGTTTTCTGGCTGTATCTATACTCGCAAAATAATAATAGTAAAAGAATACTGCGTTCCAAAAAACAGTCTCATTTACTAAAAAAATGAAGAAAGTTCCACAAAGAGAGTCCTCTCTTTTTTTTATTGATACTAGCATAAAAAGACACAATGTTTGTTATCATAATTTCATTATCATGCGGCACTATTAAACTAAGCTAAGAAATTTCAGGGTAAACATGGAACAAAAATATATCTTTAATATTTGTAAATAAGACTCAATTTATGGAACGGAGGGAGAGAGAGAGAGGTCACAATAAATAATTGAAGAAATGTACCTACATTTGGAATTTCCCAGCAAGCAAAGCATTTAAAGAACTTGTGTGCTGGCAACCCTTTGTCTCATCTCTGGGCTTGATCTGAACCTGAAGCTCCAACTGAAGGTGTAGTCGTGACACTGCTTGCTGACCCGTTTTCGACTGGTGGAGGCACACCCCATTTGCCTTCAGATTCAAGGGGTTCAAAGACATGGACTCCTCCATCTGACAGACCCAATGCAAACTGATTTGGTTCTTGTGGATGTGCAGCAATCACTAGTGGATGGATATTTGAATTGCTACAGAGAGATAAAATACTGATGTATTAAACTATGGTTATAATATGAGGCAGGATATGACTATTTATTCTAGTTCTGACTAGAAATTTTCAACTAATACAACAATTATGTTAAAATATTACAGTAGGAACTTAGCCGCCAGTTAGTATTCAACATACGAGTTTCTGATACCAAGTAAGAATTATCAATTAATTTCAAGTTATCTACGGGCATTTCAACTTAAAATATTCCTCAAAACTATTTGAAGATAGATGTCATTTTTACGACAGAACACAAGTTGAAAACCAAATATACTGAAAGTGCGAGAAAGTACCAAAAAAATCATTGAAACATATAACAGCCCAAGTACATGGCAGAAGTAAATTCCATTGACTAGAGATTTAGCTCGCTAGATATCAAGTTTAAAATTAAGCCAAGTACCTGACACTAGGTGATAGATAAGCCAAAGGATTAATACGACATCGCAAGCGGAGGTGTGCAGCACTGAATACGCACAAACTAGCATCCAAGAAACTGGCATATACCAGCTGACTATCGCATGAAAATGTTGCATGAGAAATAGGGGCAGAAGATTCTCGTGGGACCCACTGAAAAGAAAGGTTCACACATTGAAGTCTGAAGTACAGCTCTGATTACTATAACAAAGTGTACTTCAGTACTTGTATAATGAAGGTACCTGTTTTACACATTCTAGTTTTATTGTCTCATATATGGCAAGTTGAGTCTCATGTACAACCAGAAAGTGCATCTGGTCCTGATGAAATTGTACCCGAGTGTCGGACTGTGCTGTTGTAGTCCTCCCAGCTGGAACTTGCAGGTATCTGCTCTTCTGCTTTTCCCATCCATCAGAATTCCACACACAAAGCTGGAAAGAAGATTATGCCAGAAAGAGAAAGAGAGAAGTGTTTTCATTTAGCTCTGAATTTCTAGATGCAAGATGGTTCTGATGCAAATGCAATTTCTTAGTACCATTACAAATTTAATAGAAATAACTGCCCTTAAAAGATTTGCCAACCTGAGCATCTGCTCCAGAAGAAACTAGCACATTCAGTACATGAGAGAAAGCAAGGCCGGTGATTCTCTTAGAGTGGCCTTTAAGCTTGCTTTTGACCTGCAACAGGGAAACATCAATATATACCTTCAAAAAGAAGTGTTGGCTATGAGACCCAAAATTCTAATTATCATCTACAAACTTTTACTATCTAATGGGAACCTATATAATACCTCATCCACACGAACATTATATATTTGAATTGTGGAGTCATCCATGCCAATAGCAATGATATTGTTGTCCTGAGGATGGAAAGCAAGAAATGTAGCTGCAGGTGGCGGGGGCATGAATGTTGTCATTGTCTGCACTTTCCCAGAAGTGGGATTAATCAAATTAAGAGCAAGGAGACAACACAACAATTTAGGAGAAACTGTTCTTCATTAATGTGTTACCTTGAAAGTCATCATGTTGAATAAAGATATCTTTCCTCCTGATGCTGACATCACATAAGAATCATTTTTGGACAAAGCAAAGCATGGTACAGCATCCTCCGGGTTGGTGTCAGTCACGTCATTGGTCATCAGAATGCCGCTTGATGGTTGCCATAATTGAGGTGAAACACTGGCTGTAGCCTATACCACAAACCATCCACTTAAAATATGTGCTCATTTCAAATATTAAGAGGAAAACCATACAAGTAGATGAAACTTTTTTACATCATTTATACCTTGCCACTTGAATTTCTTTCACTTCTCTGCCATTTCCATAGAAGATGAATTGCATTTGATGCTAATGCCAATATAGCATTACCTGAATTTGTGTATATCAACCTTGATATCTGTAATGGCCAAGCAAGGAACCAAATGAGTAAGTTATATTCTAGTATGTTTCACCACTACATGACATACGTGCAAGAGTAACCAAAATAGCATCAAGTCCCTACACTATTAACTACCAGTTAAATTTTGACATGACTCATATCGTAAAAGGAAAGCAACCCATTGCATGAGGCTCCCGCCACTGAAGAGCCTAGGAAATGTTTTCTTCAGGCAGTCATGCTCCTGCAAGCACAGAGGCTGTTTCCAATGCGGACCCATAATGCGTGGACTATCAGGTTCCCTAGTCTTATTTTCCCCCCAAAATTAAGAGGACAGAAGTTATACATACCGCGTTTTTCCATTTCAGGAAGGTTCAGATGCACTCACCTTCCGATTTTATTAACTGGTAATTTTTTCTTTCTGTAATAAATTCAAAATGGTCCCACGGAACCGGAAGCCATGAACACACATAAGCCCATAAAATGAGCAAATCTAGCCATGCCCAAGTCACAACATCTAATAATTCCAATTATTGCAAGGAGTTGCTATGTTCATACCATGACATGCCCAGGCCTAGGCCATAAAATGTTCACACAACATTCAAGTTTGTCCGTCTTCGTAGAGCATGCAAAATTACTAGTAACAAGATAGGGAAACGGTTGGCAATGCGGACACATGCAATAACTCGATCTCATCAAGCATGGAAGCTTTGTTGAAGCAGGTAACAGTTCATATGCATGGAGAAGATATTTACTTCTTACACAAGAAACTTTCAAACATATCAGTAAAATATCCAAGTGAACAGATATTTGATGAAATAGGTGAGAAAACTAGCAAATGCAAATGGTAATTTTCAATATGGATGTTTAGTTTTTGATAAATCATGAAACAGAAACATTGATGATGGTGCACATATTCTTCTTATTCTTTTTCTTCTTTTTTTCAAGTATATTGGTGCATATCTTTAAGATAGGAGACTGTGAAATATACCTTAGTTACTCTCATGTTTTCAGGGAGCTTCAATGAGCGACACTGAGAAGGCTCATTAACTTCTATGAGTTTCCAAATCTTTGACTTGTCATTAGATTCTTCAGTTATTCTCGGCTTGATGTCCCCCAAATTTCTGGTTTCTCCATTCTAGTATAAGCAATAGCAAATTAATTAATATGTGCATATAGTATTACATTTATGGCATTATGGTCTATTTTGTGTAACAAACAAAGCTGAAATTAAAATAAAATAATCCTGTTAGACCAACAGATAATTAGGTAATTTTTTGCATGACATAGTTTTTTTCATTTGCTAGCAATAGAAAGCATATGTACAGTACAAACCATTCCAGAAATAGCAACAGCAGAGGCAACCCTATCTACAGGTCCTGAACTACTGGCAGCAGCTGCTGCCGCCGCAGCATTAGAAATTGTGTTAATTGAAGGCTGCATGAAATAAAAGGTATAAAAACACATGAGGCAGAGTTAATATATGCAGGGTGCAAGTATCAAATTCTACAAACCAGCTACCTTCACAGTTTCAGGACCTCTTGAAGCATCATAAGATAGATTTTCGAATGCACGTAATAAGCGAAGTCCATCAGAATTCGCTAAAATTTTGATCCCATTTTCATTGGTAGAGACGGCCAAAAGCGAGCCATCCTTGTTGAAGCGGATACGTGGACTTGCCTTGAACATAAAATAATAAAATATAAAAAAAACCTGAGACTTGAACATAAAATATAAAAATATAAAAACAACTGAGACTTGTCCATATATGTTTCAAAATGCTTTTCCCAGATTTCATGGCAAATGTTGTAAACTTACTGGAAGGCCTCCATCCCCATCAATACTTGTCAAAAGTTGAACATTATCCATATCCCAGAATTTAACAGAAAATTCGTCCCCAGCTGCTAAAAATCGGTTTTTAGTTGTATCAAATTGCACAACACCCAAAGAACGTTTCCGGAAGCCTAGATATGTCCTTTTTACAGCCCCCTCACTTTCATTCCATTCAACAATGTGTGATTCTCCATCTTTGCTGGTCCCACATGAGAAGAGCCTGCAAGTTCGCCCATCCCAGGAGCAGTAGACAAAAATCGAAAGGTGGAAAGAGGAAAAATTAGAGTCTGGTTATTTACCTAAAAATGAAAACACCAGTATTAACAAATTGAACTAGATGAACTAACCTTGTTCCATCAGCGCTGTAGGCCATTGTTGTGCACGACCGCCCAGGGGCATCATAATCAACTCGAGATCCCAAATTGTCATATAACCATGCCTTTATCTTTCCATCTAGAGCTGTTGAAAATATAAACTGAAAATAGAAAGGGATATTGCTCATCACGTGCAAATGTAGTCTGGGAGAAAACCTCTAGGGGGAATGTACTTAAAATATCACCATAAGCCAGGAATTGAACTAATGGAAAAGTACCTGAATGTTTTCTTTATAGTGAGGGCATACAGAATAGACAGGAGCTTCATGACCTTCAAAAGTGTATTGTTTTGCACCAGTTGTGGCATCCCAAACCTGAAATCATTAGTATCAGAAGGGAATCATGTAAATGATTCATTTTTTGGTTGCTAAGAGGTAAATTTGTTCGGCACCAAACCAACCTTAATGGTCTTGTCGTCCCCACAGGTTATCACACATAGCTGCTTATTGGGATGAGAGAATGAAAGATCATTTACTCCACCGATATGAGCATCAATCTATAATAAAATGAACCAGTCTCAGTTTCCAGCACATAGTAGCAAGCTCAAGTATTATGACAAAAAAGGGAAATGGAAAAAGGTAGAAGGGTTGGCCGACAAAGCAGTATGCGTACCTCCAAATGCTGCCTTATATCATCACCCCTGTGATGAGAATATATTTGAACAATGTGTCTTGAATATGCAACTCCTGTTTAAATGATGGAATGGACAAAACAGTGAATCCACAACTTCATTAAAATTGATAATTAACATTTATAAACAGGCTTACCAAACAAAGAACCATCTGGGCTCCAATTCACACGGTTAACAGAGACACCAGGATCTTTAACTAGAGCAGCCTGAATTTAATTAAAAACCCATTTAGTTTTCAGTTATTCTAATGGTTAAAGTAGTAGGCAAGAGTATGTTATACACAATACTTGGTTTCATATTTTACTAATCACAGAAGGCAGCAGACCTGCAGAGGCACTGAACATGCACCAAGATCCCAAACTTTGAAGTTTCTAAGAACCAGTCTTTCCCTGGAACCAATTTCCCATAATCCTATATCCCCCACATTGGTACCAACTGATGCAACATATTTGCAAATTTTAGAATGCCAAGGGCCGGTTAAAATAGACATAAAACCATATAACTTTAGAATATAAAAGTTCATAGAATAAGAGTGGATGCAGCTATAGAAAAAGCATACCTAGAAGTAAAGTCTGTTGAATTGGATGAAAATCCATGCTCATAGGAGATGAGCCCTGATTCAAAGTTCGTGCAACATTTTTGGGCAGGTCATCTGGTGCATTGAAAGCCTGACTATGACCGTGCCCAGGGAATGACACAGGCAATACATTAACGGGAAGATTTACCTGTATGTAGTATGAACACAAAGAAAATGATAGAAATATGAGGAAACAACATAATTTTAGTAGCATGAAATAGTGGTCAAGGAAAAAAAGATGCAATTGTAAAAAAATAAAGGAATGACATCAGAATAAACTAACCTCATCAGATATCCCCATGGGCCTTGTTCTTTTGGTTACATGATCTGAATCTCCAGATGGGTAATCTAAAGAAGGATTTGTTGACGGAGTCCTAGGATGCTTCAAAGCAGCTACACGATAAAGCAGCTCATTGTAAAAATGCAGCCAGGATGATATATGAGGCCTCAGATTGGCAAACCGCAAAGAGCAATGGAAACATAAAATTATTAAAAAAAACACCTGACATGGATGGACCACCAAGACCAATAGCTCCACCAGAAACCGCAGGATGGCCAACTGCAGGAGGATTAGACATCCAACCGGCAAGAGGAGTTGGAACTGGTGCTGCTGTAGGTTGGAATGGCTGCACACAAAAATTCAGAAACAAAAAGAAAATTACATAATTGTAATGAAACGGATTTTAGAAGTTTAAGAACAATGTGAAATACAAACCCCATGTGCACCAAGGGGAGGAAAAACTCCAGCTTTTGGTAAGGATCCAAGCAGTGGATTACTTGCAGGTGATGGAGCACGTGCACCATTTGGTTGTGCACATGAATGATCCACAAAAAGAGTTTTAATGTCTGGATTTGGCCTTGGATTTTTACAAAGTTGATGTTGCCAATTCAAGCTGCAAGAAGCAAAATGTCAGTTCTATCCATGTACTTAATAACTTGCCATAAATGTATTCAGATAAGTAGCCAACTCAAGCTATGCCCAGTGATAATATCAATAGTAGGTCATCTAAACTGAATACTCTAACAATATGTGAAGCATACATTCTATAGAATACAGCTAGAAGATGGCACACGTTTGTGTGCCACAAATGACCTGTTCCATTTTGTTTCCCATAGAAACTGAAGGATGCAATTGAACCCAAAATCTAAAGGTATGATCAAGCCGAACAATTAATTATAATTAGTACAAGTTTGCAATAAGCTACAAAGTTTTTACACGCAATATAATGCTCAAATTAAGAGCCAGGAATAAACCCAATTCATATGTCTATATAACAGCATTGGACCATTTCAATTATAAGTAAATCTGTACGGCATTCCTGCTATAAGGTAGTTGTCTAACAAAATTACCTTTGGTTGATGAGAGTACGTAACCTCGAATTTTTAAGGTTAGGAAATTGCAATTTGTCACGAAACAAGGGATTTGCTTCAATAAGCTTCTTGAGCTCAACCAACATAATTGCTCTTGCGGATTTTGTATCTCCATATTTGGACAGCTGCTCATTCTCCCTATTTACACGAGAAAGCCATGTTAAATTGAATTTCTTTTTTATAGCTTTTCCAGACTGGTTTGATAACAAATTCATACCAAGTACCTGAAGTTCTCCAATGTTAAAAGCTGAGTAATCTCCTTGAAAAGCTCTTCATTAAATGATGCAAAAACTTTAAGATCCTTTACAAGGATTTCCACAGCCTTGGATCGATCATTCCTACCAAAAAGTCAAATGCCAAACTGTTACTATGCCAAATATATCAACTATCACTACATTTAATGTGGAGAAATTTAGCGTTCTGAAATAATAAACAAGCTTACTTATCCAATGCCTCTAGATATTTCTGCTTCCTTATCTCAAAAAAGATCTTCATCGAGTACCGATTGTCGTCCACTTTTGTGAACCCAGAGAGGTATTTCTCAACCTCATCCCAGTTCCCATTATGTACTTCTTCCTCAAAGTATTTCATGTTAAAGTAAAATCCAGATTCTTGTTCAAGCCTATTAATTGCCAGAAAATTGCAAATACATGAGGCAGAAGTACTAGAAAATTTAAAAAAAAAAACAGGGTACAGAGAGAAACATGTCATGCATATAGAGATTGTGTAAGAAAAATCCTTGCAGCGAAAATAAATTCACCTACTTGTGAACAGTCTCCTTGAATTTTTCCTCATCTAGGAACTGTAAGATCAAGAACACAAGCTCTCTACTGAGAGAAGACATTGTATCTAAGCCGTCTTCAAATCCAGAGAAAGATAATCAATCAATCAAGCCAGCATATTAGCAGATCTGTAAAACCCCAAAACAAATACTATAAATAAAAAGGTCAGCAACCACTAGCTTCTAGCTTATTTTAATAGTTTAAAGTATTAGATCTTTTGTTTAAGGCCGGACACACCCTTCAAATATTTTTAAAGTAAAATAGAAGGAAAAAAATAAATTCTTTGAAACTCTAAAAGACCTAGATCATTAAAAAACTGATCTTCAAACAGAACGCCCATTATGCACAAGATCATCATGTAATTTGAGCATGCACCGACATATTTGAACTACAATCAATCAGGTGAAAAAGTTCCCAAGAAAAAATTAGGGTTCTTTAGAAGATCAGAGACATGAAAGCAGCTTTAAACTACAGGAATCGAAGATGCAAAAGAAAAGGAAAGAGAAAATGGGCCAAAAAAGTAAGTACAGCTATATATAGAGAGAGAGAAAAAGCAAACAGTTGAAAGTAAATATTCGACAACAAAAACACATACAGAGAGAAGCTCAAAGGAGACTTACACCGATAGAGATGGATTACAAAACGAAGAGATCGATTGAAGAGATAATATATAGAAGACTCAGGGTTGGAGAAACGACGAGCTCGAGGTAGAAACAACTGCTCTCTCTCTCTCTCTTCTAGCTAGTTGCACTCTCTCTGTCTGTATCTATCTATATGTGTCTGTTTCTCGCAGAGAGGTATTTCTCACTCAAATTTCTCTCTCCACTTTCTCTCTCTACTCTATCGTGCGGAGAAAATAAAATAGTCCAACTAAGACGTTACTTGCATAAATGGAGATTTTTATAGAGTGGGGCGTGAGATAGCTGGTGATAACTAATAGTAATTATCACCTCAATAAGCTATTAGGCTTATCGATATGACCACGATGCTTTTATATATGAGCAGTTTTAATGGGCCCCATTGAGCCGGCTAGAATTTGTCCAGATCATCGGCTCGAAATCTGCAGTTGCCAGCTGTCATTCAATATAATTTAGTACTGAATTGATAGAGATATATTACAGTACTCCACCTCCTACCATACGCGACCTTTGTCGAACGTCAATATTTGTGGTTCTTTATTAATTTAATGATCGTACGGTTACTAGGTGAGGAAAATCTACATCTTAGCAGCTGCTTGAGAAAATTCGACAGCGATTCTTTTTTCTCGAAGATCCCCTATTAAAAACGACAAGGTTTCTGGGACGTACCTGGTAGTATTTGGGTCTACTTCTCGATCATATTTACGAGGGTTGCCACTACAGACTACAGAGGCAAAAGACCGTTGAAAAGGACTTCCCAAACGGGTAGATTATAAAGTCCGATATATTGGCGAGAAGATAAGTTGAATTCCAAATATTTCTTTTGCGAACAATGACTTTCAATTATTGAGCTAGTATAGTTTAGAAAGCAAGAGATAAATTTTAATTCATTTTGTCAGTTTTAATATAATAAAATTAATTTGGGTCTATTAGATAAATACAATGACGCATGAGATATATAAGTTATAATATAAAGATATATTAATTTTATTTAATTTAAAATTGTGTGGCACCATTATTATGACCTTATAAAATAAATATATTTTTTGGCAACTTAAATTTATTTAACTTGAATTAATATAAAGTCGATGTTAACTATCACTAAATCATACATATAAAAAAATTTAATGTTCATTTATCTCTATATTTTCCTTTTATTCTTATAATTGAATTTATTTTAAAAAATACTACTCCGTACTATTAATAACATGCAGATCACGGTACAATATTCCTGGTTGTTGGTCTGCCCGTTTATTCTGGGTAGGAATTTGAGGACCCATTAAACTCATCACACACCGTCCGCACTAATGAAAGCTAAATCGAACGAGTGAGTAAATGTCCCACGCGCATTAATGGAACCTGAACACACGAAGCTTGGGGGAGTTGAAGATGGTCGTAGGGTTGATGGGGCTAATCTTAATCCTGTTTGTCGCAACTTATTCCTTAATTTTTTAAAATAAGATAAAATACTAATGTTATTTTGATAATTGTGGCCCCAGTACTTTCTAAAAGAGTGATGTTAATTAGAATTCTTAACCTATTTCAGGTTTTTATATAATAGGAGTATTGATTTGTTTTGCTAAAAACAGATTTAATTTGGCAGCTAGCAACTACGTATGCGACAAAAAGGAAATAATATCCTTCCACTGGATATATGCACAATTTAATTTATAAATCCAAACTTATACTTGCAAGTAACTTCAAAATTGCTTGAATTTTGAATTAAAAAAATGAAGGTAAGAATAGAATAACTCATTTTTTTGAAATAAAGAGGAACTAATTATATTAAATCGGAAATGAGAACATCGAAAATAAATGGAAAAGGAATAGGACCCCACTCATCCGGACCAGACTGTAAACCAGCAACTTTAACTAACAAATGCGCTGCTTGGTTAGCTGATCGTTCAACAAAACAAATACTACTATTATTCAAAGCCGAAAGAACATAAGAACAATCTCAAGTAATCAAACCAAACAAAGAGAAATCCGTAGTTGGATGGGCTAAAGCTTGTTGAAAAACCTGACAATCAGTTTTCATCACAACTTTGGAAAAATGGCGAGCCTTAAGCCAACTGAGGGCCTCTCTACAGGAAAGGGCTTCAGCAAGAGCTGGATCTTGAGTACAATTTAATAAACCATTCTTAGCTGCAACAAATGACCCAAACTCATCCCTAATAATCCAACCAAAACCCACCTTATTCTGACTAGGGAAAAGAGCTGCATGAAAATTACACTTAACAAATCCAGACTAAGGCTTGCACCAATTAAGATTACGAACCTGATTAGAATTCACTCGATGAAGTGTAGCAGCTGAAAAGCGAGCTTGCCATTGGGTGTGGATTGTCACAGCAGCAAGCAGAACAGACGGGGTATATCATTGCTTCTGATTTCAAACCACATCGTTTCAAGCTTGCCAAAGCGACCAAAGCACCATTGCAGCTGCCGAAACAAGGTCGAAAGATAGGGTTTGCAGTAGATAATTAAACCAAAAAATGAAGTTTGGCTGAGGAGGAAAAATCAACCCACATAAGGATCCTCTCCACACTTGTTGAGCAAAAGGACATTGAATTAAAAGATGAAAGGTACTCTCGGGGCCGTCATTACACATCTGACAAACATTGTGTACCTCCACTCTTCGATTAATCAACTGAGCCATGGAAGGCAACACGCCTAAACAACAACGCCAAACAAAATTACGAACCTCATGAGGCACATTCAGATTCTAAACCTGCTTCCAACTAGAAAAACACTGCTGGCAGCTGAGGTGGGCAAATGACAGGTTAAAGCTCGATAACCTGATTTCACAGAAAATATGTGACTCCCCCAAAATTAGGTATACATCATCCATCTTGGGTCGTTAGATACATAGTACAGAATACAAATACAACTTACTAATACAACTGTCGTGTACAATACGACAAACATAAACTGTGAGTTTGAATACAAATATTATCTTCTAGAGAGTATTCATACTCAAAAGGAGTCCTCATTACATTTATTAACACACTATTACATAGAATAGTGAGGACTACTAACTAATACTATCATTCGGACCATCACTCCGTTCCCCGACTTGCCCCAGCTACGTTCTCATTTCTTGAAGAGAATAGTGAAAGAAAGGGTGAGCTCAACTAGCCCAGTAAGAAATATTATGACTAAGATAATGCAGAATAAATTATCATTAGCCTTCAACAATGTTAAACTGATAAAATATAATAGACATTAAGTTTAACTGCAGCGGAACAAGCAATCTTCCTCTCATTCCTTGTCATTCTCCTTCATAAGTGATGCCACTGAAGCATCCTTTAACCCCTGAACCAAAGGCGTCTCAACATATGGATTAAGAGCATCCGAAAACCAAGGAGAGGTCCACAAATTCGTGTCACTAGTAAGACCCCAAATTTTTTTAATAAAGATGAATTTTTTATAAATATCATTTTTAAATATTATGAAATGAATTTGATATAATGTTATAGTTGTGGGTAATATTTATCAATTTTATAAAGTACGCAAGTTGTTGTATAATATTCGATTGGTCGGGGAATATTCGTTTTAACAGAAAATATTCGTACGACGGCACAATCATTGGTGCACCCCACAACGGAATTATTGTCGGATTGAGAAAATGATAAAAATATTTTATGAAAATAACGGCGGAAGTTTTACCGTTAATATTGTTGAACTACTCGGTAGTAAAAATACAGTAATACGCGTAGTTGCATAGTAGCTCACGGTATTGATTATTGATGCTTATGTGATAAGTCACTCAGTTTTATTTTATTAGTATTATTAATGTAATAAAACAGAAAAGTTTTTTATATAAAACAGAATACTTTTATAAATTTATTCGTTTTATTAGATTATAAATAGAATATATTATATTTTATTTAAAAGATTTTACTTTAAATATGATCGTCCGATTAAAAGTAAATCAATCTGGACCGTTCATGAATTAATTACTATGCAGTCCATTCTTCTATAAATAGAAGCTCATTCCTTCATTATTTCTTACGAATTCACTGAAACTCTAGAGAGAGAAACTATAGAGAGAAAGAAGAAAAGTATTCTACTACTTCACTAATCCTATATCCAGTACTATTCTTCTTAAGGTAAAGGATATTATTTCTTTTGTATTCATGAAGAGAACTTCTGTTATTCCATTATTTATTATTCTGTTGGAATAACCTGTATACGCGGCCTACCCTATACTTGGTGAAACTCTTCTGTTATTTCATTCTTTATTATTCTGTTGGAATATCATGTCTGTGCGTTTTACGCCGGACCTGGTTCCGTCTTTATTATTTTGTTAGAATATCCTGTCTGTGCATTTTACGCCGGACCTGGTTCCGTCTTTATTATTCTGTTGGAATATCCTGTCTGTGCGTTTTACGCCGGACCAGGTTCCATTATTAATTATTTTATTGGAATAACCTGCATGTGCGGTCTATCGCATCCCTGGTGATTTCTTTTGTTATTCCATTCTTTACTATACTTAGTTGATTAAAGTTTTGGCTTCTATACTCCATGAAATTAGTAGAATATCCTTGATATTTGCGCTTCATCCAGTATCTTTTCATGAAAATATTCTTCTGAGCATTCTTGAATTTTACTCTATAAAGAAGTATCATATTGACAATTTGGACGTTATTAGTTCCAGGATAAATTAATTTTTGAGCTTGTTTTATTGAATTTTTATATCATTGTCATCATCCTCATGTTTATATTTTGTTGAAAGTCATCTGTGGCCTGTAGTGCTTAGATGGACTTGGTATGATTATGACCAGGGATTATTCAGTGTAATCATGACCGTAATGTTACAAATAATGTGGTAAAAGTCTTCATTGGCCCGTAGTGCATTGATGGACAGTTGTTGGCAAACCGGCCCGGCCCGCCCGCCAAAATCCAGGCTTTGGGCCGCTGTTTTTAAGCCCATGAAAACCCGGGCCTTTTTGGCCCGGCCCGTGGAGGCCCGGTTCGCGGGCGCCCGGCTCGCCCGCCAACAATTAATTTTTTTTTTTAAAATAAAGTGTTAAGTTGTGAGGCTTGAACACAAGACTTGTAAGTAAATAAATAAGAGTTCAAACCAACTGAGCTACAACAACTATTTATTTTTAATGTAATCTTCAATATATTTTAACTATAATTGAAAATTAATTAATAATACTAATTTATAATACTATTACAATTTTAATTAATTGAGATATGTAGTTAATGTATGTAATTAATTAATCGTGTTTGTTTGTATTATTGTTTATTATTAATTATTTTATTATTTTTAATATTTATTATTATTATTTTTGGTGTAACAAAGAGTTTGCAAAAAAAAAAATTTAATAGCCGAAGCCCGCGGGCCGGCCCTGCCCGCCCGCCACGGGCTGGCCATTTCCAGCCCACCAAAACCCGGACCTTTTTGGCTCGGCCCGCCGTTGGCCCGGCCCGGCCCACCCGTTTACCAGGTATAATCATGACCATTGATGAATACACGAATATCCTTGCCCCATAGTGCATGGATAATTTGTGGTTGTGATACTAATGAATATCCTTGGCCGTAGTGCAGGGATGATGTGGATTATTTATTAAGCTGAGTCCCAGCGATAAAAGTGATGAAAAACCTTTTAAATCATAAAAGATAGTAGATTTTATTCTCTACTTGACTCTTTTAATGGATTGTTTGTTCCGCTGCAGTTAAACTTGATGTCTATTGTATTTTATCAGTTTAACATTGTTGAAAACTAATGATAATTTATTCTGCATTATCTTAGTCATAATATTTCTTACTAGGCTAGTTGAGCTCACCCTTTCTTTCACTGTTCTCTTCAGAAAATGAGAACGTAGCCGGGACTAGTCGGGGAACGGAGTGACGGTCCAGATGATAGTATTAGTAGTCCTCACTATTCTGTTAAATAGTGTGACAATAAATATAATGAGGACTTATTCTGAGAGTGGAGATTGTCTAGAAGACAATATTTGTATTAAAACTCACAGCTCTCTTGTTGTATATTAAAGATTGTATTTGTATTCTGTACCATGTATTTGGCGACTCATAATAGGTGATGTATACCTATTTTGGGGGCATCACACGCCGCACTAGCCCATCCTTTAGCAAGGATTGCCGAGCAAGAATACTATGCCAAATGAAACTCGGATTAGACCTTAAACTTACAGATAAAAAGGAGCAATCTTTGTAAAATTGGGCTTTGTATAACCTGGCAACCAATGAATTAGGGAAATTGAGCAAACGCTAACCTTGTTTACAGAGTAACGATAAATTGAATTCATGTAACTATTTAAAGCTTAAATCCCCTTTACTCTTGTGCACACATAATTTCGCCCAACTTAACCAATGAATACCACTATTACATCGATCCCCATTACCCCACCAATAGTCATTCATCAACTTCTCTAAATCATCACATAAGCCAAATGGCGAAAGGAAGACACTCATCACATAAGTAGGCATAGCTTGCGCTACACTTTTTAAAAGAATTTCCTTACCCGCCCTTGAGAGAAATTTCTTCTTCCAGTCCCCAATTCTCTGCTTCATTTTCTGCTCCACAAATGAAAACACTCCCTTCTTACTCCTGCCAACAAGAGAGGGCACACCCAGATAATTACCCAAATTTGAAGTCTCTCGCACATTCAAAACCTCACAGACATCCACTCTACTACTCATTGAGGAATTAGGACTAAAGAGAACATTTGATTTTTGAAAATTAATTATATGACCAAAAGCAGCCTTGATTTTCTCCCCTTTCTCGTTCATCACTAGTCAGAACATCTTGATCAGTTGGGAGCTTGTTTCATCTTTCAAGGTTAGAAAGAATACCCATATGAATCCGGTGTAATCGTCCACTACGACTAGTGAGTGTCTTTTCCCTCCAAGGCTCGTTGTTGGGATTGGCCCAAATAGATCCACGTGAAGCAGCTGCAGGGGCTTGTCAATTGAGTTGGCAGTTTTGCTCTTGAATGAGCTTCTGGTCTGCTTTCCAAGCTGACAGGCATTGCACGACCTTTCTTTGACGAAGCTGAACTTGGGTAAGCCTGCAACTAGATCTTTTGAGGCCAGCTTGGACATACTCTTGAAGTTGAGATGAGACAGTCTTCTATGCCATAGCCAGCTCATTTCTTCAGATGCTTTAGCCAAAAAGTATATTGTCTCGTCTGAGCTTAGTTGTCCAAGATTTACTGTGTAGACATTTCCTTCTCTTGTTCCGGTTAGCTTTATAGCAGATGTCTTCAAATCTCTGACTTGACATTGATTGTTGAAGAAAGTTATTTGATGACCCTTATCGCAGAGTTGACTTATGCTCAGAAGATTGTGTTATAGTCCTTCCACATAGGCCACTTTACTGAAACACACTGTACCATTCCCAACTGAGCCATATCCTCTTGTCTTGCCAGAGCCATTGTCTTCAAAGATGACTGAAGGACCCTCCTTCTCTATGTAGTTAGACAAAAGGGCTTTGTTCCCAGTCATGTGTCTTAAGCATCCACAATCCAGATACCAGGTTGTGATCGTGAAGCTCGGTTCCTGTGGTGACATTAAACTTTCATTTTGGTACCCATACTTGTATGGGTCCTACTTTGTTAGTACGCTTGGGAACCCAATTCTACTTGATTTTGGGTCTCACATGCATAGGATTATAATAGCATATTGTAGCCTTTGTGACTGACCTTATTGCACACAAAACATCTAACATGATGCATGCTTATATGTGTATGAGGATTCTTCTTCCATATGGACTTTTGTGGGTTCTCAGCCATCCTTCTGTTAAACTGATTCACCTTCTTCCATGTGTCCTTGTGTTTCATGATTTGTGAGAAGTATACATTTTCTCTACTATTCCTTCCCAGTTGGCTCGTAGAGTTGATTTTACTCGACTTTACGATCCTTCGAGGTTGGAAAGTAGTGGCTGGGTTACTCTTCTCTTTTCTAAAGCCCAGGCCAGCATGAGATCCTTTATTCCTTGGAATATGAATTGAATCAGAAGAGCAGGGCTGGACTGGTTCTTCCTTCTGTGAGGATTTCACAAATATAATGCCTCTACTAAAACTTGAAGCATTACTGGTGCTAGTTTCCTTTACCTTTTTCACACATGGCTCTGAGGTGGATTCCCTAAAGCCTAAACCTGTTCTGTGAGATGCACTTCTTTGACTAGAGAGCAGGGAGTCCATGGGTGAAGAAGATTTATTCTATGTAGAGATTGTCTTTTCTAGTTCCTCAATTTTAGAGGTTAGACTTGACTCTCTTTGTGCATTGAGTTCATTGGTCTGATTTAAGAGCTTATTCTCAACTTCAAACTTGGAGAGAGAGTCAATACTTAGAAGGACTTTTTCCAGTTCTTCTTGAACTTTCTCTTTCTCTTTTTGAAGAAGTGAATAATCCTTGGATAGAACTCTGAACCATTTCATGTATTGATGCAGATCAGATGTTATGCCATGCAGTGCAGTTCTTAAATCATCAATGTCTACATCAGGAGAGTTAAAGTCAAATACCTCATCTATACTTACTTCATGAATGTTGGAGTTCTTTTTATCCTTTACATGCTTGGCGATCAGGCACATATTTGCCATTTGAAGATCTTCATCATCTCCAGATTCGGGAGTTGAGTCATTGTCTGAGTCACTCCACGATCGTCCAGCTACAAGGCCTTTGTCTTTCTTCTGAGGCCTTTTGTTACCTTTGAATTCCTTCTTTGGATGTGATTTCTTCTTTAGTTCTTCTCTGAGGGATTTGTTACAATTTGTAATAAAATGGCCAGGCTTCTTGCAATTGTAGCATAGATCATTTATCTGCTCCTGACTGCTGTAGTTGTTGACTTTCTTTGGTTTGCTGATTCTTCTTTGACGCATGAACCTTCTGAGTCTTTTCACCAGCATTGCAAAGTCCTCATCATCATCTTCATCATAGTCAGAGTCATTTTCAGTGTTGACTTTGGAGGTGTTTTCAGTTGTTTTAAGAGCAACACCCTTATCCTTGTTTCTTCCTTCAGATAGAGTTTCTGCTCGTTGAGTCAGCTCCAGTTCATATGTAAGAAGGTTGCCATATAACTGTTGAACAGTCATTTCATGGAGATTCTTTGATTCCCTGATAGCGGTGGTTTTGGCATCCCACTTGCTTGGTAAGGCTCTCATGAACTTTATGATTAGATCTTTATTTGGATAGATCTTTCCATAGGCTCGTAGAGAGTTGAGCAGTACATTGAATCTCTCGTAGGTGGCAGTGACATTTTCTCCTTGAACGTGTGCAAACATCTCATATTGACGAGTCAAGAGAGATTGTTTGTTTTCTCTGACTTCTTCTGTTCCTTCATGCATGATGAACAGTGCTTCCCAGACCTCCTTTGCTGTTTTGTTGTTGACCACATTTTCGAACAAATCATCTTCTAAGTATTGAAATAAAATGTTCTTAGCCTTTTTGTCGAGTTGAACAACTCTCTTTTCATTGTCTGTCCATTTCTCTTTAACCTTGATCTGTATTCTGTTTGGGTCGTCTATAGTTGGTGCAAGCTTTGTAGGAACGCAGGGCCCATTCTGAACAGTTTCAAATAGATCTTCATCTATTGAATCCATGTATGCTTGCATCTGAACTTTCCAGTTGGTGAATTTATCTTTGTTGCACACAGGTGGTTTGCTGCCTCCTCCAGTCTTTGATTCGCTTATTAGATGTGCCATTGGATCTACTCAAGCTTTGTAGGCTTTTTGATAGAACCTGCTTTGATACCAATTGTTAGTTCTCGGAGGCACAATAGTTATCTAGAAGTGGGGTTGAATAGATATTTAAATTCTTTTCGTTTTACTTTGTTAGTTTTGATAATGATTCAAACACAGCGGAATTAAGATTTGTTTGTTCTCCCTTTGAGATATAGTGAGTTAATGAAAGTGAAGCAGTTATAACATTTATAGCAGTTATAGCAAGAATGTAAAAGACACAGCAGTTTTAAGTGGTTCAGAGCACTTAAAGCTTCTAGTCCACTCTTCTACTCCTCGAGTAGGAAATCCACTAAGGATATCTTTTACACTTTCAGAATCTCACAGATTCCTTCTAGACCAGCAGTCTAGGCACTTCCCAGTTCACTTTTGAACTCTTCAAGTCCAGCAGATTTGGTTCTTCACAGTTCACTTAGAACTCTTCAAGTCCTTCTGACTTGAAACTCTTACTTCACTTGATTGGTAGTTGATGAGTTCTTGATTGGTGCTACTCAGTTGTCGTTAAGCATTTGTTCGAAAGAACTGAGTAGATGAGCAAGCTTTCTCTCTTTCTCAGATCGTAGAGTTGAGCGTTGAGTGTTCTTCAGTGTTTTGTTCAATGCTTGCTTAGTTGAATCATCTGCAAATGTTTTGCATATATGTGATCCTTAAAATCTATCCGTTGAAGACATTCGTTGAAGCATTAAATGCGTTTGACATTTCTTAACTTTGATGGAGACTTTTCTGCACATCTTCTGAATTGCATTCTAGCCCACTGACACAACAGACTGCTTTCTCACCTAACACTAGAAAAGGTGTTTTCCTCTGACCAATGGTACTTTCTTTAGCTTCTTCAATAAGTTTCTTTGTTGTATACTAAAGATATCTTTTATGCCATTAGGACTGGTGAGGACTTCAACGTTTATAACCCATTTCACATTTGTTGGGATTTATCTTTAAACAAATGGGCAAGGCACAATGCTTCTTACACAGGCAGATGATACTCTACGATTCAGATCGTGGTATCGTGCCACCTTGGTGCTTGATCTGATACTAGAACAAGTGAACACTACGATTTCTCTTAAAGGCTGGTACACTACGATCTTCACTTGCTTGTCTTGCAGACTCTACTTTTCCGAGAGCACACAACAATCTCTGAGTTGGCTCGTCAAACGTTGGGACCACTCTACGATTTTTGGAGTGGCCCTTCAAGACAGACACACTATGATCCTCGAAGCTCTACGATTCTGCCTTGGCTTTCTGCAATCTCTTGATCAGCTCGATAAACTACGATTTTGTTGAAGCCTATCTATTACATCTCAAGATATAGATCAACCTAACATCTTTGATCTCTTCATCTATACATTCATTTACAGAATGATAAACACTAAAAGCTTAGATCAACCTAACAAAATTGATCTATCACTAAGTCCTTGTACATATATTCCTTGAAGGACTTTACATATAATAATGAGCATTTACTTTAAACATCAAATCAATATATGCACTCTCCCAACACTATCCAACCGCTCCTCCACCCAATCAACCAAACTCCGACTCCTCTCCCAAGTGAATTCATACCCTCCATCCCTAGATCATAAAGGTCATAGTCCGCTACAGCAGAGGCGAAACCCCTGATAAGAGTAGCAGGGTGAGGGAGCCTCCATTTCTTCTCACTTTGACAAATCAGATCATTGAAATCCCCCATGACGCACCAGGGTTCAGAAGATTTACTACATAAGGACCGCAACAAATCTCACAATTCTTGCCTCCGCCTCCTTTCTGGGAATCCATAGAAACATGTAAGGTGCCACCGCCCTAAGCCAGAGACACAGACGAGAACATCTATATAGGTTTTAGAGTAACCCACCACTTAACCCACCACAATCAACATAAAATAACCTTTCAAAACCCATACAAACTTTGATTTTTTCGACCTGAGACCGACCCACTTTCACGTCGGCGAAAGAAACGAATCTATTTCCAACGAAAAATTTCGTCGAAGATACGTTCCTCGAAAATAATCTAACCACAACGGAATTTCGTTGGAAGTTTAAGGCCTTCTTTGACGCCAAGTTTCCCACCAGCGCGAAACATAACTTCGACAGAATAATAGTTATTTCCAAGAGAATGTCCGTCAGAAATAGTTTAATCCCGAGGGAATTAAGTCCAACTGAAATTCCGTCAGAATTAACTAATAAACCTAATTTAGTTTTGTCTTCTTCAGCCACCTCATCAGTTTTCATTTCCCTCTCTCTCCTCTCATCTCTCACCTCTCATCCCTCATATCCTTCATCCCTTATCCCTCATCCTTCACCCTTCACCCTTCACCCTTCACCCCATTTCATCTCTCTGTCGTCAGTCCTCTTTCAGTCCATCATTGCTCGTCATCTTTCCATAACCTCTGGTCGCTGCTCCGGTGTCGTCGTGTTGTTGTCTATATCATCAATCCTCACTCTATCTCTCTTTGTCTTTCTTGAAGGGAAGGTTAGTAGTTAATTTTTCAAGCAATTATTTTTGGGAATTTTTGATAACTTTGTCATGCACTGAAATTAGAAATTGGGAATTTTTGATAATTTTGTGATGTACTGAAATTGGGAATTTTGTGATGTACTACGTCATTTTGGGGTTTCTTTTAAAAAACAAATGGGGCCGCAGGTGGCATTTTTGTAAATCAAAGGTAAGCAAGTGGGACCACTCTCTTTTAAGAAACTCCAAAACGACGTAGTTTTAATAAAGGAGTGTTATTTAAGGAGGAATGTTATTTAAGAGGAATGCTCTTGATCCTTGCTATATATATATATATATATATATATATATATATATATATATATATATATAATTGTTGAATCAAAAATTGGCAGTTGGGTTATTGGAATCTGACAGTCGAATTTAATTTAGTCGAAAACTAGAGTGTTTCGACAAAATTTTTGACGGATCCTATCTCCGATGCGTGTATATACGACTAAAGTTCAGATGAAATATTCCGTCGGAAATAAGCGATTTCAGATGGAATATGCGTAATTCCGAGAGAATATTCCGTCTGAAATAATGTTTTTTCTTGTAATGTCACTCATTCTAGCAAAAAATGAAATGAATCATTATATTCACCATTTCATTTTATTATCTATTTCATTCTTTTATCAATTATATTCCTTCACAAATTTTATTAATTCAATCCATTATATTTATTGGCCATATATATATATATTTTCCATAATGTAATAATGCAGGTAGCATCTTCCTCAAGAAGTCCACCACCTCCCTATCGTCATTTCCACTCATACATTAAATTTGATTTGATATCGTACCAATTAATGTTATATTCCTCCGGTATTATAATTACTTGTTTCACATTTCCTTAACTTTTGTTGACGAAGACAACCTATACATTTTGGCTTTAAATTAAAAAAATACTAGTAACATTCTTGTTAACGCTAAGATCTTCTCCCGCGTTCCAATCACGTAAGACGCTCTGATCCTGCACAGTTCAACAAGTCAACACCAGAAGCTTGACGGCCTAACCGTCGGGGGATAGCACCGGCGTGAGAGTCAGTACAGGCAATCACAAGGTTAACAATGGAGGAAAAATATTGACTAGTGTCTGAGTGAGAGAAAAATAATATGATTGTGTGTTGTGTTTTGTTACCTCTCCCTTTTTGTGATCCTTGCCCCATACGTTCCCTAGACCCGGTTTACTGTGCCACCCACTATCTCCTGACACCTCCTCTCACCCCCGGTCATCTCAGCCGAAAGTATGTAGCTTACTTCCCTACCTGCTACCACTGTTACTTCCCGCCGGTAATCGGAGTCCCATCCTCATTAATGCCATGCAGAAAGGTGGCAGACATAACAGTCAACTACTACCTTTTGTGATGATTACCGGTCAAAGATAGGATAGGTGATAGCCTACATAATGGACCAATCCAATGACTAAGCCCAATATCATAATCAAGTAGCGGGGCCCAAACCATTTGGCCCAATACGACAAAAGTAACATAGTCCAAAGGACAAGCTCATTCGGCCTGGCCCAATATGAAAAGTATTATGGCCCAACATTGCCCCCCAGTCTTTTATTAAACATGATGTTTAGTGGAAGACTGTAAATAGTGTAAGTCCATAGTGAAAGGGATTTGTAATAAACCAAAGGGGCAGAAAGGAATCTCACCGAGGTCCAACTGATAAGTAACAGTCACTAATTCAAGTGGATCCAGAAGCCCAAATGGCACATGCCCAACAGCCTTAAAGACGAAAAATGAAGATCCAATGAACGCCAGCCCATTCTGGATAACCCATTAAGACCAAAATCAGACGTTACCCCTTCCTCTCTCACATCATTACCTCCAATTAATGCGCCGCCCTTGGTTTTCGTGCAAAATTTGAAAAGACCACTCACTATAAGAGCTGCCATCCATTCACCTTGGATGGTTCCTTCTCTTTCTCAAATTTCTTCATTTTCTCTACAAATTCTCAACAATGGCATCTCAAAGCTCTGATAAGAGTTCTCCACTTCGTGTAACCCCCATTACCTTCGTGACCCCCCACTTAAGCCCTAACAAAGAGGCTTTGAACTCAAACCCCCAAATTGATACCCAGGAAGCGCCGTTTCTTGAACCACTTCCCAACCCCTCCGAATTTTTTAAGAATGAGGAAGATTTTCGTCACGCTAACACCCCCTTCACTGTTACTGAGGTCGAGCTCCGCAATATTCGGACTCGCTATCAAATACCGGATACCCACAGGGTGAGGATCGCAGCCTCCCATGAAAGAATGTACCAGCGCCCCAACGGTTGGACCGCCGTCCCGATAACGTTTTTGGAGAAGGGAGTAAGGTTTCCCCTTCATGCCTTCTTGATCACCCTCCTAGGGTTCGTTGGAGTTGGGTTCGCCCAATTGGTGCCCAATTCATATATCCATATACTGACTTACATAGCCTTCTGCTACGAGATAGGAGCTCCTCCCACTGTTGATTCTTTCTTTACCCTCTTCTCGGTTGGGAAGTCTCGGGAAAAAGGCTTCAAGGTGCTGAGTAAAATAACCCCTAAGCCCAATGCCAGAATCGAGAAGCGGTCTCTAATGGACACTCCTTCGAGCAACCGAGGATGGCACAATAAATGGTTCTTCGTTAACGAGCCCGAAATCTCCTCTATTCCGGACTGGACTACTTCTGATCGCGTCTCTGCGGACTTCGGAGATATATCCGAGGAGCGTGTAAGAGAAATGACGCGTATTATAGAGAAGATACCTCTGAAGGAATGGAGCTTCGGACTCCTAAGCAAGCAAGAGTGGTTGTACGACCACAAATGTGAGTTGACTTATATCAAGGTACAGTTTATTGATTTATACTAGTAGGGTCTAAACTGATTCTTTGTATATGCAGTGTCTCTTATCAAACCGACTTCGATCGTTCGAAAGGATCTGGATAGGTACCTCTCCGGTAAGCCTTTGTCGCCTTCCGCCGAAGTCCCCCCTGAGGAACCTTCGGCCTCCGAAGATCAAAACGTCGAGGATCAATCGGCATACTTCGTCGCTGAAGAGGAACCTAACCGACCTCGAAGAAAGAAAAGGGCTATTCGGAAAGTCCGGACAAACCCTCAAGAATCTCAACCCGCTTCTGCAGCAAGAAGAGGAGGACTAAGGTAACCCCTTTGTCTGCCAATGAACTTCGGATTCCCACTACCGAAGTTGATCCTCCGATCATTATTCATGTGGAGATTCAGGTTTCTTAAGACGAGTTCGAAAAATAAATCGAATCTACACCTCTGTCCTGCAAAAGGAAACAACCTTCTGACAATCAACCGCCACCGCCTCCCGAACCATCTATGCCCTCTCCGGCATGATCCTCCCCCTCAGCCTTCAGGCGAGAAGCTGCATCTTCTCCCACCGTATGGCCGGAGTTTAATGCAAACTTTCCCTTTCAACTGTTCGATTTCTTCGTTCGGGAGACCGATGACCATCGGTTCGGGAACAGCTCGATTAGGGATTTAATTGAAGAAGGCATGAGTTACCAGGCTAAGGTGAGTTAGTTGTCCAATTTGAATATTTGGAAATTGTGTGCTTCTTCTAATAATCCACCGACTGTCTTTGAATGTCTGTAGGCAAATGCTGTCTTCGGGAGACTTCTTCCCCGATATAAAGGATCCGAAGCTGAAGAAGACACAGCCCGACGAGAGAACGTTATTCTGACGTCGGCTCTGAGCAAAGAGAGAAGGGACCGTGGTACCGCTCTCTTCAATAACGAATGCCTCCAAAAGGATTTGAATAAGTTAAAAGAGAAACTGGAGACAGTCGAAGCCACCCACCAAATAACCGTTAGTACGAACGTAGACCTGGTTCGTAGAAATGAAGCTCTTGTGGGGGAAAACGAAACAATGGTGAAAACTAACAAGAGCCTGACGTTGTAAGTGAATGAATTCGAAGCTAGGGACTTGAGACATCTGAAGGAACGGGCAAAGCTCGAAGAGGAGCTTCGAGAACTTCGTGCTTTGAGAGATTTGGGTCCCCCTTTGACCGAAATTTTTTGAAGAAAAGTTCAACAAGAATATCATAAATCAGCTGAGTTAAACGAGGAGATTGTCCAAATGTTCTCGGATGGATATGACGAGTGCCGAAGCAAAGACAAGGCAAGACTTGTCACAGCCAAGGTTGATCCGACCATTCTCGACTCTTCGGAAGACGAAGCTGATTCCTAAAGATGATTTTCTTTTCCCTTAGATGTAGGATTTCTGTAAAAGTTTTTATCGTTTTGTAAACAATATTATGTAAATGAAATATCAACATTATTCCTTATGACTTCGGTGCATTTACTGTTTATCAATACTTCAATACCAATTCAGCTTGAAAAATGTACAATCTCCTTCGTGGACTTTACTTAAACTGTTAATTAGCAACTAGGTATAACAGACAAGATGAAGTTAAAGAATGTGGCCTTCCGAACTCAACACTTAGAAAAATTTAGGTAATAAAGTAAAGGAATACTTATTCGTTACCAAAGTGTGAGGTAGATCTGCTTCACTGGGGATTCGCCTACTGTGAAGGGCCTGACGAAGTCTAAAGGATGACACTTGCCTACCACGAAGGGCCTGACAAGGTCTAAAGGTTGACAATTGCCTACCACGTAGGGCCTGACAACGTCTTACGGATGACACTTGCCTACCACGAAGGGCCTCACAAGGTGTAAAGGTCGACAATTGCCTACCACACAGGGCCTGACAACGTCTTACGGATGACACTTACCTACCACGAAGGGCCTGACAAGGTCTAAAGGTCAACAATTGCCTACCACGCAGGGCCTGATAACATCTTAAGGATGACACTTGCCTACCACGCAGGGCCTGACAAGCTCATAAGGACCACCTGCCGATGAGGCTACCATCGAATGGTCAGCGAGTCCACCCGAACCTCCTTACACCAATGACGTTTGCCTACCACGCAGGGCCTGAAAAACTCATAAGGACCACCTGCCGATGAGGCTACCATCGAATGGTCAGCGAGTCCACCCGAACCTCCTTACACTGATGACATTAACAACAACGAAGACAAGACTTGTTTGAGAAAAAGGGAATTTTTATTGATGATGACTTAAACATTTATAGACTTCCGTTGTACTGACATTGTATCTATTGAAAATACTTTCGAAGCCTGCCTGCATGCCAAGTATTCTTGATCTCTGATCCGTCCAAGGCCCTCAACCGATAAGTCCCCGGCTTCGGTACTTCTATGATTTCATAAGGCCCTTCCCAATTCGGCATCAGCTTTCCCAAATTTTGGGGTGTAGATGCTTCGACTTCTCTGAGAACGAAATCCCCTACTTCGAATCTGCGAAGCTTTACCCCTTTGTTATAATGCTTAGCTACTCTTCGCTGATAGGCTGCTAGTTTGATCAAGGCTGTTTCTCTGACTTCTTCAAGTAAATCAAGATTGGCTTTCAGCCTTTCGTCATTGTATATTTCTTTGAACTGACTAACTCGAAGACTTGGAGATCCAATTTCAATTGGGACTAAGGCATCAGTACCGTAGGCCAGTCTGAAAGGTGAATATCCTGTTGTGGTCCTCGGAGTGGTCCGATAGGCCCATAACACGCTGAGCAGCTCTTCTGGCCATCTTCCTTTTGCTTCATCCAATTTGCGCTTGATTCCATTCAGCAGCGTTCTGTTGGTCACTTCGACTTATCCATTAGACTGAGGATGAGCTACCGAAGTCTTTCTGTGCTGGACCCCCAGTTCTTTCAAAAATGCTTCGAATTTTGATCCCACAAACTGACGACCATTGTCTGAAATCACCACCTTAGGAATTCCGAACCTAAATACTACCGACTCCTTGATGAACTTTAAGCATTCCTGTTCAGTTATTAACCTAAGCGATTTTGCTTCTACCCACTTGGTCATGTAGTCAATGGCAACTATAACAAAGCTGACCTGACCTTTTCCTTTTGGTAGCGGACCTAGTATATCAACCCCCCAGACAGCAAAGGGTATGGGAGATAAGATTGAGTATAGCTCTTCTGGTGGCTGATGTGGGATCAGACTGTTGAGCTGACATTTCTCGCACTTTTTGACGTATTCATTCGCTTCCTTGAAGATGGTAGGCCAGTAGTACCCCTGACAAATTACTTTGTAGGCTAATGACTTAGCAGCCATATGGTCGCCACAGATGCCCTCGTGAACTTCTCGAAGAGCATATTCAGCTTCGGACGGAGTCAAACATTTTAACAGTGGAGACGAGAAGGTCCTTCGAAACAGATCCCCATCTATCAGAACAAAATTAGCACTCTTGTACTTGATTTTCTTGGCCAACATCTGATTCGAAGGTAAACGCCATCTGCCAGATACTCCAGATATGGAGTCAACCAGCAGTTGGTTCGGTCAACGCACATTACCGATTCATGATGAACACTAGGATGTTGCAAAATTTCCAAGTAAACCGACCCATCAAAAACGTTAACATCCGTAGTGGCTAATTTGGAGAGTGCATCGGCAATGGAATTGTCGTTACGCTCGACCCCCTGAAATTCGTAGAACTGGAAATACTGAAGCCGTTCTTTCAATTCCGCCAAATACTTGATCATTCTATGACCTCGGGCTTCGTATTCCCCGGAGACTTGTTTAACGACTAACTGAGAGTCGCTGAAGATAACTATTCTTTGCACTTCGAGACTCTTAGCTAGTCGCAATCCCGCCAACACTGCCTCATACTCCGCCTCATTGTTCGTCGCTTTAAACTGAAATCTGATGGCCTGTTGCACCTTGAATCCCTCCGGACTGGTCAGAATAATCCCTGCTCCGCTGACGTCCGTGGTAGAGGACCCATCTGCATACAGTGTCCACGAACTCTACTTCTGCTGAAGAACTGCGACTATGCTGTCAGACCCTTCAGCTTCTGCCACCACTTCATCAGCTTCAGAAAATGAACACTCGACCACAAAATCTGCCAGGGCCTGCCCCTTGATGGCGGTTCGGGGATGATATTCAACGAAGAATTGAGATAACTCCATCGTCCATGCAGCTATCTCCCCGATACCTCAGGTTTGCCCATAATTTTTTTCAAAGACTGATCTTTGTAGACTATTACCAACCTACCCTGGAAGTACTGCCTAAGCTTTCGACTAGCAGTTATTAAAGCAAAAACAAACTTTTACAGTATCCCGAAGGACATGGCTTACATAATAAATCGGGTGATGCCTACCCCCAACTTCTCGCACCAAAACTGCTCCTACTGCCAACGAACTAGCTGCTAAGTACAAATACAAAGGCTCAGCAGGAGCGGGCTTCACCAACAAAGGCGCCAAAGATAAGTAGGACTTGATGCTCTGAAAGGCATCTTCGCATTCCGAAGTCCATTGGAATGTCTTGGCATTCTTCGACCCTTTCAACGTATCAAAAAATGGCAAACACCTTTCTGCCGATTTGGACATAAACCTCCTCAAAGCTGCAATCCTTCCAATCAGACGTTGAACATCTTTAAATGACTGAGGAGTCTTCATGTTTAGGATCGCTTGAATCTTTTCTGGATTGGCTTCAATTCCCCTCTGACTGACCAGATAACCCAGAAACTTGCCAGCCCTTAATCCGAAGGTGCACTTGACAGGATTCAGTTTCAATTTGTGATAACGGACTGTCTGAAAGCATTCTTCCAGGTCATCCAGATGTTTATGCACCAACATGCTCTTAACAATCATGTCATCCATGTATACTTCCATATTCTTGCCCAACTGATGCCTGAAGACATAGTTCATCATCCTCTGGTAAGTGGCCCCGGCGTTGATAAAACCGAAGGTCATTTTCTTGTAGGCATATACCGAACGATGCGTAATGAACGCCGTCTTTTGTAAGACCCCAAATTATTAATAAATGAAATTTAATTTCCTCTATTTATTATTCTGAAATAGTAAGGGTTGATTTAATTAATGTGGTTAGTTATGGGTAAAATGCGCAAATATTTCAAATAACCAGGTGGTTATAAAATATTCATTGTTGTTGGGGAATATTCGCTTGGTCGTGGAATATTCTTACTGTCGGAGAATATTCGTACGACGACGCAGTCTTTTGTGGGCCCCATAATGAAAAACGATTGGATGAAGAAAACGACAAAAATAAGTTATTTATAAATAACGACGTAGTTGTTACCGTTAATACTGTTGGAATACACGGTGGTTAAAACGCAGTAATACGCGTTGTTGCACAGTAGCACACGGTATTGCACCAATTATTGATTCTTACGCAAGAAGGCACTACTCAATAATTGTTACAGTAATTACTGTTCAATATTATATTTTATTGATTCAATAATTGCTGCGTTGATATTTTATATTACTGTTGTTTTAATAATTGTCACTACACAGTATTTTCTATTATCGGAACAATAATTCATATTATCTGAATAATATTATTAGATAACATTATTGGCAATGTCTAGAAAGTTCTGTCTAAGGAGAGGTTTGGTCATCTAATTGCGCGCCAGTAAGGAGATATCCTTAGTGGAAAGCCCCCTCTTTCCTGGGAACGGCCTGGTTGCCAGTACTGTGATTCTGTAATATTATTTATAATTAATTATTGATTTATATGATGAGAAAAATATTGATTTTATGTGGATATAGATGGAGAAAATTTTTAATGTGACAATTGTTGAAAATTAATATTTTATCTTTTTCTGATAAAATAATTCATTTAAATATATTATTTTAATAATATATTGATGGTGGTATTTTTACAATGAATGTGAAATATATGAGTATATGAGGAGGAAGAGTATTTTTGTGACATTAAATGATTAACACATGTTTTGTGTGTTGGTGGACATAATTCTTGACCGAAAATTTATTATTGACTGTAAAATCGCCCGTTTGTGGATTTCGGTCAATTTTTGTTTGGAATTTGGAAAAACTTTCTTCTGCAAAGTTGTAGAGAATTGAATTTCCTATAAAAACTCGCGAGATTCGAATTTTCTGATAAAAGGGCTATTTATTATGAATTATTGAAGTTCCGGATATCTGAGTCTGAATTGATTTTGTAACAAAAATTGTTTAAAACATGTTTTTCATTTTTGGTGCATTTGTGTGGAAAATGTGTTTTTGATGTGGTGGGCTAAGGAAAATTTGGTTATAAATATATTATTATATTCAATTTTCTACTTTGGTGTTCTAAGCATTTTCCTATAAATAGGGTGCTTAGGTTAGAATTGAAAATCACACCAGAAACACAAGTTTCTCTCTCTTTCTCTCTCTATATTAGTGAGCGTATTCTTGTGAGTATTTGATACTTTGAGTGTTGCTATACGGTGCAAGTTTTCTTCAGCACTATATCTAGTATTCTAGTCAGAAGTACCGTATTTCCGAGGTAAGGGATGTTATTTCTTCTTAAATGATATTATTTTCTTCAATATCATTATGCCGAAGTATTGATCTGAACTTTTTATCAAATTTGAAACTTTTCATGTCGGGGTTACTATTCATGAGTTACTATTCACGAGTTACTATTCATCGAAAAATAAAATTTTCTTCTTTTCATCCAAAATATCTATTCTGGATACTAACTTTGATTGTATCCATGTTTTGATCATTCTTGAATTTTACTCCACTATGATTATTTATGAGGTATTTTTGGACATAGAATAGCTGAAATACGAATCCTTAATATTTACTCTTTTGTTTCACTGAATTCGTTTTCTCTAAAATATTTTTCATCATCCTCAGTCCTAAATGATGATGTTATTGAATATCTTTGGCCTGTAGTATAAAGATTGATGATTTCTGATGAATATCTTTGGCCCGTAGTGCAAAGATGAACAGGTGTTGAGATGAACATGATCGACTGGTGATACAAATGAATATCTTTGGCCTATAGTGCAAAGATGAATATTTGATTAAAGATGGTTATTGATTGTTGTTACAGGGATAAAATATTGATGATGGACTTTTAAATCTTAGAAGATAGTAGAACTCATTCTCTACTTGACTCTTCTAATGGTTTGCTGTTTTCGCTGCGAATATTGATTGAAAACTTGTTGTCTATTGTATTCTATTAAATTTTTCCCTGTTGAAGACTAACGATAATTTGTTGTATATTATCTTAATCATAATATTCTTTACTGGGCTAGTCGAGCTCACCCTTTTCCTTGTTGTCCCATTTTCTTCTCAGGAGGCGAGAATATAGCGAGTACTAGTCGAGGTATGGAATGATGGTTCAAGACAGTTATTTTAGTAGTCCTCACTATTTTGTAAAATAGTATATCAATACGTATAATGAGGACTTAATTGAGTATGAATACTGTCTAGATGACAATATTTGTATTTAAACTCACAGTATATGTGTTGTCGTATTTTGCACGACAATTGTAATAATAAAGTTGTAGTTATTTTCTGTACCATGTATTTGGCGACTCAGAATGGGTTGGATGGATTGGACCTATTTTGGGGGCGTCACATCTTTGGTATATCCTCTTTACACATAGAGATCTGATGATAGCCAGAGAATGTATCCATGAAGCTCAACAAGGCATATCCCGAAGTTGCATCGATGAGCTGGTCAATGTGGGGTAACGGGTAAAAATCCTTTGGACAAGCTTTATTCAGATCTGTATAGTCGATGCAGACTCGCCGTTTCCCGTTCTGCTTCTGGACCAGCACCACATTTTCCATCCACTGCGGATAGTCGATCTCGAAGATGAAGTCAACAGCTAGCAGCTTCGCAATTTTTTCATCGATGATTCTTTGGCACTCAGGCGCAAAGATCCTCCTCTTTTGCCGAACTGGCTTCTTCAACGGGTCCACTTCTAACCGATGCTCTGCAATATCCCTGCTCACTCCCGGCATATCATGAGGTTCCCAGGCGAAGATGTCAACATAACACCGCAGGAGTTCAATGAGGTTCGTCCGGAGAGGTTCTGGAAGACCCGAACCTATTTTCACCATTTTGTTAGCCTTGCCCGGGATGAGCTTTATCTCTTCTGTTTCTTCAGCTGGCATGACCAACGGCTCTGAGCTGCTTTCCGTGAAGGATTCGATCTCTATTGCCATGGTCTATTTTTGCTTTGACACCCCTACTCCCGAAGTGATCACAGCATTTCTATAACATCTTCTGGCCAGATCCAGATCTCCTTTCACCTCCCCAACCCCATGAGCCGTAGGATATTTGATTTTGAAATGAGGGATTGAGGTTACAGCTTGTAAAGCAGTTAAAGTGGGCCTCCCCAAAATAGCATTATAAGCGGAATCTACATGTACAACATAAAATTTGTAAATAATTTCTACCTGTTGGGGGGCCGTACCGAAGATAACCGGCAGTTCGATGGTTCCAGCCACTTTGACCGGATCGTTGCTGAAGCCATATAAAGGGGTCTCATGCCCGATCTCCATCTTCTGCCCATCAAGGTGCATCCTCTGATAAGCATGGGCATATAAGATATCCACAGAAGACCCATTGTCGATCATCATTCGCTTCATATCCACCGAACCCACTTGTGTCGTCACCACCAATGATCCCTCATGCGGTTCGATGGTTTCCGAAGGGTAATCCTCATCTATAAAGGAAATTACTGTACCCGGGAAGGGTTTGTCAGTCTTCGGGAGGGTACCCGCCACCGACATGACCGAATCCAGATAACTTCGGCGCTTCTTTCCAACAAGCTTGCCCGAAGTACCCCCAGTGATGACATTTATCACTTGCCTTGCTGCGGTCCAAGAGCGGGGAACACTTGCTGAACTGGTTTGGCTGCCTGAACAGGTCCTCTATCATGCTGTTGATTCGTTCTGGCAGCCACATAATGAACTAAAGCCCCGTCTTGCACCTTTCTCTCAATAAAATCTTTCAAACTAGTATAGTCGTTCGTATCATGGCCCGAGGCTTGATGATAGTCACAATACTTACGAGAATTCCCTTTCCCGGGCTTAATATTATCTCGGGGTGGCTCGAAGATAGGTTGATTTTTAATCTGATCCAAGATAACAGCCCTGTCAGCGTTGAGTGCAGTATACGTCTTGTTTACCCTATGAGCTGGAGCGGACGAGCGTCCTCCACCCTGTCTCCAATTATTGTTGTATTTCTTTGACCCGCCGTCATGACGACCTTTATTTCCTTCATTCTTACTCTGGTCCCCCTCTGTTCTGTCCCGATCTGTCTCCTTAAGCCGATCTGAAGAAGGGCATTTGAGGCTATTCATGGCTTCCTCTACCACAATATAACCTTCCGCTTTGTCGAAGGCTTCCGCGAGACTCTTCGGGTGGTGGAACATTAATTTCTTCACCAACTTCTCTGATTTGATCAGATCTAACCCATTCTGAAACAGTCCCACGGCTTGTAGATCGTTCAGGTCTGTCACTTGGCCGACTGCTTCACGGAATCGCTTTACATATTGGCCCAAAGACTCATTCGAATACTGTCGAACCTGAGCCAGCGAACCAGTTGGTTTCCCTCTTCTTTTGTTGCTCCCGAAGCGGGCGTGGAACTTATTGCACATGTCCGCCCAAGATGAAATCGAATCCGAAGGCAAAGTCCTCATCCACTGCCTGACATCCTTTCGGAGTGTCGTGACAAAAGTATGACACTTAGCAGCATCGCTAAAATTATAATAATCCATCAGTCGGTCGAACGCCACACTATGGTTATAGGGATCCCCCGATCCGTCATAGCTTTCAATGTGAGGCAACTTCTTGGTGGGGTCAACTTTTTCTTTCAGAATCTTCGCGAAAAAAGGGGATGCCTTCTTTCCCGAAGTATCTTTCGTTTTCTGTACCTCAGCAAGCTGCCTCCGAAGCTCATTCACCTCTTTAACTAGATACTCCACGCCCTCGGGTTGGGACGATGCTACTTTTTTTGGTGACTCATCCCTCCTCTGAATGGATCGGTCTCTTGCCATAGAACCCCCAACTTTCGAGGGGCGGTCCACAGGGCGGAGTGCCCTCGGTGGACTTTCGGGTGTACGACCCCTAGATCTGCTTCGTCTCTGAACCCGGCTACCGTGGAAGGAATGCGCAACAACGAGCGCCTTCTTTGTATTCTCAGGAGTACGATCCCTGAATCGACCTCTTCGTTCGCTTCGACCCTGCTCCTTAGAACTGACAGGGTGATGTGCCCTCTTCGATCTTTGAGTAGTAGGGATTCTGGACCTTCTTCTTTCTCGAGGTTGACCCCGAGACTCACGCCCTGAATGAGCAGGTTTCTTTCCCACTCCGATGCCCACGTTCTTCAGATTGGACATAGCTGGACGCTTCGTCCCTCAAATCTGCCATTCGAGACATCTGCTCAGCTATATCATGCCGTTGCTTCACCAGTGCCTCCATGGCCCTATCAGCTTTGTCTACCATCTTAGCCAAGCGGGAAGCCTTTTCGTCTTGGTCATCCCGGTATAGAGTTCTAGGCGAGATGCCTTCTACTCGTTTCCGGCCATGACCATACCCTTTCTCTGCTGTGAAAACTAGCTTTCTCTTGGCTTTGCTTACAGCCCTCGGACGAGAATCTCCATGCGATCGTTTGGACGCCGTGCTAGCATGAACACTTAGTGCAGGTCCCAAACGGTCCTTGACAGATACTCGCGGTATTGATTCACTGGCAGTCATCGGTTGCCCCTCAGGTGTAGATGTCCTACTCTTCCTCATAAATACCGACGTAGAACGACCACGATGTGATTGAAAAATACTCAGGACACTAGAACTCAGCCCTCCTTCTAGCGTCAATGTTAACGCCAAGATCTTCTCCCACGTCCCAATCACGTAAGACGCTCTGATCCTGCACAGTTCAACAAGTCAACATCAGAAGCTTGACGGCCTGACCGTCGGGGGATAACTCCGGCGTGAGAGTCAGTACAGGCGATCACAAGGTTAACAATGGAGGAAAAATATTGACTAGTGTCTGAGTGAGAGAAAAATAATATGATTGTGTGTTGTGTTTTGTTACCTCTCCCTTTTTGTGATCCTTACCCCATACGTTCCCTAGACCCCGGTTTATCGTGCCACCTACTATCTCCTGACACCTCCTCTCACCTCCGGTCATCTCAGCCGAAAGTATGTAGCTTACTTCCCTACCTGCTACCACTGTTACTTCCCGCCGGTAATCGGAGTCTCATCCTCATTAATGTCATGCAGAAAGGTGGCAGACATAACAGTCAACTACTACCTTTTGTGATGATTACCGGTCAAAGATAGAATAAGTGACAGCTTGCATAATGGACCAATCCAATGATTAAGCCCAATATCATAGTCAAGTAGCGGGGTCCAAACCATTTGATCCAATACGATAAAAGTAACATAGTCTAAAGGACAAGCCCATTCAACCTAACCCAATATAAAAAGTATTATGGCCCAACAATTCTTCTTTTGCCAAACCTTGATTAGGACACAAAAATACTTATGTAAATTCAGAAATGAAAAGGACTTGATAGTACCATTCTTGAATTGTTTACAATTAATGAAAAATGACTTTTTCCTTGGTCGCTTTTCTTCGGTTCCGTTGAGGAAATAGTACGTACGTTCTCTACTTTTTCTTTTTCTTTTTCTTTTTCTTTTAATCAGAAAATTGTTGCTTTTAAAAGTGAACCGGCTGATCCCCATCTAGGCAGCTGTTCTTGTAAAGAACAATAATCTAGCTATTTGCTGATCAATTAAAGAACTAAGAAGAATCAATTCTAATTAATTAAGAACATTTACTGAACTGCAAATTATTAACTAGCTAGCTAGCTAGCTAGCTTCATTCATATATATCAGAAGAATAAATAAAGAATACAAGTACAGAACTAGCTTAATTTCTAAGCTAAATGTTCTACACACTCTATTCTCTGAACTGCTTAATTAATTCTCTATGCAATACAAAAAGATTTATGCATATACATTTTGCAAGTATTTAAAAGTCAGTTCAGTATGCTAGTTGCTAGTTTGCCTAACTTATTAGTATTAAATTCGTGGAGATGCTGCAAGGTGTCAACTTCATTATATATATATATATATATATATATATGGAAATCCCCTCCATTGTGACTAGCTCGAGGCGTATATTTCAAACACTTTATAATGGACGCTTTGACTTGCTGGTACTTTATAGTATTGGTGTAGATATCGACAAATATTAATTGCCACTTGCTGGTTTTGAGAGTGCTGCAGGCCTCCGACCCATTTTATATATGCTAGCTTGATATTGTGCTTGATCAGTAGAGATACTCTCTTCAGTTCTGGGTTTAATATAAATACTTCTATATAAATCGAAATGAAAAATATATACATATATATATATACCCTCTCTGTTAACGCCAAAATATTCTTCCACGTCCCAATCACGTAAGATGCTATGATCCTGCACAGTTCAACAAGTCAACACCAAAAGCTTGACAGCCTGACCGTCGGGGGATAGCTCCGGCGTGAGAGTCAGTACAGGCGATCACAAGGTTAACAATGGAGGAAAATATTGATTAGTGTCTGAGTGTGTATGAAATGATAATGTTGTGTGTAGTGTTTTGTTACCTCTTTTTCTTTTGTGATCCTTGCCCCATACGTTCCCGAGACCCGGTTCACTGTGCCACCCACTATCTCCTGACACCTCCTCTCCACCCCGGTCATCTCAGCCGAAAGTGTACAGCTTATTTTCCTACATGCTACCACTGTTACCTCCCGCCGGCAATCGGAGTCTCATCCTCATTAATGCCATGCAGAAAGGTGGCAGACATAACAGTCAACTGCTGCCTTTTGTGATGATTACCGGTCAAAGATAGGATAAGTAATACCTTACGTAATGGGTCGATCCAATGACTAAGCCCAATAGTGTAGTCAAGTAGCGGGGCCCAATTCATTTGACCCAACATGACCAAAGTGACATAGCCCAAAGGTCAAGCTCATTCGGCCTGGCCCAGTATGAAAAGTATTATGGCCCAACATTGCCCCCCAGTCTTTTATTAAACAGGACGTTTAATGGAAGACTGTAAATAATGTGAGTCCATAATGAAAAGGGATCCAACAAGCGCCGACCCACCTTGGATAACCCATTAAAACTAAAATTGGACGTTACCCCTTCCTCTCCCACATCATTACCTCCAATTAATGCACCGCCCTCGGTTTTCGTGCAAAATTTGAAAAGACCGCTATAAAAGCCTTTTTTCCCCAATTCTGACGACTTTACCAGCTTAATTTGAATTTGATATACAGTGTTTTCTCCTTCTCTCCGATTTCTTTCTCTCCTGCAAGATCTCAGTAGCAATGGCGGCCCAAGATTCTGACAACTCCACCCCTATTCTTGCTGTTCCGATTTCCATCACTCCTCCTATCCACAACCCTACTGAGTCAGTTCCAAACCCCAATCCCCAAATCATGGCTAACCCTGCCGGGACCCCTTCAAACCCCCTACCCAACCCCTCCGAGTTCTTTGAGAGTGAAGAACAATATCCTCACGCCAATATCCCCTCCATCATTACCGAAATCGAGCTGCGTGCCATCAGGAGTCGGTATCAGATTCCGGACACCCATCTGGTGAGGGCTCCGGAACCGCACGAGCGGATGTACCAACGGCCAGATGGGTGGACTGCCGTACCGGTAACTGTTCTAGATAAGGGAGTTAGATTCCCTCTTCACTCTTTCCTCGTTACCCTCCTGGGATTTGTCGAAGTGGGATTCGCCCAATTGTTACCGAATTCGTACATCCACATCCTAGCTTTCATAGCATTCTGTTATGAGTTGGGGATACCCCCAACAGTTGATTCTTTTTTCACTCTCTTTTCTGCGGGGAAGTCTCGGGAACGAGGTTTCAAAGTGCTGAGCAAACAGTCCCCCAAGCCCAACGCCAAGTTCGAGAAGCGACCGTTGATGGATAATCCTTCGAGTAACAAGGGGTGGCACAGAGAATGGTTCTTCGTGAAGGGGCCTGAAATCCAGTCTATCCCGGAATGGACCACTTCCGAGCGGATTTCTGCAGACTTCGGGGATATTCCAGAGGAGCGCGTGAAAGAAATGGCGAGCATTCTCGAGAGGATTCCCCTGAAGGAGTGGAGCTTTGGGCTCTTGAGCAAACAAGCATGGTTATATGACCATAAACTATCTTTGATAAAACCAACATCGATCGACCGAAGGGAATTGGATAAATTTCTTTCGGGTAAATCATCATCATCCCCCACCGACATCCCACAGGAAGAACGTCCGGCTTCGGAAGCCCATGACGCGGAAGTCTTCCATGGATCAGAACTTGCGGAGGAACCTAGCCGACCTCGACAGAAGAAGAGGGCAGTTTGAAAAGTCCGGTCAAATCCTCAAGGATCTCAATCAGCTTCTGCAGCGAGTTTGATTGACATGCCTGCGAACGAGCGAATGCAAGCTCTTCGGATTAAAAAGAGGAAGACCAAGGTGACTCCTCTGTCCACCGATGAGCTTCGGGTTCCTCCTCCTGCAGCCGATCCGCCTATCATTATTCCTATGGAGATTCACGTTTCCGAAGACGAGCTCGAAAACCCAATCGAGTCTCCACTTCTGTCTCATAAAAGGAAACAACCTTCCGAGGATCAACCACCACCGCCCCCTGAACCATCAGTGCCCTCTTCGGCAAGATCTTCTCCTTCCGCCTTCAGGCGAGAAGCCGCATCCTCTCCCACCATATGGCCGGAGTTTAATGCCAACTTCCCTTTCCAGCTGTTCGAATCCTTTGTCCGGGAGACTGATGACCATCGGTTCGGAAACAACTCGATTAGGGACTTGATCGAAGAAGGCATGAGCTATCAGGCTAAGGTTTGTTTATTTAATTAAAATATTTAGGAATCATCTGCTTCTTCTACTAATTCACTGGTTATCTTTGAATGTCTGTAGGCCAATGCTGTCTTCGGGAGGCTTCTTCCCCGATACAAAGAGTCCGAAGCCGAAGAAGATGCAGCTAGGCGAGAGAAGGCTACTCTGGCATCGGCTTTGGAGAGAGAGAGAAGGGCCCACGGTACCACTCTCTTTAATAATAAATGCCTCCAGAAGGATGTAAATAATTTAAAAGAGAAACTGGAGACAGCCGAGGCCACCCACCAACTGACCGTTACTACGAACATAGACCTGGTTCGTCGAAACGAGGTCCTTGTTGGGAAGAACGAGACGATGGTGAAGACCAATAAGAGTCTGGCGGTACAAGTACATGATCTTGAAGCCAGGGATTTGAGACATCTGAAGGAGCGGGCAAAACTCGAAGAGGAGCTCCGTGAACTTCGGGCTTTGAGAGATTTGGGTCCTCCTCTAACCGGAGATCTTCGGAGGGAAGTTCAACAAGAATACCGGAAATTTGCCGAGTTGAACGAGGAGATCGTCCAGATGTTCTCGGATGGGTACGACGAATGCCGAAGCAAAGACAAGGGAAGACTTGTCGCTGCCAAGGTTGACCCGACCATCCTGGATTCTTCGAAAGATGAAGCCGATCCCTAAAGATGATTCTCTTTTCCCTTAGCTGTTAGGATTCTTGTAAAGCTTCTATTTTGTAAACAGCATTATGTAAATAAAATATCAGCATTATTCCTTATGACTTCGGTGTATTTACTATTTATCAACACTTCAATAACGATTCAATCTAAAAAAAAATGTACAAGCTCCTTCACGGACTTAACTTAAACTGTTAATTAACAACTAGGCAAGTCTTATAACAGATAAGATGAAGTTAAAGAATGTGGCCTTCCGAACTCAACACTTAGAAAAATTTAGGCAATAAAGTAAAGGAATACTTATTCGTTACCGAAGTGTGAGGTAGATGCCGTGAGGGGCCTGACGAAGTCTGAATGATGACACTTGCCTACCACAGAGGGCCTGACAAAGTCTAAAGGTTGACAATTGCCTACCACGCAGGGCCTGACAATGTCTTAAGGATGACGCTTGCCTACCCCGAAGGGCCTGACAAGGTCTTTAGGACCACCTGCCAATGAGGCTACCATCGAATGGTCAGCGAGTCCACCCGAACCTCCTTACACCGATGACGTTCGCCTACCACGCAGGGCCTGACGAAGCCATAAGGACCACCTGCCAATGAGGCTACCATCGAATGGTCAGCGAGTCCGCCCGAACCTCCTTACACCGATGACGTTCGCCTATCACGAAGGGTCTGACGAAGTCATAAGGACCACCTGCCAATGAGGCTACCATCAAATGGTCAGCGAATCCTCCCGAACCTCCTTACACCGATGACATTCGCCTACCACGCAGGGCCTGACGAAGCCATAAGGACCACCTGCCAATGAGGCTACCATCGAATGGTCAGCGAGTCCGCCCGAACCTCCTTACATCGATGACGTTCGCCTACCACGAAGGGCCTGACGAAGCCATAAGGACCACCTGCCAATGAGGCTACCATCAAATGGTCAGCGAGTCCACCCGAACCTCCTTACACCGATGACGTTCGCCTACCACGCAGGGCCTGACGAAGCCATAAGGACCACCTGCCAATGAGGCTACCATCGAATGGTCAGCGAGTCCGCCCAAACCTCCTTACACCGATGATACTAACAACAACGAAGACAAGATTTGCTTGAAAAGAAAGGAATTTTTATTGATGATGACTTGAAACCATTTACAGACTTTCGGTGTACTGGCAATGTAGCTACTGAAAATACTTTCGAAGCCTGCCTGCATGCCAAGTATTCTTGATCTCTAATCCGTCCAGAGCCCTCAACCGATAAGTCCCCGGCTTCGGTACTTCTATGACTTCATACGGCCCTTCCCAATTCGGCATCAGCTTTCCCACATTCTGAGGTGTAGATGCTTCGGCTTCTCTGAGAACGAAATCCCCTACTTCGAACCTGCGAAGCTTTACCCCTTTGTTATAATGCTTAGCCACTCTTCGCTGATAGGCTGTAAGTTTGACCAAGGCTATTTTCCTGACTTCTTCAAGTAAATCAAGGTTGGCTTTCAGCCCTTCATCGTTGTATATTTCTCTGAACTGACTAACTCGAAGACTTGGAGATCTAATTTCAACTGGGACCAATGCATCAGTATCGTATGCCAGTCTGAAAGGTGAATCCCCCGTTGTAGTCCTCGGAGTAGACCGATAAGCCTATAATACGCTGAGCAGCTCTTCCGGCCATCTTCCTTTGGCTTCATCCAATCTGCGCTTGATCCCATTTAGAAGTGTTCTGTTAGTCACCTCGACCTGCCCATTTGATTGTGGATGAGCCACTGAAGTCTTCCTGTGCTGGACTCCCAGTTCCTTCAGAAATCCTTCAAATTTTGATCCCACAAACTGGCGTCCATTGTCTGATATCACCACTTGAGGGATCCCGAAGCGAAACACTACGGATTCTTTCATAAATTTCAGACACTCCTGTTCCGTTATCAGCTGGAGTGGTTTCGCCTCGACCTATTTGGTCATATAATCAATAGCGATGATGACGAAACTGACCTGCCCTTTAGCTTTCGGTAACGAACCCAGTATATCAACCCCCCAGACAGCGAAGGGTATAGGAGATAGAATCGAGTATAGCTCTTCCGGTGGCTGATGTGGGATCGGACTGTTGAGCTGGCATTTATCACACTTTTTCACGTATTCTGTAGCCTCCTTGAAGATCGTTGGCCAGTAGTACCCCTACCGAAGAACTTTGTATGCCAGCGACTTAGCAGCCATATGGTCACCGCAGATGCCCTCGTGAACTTCCCGAAGAGCATAATCAGCTTCGGACGGAGTCAAACACTTTAGCAGTGGAGACGAGAAGGCCCTTCGGAACAGATCCCCATCTATCAGAACGAAATTAGCACTCTTGTACTTGATTTTCTTGGCCAGCATCTGATCCGAAGGTAGAACGCCATCTGCCAGATATTTCAGGTATGGGGTCAACCAACAGTTGGTTCGATCAACGCACATTACCGATTCATGATGAACACTAGGATGTTGCAGAATTTCCAAGTAAACTGATCCATCAAAAACGTTAACATCCGTAGTGGGTAATTTGGAGAATGCATCGGCAATGGAATTGCCATCACGTTCGACCTCCTGAAATTCGTAGAACTGAAAATACTGAAGCCGTTCTTTCAATTTCGCTAAATACTTAATCATTCGATGACCTCGTGCTTCGTATTCCCCGGAGACTTGTTTAACGACTAACTGAGAGTCGCTGAAGATAACTATTCTTTGCACTTCGAGACTCTTAGCTAGTCGCAAACCCGCCAACACTGCCTCGTACTCTGCCTCATTGTTTGTCGCTTTAAACTGAAATCTGATGGCCTGTTGCACCTTGAATCCCTCCGGACTAGTTAGAATAATCCCTGCTCCGCTGACGTCTGTGGTAGAAGACCCATCTGTATACAGCGTCCACGAACTCTGCTTCTGCTGAAGAACCGCAACTATGCTGTCAGATCCTCCAGCTTCTGCTACAGCTTCATTAGCTTCGGAAAACGAACATTCGACCACAAAATCAGCCAAGGCCTGCCCCTTGATGGCAGTTTGGGGATGATATTCAACGAAGAACTGAGATAGCTCTATCGTCCATGCAGCTAATCTCCCCGATACCTCAGGTTTGCCCATAATTTTCTTCAAAGGCTGATCTGTGTATACTATTACCAACCTACCCTGGAAGTACTGCCTAAGCTTTTTACTAGCAGTTATTAAAGCAAAAGCAAACTTTTTAATATTTGGGTACCTTGTTTCGGCATCCCGAAGGACATGACTTACATAATAAACCGGGTGCTGCTTACCCCCAACTTCTCGCACCAAAACTGCTCCTATTGCCAAAGAACTAGCTGCTAATTACAAATACAAAGGCTCAGCAGGAGCGGGCTTCACCAACAAAGGCGCCGAAGATAAATAGGACTTGATGCTCTGAAAGGCGTCTTTGAATTCTGAAGTCCATTGGAACGTCTTGGCATTCTTCGGCCCTTTCAACGTGACAAAAAATGGCAAACACCTTTCTGCCGATTTGGACATAAACCTCCTCAAAGCTGCAATCCTTCCAGTCAGACGCTGAACGTCTTTAAACGACTGAGGAGTCTTCATGTCCAAGATCGCTTTAATCTTCTCTGGATTGGCTTCAATTCCCCTCTGACTGACCAAGTAACCCAGAAATTTGCCAGCCCCTAATCCGAAGGTGCACTTGGCAGGATTCAGTCTCAATTTGTGGTGACGGACTGTCTGAAAGCATTCCTCCAGGTCATCCAGATGTTTGTGCACCAACATGCTCTTAACAATCATGTCATCCACATATACTTCCATATTCTTGCCCAACTAACGCCTGAAAACATAGTTCATCATCCTCTCGTAAGTGGCCCCGGCGTTGATGAGGTCGAAGGTCATTTTCTTGTAGGCGTATACCGACCGATACGTAATGAATGCCGTCTTCGGTATATCCTCTTTACACATAGAGATTTGATGATAGCCAGAGAACTCATCGATGAAGCTTAACAAGGCATACCCCGAAGTTGCATCGATGAGCTGGTCAATGTGGGGTAATGGATAGAAGTCCTTCGGACAAGCTTTATTCAGGTCTGTATAGTCGATGCAGACCCGCCATTTCCCGTTCTGCTTCTGGACCAGTACCACGTTTGCCATCCATTGCGGATAGTCGATCTCGAAGATGAAGTTAGCAGCTAGCAGCTTCATAATCTCTTCATCGATGATTCTATGGTGCTCGGGCGCGAAGATCCTCCTCTTTTGCCGAACTGGCTTCTTCGACGGGTCCACTTCTAGCCGATGCTCAGCGATATTCCTACTCACTCCCGGCATGTCCTGAGGCTCCCAGGCGAAGATGTCAATATAGCACTGCAGGAGTTCAATGAGGTTCTTTCTGAGAGGTTATGGTAGACCCGAACCTATTTTCACCGTCTTGTTAGCCTTGCCCGGGATGAGCTCTATCTCTTCTGTCTCTTCTGCTGGCATGACCAACGGTTCTGATCTACTTTCCGTGAAGGGTTCGATCTCTATTGCCATGGTCTGTTTTTGCTTCGACATCCCTACTCCCGAAGTGATCACGGCATTCCTATAACATCTTCTGGCCATATCCAGATCTCTTTTTACCTCCTTAACCCCATGAGCCGTAGGAAATTTGATTTTGAAATGAGGGATAGAGGTTACAGCTTGCAAAGCAATTAAAGTGGGTCTCCCCAAAATAGCATTATAAGCAGAATCTACATTCATAACGTAAAATTTACAAATAACTTCTACCTGCTGGGGGGCCGTTCCGAAGATAACCGGCAGTTCAATGGTTCTAGCCACTTTGACCGGATCGTTGCTGAAACCATATAGAGGGGCCTCCTGCCCGATCTCCATCTTCTGCCCATCAAGGTGCATCCTCTGATAAGCATGAGCATATAAGATATCCACAGAAGACCCGTTGTCGATCATCATGCGCTTCATGTCCACCGAACCCACTTGTGCTGTCACGACCAATGATCCCTCATGTGGTTCGATGGTTTCCGAAGGGTAATCCTCATCGGTAAAGGAAATTACAGTACCCGGGAAGGGTCTGTCGGTCTTCGGGAGAGTACCCGCCACTGACATGACCGAATCTAGATAGCTTCGGCGCTTCCTCCCAACAAGCTTACCCGAAGTGCCCCCAGTGATGACATCTATTACTTGCCTTGCGGGCGGTTCGGGAGCGGGGAACACTTGTTGAACTGGTTGGGCTGCCTGAACAGGTCCTCTATTCTGCTGCTGGTTCGTTCGGGCGGCCACATAATGAACTAACGCCCCATCCTGCACCTTCCTCTCGATAAAATCTTTCAGACTGGCACAGTCGTTCGTATCGTGACCCGAGGCTTGATGATAGTCACAATACTTACGAGAATTCCCTTTCTCGGGCTTAAAGTTATCTCGAGGTGGCTCGAAAATAGGTTGATTCTTGATCTGCTCCAAGATAACAGCCCTGTCTGCGTTGAGTGTAGTATATGTTCTGTTTACCCTCTGAGCGGGAGCGGACGAGCGTTCTCCACCCTGCCTCCAATTATTATTGTTGTATTTCTTTGATTTTCCGTCGCGACGGCCTCTATCTCCTTCACTCTTACTCTGGTCCCCCTCTGTTCTGTCCCGATCTGTCTCCTTAAGCCGCTCCGAAGAGGGACGCTTGAGGCTATTCATGGCCTCTTCTACCACAATATAGCCTTCTACTTTGTCGAAGGCTTCCGCGAGACTCTTCGGGTGGTGAAACATCAACTTCTTCACCAACTTTTCCGATTTGACCATATATAAAAACCATTCTGAAACAGTCCCACGGCTTGTAGATCATTCAGATCTGTCACGTGGTCGACCGCTTCACGGAATCGCTTCACATATTGGCCCAAAGACTCATTCGAGAACTGCCGAACCTGAGCCAGTGAGCCAGTTGGTTTTCCTCTTCTTCTGTTGCTCCAGAAACGGGCGTGGAACTTACTGCACATATCCGCCCAAGATGAAATCGAATCAGAGGGCAAAGTCCCCATCCACTGCCTGGCATCCTTTCGGAGGGTCGTGACAAAAGTATGACACTTAGCAGCATCGCTAAAGTCGTAATAATCCATCAGTCGGTCGAACGCCTGACTATGGTCATAGGAATCTCCCGATCCGTCATAACTTTCAATGTGAGGCAACCTTTTGGTGGGGTCAACTTTCTCTCTCAGAATCTCCGCGAAAAAAAGGGGATGCCTTCTTTCCCGAAGTATCTTTCACTTTCTGTACCCCGGCGAGCTGCCTCCGAAGCTCCTTCACCTCTTTTACTAGATACTCCACGCCCTCGGGTTGGGACGATGCTTCTTTTTTCGGTGACCCCTCCCTCTTCTGAGTGGACCGGTTTCTTACAATAGAACCCCCAACTTTCGAGGGGCTTTTTTGATGATAATGGTCCACAGAGCGGAGTGCCCTCGGTGGACTTTCGGGTGTATGGCCTCTAGATCTGCTTCGTCTCAGTACTCGGCTGCCGTGGTGGGAATGCGCAACAACGAGTGCCCCCTTAGTATTCTCCGGAGTACGTTCTCTGGATCGACCTCTTCGTTCGCTTCGACCCAGCTCCTTATAACCGACAGGGTGATGTGCCCTCTTCGATCTTTGAGGAGTAGGGCTTCTAGACCTTCTTCTTTCCCGAGGTCGATCCTGATATTCACGCTCGGAAGGAGCAGGCTCCTTCCCGCTCCGATGCCCCCGTTCTTCAGATTGGACATAGCTGGAAGCTTCGTCCCTCAACTCGGCCATTCGAGACATCTGCTCAGCTATATCCCGTCGTTGTTTCACAAGCGCCTCCATGGCCCTATCAGCTTCATCTGCCATCTTAGCCAAGCGGGCAGCCTTTTCGCCTTGGTCGTCCCGGTATCGAGTTCTAGGCGAGGTGCCTTCTACTCGTTTCCGGCCATGACCGGACCCTTTCTCCGCTGTAAAAATTAGCTATCGCTTGGCTTTGCTCACAGCTCTCGGACGAGTATCTCCATGCGATCGTTTGGACGCCGTGCTGGCATGAACACTTAGTGCAGGTCCCAAACAGTCCTTCACAGATACTCGCGGTACTGATTCACTGGCAGTCCTCGGCTGCCCCTCAGGTGTAGGTGTCCTACTCTTTCCCATGAACACCGACGTAAAACGAACAAGGTTTGTGATTGAAAAATATTCAGGACACTAGAACTCAGCCCTCCTTCTAGCGCCAATGTTAACGCCAAGATCTTCTCCCACGTCCCAATCACGTAAGACGCTATGATCCTGCACAGTTCAACAAGTCAACACCAAAAGCTTGACGACCTGACCGTCGGGGGATAACTCCAGCGTGAGAGTCAGTACAGGCGATCACAAGGTTAACAATGGAGGAAAATATTGACTAGTGTCTGAGTGTGTATGAAATGATAATGTTGTGTGTAGTGTTTTGTTACCTCTTTTCCTTTTGTGATCCTTGCCCTATACGTTCCCGAGACCCGGTTCACTGTGCCACCCACTATCTCCTGACACCTCCTCTCCACCCCGGTCATCTCAGCCGAAAGTGTACAGCTTATTTTCCTACCTGCTACCACTGTTACCTTCCGCCGGCAATCGGAGTCCCATCCTCATTAATGCCATGCAGAAAGGTGGCAGACATAACAGTCAACTGCTGCCTTTTGTGATGATTACCGGTCAAAGATAGGATAAGTAATACCTTACGTAATGGGCCGATCCAATGACTAAGCCCAATAGTGTAGTCAAGTAGCGGGGCCCAATTCATTTGACCCAACATGACCAAAGTGACATTGCCCAAAGGTCAAGCCCATTCGGCCTGGCCCAGTATAAAAAGTATTATGGCACAACACTCTCCATTCGAAAATTAAAAATATATTTATAAAATTAGATAAAATATTAAAAATATTAATTTAATGCGGACTCGGCAGGGATACTTTTTTAAGTTTATGTATTAGTTTAGAGCATATTCAAATATCATCCTAAAAGTATATATAGGTGTAAATGAATCGAGTCTCAAGCAGAGTTTTGATTTGTTCAGATTTGATTCATAAATTTTATTGAGATTGAAATAATATTTGATTGAGACTTGTTTAGCTACCGAGTCGAGAACGATCTCGAATCGAGCTTGAACTATTTAAGTAGATACAATCTGAGTATCAACAGAATATTATAATTTTTAAAAAGGCTAAAGTTATTTATCGAACTTTAAAATTTATTCATATTTGAATCGTTTCTATTTCGAATTCAGCTTGATTTACACATTTTTTTTATATTTTAATATTCCCATATTTATTAATTTATATGTTTATTTTATTTAACTTATACATTTTATTTGATTTTTTAGGATTTATCTTATTTATCTTGGGGAGCAAATAAAAGATCACTATCCAGCTTTTAAAGATAACATGGGACTCTTGGAGTCACGAAAAAGTTGAAGTCAACTTGGAGATAGCAAAAATAAGACCAAGTTCATTGTATTAGTATTATGTTGCAATTTATTTTTCCCAATAAATAATAGGTCTCTTGTTTTAGAGAGAAATGAGATCACTTGTTATTTTTATCCTTAGTTTTTCGCTGGTGTGGAAGAGAGTAAGATATTTAGAGCTTTTGTCTTTTCTTTAAATGTGTAAACGAATCGAACCGAATCGAACAGAGAGTTGCTCGAAATCGATTCGAAATGATAAATTCATACTCGAATTTGAATTGTATTTGAAAATTTTTACTCAGATTTGAATCAATAGAAATATTTATTACTCGAATTCGATTCGACTTGGATCAAATTATATTCAAACTACTCGCGAACTTTAAATTCAAGCTCGAATTCGAATCTTCATATAATAACTAGTTTTATAATAAATATAATTATAAATTAAATTTATTATTTTACTTAGAAATGAGAAAATATATTTACTATTACACTTTACAAATATAAAATCACAATTAAAAATAAAAAAACAAAATAATAATAATTAATTATACTAATTTCATTTAAATTTGTATATATTATAAGAGAATATATCGGTCATCTAATCGAATCTGTATCAATCGAGTATTTATTGAATCACAATTAAGAATTCGAGTAATTTGAATCTTAAACGACTCGAGTATGACCTTACTCAGATTTTACTCATATTTTTATTCAAACTATTTTTAATACTTAGATTTAGATCATATTATTAACGAATCCGAGTCTCGCTTGTATTTTTTTTAGTCGAGCCCTAACAGTTTGCCTCGTTTACATCCTTACTTTTCTCTTACTTCAATCATATGTGGTCAGGGAGTATTTTTAACTTTCTTTTATTGATATAATAAAATTTTTCTTTTTAATTATTGTTAATTATTGTTCTTGTTTATGCAAATAGTAATACTAATATTATTCGATTTTGTTTTTAATTCTATGGCTAGCTAAATTTCTAATACCTAATATGATGATGAAACTAGGTATGTATTTCATAAAAATATTTTCTTTCCGTTCCGAAATTAATGCTTAATTATTTTCGCCATCATATTTTCTTTCGCATAAATTACAAATGATTCTTATATTGATTGTAATGTTTTCATAAGTTATAGTTAAACTGAATACTTGAATGAGGTCAATGAGATGTTGGACTCCACAACCCAAAAGTCTTACTCTAAATTGGAACCTATAGTTGAATTAAGTTTGCATATTTTGAGCATTTTCAAGAGAATCACGTTGACCTTGAAATTAAACCCTTTTGTGATCATTCTAAGTCTACCTTAGGTCCATCCGAAGCACTTTTCGGAATGATTAAATGTGACTTAACAAATGAACTAAATGTTGTGGACAATGAGAATCTTTTATATTTAGATGATGAGATCATATCTCCCATTTCAGATAATGCATGTGTCAATTCAGTGGTGCATAAAAATCTTAGTATACCATTTATTCAAAATAATTAAAATGTTTTAGTGCCCATTGGTAACGAATATGCATGACATGTTTGGACAGATTTTATGAACTTAGAAATTTTCAAAAGGAACTATCATTTTCCTTTGTCATTTCTTGACTCAATTTTAAAAGAATCAGTCGGGTATGCTCACAATTGTTCTTCTGTTAATTATCCAGACCACCTGAAAATCCTATGAAATTCACTCTAGGTTGTCTGTTTGCATCACTGATCATTTAAAGTCGCATTAGGATGTATAAATTTTGTAGTTATGTATGTTTCTCTTCTTTCTCACCAAATTTTCATGTAGAACAAATTTCCCATCATACAAAGTACAATTGTAACGCCCCCAAAATAGGTTCAATCCACCCAACCCATTCTGAGTCGCCAAATACATGGTACAGAAAATAACTACAAACTTCATTATTACAATTATCGTGCAAAAATACGACAACACATATGCTGTGAGTTTTAATACAAATAGATACCAATTGTGACTCTCATCCCTTTACCTGAATAACTTATCACATTGATACCTTACATAAAGGTACAGTCAATACTTGTTTTAAAAATTAAAATCTTTAGAAAATGCTTAAGAAAACATTCGTACATGAGAGGTCATGCATCTAAATTATAATAGATATCATATGACCCGAGAATTATCTTTGGTTGGCCCAATAGATCCCAAAGAAAAATGAGAAGATTACTATCATGTTCTTTTCAATTATTAGTCTTCTCTTGACATATAATTATCTTCATTGTCTCCAATTGAGAATTATATTTCAACCAAACTCCAAGATTATATAGGTAGTGCTCGTAGATATACTCAACAAGTGGATGTGCACAACCCTGTCTTATGATAACACGAAGTCGTATGTCATTAGACATCTTGTATGATAGTGACAAAACACCCTTTCAAAGTTAGGTTCACCTCACCCTATTCGGTTCACCAAAATCAACGGTTAAATGACGTATAAAATACAACACACTTATTTAAAGTTCTCAATAAAATTATTTTCATACTGTTGAGGGAGAACCTCAACAGCTATAGACCACCGTTCTATTCTCCTGTTACCAACGCTCGACCCAAATATACTCTTATTACCTGAAAGGAATTGTGAAGCAAAAGGGTGAGCACAACTAGCCCAGTAAAAAATATCATGACTAAAGATAATTAAATTATGAATAGTCTTCGTCAATAATCAATCAGAGATTTAGAACATATGGTAGATGATAAAACTTTTCAACCATAGCTGCCGCAGAACGAGCACTTCATTAGAAGAGTCAAATAGACCATAAAGTCTATGATCTTCTCCATATTAAAAGTCCACCAATAATGTTTTATCCCTCTAATATCAATCAATAGTTCATCTCCACAATCATGTGAATAACTCATAATCATAATTGTGGTTCTAAATTCCTCTTCGCACCCAGGACGAAGATAATTTTCATCACCAGTCTTTACCTGAAACATCAAAGATCATGGTTATACTAAATCACAGTTCATGTTCATATTCATACTAATAAATTCATCTTTGCACTACGGGCCAAAGATATTCATCAACAGTTCATCTTTGCACTACGGGCCAAAGATATTCAACAAAAGGTCATCTTTGCACTACAGGCCAAAGATATTTAACAACAGGTCATCTTTGCACTACAGACTAAAGAGAAATTTCAACACCAGGATTATAAAATGTTATATATGATGTAACGCCCCCAAAATAGGTCCATTCCATCCAACTCATTCTGAGTCGCCAAATACATGGTACAGAAAACAACTACAACTTTATTACAACAATTATCGTATAAAATACAACAACACATATGCTGTGAGTTTGGATACAAATATATACTAAATGTGACTCATGTTCCAACCATGGACAGCACCTCACAATGACACCTTACATAAAGGTATAGTCAAAAACTGTTTTAGAAATTAGTATCTTTGGGAAGTGCTCAAGGAAACCTTCGTACATGGGAGGCCATGCATTTAGGTTGTGATAGATATCATATGGCCATAGAATTATCCTTGGTTGACCCAATATACCCCAAAGAAAAATGAGAAGATTACTATCATATTCTTCCCAATGGTGAGTCTTCTCTTGACTTATCATTATCTCCACTGTCTCTAATTGAGAATTATACTTCAAACAAACACCAAGATTATATAGGTAGTGCTCGTAAATATACTCAGCAAGTGGATGAGCACAATCCTGTCTTATGATGACACGAGATTGTATTGCATTAGACATCTTGTATGGTAGTGGCAAAACACCCTTTCAACGTTGGCTTCGCCTCACCCTATTGGATTCACCAAATATAACTACTAAATGAACCTTTCTATACTTCTTAGGGAGAACTCCACAGCTAGAGACCACCGTTCTATTCCCTTGTTACCCCCGCTCGACCCAGCTACACTCTTATTACCTGAAAAGGAATTGTGAAGCAAAACGGTGAGCATAACTAGCCCAGTAAAGAATATCATGACTAAAGATAATTAAATTATCAATAGCCTTCATCAGTAATAAATCAGAGATTTAGAACATATGGTAGATGATAAAACTTCTCAACCATAGTTGCAGCGGAACGAGCAATCCATTAGAAGAGTCAAATAGACTATAAAGTCTATTATCTTCTCCACGTTAAAAGTCCACCAACAATGTTTTATCCCTGTAACATCAATCAACAATTCCTGTCCACAATCACGTGTATAACTCATAATCGTAATTGTAGTTTTAAATTTCTTTTCTCATCCAGCACAAAGATAATTTTCATCACCTGAAACATCAAACATCGTGGTTATACCAAATCACAGTTCATGTTCATAATCATACTAATAAATTCATCTCTGCACTACGGCCCAAAGATATTCATCAACAAGTCATCTTTGCACTACATGCCAAAGATATTCAACAACAGGTCATCTTTGCATTACAAGCCAAAGATATTCATCAACAACTCATCTTTGTACTACAGGCCAAAGATATTCAACAACAAGTCATATTTGCATTACGAGCCAAAGATATTCATCAATAATTCATCTTTGCACTACGGGCCAAAGATATTCATCAATAATTCATCTTTGTACTACAGGCCAAAGATATTCCTCAACAGTTCATATTTGCACTACAGGCCAAATATATTCATATCTCAAAGAAATATATAATCATTTTAGAACTTATATAAACAATAATTATAACCATGTTGATCAATTCACCTTTGGACTTAAGCTAAATATATTCAATTATAAATTCAATGGTCATGATCATACCAGTCATAATTCAACTTTTCCAATACTGGCCAAAGAGAACCCTAGTCATGATCATACCAATAATCTACCCATCTTTACACTCAAGTGAAAGAGAAATTCAACATCAGGGTTATAAAAATGTTATATATGATAATAAAAACAATATGATCAACAACTGCATTTATTTTTAAGAGCAACAGTCATAAATCAACGATAATTTGGTCAGAAAAAGAAACCGTATACGTGAATAGTGTCGTATTCGTACATGGTACCGTATACGTGAATAGTGTCGTATTCGTACATGCTACCGTATACGTGAATAGTGTCGTATACATGAATAGTGCCGTATACGTGAATAGTAATCCTGACTCAAAGAGGTAAAAATTATACAATAAAATCCATACCAATATTTCAGTATAATGATATTGAAAGAATAACTTCATTATGAAGAATATAACATCCCTTACTATCCCTTACCTCAAAAGAGCAGCACTTCTAACTGGATATCAGATATAACGGTGAAGGAAACTTGCACTGATGAATATCAACTCATCAAGTATCTAAATACTCACAAAATACACTCAATAATCTAGAGAGAAAAAGAGAGAAAACTTGTTCTGGTGTGATTTTCAATTCTAACTTAGCCCTCTATTTATAGGAAAATGTTAGCACGCCGAAGCAGACTTGACCTGTAACCTGATGGCTTTACCTGCTACTATTCTACCCACCAAAAATTAGTCATCTTCAACAACCAAAAGTTGGGCCCACCAATTTCTAGAATTTTCCACCAAAATCATTTATAAACCTAATTTCCGAATCAGTCACCTCTTAAAATTCATAACAAATCATTCGTTCATTTTTAACGATTCAAAATTTGTGAACATATACTCAACTTATATATGTATAACATATCCAAAAATTACCACGATCCAAAGGTCGGATCAAAAATTATAACTCACGCAATATATCTCAAGAACACTGATTATCGGATTATAAATCCTTCAGACCAGTATCATTCAAAAATTCACCATGAAATATCCACAAAGAATTTTTGGGTGATTCCAAATTCTACGGTTAGCTTACTTCCAGGGCTTTCTTTTGATATATGGCTCATCTCCTAACTCATTATATTCAAAGAGTTATGGATTTTACAAAATCATGTAATAAACTAATTTTTCTAAAAATCCCATATTTTGTTCTCCATTTCGATAAAATACTGATAAAACACCTCATCATTAATTCCTTCATTTATAACCACATAAATAAATCTACCATTTATATCCACATCAAATAAATATTTTCTTATCATATAAATCAATAATTAATTATTCATAAATAATATTACAGAATCACAATTATGATAACCAGGCCGTTCCCAGGAAAGAGGGGGCTTTCTAATAAGGATTTCTCCTTACTGGCGCGCAATTAGATGACCAAACCTCTCCTTAGACAGAACTTTCTAGACATTGTCAATAATGCTATCTAATAATATTATTCTAAATAATATGAATTATTGATCTGATAATGGAGATGATGTGCAGTGACAATTATTGAGCAACAATAATATAAAATATCAACGCAGTAATTATTAAATCAATAAAATAAAATATTGAACAGTAATTACTGTAACAATTATTGAGTAGTGCCTTCTTACGTAAGGATCAATAATTTAAAAATACTGTGTAAAATCGTGTGTTACTGTGCAAACACGCGTATTACTGTATTTTAACCACCGGGTATTCCAACAGTGTTAACGGTAACAATTACGCCGTTATTTATAAAAACTCAATTTTGTCGTTATCTTCATCCGACAGTTATTCTGTTATGGGGCCCATAAATAACTGCGTCGTCGTACGGATATTCCCGACGAAAAGAATATTCCACGACCAAACGAATATTCCCCGACAACAATGAATATTTTATAGCCACTTGCGTATTTTGTAAAACTTGCATATTTCACCCATAACTTTAAACTTTTATCAATTTAACCACTTACCGAATAATAATTATAAGAAAAATTGAATAATTTTATTTCATAAAATTCGGGGTCTTGCATATGATAAAAAAAATAATATGATCAAAACATGGATTTATCTCTGTGACATCAATCAATATACATCTTGAATCAAATATTCATCTTTGCACTACGTGCCAAAAATATTAATTTGCATCACCAGTTGGTCTTGTTCATCTCAATACCTGTCCATCTTTGTACTACGGGCCAAAGATATTCATCAGGTAATCATTCATCTTTGCACTACAGGCCAAAGTTATTCATTTATATCATCATTTTGGACCGAGAATGATAAAAAATATTTTAAAGAAACGAATCCAGTAAGATAAAAGGAAAAAAATTCGGGATTCATAATTTAGATAATCAAAGTTTAAAAATACTCCGTAATAAACTATTGTGGAGTAAAATTCAAGAATAAAGATCAAAACATGGATACAATAAAATATAGCAACAATAATAGACATCTTGGACAAAGAAGAAAAAATTTTATTTTTCTGTAAATAGTGTCGTATTTGTGAATAGTGTCGTATACGTGAATAGTAACCCCGACACGAAAAGGTAGAAATTTCACAAGAAAAATCATATTTCGTGAATAGTACCGTATTCGTAAATAGTGTCGTATACGTGAATAGTGTTGTATAAATGAATAGTAATCTCAACATAAAAAGGTAAAAAATTTCATAATAAAATTCATACCAATATTTCGGTATAATGATATTGAGCAAAATAACATCATTTACAAAAAAAATAACATCCTTTACTATCCCTTACCTCAAAATAACAGTACTTCTGACTGGAATATCAGATATAATATTGAAAGAAACTTGTACTGAATAGCAATTCTAAAAGTATCTAAATACTCATAAAAATACACTCGATATTATAGAGAGAGAAAACTTCTAATCCTGGTGTGATTTTTAATTCTAACTAAGCACCTTACTTATAGAAAAAATGTCAGAACGCCAAAACAGACTAAAATTTAATAAATTAATATTTTATAAAAATTCTCACGAACACCACTTGACCAAATTCAGCACTCCACCAGTGGGGCCCACCAACTTCAGCAAATTCTACAACAACCAAAAGTGAGGCCCAACCATATTTCTAATAAAAATATTTATTTCTGAAACTTCAATAATTCATAATAAATAGCACTTTTATCAGAAAAATACGAATTTTATGTCCTTTCTATAGAAAATTTAATCCTCTACAACTTTGTAGAAGAATTTTTTTTTAATTCCAAACAAAAAATGACCGAAATTCACATACAGATGATTTTTAATACCTCAATTCTAACACAATACTGATAAAACACCTCAACATTAATTCATTCATTTATATCCATATAAAACAAATATTTCCTTATCATATAAATTAATAATTAATTATTCACAAATAATATTACAGAATCACAATAATGACATCCAGGTCGTTCCCAAGAAAGAAGGGGGCTTTCCGATAAGGATTTCTCCTTACTGACGTCCAATTAGGTGACCAAACTCATTTTCTAGACAGAATTTCTTTAGACATTACCAATAATGCTATTTAATAATATTAGTCAAATAATATGAATTATTGATATGATAATGAAAAATATTGTGCAGTAACAATTATTGGTACAATAATAATATAAAATATCAATGTAGAAATTATTGAATTAATAAAATAAAATATTGAACAGTAATTACTATAGCAATTATTGAGTAGTGTCTTCTTACGTAAGAATCAATAATCTAAAAATACTGTGCAATATCGTGTGCTACTGTGCAACCACGCGTATTACTGTATTTTAACCATCACGTATTCCAACAGTGTTAACGGTAACAACTACGCCGTTATTTGAAAAAAAATCAAACTTGTCATTTTTTTCATCCAACCGTTTTTCGTTATGAAGCCCACAAGTGGCTGCGTCGTCGTACGAATATTCTCCGACCACAACCAAACGAATATTTTTTGACAACAATGAATATTTTATAACCACTTGCTTATTTAAAAAAATTACATATATCACCCTTAACTTTAAACTTTTATCAATTTAACTATTTACTAAATAGAAAAATTGAATACTTTTATTTCATAAAATTCGGAGTCTTACAATAATTATTTCACATCTTTTTTCTCTTTTCTTCATTTTCTTCATTTGCATATATTGAGGACAATGCATGATTTAGGTAGGGGGAGTTTTGTATTTTTCTTATTAGATTTTTTTTCGTCTTTTTGAAAAAAATTCCAAAAAATTAAAAAAATTGTTTCACTTTTCATGGATTACATGGATTCAACTAATTATCTGTGGAGTTAAAACTCATAAGTATGATTAAAAGATTTAGAACTCTTGAATATTTGGTAAGATACAAAATCTTAGTTTGAAACATCATCTTGAGTAAAATAAAGTTCATATGCATTTCTACACTTCACGTTCGCACTAACACTTAGTTGTAGGGTATAAACTATGATTTAAGCAATTTAAAGAAAAAAAAAAGAAAATAAGGAAAAGAAGAAGTTGGAAAAAGTTGGAAAAAGTTGAAAGAAATAAATAGCTGCTTCAATATCCATTGAACAAAATAACAAGGTATATATACAAGCCTAAAGAAGTATCGATATTCTCGCTGAAAAGTGTGATGGATAAAGGCACATTGACTAGTCTAGTTTTGTGGTTTTGTTACTCAAGTTAGTAAGTCATTGGGGGTGTCTCTACACCTAGTTGTAAGAGCCCAATTTTTTATAAATATAAGTGAATTTTCTCTAATTATTATTTTGAATAATAAAGGTGTTAATTTGATATAATGTGGTTAGTTATTGGTGAAATGTGTAAATTTTATAAAATAAACAAGTGATTATAAAATATTCATTGTTGTCGGGGAATATTCGTACGACGGCGCAGTCATTTGTGGGCCCTATAACGAAAAACGGTCGGATAAAAATATAACAAGTTTGAGTTTTTATAAATAACAGCGTAGTTGTTACCGTTAACACTGTTGTAATACCTGGTGGTTAAAGTATAGTAATACGCGTGGTTGCACAATAGCACACGATATTTTTGGATTATTGGTTCTTACGTAAGAAGGACCTACTCAATAATTGTTACAGTAATTACTGTTTAATATTTTATTTTATTGATTCAATAATTACTACGTTGATATTTTATATTATTATTGTTTCAATAATTACCATTGCACAGTATTTCTCATTATCAGATCAATAATTCATATTATTTGAATAATATTATGAGATAGCATTATTGGCAATGTCTAAGAAAGTTCTGTCTAGAAAAGGGGTTTGATCATCTAATTGCGTGCCAGTAAGGATAAATTCTTATTGCAAATCCCCCTCTTTCCTTGGAACGACATGGTTGTCAGTATGATTCTATAATATTATTTATAAATAATTAATTATTAATTTATATGATAAGAAAATATTTATTTTTATGTGAATATAAATGAAAGAATTAATATTGAGGTGTTTTATCAGTATTTTGTCAGAATGGAGATATTTAAAAAGTTTTTCAACACTGTGATCGCTGAGACTCAGCTTAATAAAATAATCCACATCATCGAATCACCCCTGCACTACGGCCAAGGATATTCGTGTATTCATTAATGGTCATGATCATGCCAACAACTGTCCATCAATGCACTACGGGCCAATGAGGACTTTTACCACATCATTTGTAACATTACGGTCATGATTATACCGAATAATCCCTGGTCATAATCATACCAAGTCCATCTATGCACTACAGGCCACAGATGACTTTCAACATTTTATAAACATGAGGATGATGACAATGATATAAGAATTCAATAAAACAAGTTCAAGAATTAATTTATCCAGGAATTAGCAACGTCCAAATTGTCAACATGATACTGCATTGTGGAGTAAAATTCAAGAATGCTTAGAAGAATATATTCTTGAAAAGATACTGGATGAAACGCAACTATCAAGGATATTCCACAAATTTCATGGAGTATAGAAGTCAAAACTTAACCAACTGAGTACAATAAAGAATGGAATAACAAAAGAAATCACCATGCATGCGATAGACCGCACAGACAGGTTATTCCAATAGAATAATAAATAATGGAACCAGGTCCGGCGTAAACGCACAGACAGGATATTCCGACAGAATAATAAATAATGGAACCAGGTCCGGTGTAAAACACACAGACAGGATATTCCAACAGAATAATAATAAAACGGAACCAGGTCCAGCGTAAAACACACAGACAGGATGTTCCAACAGAATAATAGAAGAATGTCACCAAGTATAGGGTAAACCGCGTATACTGGTTATTCCAACAGAATAATAACGAATGGAATAACAGAAGTTCTCTTCATGAATATAAAAGAAATAATATTCCCTACCTTAAAAGAACTGGATATTGGAAAAGTGATGTAGCAGGATACTTTTATTCTCTCTCTCTTATTCTCTCTATACTTTCTCTCTCTATAGCTTGAATGAATTCGTGAAAAATAATGAAGCCCTAGGCCTCTATTTATAGAAAAACCGAGGGTGGCTCTTGGTCTTAACGAAGGGTCAAATGACTCTTGGTCTTAACGAAGGGTCAAATGACTCTTGGTAATATTGAAGGGACAACTACTATTGACGAAAGTAATTACTATTGACCAAGGTAAATACTATTGACGAAGGTAATTACTATTGACCAAGGTAAATACTATTGACGAAGGTAATTACTATTGACCAAGGTAAATACTATTGACGACGGTAATTACTATTGACGACGGTAATTACTATTGACGAAGAGACTCTTAGATGATGACATATGGCCCCCCATAAAATAACCAAACTTACCACAACGTCTCAATTATTGATTTAATAATATAACATATTATACAGATGATACTATGACAATAATTTAAGAGATATGATGCAGCAATTACTGTAGCAATAATTGAGTATAGCTGAGTGACTTATCACGTAAGCATCAATAATCAATACCGTGTGCTACTATGCAACCACGCGTATTACTGTACTTTTACTACCAAGTAGTTCAACAGTTTTAACGGTTTTAACGGTAACACCTCAGCCGTTCTTTTTATAGAAAGATAATTCTGTCGTTTTCTCAATCCGACAATAATTCCGTTGTGGGGTCCACCAATGATTGTGCCGTCGTACGAATATTCCCCGACAAAAAGAATATTCTCCGACCAAACGAATATTTTATAACAACTTGCTTACTTTGCAAAATTTATAAATATTACCCACAACTATAACATTATATCAAATTAACTCCATAATATTCAAAATGATATTTATAGAAAATTCATCTTTATTTATAAAAATTGGGGTCTTACAACCTCCCCTTCTTATGAAATTTCGCCCTCAAAATTAGGGTACGTACCTGGTATGTCGAAGAGGTAAGGATACCTTGATTTCATTTCTGATTCTAACTCCCAAGTCATTTCCTCAACATCGTGGTTTCTCCACAAAACTTTAACTTGAGGTATAACCTTGGAGCGTAGAATATGTTCCTTCTTATCCAAGATTTGAACAGGAACTTCTTCATACGTCAAATCCTCCGGTATTTCGTCCGGTTCTAACTCAATAATGTGGTTCGGGTCTTCCACATATTTGCGTAACATGGATATGTGGAAAACGTTATGAACACGAGACATACTTGGCGGTAAAGCGAGTCTATAAGCCACAGTTCCTACTCGATCGAGGATTAAAAATGGACAGATGAATCGAGGATTTAGCTTTCCTCTCTTTCCAAATCTCGTAACTCCTTTCCATGGAGCAACACGTAAGAACACATGATCTCCTACATCAAATTCCACGTCCTTTCGATGAAGATCAGCATAACTCTTTTGTCGATCTTGTGAGGTTTTTATACGTTGTCGGATCGTTTGAATCTTTTCTGTAGTCATACGTACCAACTCCGGTCCCAACAACGTTGCTTCGCCCACCTCATCCCAGCATACTGGAGAACGACATTTTCTTCCATACAATGCTTCGAATGGAGCCATGCCAATACTTGCTTGATAACTGTTGTTGTAGGAAAACTCCACCAATGGTAAGAACTTGTCCCAACTTCCTTTGAAGTCAAAGACACAGAGCCTTAATAGATCTTCAAGAGTTTGAATAGTCCTCTCTGATTGTCCGTCCGTCTGAGGATGATATGCTGAACTAAATCGTAACTCCGTCTGAGGATGATATGTGAATCTTGGGTCTCGGTCAGAAACTATGGATACTGGCATACCATGCAGTCTTACAATCTCGTTTATGTACATACGAGCAAGACGTTCAAGTGTATAAGTTTCTCGTATCGGTAAGAAATGAGCAGACTTGGTCAATCTATCAACAATGACCCAAATCGCATCAATACCTTGAGAAACCCTGGGAAGACCGGTAACGAAATCCATGGTAATGTGCTCCCACTTCTATTCTGGAATTTCAAGTGGTTACAATGGACCTTTTGGTACTTGATGCTCCGCTTTGACTCGTTGACAAGTTAGACACCTTGAGATAAACAATGCTATCTCTCTCTTCATATTGCTCCACCAAAATGTATGACGAAGATCATGATACATTTTGGTACTTCCAGGATGGATTGCAAACGGTGTGTTGTGCGCCTCCATCATGATTTCATACTTTAAATCAGGGTTGTTAGGAACACAAAGTCTGGAGTCGACTCGAAGTATTCCTTCTTCATCGATTCTTGCTTCCGGCATAGAACCTTCTTGCACTTTCTTCCTCATACGCATCAGCTCCAGGTCTGTAGCTTGAGCAGCTTTAACTTTATCGATTAAAGTCGGTTCTACTCGTATATTCGCCATCATCACATGGGTCCCTGGAGTCTTTAACTCTATCTCCATCCTTTGCAAGTCACACAAAATGGGTCTTTGCGTTGTTAATATTGCACTTGTACCCGCATATGATCTTCTACTCAATGCGTCAGCTACCACGTTCGCTTTTCCAAGATGGTATTGAATGGTATGATCATAATCTTTCAACAGTTCAAGCCAACGTCGTTGTCGCATGTTGAGTTCCTTTTGAGTGAAGAAATATTTGAGGCTTTTATGATCCGTAAAGATCTCCACTTTCTCCCCATACAAGTAATACCTCCAAATTTTAAGTGCAAAGACAACAGCTGCCAACTCTAGATCATGAGTAGGATAATTCCTCTCATATTCCTTGAGTTGTCTTGATGCATAGGCTATGACTTTTCCATGTTGCATGAGAACACATCCCAACCCTTTGCTCGAAGCATCACTGTAGATGACAAATCCCTCTGAGCCAGATGGTATTGTTAGAACAGGTGCTGAAATGAGTCTCCTCTTGAGTTCTTGAAAACTCTGCTCACATTCTTCGCTCCAACCAAACTTTGTATCTTTCCGAGTCAGCTGAGTTAACGGAGTAGCGATTCGAGAAAATCCTTCCACGAATCTCCGATAATAACCAGCTAGACCGAGAAAGCTACGTACTTCGGTTACTGATTTAGGTTGCTCCCAGCTTTGAATAGCTTCAATCTTTGCCGGGTCAACCGATATTCCACGACTTGATACTACGTGCCCAAGGAATGCTACCTCTTCCAGCCAGAACTCGCATTTCTTCAACTTGGCATAATGCTTGTATTCACGAAGCTTTTGGAGTACCAGCCTCAAGTGTTGCTCATGATCTTCACCGCTTTTGGAATAAATAAGGATGTCATCAATAAAGACGACCACAAAATGATCCAAATATTCCTTGAATACCCGGTTCATCATATCCATGAAGGCAGCAGGAGCATTAGTCAATCCAAAGGACATGACTAGGAATTCATAATGCCCGTACCGAGTTCTAAAAGCCGTCTTTGGAATATCCTCAGTTCTAACCTTCAGCTGATGATATCCAGAACGAAGATCGATCTTTGAAAAGAATTGTGCTCCTTGCAACTGGTCAAACAGGTCATCAATACGTGGCAATTGTAAGACCCCGAATTTTATGAAATAAAAGTATTCAATGTTTCTTATAATTACTATTCAGTAAATGGTTAAATTGATAAAAGTTTAAAGTTATGAGTGAAATATGATTTTTTTTCAAAATAAGCAAGTGGTTATAAAATAATCATTGTTGTCGGGGAATATTCGTTTGGTCGTAGAATATTCTTTCTGTCGGGGAATATTCGTACGACGGCGCAGCCATTTGTGGGCCCCATAACAGAATAACTGTCGGGTGAAGAAAACGACAAATTTGAGTTTTTACAAATAACGGCGTAGTTGTTACCGTTAACACTGTTGGAATACCCGGTGGTTAAAATACAGTAATACGCGTTATTGCACAGTAGCACACGGTATTGCACAGTATTTTTGAAATTATTGATTCTTACGTAAGAAGGCACTACTCAATAATTGTTACAGTAATTACTGTTCAATATTTTATTTTATTGATTCAATAATTGCTACGTTAAAATTTTGTATTATTGTTGTTCAATAATTATTGCTGCACAGTATTTTCCATTATCAGATCAATAATTTATATTATTTAAATAATATTATTAGATAGCATTATTGGCAATGCCTAGAAAGTTCTGTCTAAGGAGAGGTTTGGTCATCTAATTGCGCGCCAGTAAGGAGAAATTCTTATTGGAAAGCCCCCTCTTTCCTGGGAACGGCCTGGTTGTCATAAATGTGATTCTGTAATATTATTTGTGAATAATTAATTATTGATTCATATGATAAAGAAATATTTATATTATGTGGATATAAATGAGGGATATATTTTTGTGGTTAAAAATGAAGGAGTTAATGTTGAGGTTTTTATCAGTATTTTTGTCGGAATGGAGGTATTAAAAATCAGGGTTTTTGAGATATTTTGCGGGGGTTATAATTTTTAATCCGACCGTTGGATCGTGGTAATTTTTGGATATGTTATACATATATAAGTTGAGTATATGCCCACAAATTTTGAACCGTTAAAAATGAACGTATGATTTATTATGAATTTTACGAGATGACTGGTTCAGAAATTGTTGAATTTTCGGAGTTTATCATTTTGATAAAAAATTCTAGAATTGGTGGGCCCCACTTGTGGTTGGTGAAGAAATGTGCTGAATTATATTTCAAATGTGGTGGGTGGGAATAGTAGCAGGTAAAGCCATCAGGTTGCAGGTCAAACCTACTAAAATTTTCCTATAAATAGAGGGCTAAGTTAGAATTGAAAATCACACCAGAAACATAAGCTTTCTCTCTTTCTCTCTCTATATTATGAAGCATATTTTGCGAGTATTTAGATACTTTGAGAGTTGCTATTCAGTGCAAGTTTTCTTCGGCTTTGCATACCGATCAGAAGTACTGCTCTTTTGAGGTAAGGGATAGTAAGGGATATTAAGGGATTTTAAGGGTTGTTATGATTTTCAGTTTCGTAATTTTTCTGATCTTCAAAAATTCTAAAAAAATTTAAAATGATATTTTGATGAGTTTTCTTGATTGTGTCCAAAAATGGTGATTTTTGGATGTATAGATTGAGAGTTATGAATTTTATGAGAAAAGACTATTTTAGAAGTAACTGCTTATAATTCCTTGTGGTTAACTCCAAAATTGATGAAATTTTTATTGGGAGTACATGTATATGATAGAAGTATACTCTGTAAATTTCAGAATTTTTAGACAAAAGTACAATTTTTGATAAATGTCTAAATATTCGGCTATTTTGGCCATATGAAAAATAGTAAATGACTTTTAAAAATTCTGAGAAAAATATATGTTCACTATGAGACTATATTATGCTAAATCCCAGAAAAGAAATATTTTTAGAACTGATTTGATATTTTTCATGAAAATGGTCTAGTTATGAGTAAATGAATTAAATATGTTTTGTGAAAAAAGAAAATTGGAAAATAGGATTTTACGGCTTGAGAATCCTATATGAGGTATATGCAGATTTTTGATGAGGGTTTTGGTTATTGATGATGAAATTGTAAGAGTTGACATTTTATGATGATTAAATGCATTAATTAGTAAAGTGTAAACAATTAAAATAAATTATTTATAAATTTAAGTAATGTTATTCTTTCAATATCATTATACCGAAATATTGGTATAGATTTTATTGTGAAATTTCTATCTTTTGTGTCGGGGTTACTATTCATGGGTTACTATTCACGATTTACTATTCATGAGTTACGAATATTACTCTTAAGATTAAAACTATATGTTGATCATATTATTTTTATCATCATATATAACATTTTTATAACCCTGATGTTGAAATTCTCTTTCGCTGGAGTGTAAAGATGGGTAGATTATTGGTATGATCATGACTAGGGTTCTCTTTGGCCTGTAGTGCAAAGTTGAATTGTGACTGGTATGATCATGACCATTGAATTTATAATTGAATATCTTAAGCTTAAGTGCAAAGGTGAATTGATCAACATGGTTATAATTATTGTTTATATAAATTCTGAAATGATTATATATTTCTTTGAGATATGAATATATTTGGCCTGTAGTGCAAATATGAATTGTTGATGAATATCTTTGGCATGTAGTGCAAAGATGGCCTGTTGATGAATATCTTTGGCCTGTAGTGCAAAGATGAACTGTTGTTGAATATCTTTGGCCCGTAGTGCAAAGATGGTTTGTTGATGAATATCTTTGGCCCGTAGTGCAAAGATGTATTTGTTAGTATGATTATAAACAGGAACTGTGATTTGGTATAACCATGATCTTTGATGTTTCAGGTAAAGACAGGTGATGAAAATATTCTTCGTCCTGGGTACGAAGAAAAATTTATAGTCACAATTATGATTATGAGTTATTCATATGATTGTGGAAAGGAACTGTTGAGTGATGTTACATGGATAAAATATTGTTGGTGGATTTTTAACATGGAGAAGATAATAGACTTTATAGTCTATTTGACTCTTCTAATGGATTGCATGTTCCGCTGCAACTATGGTTGAAATTTTTATCATTTACCATATGTTCTAAATCTCTGATTTATTGTTGATGAAGGCTATTGATAATTGAATTATCTTTAGTCATGATATTCTTTACTGAGCTAGTTGTGCTCATCCTTTTGCTTCACAATTCCTTTCAGGTAATAAGAGTGTAGCTGGGTCGAGCGAGGGTAACGGGGAAATAGAACGGTGGTCTCTAGCTGTGGATGTTCTCCCGTAGTATAGAAAAGTTCATTTAGTAGTTATATTTGGTGAATCCAATAGGGTAAGGTGTACCCAATGTTGGAAGGGTGGTTTGCCACTATCATACAAGATGTCTAATGACATACAACCTCGTGTCATCATAAGACAGGGTTGTGCTCATCCACTTGCTGAGTATATCTATGGGCACTACCTATATAATCTTGGTGTTTGTTTGAAGTATAATTCTCAATTAGAGACAGTGGAGATAATGATAAGTCAAGAGAAGACTCACCATTGGGAAGAATATGATAGTAATCTTCTCGTTTTTCTTTGGGGTCTATTGGGTCAACCAAGGATAATTCTGTGGCCATATGATATCTATCATAACCTAGATGCGTGGCCTCCCATGTACGAAGGTTTCCTTGAGCACTTCCCAAAGATTCTAATTTCTAAAACAGTTTTTGACTATACCTTTATGTAAGGTGTTATTGTGAGGTGATGTCCACAGTTGGAACATGAGTCACATTTGGTATATATTTGTATCCAAACTCACAGCATATGTGTTGTTGTATTTTACACAACAATTGTTGTAATAGAGTTGTAGTTATTTTTTGTACCATGTATTTGACGACTCAGAATGGGTTGGATGGAATGGACCTATTTTGGGGTCGTCACATTTGGTATCAGAGCTTAGGGATATGATCTTTGGTGGAGATCGGGGAATATAACTAGGAGAGGAGAGATGAGTAAATCCTTCGCTAGTGTGTCCTACCTAAGCTTATTTGTTGGTCAGTCATAATATCGGGATATTATGTGATATGTTAATTTGTTCAATTAACCCTTGTTTTGAAGCTGTATTCTAGAATGATATCTGAAATACAGGAGATGGGCAATGGAGAAATCATGATGACAGGGAAGATGGAATCTGAAATGAAAGCAAGGTATTCTCAACTCTTTGAAATACCAGGTACGTAAATTTCGAGGACGAAATTTCATAAGGAGGGGAGATTGTAAGACCCCGAATTTTATGAAATAAAAGTATTCAATTTTTCTTATAATTACTATTCAGTAAATGGTTAAATTGATAAAAGTTTAAAGTTATGAGTGAAATATGATTTTTTTTCAAAATAAGCAAGTGGTTATAAAATAATCATTGTTGTCGGGGAATATTCGTTTGGTCGTGGAATATTCTTTCTGTCGGGGAATATTCGTACGACGGCGCAGCCATTTGTGGGCCCCATAACAGAATAACTGTCGGGTGAAGAAAACGACAAATTTGAGTTTTTACAAATAACGGCGTAGTTGTTACCGTTAACACTGTTGGAATACCCGGTGGTTAAAATACAGTAATACGCGTTATTGCACAGTAGCACACGGTATTGCACAGTATTTTTGAAATTATTGATTCTTACGTAAGAAGGCACTACTCAATAATTGTTACAGTAATTACTGTTCAATATTTTATTTTATTGATTCAATAATTGCTACGTTGAAATTTTGTATTATTGTTGTTCAATAATTGTTGCTGCACAGTATTTTCCATTATCAGATCAATAATTCATATTATTTGAATAATATTATTAGATAGCATTATTGGCAATGTCTAGAAAGTTCTGTCTAAGGAGAGGTTTGGTCATCTAATTGCGCGCCAGTAAGGAGAAATTCTTATTGGAAAGCCCCCTCTTTCCTGGGAACGGCCTGGTTGTCATAAATGTGATTCTGTAATATTATTTGTGAATAATTAATTATTGATTCATATGATAAAGAAATATTTATTTTATGTGGATATAAATGAGGGATATATTTTTGTGGTTAAAAATGAAGGAGTTAATGTTGAGGTTTTTATCAGTATTTTTGTCGGAATGGAGGTATTAAAAATCAGGGTTTTTGAGATATTTTGCGGGGGTTATAATTTTTAATCCGACCGTTGGATCGTGGTAATTTTTGGATATGTTATACATATATAAGTTGAGTATATGTCCACAAATTTTGAACCGTTAAAAATGAACGTATGATTTATTATGAATTTTACGAGATGACTGGTTCAGAAATTGTTGAATTTTCGGAGTTTATCATTTTGGTGAAAAATTCTAGAATTGGTGGGCCCCACTTGTGGTTGGTGAAGAAATGTGCTGAATTATATTTCAAATGTGGTGGGTGGGAATAGTAGCAGGTAAAGCCATCAGGTTGCAGGTCAAACCTACCAAAACTTTCCTATAAATAGAGGGCTAAGTTAGAATTGAAAATCACACCAGAAACATAAGCTCTCTCTCTTTCTCTCTCTATATTATGAAGCATATTTTGTGAGTTTTTAGATACTCTGTGAGTTTCTATTCATCAGTGCAAGTTTCCTTCAGCTTTGCATACCGATCAGAAGTACTGCTCTTTTGAGGTAAGGGATAGTAAGGGATAGTAAGGGATATTAAGGGATTTTAAGGGTTGTTATGATTTTCAGTTTCGTAATTTTTCTGATCTTCAAAAATTCTAAAAAAATTTAAAATGATATTTTGATGAGTTTTCTTGATTGTGTCCAAAAATGGTGATTTTTGGATGTATAGATTGAGAGTTATGAATTTTATGAGAAAAGACTATTTTAGAAGTAACTGCTTATAATTCCTTGTGGTTAACTCCAAAATTGATGAAATTTTTATTGGGAGTACATGTATATGATAGAAGTATACTCTGTAAATTTCAGAATTTTTGGACAAAAGTACAATTTTTGATAAATGTCTAAATATTCGGCTATTTTGGCCATATGAAAAATAGTAAATGACTTTTAAAAATTCTGAGAAAAATATATGTTCACTATGGGACTATATTATGCTAAATCCCAGAAAAGAAATATTTTTGGAACTGATTTGGTATTTTTCATGAAAATGGTCTAGTTATGAGTAAATGAATTAAATATGTTTTGTGAAAAAAGAAAATTGGAAAATAGGATTTTACGGCTTGAGAATCCTATATGAGGTATATGCAGATTTTTGATGAGGGTTTTGGTTATTGATGATGAAATTGTAAGAGTTGGCATTTTATGATGATTAAATGCATTAATTAGTAAAGTGTAAACAATTAAAATAAATTGTTTATAAATTTAAGTAATGTTATTCTTTCAATATCATTATACCGAAATATTGGTATAGATTTTATTGTGGAATTTCTATCTTTTGTGTCGGGGTTACTATTCATAGGTTACTATTCACGATTTACTATTCATGAGTTACGAATATTACTCTTAAGATTAAAACTATATGTTGATCATATTATTTTTATCATCATATATAACATTTTTATAACCCTGATGTTGAAATTCTCTTTCGCTGGAGTGTAAAGATGGGTAGATTATTGGTATGATCATGACTAGGGTTCTCTTTGGCCTGTAGTGCAAAGTTGAATTGTGACTGGTATGATCATGACCATTGAATTTATAATTGAATATCTTAAGCTTAAGTGCAAAGGTGAATTGATCAACATGGTTATAATTATTGTTTATATAAATTCTGAAATGATTATATATTTCTTTGAGATATGAATATATTTGGCCTGTAGTGCAAATATGAATTGTTGATGAATATCTTTGGCATGTAGTGCAAAGATGGCCTGTTGATGAATATCTTTGGCCTGTAGTGCAAAGATGAACTGTTGTTGAATATCTTTGGCCCGTAGTGCAAAGATGGTTTGTTGATGAATATCTTTGGCCCGTAGTGCAAAGATGGATTTGTTAGTATGATTATAAACAGGAACTGTGATTTGGTATAACCATGATCTTTGATGTTTCAGGTAAAGACAGGTGATGAAAATATTCTTCGTCCTGGGTGCGAAGAAAAATTTATAGTCACAATTATGATTATGAGTTATTCATATGATTGTGGAAAGGAACTGTTGAGTGATGTTACATGGATAAAATATTGTTGGTGGATTTTTAACATGGAGAAGATAATAGACTTTATAGTCTATTTGACTCTTCTAATGGATTGCATGTTCCGCTGCAACTATGGTTGAAATTTTTATCATTTACCATATGTTCTAAATCTCTGATTTATTGTTGATGAAGGCTATTGATAATTGAATTATCTTTAGTCATGATATTCTTTACTGAGCTAGTTGTGCTCACCCTTTTGCTTCACAATTCCTTTCAGGTAATAAGAGTGTAGCTGGGTCGAGCGAGGGTAACGGGGAAATAGAACGGTGGTCTCTAGCTGTGGATGTTCTCCCGAAGTAGTATAGAAAAGTTCATTTAGTAGTTATATTTGGTGAATCCAATAGGGTAAGGTGTACCCAATGTTGGAAGGGTGGTTTGCCACTATCATACAAGATGTCTAATGACATACAACCTCGTGTCATCATAAGACAGGGTTGTGCTCATCCACTTGCTGAGTATATCTATGGGCACTACCTATATAATCTTGGTGTTTGTTTGAAGTATAATTCTCAGTTAGAGACAGTGGAGATAATGATAAGTCAAGAGAAGACTCACCATTGGGAAGAATATGATAGTAATCTTCTCGTTTTTCTTTGGGGTCTATTGGGTCAACCAAGGATAATTCTGTGGCCATATGATATCTATCATAACCTAGATGCGTGGCCTCCCATGTACGAAGGTTTCCTTGAGCACTTCCCAAAGATTCTAATTTCTAAAACAGTTTTTGACTATACCTTTATGTAAGGTGTTATTGTGAGGTGATGTCCACGGTTGGAACATGAGTCACATTTGGTATATATTTGTATCCAAACTCACAGCATATGTGTTGTTGTATTTTACACAACAATTGTTGTAATAGAGTTGTAGTTATTTTTTGTACCATGTATTTGACGACTCAGAATGGGTTGGATGGAATGGACCTATTTTGGGGTCGTCACAGCAATGGGTACCTATTTTTGATGGTGACATGATTCAACTCCACATAATCAATACAAAGTCGCATACTTCCATCTTTCTTCTTCACGAATAGAACAGGAGCACCCCAAGGAGAAGTACTAGGACGAATAAAACCAATGTCTAACAATTCCTGCAATTGGGTCTTTAACTCCTGAAGTTCAATAGGAGCCATTCGATATGGAGCATTGGAAATGGGTTTTGTACCGGGTTCAAGGTCGATACAAAATTCAATTTCACGCTCTGGGGGTAGGCCCGGAAGTTCTTCGGGAAATACGACAGGAAATTTATTAACAACAGAAATATCATTCAAAGCTGACGTATTTTTGTTTAGATCTGTGACATGAGCTAAGAAAGCTTGACATCCGTTTTTCAAAAAATGAATAGTTTTATGGCTTGAGATGACAGCGATTGATTTTAATGGTTTGGTTGCTTGAATTCGCATAATAGGTTGATTAGGAATATGAAAGCTAACAACCTTACGAAAACAATCAATTTTTGCATAATGAGTAGTTAACCAATCAATCCCTAGAATCACGTCAAATGCAAGTATTTTTAATGAAATCAGATCGATAGGTAATGTGTGGGTACCAACTTGAACCAAACAAGACTTATAAACAGTGGAGGTAATGAAGGTTTCTCCCAACGGAGTTTCCACAGATAAGTCAAAGTCTAATTTCTCCGGAATCAAATTTAATCGATGAGCGCAAGTAGGAGAAATAAAAGAATGGGTTGAACCGGTATCAAATAAAGTATAAACTTCTTTAATGTTTATGATGAGCTTACCCGTGATGACCTCATTCGGGTTCCTTGCTCTCTGGGAGTTCACAACAAACGCTCTCCCTTGCACAACCGGTTTTGACTTTTCTGGGACGGCTTTTGGTGCCTCCATCCTAGCTGAATTTGTCTTTGGTAAACGATAAAATCGGGCTAAATGACCTTCTCTTCCATAATTATAACATGCTTTGGACGGCATCGCGCAGTTTGGACTGATGTGTCCCTCCCCTCCGCATTTGAAACATATGATAGGTGGTCGTTCTCCTTCCTTAACGACAGGTGCTGGTGCTGACGTCTTTCCATCATTGTTGAATCTCCTCTTCTTGAAATGTTCATTCTTATTGTTTTGGCCCTGATTACCACCGAAGTGGTTACCATTTCTGGCCTGTTGATTCCCTCCACGCTTGTTGTCACCGCTTCGATGACTGCTCTCACTGGTATTATCATTTTGCCGGCTGCTCTCTTTTGGTTGCGTTGTCTCGTTATCGCGCTCCACCAACTGAGCCCTATTTACAACATCTGAATACAAACACAGTTTATGAGAAACAAGATGTTGACGTATCTCCGGCTTCAAACCTCTTAAAAACATCCGCGTCATTCTTTCTTCATTATCCACCAGGTGGGACGCAAACCGGGATAACTCCGCAAATTTTGCCTCGTACTGCGACACGGTCATATTATTCTGCTCCAATTTGATGAACTCCACCTCCTTCATGTGACGAATACTCTCGGGAAAGTATTTATCGTTAAACAGATCTTGGAACTTCTCCCAAGACATCTTCAGTGCGGCAGGTTGAGTACGCTTTATCGATTCCCACCAGTAATCTGCCTCTCCTCGCAACATAAAGGCGGCAAAGGGAACCTTTTGCTCCTCGGAGCAACTCAAGACATCAAATATCTTGGTGATCTGCTTTATCCATGTTTCAGCTACAAGTGGTTTGGGTTCTCCCTTAAACTCCGGTGGTCCCAGCTCCTTAAACTGTTTAGCGGTGACCGCCTGAGAGTTTCCAGTATTTCCACCTACGTTGTGGACAGGAGCCGCTTTCACCTGTTGTTGTATGAATTGCATAAAGCCTCTGAATATTTGATCATTCATCATTTGGTCAGTGTTGTTGTTTGCATGAGGATTGACACCTTCCTGATGCACATTATCCTGATTATTGATATGTGGTGAATCAACAGTCGTCTGTGCTCCATTGCTATTCTCAACATTCTCAGATGCCATTTTCAGATACTGCCACAAAATAAAAATTAATTGATATGTCATATATTATCCTTATATTATGACCGACCAATTAAATACCATGCAAATAAACTTAGGTATGTCATACTAGCGAAGGAATTCCCCGTCTCTCCCCTCCTAGTTCTATTCTCACATCTTAGCCAGGGATCATATCCCTAAGCTCTGATACCAACTGTGACGCCCCCAAAATTAGGTATACATCACCCATCTTGGGTCGTCAGATACATAGTACAGAATACAAATACAACTTAATAATACAACTGTCGTGTACAATACGACAAAACATAAACTGTGAGTTTGAATACAAATATTATCTTCTAGAGAGTATTCATACTCAAAAGGAGTCCTCATTACATTTATTAACACACCATTACATAGAATAGTGAGGACTACTAACTAATACTATCATTCGGACCATCACTCCGTACCCCGACTTGTCCCACCTACGTTCTCATTTCCTGAAGAGAACAGTGAAAGAAAGGGTGAGCTCAACTAGCCCAGTAAGAAATATTATGACTAAGATAATGCAGAATAAATTATCATTAGCCTTCAACAATGTTAAACTGATAAAATATAATAGACATCAAGTTTAACTGTAGCGGAACAAGCAATCCATTAAAAGAGTCAAGTAGAAAATAAACTCTACTATCTTTTATGATTTAAAAAGTTTTTCAACACTGTGATCGCTGAGACTCAGCTTAATAAAATAATCCACATCATCGAATCACCCCTGCACTACGGCCAAGGATATTCGTGTATTCATTAATGGTCATGATCATGCCAACAACTGTCCATCAATGCACTACGGGCCAATGAGGACTTTTACCACATCATTTGTAACATTACGGTCATGATTATACCGAATAATCCCTGGTCATAATCATACCAAGTCCATCTATGCACTACAGGCCACAGATGACTTTCAACATTTTATAAACATGAGGATGATGACAATGATATAAGAATTCAATAAAACAAGTTCAAGAATTAATTTATCCAGGAATTAGCAACGTCCAAATTGTCAACATGATACTGCATTGTGGAGTAAAATTCAAGAATGCTTAGAAGAATATATTCTTGAAAAGATACTGGATGAAACGCAACTATCAAGGATATTCCACAAATTTCATGGAGTATAGAAGTCAAAACTTAACCAACTGAGTACAATAAAGAATGGAATAACAAAAGAAATCACCATGCATGTGATAGACCGCACAGACAGGTTATTCTAATAGAATAATAAATAATGGAACCAGGTCCGGCGTAAACGCACAGACAGGATATTCCGACAGAATAATAAATAATGGAACCAGGTCCGGTGTAAAACACACAGACAGGATATTCCAACAGAATAATAATAAAACGGAACCAGGTCCAGCGTAAAACACACAGACAGGATATTCCAACAGAATAATAGAAGAATGTCACCAAGTATAGGGTAGACCGCGTATACTGGTTATTCCAACAGAATAATAACGAATGGAATAACAGAAGTTCTCTTCATGAATATAAAAGAAATAATATTCCCTACCTTAAAAGAACTGGATATTGGAAAAGTGATGTAGCAGAATACTTTTATTCTCTCTCTCTTATTCTCTCTATACTTTCTCTCTCTATAGCTTGAATGAATTCGTGAAAAATAATGAAGCCCTAGGCCTCTATTTATAGAAAAACCGAGGGTGGCTCTTGGTCTTAACGAAGGGTCAAATGACTCTTGGTCTTAACGAAGGGTCAAATGACTCTTGGTAATATTGAAGGGACAACTACTATTGACGAAAGTAATTACTATTGACCAAGGTAAATACTATTGACGAAGGTAATTACTATTGACCAAGGTAAATACTATTGACGAAGGTAATTACTATTGACCAAGGTAAATACTATTGACGACGGTAATTACTATTGACGACGGTAATTACTATTGACGAAGAGACTCTTAGATGATGACATATGGCCCCCCATAAAATAACCAAACTTACCACAACGTCTCAATTATTGATTTAATAATATAACATATTATACAGATGATACTATGACAATAATTTAAGAGATATGATGCAGCAATTACTGTAGCAATAATTGAGTATAGCTGAGTGACTTCTCACGTAAGCATCAATAATCAATACCGTGTGCTACTATGCAACCACGCGTATTACTGTACTTTTACTACCAAGTAGTTCAACAGTTTTAACGGTTTTAACGGTAACACCTCAGCCGTTATTTTTATAGAAAGATAATTCTGTCGTTTTCTCAATCCGATAATAATTCCGTTGTGGGGTCCACCAATGATTGTGTCGTCGTACGAATATTTCCCGACAAAAAGAATATTCTCCGACCAAACGAATATTTTATGACCATTGAATTTATAAGTGAATATCTTTAGCTTAAGTGCAAAGATGAATTGATCAACATGGTTATAATTATTGGTTATATAAATTCTGAAATGATTATATATTTTTTTGAGATATTAAAATTTTTGGCCTGTAGTGCAAAGATGAAATATTGATGAATATCTTTGGCCTGTAGTGCAAAAATGAATTGTTGATGAATATCTTTGGCCCGTAGTGCAAAGATGACATGTTGTTGAATATCTTTGGCCAGTAGTGCAAAGATTAACAGATGTTGAGATAAACATGACCAACTGGTGATACAAATGAATATCTTTGGCCGTAGTTCAAAGATGAAGTTATTAGTATGATTATGAACAGGAAATGTGATTTGGTGTAACCATGATCTTTGATGTTTCAGGTAAAGATAGGTGATGAAAATTATCTTCGTCCTAGATGAGAAGAGGAATTTAGAACTACAGTTATGATTATGAGTTATTCATATGATTGTGGACCAGAATTTTTGATTGATGTTACAGGAATAAAACATTGTTGATGGATTTTTAACATGAAGAAGATAATAGATTTTATAGTCTATTTGACTCTTCTAATGGATTGCTCGTTCCGCTGCAACTATGGTTAAAATTTTTATCATTTACCATATGTTCTAAATCTCTGATTTATTATTGAAGAAGGCTATTGATAATTTAATTATCTTTAGTCATGATATTCTTTACTGAGCTAGTTGTGCTCACCCTTTTGCTTCACAATTCCTTTCAGGTAATAAGAGTGTAGCTGGATCGAGCGAGGGTAACGGGGAAATAGAACGGTGGTCTCTAGCTGTGGATGTTCTCCCGAAGCAGTATAGAAAAGTTCATTTAGTAGTTTTATTTGGTGAATCCAATAGGGTAAGGTGTACCCAACGTTGGAAGGGTTGTTTGTCACTATCATACAAGATGTCTAACGACATACAACCTCGTGTCATCATAAGACAGGGATGTGCTCATCCACTTGCTGAGTATATATACGAGCACTACCTATATAATCTTGGTATTTGTTTGAAGTATAATTCTCAATTAGAGACAGTAGAGATAATGATATGTCAAGAGAAGACTCACCATTAGGAAGAATATGATAGTATTCTTTTCGTCTTTCTTTGGGGTCTACTGGGTCAACCAAGAATAATTCTGTGGCCATATGATATCTATCGTAACCTAGACGCATGGCTTCCCATGTACGAAGGTTTCCTTGAGCACTTCCCAAAGATTCTAATTTCTAAAACTCTTTTTGACTATACCTTTATGTAAGGTGACATTGTGAGGTGATGTCCACGGTTGGAACATGAGTCACATTTGGTATATATTTGTATCCAAACTCACAACATATGTGTTGTTGTATTTTGCACGACAATTGTTGTAATAAAGTTACAGTTATTTTCTGTGCCATGTATTTGGCGACTCAGAATAGATTGGATGGAATGGACCTATTTTGGGGTCGTTACAATTTTCATCACCTGTCTTTACCTGAAACATGAAAGATCATGGTTATACCAAATCACAGTTCCTGTTCATAATCATGCTAATAAATTCATCTTCCCATTACGGCCAAAGATATTCATCAACAAACCATCTTTGCACTACGGACCAAAGATATTCAACAACAGTTCATCTTCTCACTACAGGCCAAAGATATTCATCAATAATTCATCTTTGCACTACAGGCCAAAAATATTCATCAACAGTTCATCTTTGCACTACAGGCCAAAGATATTCATCAATAATTTATCTTTGCACTACAGGCCAAAAATATTTTTCAACAGTTCATATTTGCCCTATAGGCCAAATATATTAATATCTCAAAGAAATAAATAATCATTTCAGAATTATATAAACAATAATTATAACCATGTTGATCAATTCACCTTTACACTTAAGCTAGAGATATTCAGTTATAAATTCAATGGTCATGATCATACCAGTCAACAATTTAACTTTGCACTACTGGCCAAAGAGAACTCATAGTCATGATCATACCAACAATCTACCCATCTTTACACTCTAGTGAAAGAGAATTTCAACATCAGGGTTATAAAAATGTTATATATGATAATAAAAATAATATGATCAAAATATAGATTTAATCTTAAGAGTAATATTCATAAATCAACTATAATTTGGTCAGAAAAAGAAACCAATTTTGTCGTGAATAGTAACTCATGAATCGTAAACCCGTCACAAAAAGGTAGAAATTCTAGAATAAAATACATACTAATATTTCGGTATAATGATATTGAGAGAATAATATTTCTTAAGCTTATAAACAATTTATTTTTAATTGTTTACACTTTACTAAATAATGCATTTAATCATCCTAAAATGTCAAACTCATAAAATTTCATTACCAATAACTAAAACCCTCATAAACAATCTGCATATACCTCATATAGGATTCTCAAGCCATAAAATCCTATTTTCTAATTTTCATACTTCACATAACATATTTAATTCATTTACTCATAACTAGTCCATTTTCATAAAAAATATCAAATCAGTTTCAAAAATATTTCTTTTCTGGTATTTAACAGAATATAGTCCCATATTAAACATATATTTTTCCCAGAATTTTTAAAACTCATTTACTATTTTTCATATGGCCAAAACAGCCGAATATTTAGACATTTATCATAATTATATCCAAAAATTCTGAAATTTACAGAGTACACTGATATTATATAGATATACTTCCAATAAAAATTTTATCAATTTTGGAGTTAACCACAAGGAGTTATAATCGGTTACTTTTAAAATAGTTTTTTCCCGTAAAATTCATAACTCTTAATCTATACATCCAAAAATCACCATTTTTGGACACAATCAATAAAACTCATCAAAATAATATTTTAAATTTTTCCAAAATTTTCTGAAGGTCAGAAGAATTACGAACTGAAAAATATAATAACCCTTAAAATCCCTAACCTCAAAAGAGCAGTATTTCTGACTGGAATATCGGATGAAAAACCGAAGGAAACTTCTACTGAATAGCAACTCTCAAAATATCTAAATACTCTCAAAGATATGCTTGATGATATAGAGAGAAAGAAAACTTGTTTCTGGTGTGATTTTCAATTCTAACATAAGCACTTATTTATAGGAAAATGCTAGAACCCCAAATGAGACTAAATTAATAAAATAATATTAATTCTTTCTTAACATCTACGCATGCCCGCCTTGAAAAATCAGCAGCCACCATCCTTGAACAATAATTCCAACACATGTTTTCAACACCAACCAAAGTGGGTCCCACCCTATAATTTAATAAAAATTATTTTATTTTTTGAAACTTCAATAATTCATAGCAAATAGCCCTTTTATCAGAAAATTCGAATCTCGCGATTTTTATAGGAAATTCAATTCTCTACAACTTTACAGAAGAAAGTTTTTTCAAATTTCAAATAAAAATTGACCGAAATCTATAAACGGGAGATTTTACATGCTATAATCAAATTTCAGTCAAGAAATGGGGTCCACCGACACACAAAATATGTGTTAATCATTTAATATAATAAAAAATACTCTTCCTTCTCATATACTCATATATCTCACATTCATTGTAAAACTATCACTATTATTATATTATTAAATATAATAATAAATTATTTTATCAGAAAATATAAAATATTATTTTTCAACAATTGTCACTTTAAAAATTTTCTCCATCTATATCCACATAAAATTAATATTTTTTTCATCATATAAATTAATAATTAATTATTCACAAATAATATTACAGAATCACAGTACTGGCAATCAGGCCGTTCCCAGGAAAGAGGGGGCTTTCTAATAAGAATTTTTCTTTATTGACGCGCAATTAGATAACCAAACCTCTCCTTAGACAGAAATTTTTAGACATCGCCAATAATGCTATCTAATAATATTATTCAAATAATATAAATTATTGATCTGATAATGGAGATGATGTGCAACAACAATTATTGAAACAACAATAATATAAAATATCAACGTAAAAATATTTATATCAATAAAATAAAATATTGAACAGTAATTACTGTGACAATTATTCAGTAGTGCCTTCTTACGTAAGAATCAATAATTTTAAAAATACTGTGCAATACCGTGTGCTACTGTGCAATAACGCGTATTACTGTATTTTAACCACCGGGTATTTCAACAGTGTTAACGATAACAACTACGCCGTTAATTATAAAAACTCAATTTTTGTCGTTATCTTCTTCTGACCGTTTTCCGTTATGGGGCCCACAAATAGCTGCGCCGTCGTACGAATATTTTCCGACAGAAAGATTATTCTACGACCAACGAATATTCTCCGACAACAATGATTATTTTATAACCACTTGTTTGTTTTGAAAAATTTTCACATTTCACCCATAACTTTAACTTTTTATCAATTTAACCATTTACTGAATTGTAATTATAAGAAAAATTGAATACTTTTATTTCATAAAATTCGGGGTCTTACAATCTCTCCTCCTTATGAAATTTCGTCCCCGAAATTTACGTACATGGTATTTCGAAAAGTTGAGAATACCTTGCTTTCATTTCAGATTCTATCTCTCAGATCATCATGATTTCTCCATTGCTCATCTCCCATGATAACTTCATTTGGGTTCCTCATTTGTTGGGAAGTCATGACAACCGCCATCCCTCGAACTACCCGGCTTTGACTTGTCTAGGGCAGCATTTGGCGTCATCACTACCGTAGGAATATACTTTTTTATAGGACATATTCCTCCCTCAACTGCCTAGTCGTACTCCTGATTCATGATCCGAATCATCAATCTTCGATCCATATCGAATTCAGGTTGACCGCTCTGTACAGGGTAATTCAAAACTCGATGTTGGGTTCTCCCAATTGCTTTCCAAAATGAGAAATTCATATCATCTATTTTAGCTTTCTTAGATCGGACATCTCTTTCCACAATATCCACATGTCGTGCGGCTTTTGCCCATGCATCACTTATTCTCACTCGTTCAGTTTTTTCTTCTTTCAGCTCAGATTCCATCTTTATCATCTTATACTCTGCCAAAAAGTACTTCTGTTCAAGCATCACATATCGGGTAACAAAACATGAATTGTTGCATCCTTTTGCTCCACGACTGCCTGTCGTTCTTCAGTCTGCTCTTCTAACTCATGAATACGATTTTGAAATTTTATATTTTGATCATATAATACCTCTAATAAACTCTCCTTAGGTGCCTCTTCTTCCTCACTCTTAGCTGCTACCTCTGCGACTAGCTCGGGTGCAACTATCAATTCTTCACTCACCACAAGAATATCTCTAATTCCTTCTTCGTCTGACATCACATTATCATGGTTAGTGATTAGAGGTATCCCCACAGTCTCATTCACTCCATTGTTAGCATTCTCAGCTGTCATTCTCAAATACTGCCATAAAATAAGGGTTAATTAAGCAAATTAACATATCACATAATATCCATATATTATGACCAACCAACGATTAAGCTTAGGTAGGACACACTAGCAAATGATTTACTCATCTATCCCCTCCTAGTTATATTCTCCGATCTCCACCAGAGATCATATCCCTAAGCTATGATACCAAATGTAACAACCCCAAAATAGGTCCATTCCATTCAACCTATTCTGAGTCGCCAAATACATGGTACAGAAAATAACTACAACTTTATTACAACAATTGTCGTGAAAAATACAACGACATATATACTGTGAGTTTGGATACAAATATATACCAAATGTGACTCATGTCCCAACCGTGGACATCACCTCACAATGACACCTTACATAAAGGTATAGTCAAAAACTGTTTTAGAAATTAGAATCTTTGGGAAGTGCTCAAGGAAACCTTCGTACATATACTCAGCAAGGCTCTTTACTTATAGCTCTGATACCAAAATGTAACGTCCCCAAAACAGGTCCATTCCATCCAACCTATTCTGAGTCGCCAAATACATGGTACAGAAAACAACTACAACTTTATTACAACAATTGTCGTATAAAATTTAACAACACATATGCTGTGAGTTTGGATACAAATATATACCAAATGTGACACATGTCCCAACCGTGGACAGCACCTCACAGTGGCACCTTACATAAAGGTATAGTCAAAAACTATTTTAAAAATTAGAATATTTGGGAAGTGCTCAAGAAAACCTTTGTACATGGGAGGCCATGTTTTTAGGTTATGATAGATATCATATGGCCACAGAATTATCCTTGGTTGACCCAATAGACCCCAAAGAAAAAAGAGAAGATTACTATCATATTCTTCCCAATGGTGAGTCTTCTCTTGACTTATTATTATCTCCACTGTCTCTAATTGAGAATTATACTTCAAATAAACACCAAGATTATATAGGTAGTGCTCGTAAATATACTCAGCAAGTGGATGAGCACAATCCTGTCTTATGATGACACGAGGTTGTATGTCATTAGACATCTTGTATGATAGTGGCAAAACACCCTTCCAACGTTGGGTTCGCTTTACCCAAGATGATTCACCAAATATAACTCCTAAATGATGACCACCGTTCTATTCCCCTTGTGACGCCCCCAAAATAGGTATACAACACCCATTCTGAGTCGCCAAATACATGGTACAGAAAGCAAACTACAACTTCAATAATACAATTGTCGCGCAAAATACGACAACACATACTGTGAGTTTAAATACCAATATTGCCTTCTAGACAATATCCACACTCAAATAAATCCTCATTACAATTATTCAAACACTATTTTACAGAAATAGTGAGGACTGCTAAAACATCTTTCTAGAACCATCACTCCATACCCCGACTAGATCCTGCTATGTTCTCACCTCCTGAGAAGAAAAATGGAACAAAAAGGAAAAGGGTGAGCTCAACTAGCCCAGTAAAGAATATTATGACTAAGATAATATACAAACAAATTATCGTTAGTCTTCAACAGGGAAAAATCTGATAGAATATAATCGACAACAAGTTTTAGATCAACAACTGCAGCGGAAACAGCAAACCATTAGAAGAGTCAAGTAGAGAAAGAATTCTACTATCTTCTAAGATTTAAAAGTCCATCATCAATATTTTATCCCTGTAACATCAATTAATAATCATCTTTATCCAAATATTCATCTTTGCACTACAGGCCAAAGATATTCATTTGTATCACCTGTCAGTCATGTTCATCTCAACACCTGTTCATCTTTGCACTACAGGCCAAAGATATTCATCAAGTAATCATACATCTTTGCACTACAGGCCAAAGATATTCAGTAATATCATCATTTAGAACTGAGGATGATGAAAAATATCTTAAAGAGAACGAATCCAATGAGACAGAAGGATAAATAGTAGGGATTCGTATAACAGTTTATCCAAGATCAATAATACTTCATAATAATCAATTGTGAAGCAGAATTCAAAAATAAAGATCAAAACATGGATACAATCAAAGATTGTAACCATAATAGACAACTTGGACAAAAAAGGAAAATTTTTATTTTTCGGTGAATAGTGTCGTATTCGTGAATAGTACCGTATACGTGAATAGTGCCGTATACATGAATAGTAACCCCGACACAAAAAGTTCCAAATTTGATAAAAACTCATATCAATATTTCAGCATAATGATATTGAAGAAAATAATATCATTTAAGAAGAAAATAATATCCCTTACCTCAAGATATCAGTACTTCTGGTCGGAATACCGGTATAAGGCTGAAAGAAACTTGCTCTGATGAATAGAAACTCTCAAAGTATCTAAATACTCACAAAATACACTCAATAATCTAGAGAGAGAAAGAGAGAAAACTTGTTTCTGGTGTGATTTTCAATTCTAACTTAGCCCTCTATTTATAGGAAAATTTTAGTAGGTTTGACCTGCAACCTGATGGCTTTACCTGCTACTATTCCCACCCACCACATTTGAAATATAATTCAGCACATTTCTTCACCAACCACAAGTGGGGCCCACCAATTCTAGAATTTTCCATCAAAATGATAAACTCCGAAAATTCAACAATTTCTGAACCAGTCATCTTGTAAAATTCATAATAAATCATACGTTCATTTTTAACGGTTCAAAATTTGTGGACATATACTCAACTTATATATGTATAACATATCCAAAAATTACCACGATCCAACGGTCGGATTAAAAATTATAACACCCGCAATATTTCTCAAAAACCCTGATTTGATTTTTAATACCTCCATTCCGATAAAAATACTGATAAAACACCTCAACATTAACTCCTTCATTTTTAACCACAAAAATATATCCCTCATTTATATCCACATAAAATAAATATTTCCTTATCATATGAATCAATAATTAATTATTCACAAATAATATTACAGAATCACATTTATGACAACCAGGCCGTTCCCAGGAAAGAGGGGGCTTTCCAATAAGGATTTCTCCTTACTGGCGCGCAATTAGATGACCAAACCTCTCCTTAGACAGAACTTTCTAGACATTGCCAATAATGTTATCTAATAATATTATTCAAATAATATGAATTATTGATCTGATAATGGAAAATACTGTGCAGCAACAATTATTGAAACAACAATAATATAAAATATCAATGCAACAATTATTGAATCAATAAAATAAAATATTGAACAATAACTACTGTAACAATTATTGAGTAGTGCCTTCTTACGTAAGAATCAATAATTGGTGCAATACCGTGTGCTACTGTATTTTAACCACCGGGTATTCCAACAGTATTAACGGTAACAACTACGCCGTTATTTATAAATAACTTATACTTGTCGTTTTCTTCATCCAATCGCTTTCCGTTATGGGGCCCACACAAGGCTGCGCCGTCGTACGAATATTCCCCGACAGCAAGAATATTCCACGACCAAACGAATATTCCCCGACAAAATGAATATTTTATAACCACTTGCTTATTTTGCAAAATTTGCACATTTCACCCATAACCAAAGTATTATATCAAATTAACCCCTTATTATTCACAATAATATTTAGAGAAAATTTGATTTTATTCATTAATAAGTTGGGGTCTTACAACCTCCCCTCCTTATGAAATTTCGTCCTCGAAATTGACGTACGTACCTGATGTTTCAAAAAGGTGAGGATACCTCGCTTTCATTTCTGATTCCAACTCCCAGGTCATTTCTTCAATAGCATGGTTTCTCCACAAAACCTTAACTTGTGGTATAACCTTCGTGCGTAGGACATGCTCTTTCCTATCCAAGATCTTAACAGGTACCTCCTCGTACGTTAAATCTTCAGCTATCTCGTCTGGTTCTAACTCAATAATGTGGTTCGGGTCTTTAACATATTTACGAAGCATAGATATGTGAAAAATATTATGAACACGAGACATGCTTGGAGGTAATGCGAGTCTATATGCCACATTTCCTATTCGCTCAAGAATCTCAAATGGACCAACAAATCTTGGATTGAGCTTTCCTCTCTTCCCAAATCTTGTAACTCCCTTCCATGGTGCAACACGTAATAATACATGATCCCCAATATTAAATTCCACGTCCTTCCGATGAAGATCCGCATAACTCTTTTGTCGATCCTGTGCCGTTTGTATACGTTGTCGAATCGTTTGGATCTTCTCTGTAGTAATGCGTACCAACTCTGGTCCCAACAATGTTGCTTCACCCACCTCGTCCCAGCATACTGGAGAACGACATTTTCTTCCATACAACGCCTCGAATGGAGCCACACCTATGCTCGCCTGATAACTGTTGTTGTAGGAGAATTCCACCAATGGTAGGTACTTATCCCAACTCCCTTTGAGATCTAGGACACAAAGTCTTAATAGATCTTCAAGAGTTTGAATAGTCCTCTCTGATTGTCCGTCCGTTTGAGGATGGTATGCCGAACTGAATCGTAAATCCGTGCCCATAGCTTTCTGCAAGCTAACCCAAAATCGTGAAGTGAATCTTGGGTCACGATCCGAAACTATGGATACTGGCATGCCATGCAATCTCACAATCTCGTTCACGTACATACTAGCAAGACGTTCAAGGGAATAAGTCTCACGTATCGGCAAGAAATGAGCGGACTTGGTTAATCTATCAACAATAACCCAAATCGCATCTATGCCTTGAGAAACCTTGGGAAGACCCGTAACAAAATCCATAGTAATGTGTTCCCACTTCCATTTCGGGATCTCAAGTGGTTGCAATGGACCCTTTGGCACTTGATGCTCCGCCTTTACACGTTGACAAGTTAAACATCTCGAGATAAACTCCGCGATCTCTCTTTTCATATTGCTCCACCAAAATGTATGTCGAAGATCGTGATACATTTTGGTACTCCCAGGATGGATTGCAAACGGTGTGTTGTGTGCCTCCATCATTATTCTATGCTTCAAGTCAAAATCGTTAGGAACACAAAGTCTGGAGTTGACTCGAAGTATTCCTTCTTCATCGATTCTTGCTTCTGGAATAGCACCTTCTTGCACTTTCTTCTTCATACGCATCAGCTCCATGTCCGTAGCTTGAGCAGCTTTAACTTTATCGATTAAAGTCGGTTCTACTCGTATATTTGATATCATCATGTGGGTACTTGGAGCCTTCATCTCTATCTCCATCCTTTGCAAGTCATACAAAATGGGCCTTTGTGTTAACAATATTGCACTCGTACCCGCATATGATCTTCTACTCAATGCGTCAGCTACTACGTTTGCTTTTCCAGGATGATATTGGATGGTATGATCGTAATCTTTCAACAGCTCGAGCCAACGTCGCTGCCGCATGTTGAGTTCCTTTTGGGTGAAGAAATATTTGAGGCTTTTATGATCTGTATAGATCTCCACTTTCTCCCCATACAGGTAGTGTCTCCAGATCTTCAACGCAAAAACGACTGCTGCCAACTCCAAATCATGAGTAGGATAATTCCTCTCATATTCTTTGAGTTGTCGTGAGGCATAGGCTATGACTTTCCCATGTTGCATGAGAACACATCCTAACCCTTTGCCTGAAGCATCGCTGTAGATAACAAATCCATCCGAACCAGATGGTATTGTCAGAACAGGTGCCGAAATGAGTCTCCTCTTGAGTTCTTGGAAACTCTTCTCGCATTCCTCACTCCATACGAATTTTGTATCTTTCCGAGTCAGCTGAGTTAACGGAGTAGCGATTCGAGAAAATCCTTCCACAAATCTCCGATAATAACCAGCTAAGCCCAGAAAGCTACGTACTTCGGTTACCGACTTCGGTTGCTCCCAACTTTGTATGGCTTCAATCTTCGCCGGGTCGACAGATACTCCATGTTTTGACACCACGTGCCCAAGGAATGCTACTTCCTCAAGCCAGAACTCGCATTTCTTCAATTTGGCATATAGCTTATTTTCACGAAGCCTTTGCAGTACCAGCTTCAAATGGCGCTCATGATCTTCACGGCTTTTGGAATAGATGAGGATGTCATCAATAAAGACAACAACGAACTGATCCAAATATTCTTTGAATACACGGTTCATCATATCCATGAAGGCAGCAGGAGCATTAGTCAATCCAAAAGACATTACTAAGAATTCATAATGCCCGTACCGAGTTCTGAAGGCAGTCTTTGGAATATCCTCAGTTTTAATCTTCAGCTGATGATATCCAGAACGAAGGTCGATCTTTGAAAAGAATTGTGTTCCTTGTAACTGGTCGAACAGGTCATCAATGCGAGGTAGCGGATACCTATTCTTGATAGTGACATGATTCAATTCTCGATAGTCGATACAAAGTCGCATACTCCCGTCTTTCTTCTTTACGAATAAAACAGGAGCACCCCAAAGAGACGTACTAGGACGAATAAAACCGATGTCCAACAACTCCTGTAGTTGGACTTTTAACTCCTGAAGTTCAATAGGAGCCATTCGATATGGAGTTTTAGAAATGGGCTTTGTACCGGGTTCAAGGTCAATAAAGAATTCAACTTCACGTTCTGGGGGTAGACCAGGAAGTTCTTCAGAAAATACATCGGGAAATTCTCTAACAATAGAAATATTATTCAAATCTGACTTGTCTTTGTTCAAATCCATAACATGGGCTAAGAAAGCTTGACATCCGTTTTTCAATAAACGAATAGCTTTGTGGCTTGATATGACAGTGACTGATTTTAGTGGTTTAGTAGTTTGAATTCGTATGACAGGTTGGTTAGGAATATGAAAACTAACAACCTTACGAAAACAATCAATTTTAGCATGATGAGTGGTTAACCAATCAATTCCTAAAATCACATCAAAAGCAAGTATCTTTAAAGAGATAAGATCAACAGGTAATGTGATAGTGCCAACTTGGATCATGCAAGATTTATAAACTGTAGATGTAACGAAGGTTTCACCCAACGGAGTTTCAACAGATAAGTTAAAGTCCAATTTCTCCGGAGTCAAGTTTAAACGTTGAGCACAAGCAGGAGAGATAAAAGAATGGGTAGAACCGGTATCTAGTAAAGTATAAACTTCGCAAGAATTCAAGATTAGCTTACCCGTGATCACCTCGTTCGGGTTTCTCGCGTTTTGGCCAGTAACGACAAACGCCCTTCCAGGAACCGCTGATTTCGACTTATCCGGGACAGCTTTTGGAGTCACCATCCCCGCTGAACTTGGTTTTGCTACAGAACACTCTCGAGCTATATGACCCTCCTTTCCACAGTTATAACATACCTTGGATTGTTGTGGGCAGTTTGGGCTGATATGTCCCTCTTTCCCACATTTGTAACATACGACCGGTGGTCGTTCTCCTCCCCTAGAAACAGTTGATGTTTGTGCTGACGTCTTCACGTTATCATTGTTGTACCTTCTCTTCTTGAAATCTCCTCCCGACTCGCTCCTTCTATTATCACGACCACGATTACCACCAGAGTGGTTACCGCTTTTGTCCGAATATTTTCCTCCCTGCTGGTTTTCATTGCTTCGATGACTGCCGCCACCGGTATGACCCTGGTTGTGGTCCCTCGGTTGCACATACTCATTATCTCGCTCTAATAATTGAGCCCTGTTTACAACATCTGAATATAAAGAAAATTTATGAGAGATAAGATATTGTCGAATCTCGGGTTTTAGACCTCTCAGAAACATCCTTGTCATTCGTTCCTCATTTTCGACCAAATGAGGTGCAAACCTGGATAACTCTGCAAACTTCGCCTCGTACTGGGACACCGTCATGTTGTTTTGTTCCAGTCTGATAAACTCTACCTCCTTCATATGACGAATACTTTCAGGAAAGTACTTGTCATTGAACAGTTTTTGAAATGTTTCCCAGGACATGTTGAGTGCGTCAGGCTGGGTACGCTTCACAGACTCCCACCAGTAGTCTGCCTCACCGCGGAACATAAAGGTGGCGAATGGAACCTTCTGTTCCTCCGTGCATCCCAAGACATCGAATATCTTGGTAATTTGCTTGACCCACGTTTCCGCCATGATCGGATCCGGCTTTCCCTTAAATTCTGGTGGTCCCAATTCTTTGAACTGCTTAGCTGTGACAAACCGCGCGTTATCATTTCCACCCGTATTCTGCACACGAGTCTCCCTCGTCTGATTTTGCATGAACTGCAAAAAGCTCCTAAACATTCCATCATTCATCGTTTGCTCGGTAACGTTGTTTACAGGAGGAATATTGCCTTCCTGTTGCACGTTCCCCTGGGTGGTGATCAAAGGTGTCTCCACGGTCTGATTTACTCCATTATTAACGTTCTCAGCTGCCATTCTTAAATACTGCCATAAAACAAGGGTTAATAGTCATGTCATATATTATCCCTATACTCTGACCGACCAAATAAACACCAAATAAACTTAGTCAGGTCATACTAGCGAAGGAATTCCCCGTCTCTCCCCTCCTAGTTCTTGTCTCACATCTCAGCCAGGGATCATATCCCTAAGCTCTGATACCAACTGTGACGCCCCCAAAATAGGTATACAACACCCATTCTGAGTCGCCAAATACATGGTACAGAAAGCAAACTACAACTTCAATAATACAATTGTCGTGCAAAATACGACAACACATACTGTGAGTTTAAATACAAATATTGTCTTCTAGACAATATCCACACTCAAATAAATCCTCATTACAATTATTCAAACACTATTTTACAGAAATAGTGAGGACTGCTAAAACATCTTTCTAGAACCATCACTCCATACCCCGACTAGATCCTGCTATGTTCTCACCTCCTGAGAAGAAAAATGGAACAAAAAGGAAAAGGGTGAGCTCAACTAGCCCAGTAAAGAATATTATGACTAAGATAATATACAAACAAATTATCGTTAGTCTTCAACAGGGAAAAATCTGATAGAATATAATCGACAACAAGTTTTAGATCAACAACTGCAGCGGAAACAGCAAACCATTAGAAGAGTCAAGTAGAGAAAGAATTCTACTATCTTCTAAGATTTAAAAGTCCATCATCAATATTTTATCCCTGTAACATCAATTAATAATCATCTTTATCCAAATATTCATCTTTGCACTACAGGCCAAAGATATTCATTTGTATCACCTGTCAGTCATGTTCATCTCAACACCTGTTCATCTTTGCACTACAGGCCAAAGATATTCATCAAGTAATCATACATCTTTGCACTACAGGCCAAAGATATTCAGTAATATCATCATTTAGGACTGAGGATGATGAAAAATATCTTAAAGAGAACGAATCCAATGAGACAGAAGGACAAATAGTAGGGATTCGTATAACAGTTTATCCAAGATCAATAATACTTCATAATAATCAATTGTGAAGCAGAATTCAAAAATAAAGATCAAAACATGGATACAATCAAAGATAGTAACCATAATAGACATCTTGGACAAAAAGGAAAATTTTTATTTTTCGGTGAATAGTGCCGTATTCGTGAATAGTACCGTATACGTGAATAGTGCCGTATACGTGAATAGTAACCCCGACACAAAAAGTTCCAAATTTGATAAAAACTCATATCAATATTTCAGCATAATGATATTGAAGAAAATAATATCATTTAAGAAGAAAATAATATCCCTTACCTCAAGATATCAGTACTTCTGGTCGGAATACCGGTATAAGGCTGAAAGAAACTTGCTCTGATGAATAGAAACTCTCAAAGTATCTAAATACTCACAAAATACACTCAATAATCTAGAGAGAGAAAGAGAGAAAACTTGTTTCTGGTGTGATTTTCAATTCTAACTTAGCCCTCTATTTATAGGAAAATTTTAGTAGGTTTGACCTGCAACCTGATGGCTTTACCTGCTACTATTCCCACCCACCACATTTGAAATATAATTCAGCACATTTCTTCACCAACCACAAGTGGGGCCCACCAATTCTAGAATTTTCCATCAAAATGATAAACTCCGAAAATTCAACAATTTCTGAACCAGTCATCTTGTAAAATTCATAATAAATCATACGTTCATTTTTAACGGTTCAAAATTTGTGGACATATACTCAACTTATATATGTATAACATATCCAAAAATTACCACGATCCAACGGTCGGATTAAAAATTATAACACCCGCAATATTTCTCAAAAACCCTGATTTGATTTTTAATACCTCCATTCCGATAAAAATACTGATAAAACACCTCAACATTAACTCCTTCATTTTTAACCACAAAAATATATCCCTCATTTATATCCACATAAAATAAATATTTCCTTATCATATGAATCAATAATTAATTATTCACAAATAATATTACAGAATCACATTTATGACAACCAGGCCGTTCCCAGGAAAGAGGGGGCTTTCCAATAAGGATTTCTCCTTACTGGCGCGCAATTAGATGACCAAACCTCTCCTTAGACAGAACTTTCTAGACATTGCCAATAATGTTATCTAATAATATTATTCAAATAATATGAATTATTGATCTGATAATGGAAAATACTGTGCAGCAACAATTATTGAAACAACAATAATATAAAATACCAATGCAACAATTATTGAATCAATAAAATAAAATATTGAACAATAACTACTGTAACAATTATTGAGTAGTGCCTTCTTACGTAAGAATCAATAATTGGTGCAATATCGTGTGCTACTGTATTTTAACCACCGGGTATTCCAACAGTATTAACGGTAACAACTACGCTGTTATTTATAAATAACGTATACTTGTCATTTTCTTCATCCAATCGCTTTCCGTTATGGGGCCCACACAAGGCTGCGCCGTCGTACGAATATTCCCCGACAGCAAGAATATTTCACGACCAAACGAATATTCCCCGACAAAATGAATATTTTATAACCACTTGCTTATTTTGCAAAATTTGCACATTTAACCCATAACCAAAGTATTTGTATCAAATTAACCCCTTATTATTCACAATAATATTTAGAGAAAATTTGATTTTATTCATTAATAAGTTGGGGTCTTACACCCCTGTTACCCCCGCTCGACCCAGCTACACTCTTATTATCTGAAAGGAATTGTGAAACAGAAGAGTGAGCACAACTAGCCCAGTATAGAATATCATGACTAAAGATAAATAATTTATCAATAGCCTTTAACAGTAATAAATCAGAGATTTAGAACATGTGCTAGATGATAAAAATTTTCAACCATAGTTGCAGCGGAACGAGCAATCCATTAGAAGAGTCAAATAGACCATAAAGTCTATTATCTTCTCCATGTTAAAAATCCATCAACAATATTTTATCCCTGTAACATCAATCAACAGTTCTAGTCCACAAACATATGAATAACTCATAATCATAGTTGTGATTCTAAATTCCTCTTCACACCCAGGACGAAGATAATTTCATCACCTATCTTTACCTGAAACATCAAAGATCATGGTTACACCAAATCACGTTTCCTGTTCATAATCATACTAATAACTTCATCTTTGCACTACGACCAAAGATATTCATTTGTATCACCAATTGGTTACGTTCATCTCAACACCTGTTCATCTTTGCACTACTGGCCAAAGATATTCGACAACATGTCATCTTTGCACTACGGGCCAAAGATATTCATCAACAGACCATCTTTGCACTACAGGCCAAAGATATTCATCTACAATTCATCTTTGCACTACAGGCCAAAGATATTCCTCAACAATTCATATTTGCACTACAGGCCAAATATATTAATATCTCAAAGAATATATAATCATTTCAGAATTTATATAAACAATAATTATAACTATGTTGATCATTTCACCTTTGCACTTAAGCTAAAGATATTCAATTATAAATTCAATGGTCATGATCATACCAGTCAACAATTCAACTTTGCACTGCTGGCAAAATAGAACACATAGTCATGATCATACCAATAATCTACCCATCTTTACACTCAAGTCAAAGAGAAATATCATCATTAGGGTTATAAAAATGTTATATATGATAATAAAATCAATATAATCAACATATAGATTTAATCTCAAGAGTAATATTCATAAATCAACTATAATTTGGTCAGAAAAAGAAACTAATTTTGTCGTGAATAGTAACTCGTGAATAGTAACTCATGAATAGTAACTCGTGAATAGTAACTCGTGAATTGTAATCCCGACACAAAAAGGTAGAAATTCTACAATAAAATACATATCAATATTTCGGTATAATGATATTGAAAGAATAATATTTCTTAAGCTTATAAATAATTTATTTTAATTGTTTACACTTTACTAAATAATGTATTTAATCATCCTAAAATGCCAAACTCTTAAGATTTCATCACCAATAACCAAAACCCTTACCAAAAATCTGCATATGACTCATATAAGATTCTCAAGCCATAAAATCTTATTTTCTAATTTTCTTACCTCACATAACATATTTAATTCATTTACTCATAACTAGTCCCTTTTCATGAAAAATATCAAATCAATGTAAACAATTTTTCTTTTCTGGGATTTAACATAATATAGTCTCATATTAAACATATTTTTTTTCCGAAATTTTTTAAAACTCATTTACTATTTTTCATATGGCCAAAATAGCCAAATATTTAGATATTTATCAAAAATTATACTTTTGTCCAAAAATTCTAAAATTTCCAGAGTACACTGATATTATATAGATATACTTCCAATAAAAATTTCATAGAATTGGTGGGCCCCACTCTTGGTTGGTGAAGAAATGTGCTGAGATTTTTATTCAAATGTGGTGGGTGAGAATAGTAACAGGTAAAGCCATCAGGTTACAGGTTAAGTCTGTTTCGGCGTGCTAACAATTTTCTATAAATAGAGGGCTAAGTTAGAATTAAAAATTACACCAGAACTCATAAGTTTTCTCTCTAGATTATTGAGTGTATTTTGTGAGTATTTAGATACTTGGTGAGTTGATATTCATCAGTGCAAGTTTCCTTCAGCGTCATATCTGATATCCAGTCAGAAGTACTGCTCTTTTGAGGTAAGAGATAGTAAGGGATTTTAAGGGTTGTTATATTTTTCAGTTTCGTAATTTTTCTGACCTTCAAAAATTCTGGAAAAATTTGAAATGATATTTTGATGAGTTTTCTTGATTGTGTCCAAAAATGGTGATTTTTAGATGTATAGATTAAGAGTTATGAATTTTATGAGAAAAGACTATTTTAAAAGTAACCGCTTATAACTCCTTGTGGTTAACTCTAAAATCGATGAAATTTTTATTGGAAGTATATCTATATAATATCAGTGTACTCTGTAAATTTTGGAATTTTTAGATAAAAGTACAATTTATGATAAATGTCTAAATATTCGACTGTTTTGGCCATATGAAAAATAGTAAATGAGTTTTAAAAATTTTGAGAAAAATATATGTTCAATATGAGACTATATTCTGCTAAATTTCAGAAAAGAAATATTTTTGGAACTGATTTGGTATTTTTCATAAAAATAGACTAGTTTGGCGTAAATTAATTAAATATGTTATGTGAAGTAAGAAAATTAGAAAATAGGATTTTATGGCTTGAGAATCCTATATGAGGTATATGCAGATTTTTTATGAGGGTTTTGGTTATTGGTAATGAAATCTTATGAGTTTGGCATTTTAGGATGATTAAATGCATTATTTTGTAAAGTGTAAATAATTAAAATAAATTGTTTATAAATTTAAGAAATGTTATTCTTTCAATATCATTATACCGAAATATTAGTATGAATTTTATTGTGAAATTTTTACCTTTTTTGTGTCAGAGTTACTATTTACGAGTTACTATTCAAGAGTTACTATTCACGAGTTACTATTCATGATAAAAACTGTTTTCTTTTTCTGACCAAATTATCGTTGATTTATGATTGTTGCTCTTGAAAATAAATGCAGTTGTTGATCATATTGTTTTTATTATCATATATAACATTTTTATAACCCTGATATTGAAATACTCTTTCACTTGAGTGTAAAGATGGGTAGATTGTTGGTATGATCATGACTATGGGTTCACTTTGGCCAGTAGTGCAAAGTTGAATTGTTGACTGGTATGATCATGACCATTGAATTTATAATTGAATATCTTTAGCTAAAGTGCAAAGGTGAATTGATCAACATGGTTATAATTATTGTTTATATAAACTCTAAAATGATTATATATTTCTTTGAGATATGAATATATTTGGCCTGTAGTGCAAATATGAATTGTTGAGGAATATTTTTGGCCTGTAGTGCAAAGATGAATTATTGATGAATATCTTTGGCTCGTAATGCAAAGATGACTTGTTGTTGAATATCTTTGGCATGTAGTGCAAAGATGAGTTGTTGATGAATATCTTTGGCTCGTAATGCAAAGATGACCTGTTGTTGAATATCTTTGGCATGTAGTGCAAAGATGACTTGTTGATGAATATCTTTGGGCCGTAGTGCAGAGATGAATTTATTAGTATGATTATGAACATGAACTGTGATTTGGTATAACCATGATGTTTGATATTTCAGGTGATAAAAATTATCTTTGTCCTGCATGAGAAAAGGAATTTAGAACCACAATTACGATTATGAGTTATACACGTGATTGTGGACAGGAATTGTTGATTGATGTTACAGGGATAAAATATTATTGGTGGACTTTTAACGTGGAGAAGATAATAGACTTTATAGTCTATTTGACTCTTCTAATGGATTGCTCGTTCCGCTGCAACTATGGTTGAAATTTTTATCATCTACCATATGTTCTAAATCTCTGATTTATTACTGATGAAGACTATTGATAATTTATTTATCTTTAGTCATGATATTCTTTACTGGGCTAGTTGTGATCACCCTTCTGTTTCACAATTCCTTTCAGGTAATAAGAGTGTAGCTGGGTCGAGCGGGGGTAATAAGGGAATAGAACGGTGGTTATCATTTAGTAGTTATATTTGGTGAAGAAAATAGGGTGAGGCGAACCCAACGTTGGAAGGGTGTTTTGTCACTATCATACAAGATGTCTAATGACATACAATCTCGTGTCATCATAAGACAGGGTTGTGCTCATCCACTTGTTGAGTATATTTACGAGCACTACCTATATAATATTGGTGTTTGTTTGAAGTATAATTCTCAATTAGAGACAGTGGAGATAATGATAAATCAAGAAAAGACTCACCATTGGGAAGAATATGATAGTAATCTTCTCGTTTTTCTTTGGGGTATATTGGGTCAACCAAGGATAATTATGTGGCCATGTGATATCTATCACAACCTAGAAGCATGGCCTCCCATGTACCAAGGTTTCCTTGAGCACTTCCCAAAGATTCTAATTTCTAAAACAGTCTTTGACTATACCTTTATATAAGGTGCCACTGTGAGGTGTTGTCCACGGTTGGAACATGTGTCACATTTGGTATATATTTGTATCCAAACTCACAGCATGTGTTGTTGTATTTAATACGACAATTGTTGTAATAAAGTTGTAATTGTTTTCTGTACCATGTATTTGGCGACTCGGAATGGGTTGAATGGAATGGACCTATTTTGGGGTCGTTACATTTTCGGCAGGTGGTCCTTATGAATTTGTCTGGCCTTCATGGTAGGCAAACTTCATCGGTGTAAGGAGGTTCGGGTGGACTCGCTGACCATTCGATGGTAGCCTTTTCGACAGGTGGTCCTTATGAATTTGTCAGGCCCTTCGTGGTAGGCAAACTTCATCAGTGTAAGGAGGTTCGGGTGGACTCGCTGACCATTCGATGGTAGCCTTTTCGGCAGATGGTCCTTATGAATTTGTCAGACCCTTCGTGGTAGGCAAACTTCATCAGTATAAGGAGCTTCGGGTGGACTCGCTGACCATTCGATGGTAGCCTTTCTGGTTGGTGAAATCCTGTGGGTTTGTTAGCCCTTTGTGGTAAACAAATTTCCGATGAAGCAGATCTACCTCACACTTCGGTAACGAATAAGTATTACATTACTTTATTACCTGATTTTGTCTAAGTGTTGAGTTCGGATTGTCTTATTACTTAACTTGATCTTATCTGTTATACGACTTGTTTAGTTATGTACTAACAGTTCAAAGTTAAGTTCAAAAAGAGCTTGTACAATTTTCAAGTTGGCCAATGATAAATTATTGATAAATGCATAGGAGTAATAAAGAACGAAACCAATTTTTCACTGATATAATACTGATTACAAAAAGATAGAAATTTTTACAGAAATCCTACAACTAAAGGAAATCATCTTCAAGCTTCAGCTTCGTCTTCGGACGAGTCGAGTATGGCTGGATCAACTTTGGTTGTGACAAGTTTTGCCTTGTCTTTGCTTCGACATTCATCATACCCATCAGAGAACATCTGAACGATCTTCTCATTCAACTCAGCCAATTTTCGATACTCTTCTTGAATCTCTTTGCGAAGATCTTCGGTTAGAGGTGGACCTAGATCTACCAAAGCACGAAGCTCCCGAAGCTCCTCTTCGAACTTCGCTCATTCATTAGCTCGTTCCTTCATAATATGTGACTCCTTAGTCTCTAACTCATTTACTTGCAGCATTAAACTCTTCTGGGTTTTCACAAGTATCTCGTTCTTCTCAACGAGGATTTCGTTTCTATGGACCAGGTCCGCGTTCATATCAGTGATGATCCGGTGATTGGCCTCAGCTGTTCGGTGAGTGGCCTCGCCTATCTCCATTTTTTCTTTTAATTTATTCAGATCCTTTTGGAGGCATTCATTACTGAAGGGAGTAGTACCATGGTCACTCCTTTCTTTACTCAAGGCCGACTTCAGAATAGCATTCTCTAGTCTAGCTGTGTCTTCTTCGGCTTCGGCTTCTTTATGTTTAAGAAAAAAACGTCCGAAGACAGCGTTTGCCTGCACGTATTCAGTATCAGTCAAAAAGTTCCACAGAATAAAGCAAAGGTATAAATGATTAAATTTTTAAAGTTAGCATGTCCTGGTACATCATCCCTTCATCAATCAAGTCTGCAAGAGAAGTGTTCCCGAACCGATGATCATCGGTATCCCTGACAATTGAGTCGAATAGTTGGAAGGGAAAGTTCTTATTGAATTCAGGCCATATCGTAGGAGATGCCATCGCTTCACGCCTGAATTCCGAAGAAGAAGGCTGTGATGGAGAGTGCTCAGGTGAACCGGAAGGAGGCGAAGGTTGAACAGAAGTAGGTCCTGTAGGTAGTGGCAGTTGTTCATCCGAAGGCTGTTTTCTTTTACGTAACAGAGTTGAAGACTCGGTTCGTTCTTCAAGCTCTTCATCAGAAACTTGTATTTCCACTAGGATGACGGTGGAAGGATCAACTTCGACAGTGGGAACCCAGAGTTCATCGACAGATAAGGGGGTTACCTTGGTCCTCCTCTTCTTGATGCAAAGGGCTTGCATCCGTTCGGTCGCAAGCATATCAATCAAACTTGCGGTGGAAGTTGATTGATGGCCTTAAGGGATTGGTCTGGGTTTTCGGCTAGCCCTTTTCTTTCTTCGAGGTTGGCTAGGTTCCTCTTCAGCGATGAAGTGTGCAGATTGGATCTCAACGTCTTGGTTCTCGGAGGTCGAAGGCTCCTCAGTTGGAATTTCGGTAGAAGGTGATGAAGGTTTACCGGAAAGGTATCTGTCCAGATCCTTTCGGTCGATTAAGGTCGGTTTGATAAGAGACATTGTATAGACAAAGAAGCAATTTAGACATTACTAGTATAAATCAATAAACTGTATGTTGGTATATGTCAAAGCTTACATTTGTGATCATGCAACCACGCTTGCTTGCTTAGGAATCCGAAGCTACATTCCTTCAGGGGTATCTTCTCTATAATACGTGTCATTTCTCTCACCCGTTCCTCGGATATGTCTCCGAAGTCTGCAGAGACACGATCAAAAGTAGTCCAGTCTGGAATGGAAGGGATTTCGGGTCCATTAACGAAAAACCATCTATTGTGCCATCCTCGGTTACTTGAAGGAGTGTCCATTAGAGGTCGTTTCTCGATTCTGGCTTTAGGCTTAGGGGCTATTTTGCTCAACATCTTGAAACCTCGTTCCCGAGATTTCTCGACTGTGAAGAGGGTGAATAAAGAATCAACAATGGGAGGGACTCCTATTTCATAGCAGAATGCGATGTACGCCAGAATGTGGATGTACAAATTGGGCACTAATTGAGCAAACCCAACTCCAATAAACCCTAGAAGGGTAACCAAAAAGGAGTGAAGGAGAAACCTAACCCCCTTATCCAAAAGTGTTATCGGGACAGCGGTCCAACCATTGGGTCGCTGGTACAATCTTTCGTGGGCTGCTGCAACCCTCACCCCGTGAATATCCAGAATTTGGTAGCGAATCCGAATGTTGCCGAGCTCAGTATCAGTAACGGTGGAGGGGGTATTAGCATGGGGGTACTGTTCTTCATCCTCAAAGAATTCGGAGGGATTAAGTGGAGGTTTTGGTGATGGATTCTTGTTTGGAGAGGTGGCGGTTTAAGGGTTCGAGGTTGAAGTCGCTTTAGCAGTGTTTGGAGAAGGAGGAATAGCGGAGATTGGAATAGCGATGATTGGGGTGGTGTTGTCAGAGCTTTGAGATGCCATTGTTGAAAGTTTACAGGTAGAGGAGAAATCGGGAGGAAGGAGAGAGCAATATGTGTGCAAAATTCAAATTGAGCCGGTAAAACCGTCAGAATTGGGGAAAGTTGACTTTTATAGTAGGTGGTCTTTTTAAATTTTGCATGGAAATCGAAGGCGGCGCTTTAATTGCAAGTAATGATGATGAATGTGAAAGGTTGGCGTCTGATTTTGGGTTTAATGTTCTAATCAGATCAGACTTTTCGGTTTAGGCCTCTGATTTTATTTGAATTGTTAACTGATACTTCTCTGATGGGTCTCGGTAAGATCCTTCTTGGACCTTTTTGATCTTATGACGATTTCTTTCATCATGGACATACATTATTTATACTCTTTCATTAAACATCCTATTTAATAAAAGACTGGGGGGTAATGTTGGGTCATGATACTTTCACGTTGGGCCAGACCGAATGAGCCCATTCTTTGGTTCTATTTATTATATTTTAAATGCATTGGGCTTCTTTGTTGGACCGGTCCATTAGATAATTAAATATCTACACATCAACTTTGATCGGTAATGATCATAAAGGTAACAGTTGACTGTTATCTCTGCCATGCATTAATGTGGATGGGATCTAATCGGCCGACGGTGAAAAATAAGGATGGGATGGAGCAGGTGAGCTGCTAGCATTCGGCTGAGATGACTAGGAGTGGGGACGCTGTCAGATGGTAGTGGGTGGCATGAAAAATCAGACAGAGTGTATATGAGCAAGGATCACACAATAAGGAAAAGGTAACAAACTGAATTATTTTCTCTCTCAAGCAATAGATATTTTATCCTCCATTGTTAACATTGTGATCGCCTGTACTGACTCTCACGCCAGAGCTATCCCTCGACGGTCAAGCCGTCAAGCTTTTGGTGATTATCGTGTTTACTGTGCAGGATAAATATGTATCTTACGTGATTGGGACGTGAGAAAAAATATTGGCGTTAACAGAAAGGATAAAAAATGCAAATCAAATCTTAAAATTTCATTGCAAGCAGCAAAATCTTTCCCTGCTTATTATTGAACATTATTACCACTACTACCTACTTGTACATATTTAATTTGGTTGGGGTAATGCAGCCAAATTAAGCTTGAATAATAGTATAACTGTAGTGTCGAAACTTTACGTCTTTTGCGTGCGTAAGCATGACATGGTTCATGACTTCATAACTAAATCACAAAGTCTCATACTATATATTACTCCTTCCGTCCCAAATTAACTGCTCAGTTTTGACTTTTTAAAGTCAAATTGACCATTTTTAAAACTAATCATTTTACTATTTTTGCTAAAATATAGGTGAAGACATTATAACCAAAAGAAAGTATATACAATTTATTACTAATCCTAATTTTTATAATTTTAGAAATATATTTATATATGCTTAATTATTAATTCTAAAAATAGTCAATTTGACTTAAAAAAATCAAAACTGAACAGTTAATTTGGGACGGAGAGAGTAATATATATCTCACACAGACACTGTCACACACGACACGAGAGCTCAACAATCATGTTTATGCTAAAACGTGGTACGTTGGTCAGGTCAAATACTAATAGCGAAAGCGAAGATATATCTAAATTGAAACCAAGCCAAAACAAGCTGGAATCAACATTGGTACGTACTCCATGTTTTAGAGTATATATATATTTCTTGTGGGAAATAATAAATTAATAATAATAATGTTAAACAAAATTCATATGATTATCTTCTCCACTTGTCTACTTCGAAAGCATGTCTTGTTCTTGAACACTTTCTGTTTTGTTTTTTTGGTACCACTAGCTACCTAAATTAATAAACATTAATTTAAACAAAATAATTAATTTTAATTTCTAATATCTATATTTAGAATTCAAAAATATTTAGAATAACTAAAAAATTATATCATCTCTTAGCTCCATAGAAAGAGCGAAAATTATTTTTTTTAACAAAATAATTATTTTTTATTAATAATAATAATATAAAATGATATATTATTTTAAATTTAATATTATTTATTTCAAATTTATATATTACTATGCAACTCGAATATTAATTAGACACGTTGACTTGATCGCGGACTGAGAGAAAAAATTGACCAAGTACATTACATTATTAGTGGAGTAGTAGTTTATTATTTATTGTGTGTTGTCTATGCTTGTCACGCGTTAGTGATGAAAGTACAATGTAAAATAACATCCCCACAATCTATTACTAGTCCAATACTGGATCTTATCACAACCTAAAGAGCGAGCGAGCACCAAAAACTCCCCCCTCGCACCTCCCACCAGCCACCAGAGCGGAGTCTCACTGGAGTTAAATTATAAAAAAATTTTAATAAAATATAAAATTATAATATAATAAATTATAAAATTAAATAATGTTCATATATTATTTACAATAATATTTTTTGAGACTTCATAATTTGAAATTGTTGCACGATAGGTTCATTTTCAATAGTTACATAAATATCATGCTCAATAATGCAAGTTACTAAACAATCATTTTTCCATTCATTTTTGAATTTTTATTTTTTAGATGGGTCAACGTTATTGTAAAAATATCATGATAGCCTCATTTTAAACAATTGTAAATGTAACGTCCCCAAAACAAGTATATGTCACCCATCTTGAGTCGCTAAATACATGGTACAAAATTCAAAAATAACTTATTAATACAACTGTCGTGTAAAATACGACAAAACATAAACTGAGAGTTTTAATATGAATATTGTCTTCTAAACAGTATTCAACTCAAATGGAGCCCTCAATACATTTATTATCACACTATTTTATAGAATAGTGAGGACTACTAATGCTATCATCTGGACCGTTACTCCGTTCCTCGACTAGTCCCGGCTACGTTCTCATTTCCTGAAGAGGACAATGAAAGCAAAAGAGTGAGCTCAACTAGTCCAGTAAGAAATATTATGACTAAGATAATGCAAAATAATTTATCGTTAACCTTCAACAGTGTTAAACTGATAAAATATAACAAACATCAAGTTTAACTGCAGCGGAACAAGCAATTCATTAAAATAGTCAAGTAGAGAATAAAATATACTATCTTCTATGATTTAAAAGGTTTTTCATCACTTTTATTGTTGAGACTCAGCTTAATAAATAATCCACATCTTCCCTGCACTACGGCCAAGAATATTCATTAGTATCACGACCACAAATTATCCATGCACTACGGGCCAAGGATATTCGTGTATTCATCAATGGTCATGGTCATGCCAACAACTGTTCACCAATGCACTACGGGCCAATGAGGACTTTTACCACATCATTTGTAACATTACGGTCATGATTATACCGAATAATATATCCCTGGTCATAATCATACCAAGTCCATCTATGCACTTTGGGCCAAAGATGACTTTTATCAAATCATTTGTAACATTACGGTCATGATTATACCGAATAATTTCTTGTCATAATCATACCAAGTCCATCTATGCACTACAGGCCAAAGATGACTTTCAACACAATATAAGCATGAGAATGATGACAATGATATATATAATGAATAAACATGAATAATCAGAATAATAAGATAACATAGATCTTAATGATTTTCAACTTAAATATCCAAAGTCCAAATTGATAACATAATAATAGATGAAGCATAAACTATTAAGGATATTCTAATCCTTTCAGGACTTTTCACCATTTAATGATAAACTGAATAAACGCATAATAATATCTTATCATAATATGGAGAATGAAAGAAAATGATATTCCTTTTACCATAAAAATGATACCCTCTTACCATAATAATGATATCCCTTACCATAATAATGACATCCCTTATCTTGAAAAGAAGAGTATTCCAACTGGTATAGAGAGAATATTCTTGAAGAAAACTTTCACTGATTTCTACGCTCAAAACTTTCTAAAACTCTAAAAAAATACGCTCAAGATTATAGAAGAAGAATTCTCTGATTTTGGTGTGATTTTTAATTCTAATTTAAGCCCTTATTTATAGGAAAATATTAGAACGCCAAAGGAGACTAAATAATAAAATAATATATTATTATTTAACATTTCTACGCATACCAACCATTCAAGACCAGCATGCCATCTTAAAAAAATATTTTTCGCAACCCACATGTTTTTAAAAATAAAAGTGGGTCCCACCCAATTTTAATAAAAATATTTTATTTTTCGAAACTTCAGTAATTCATATAAAATAGTATTTTTATCAGAAAAATAAGAATTTTATGTCCATTCCACACGAAATCGAATTTTCTACAACTTTGTAGTTTTAAGTTTTTTAAAATTTCAGACAAAAAATATCTGAAATCCACAAACGGATGATTTTTAATACATTTTAAAATTCATAACAAATCATGCGTTAATTTTTAACGGTTCAAAATTTGTGGACATGTACTCAACTTATATATGCATAACATATTCAAAAATCACAACGATCCAACGGTCGAATCAAAATTATAACTCACGTAATAGAGCTTTAAGAACATTGTTTTGATTTTTTAATACCTCCATTCCGATAAAATACTGATAAAATATCTCAAAATTAAAATTTTCATTTATAACCACATAAAATAAATATTATCCTATCCATCATTTATGTCCACATAAAATAAATATTTTTTTATCATATAAATAAATAATTAATTATTCACAAATAATATTACACAATTACAATTATGACAACCAGGTCGTTCCCAAGAAAGAGGGGGCTTTTCAATAAGGATTTTTCCTTACTGGCGCACAATTAGGTGACCAAACCTCTCCTTATACAGAACTTTCTTAGACATTACAAATAATGTCATCTAACAATATTATTCAAATAATATGAATTATTGATTTGATAATGGAGATATTGTGCAGTGACAATTATTGAAACAATAATAATATAAAATATCAACGTAGCAATTATTGAATCAATAAAATAAAAGAATGAACAGTGGTTACTGTAACAATGATTGAGTAGTGCCTTCTTACGTAAGAATCAATAATTCAACAATATTGTGTAATGCCGTGTGTTACTGTATTTTAACCACCAAGTATTCCAACAGTGCTAACGGTAACGATTACGCCTTTATTTATAAAAACTCAAATTTATCGTTTTTCTTCATCCGACAGTTATTCTGTTATGGGACCCACAAATGGCTGCGCCGTCGTACGAATATTTTCCGACAAAAAAAATATTCCACGACCAAACGAATATTTCTCGACAACATAAATATTTTATAACCACTTGCTTTTATAAAAAATTCATATTTATTTTTAAAAGTTGGGATCTTACAGTAAAAATTCACAAACAAATACTAAATTTGTGAAATTATAAAAAAGAAAAATTATAATATGTTTTAAATAATTTTTCTTTGATTGATTAATATTGTGGCTAGATAACTAAAAAAGAAATAATAGAGTGGGTACAAATTTGAAATATTTATTAATTTTTTAGGTAAATTATATAGAGGGGAGGAGAGGATTTTATCATTATTTGATTTGTTCTCATGATCCAGTAGAAGTGCGAGCTTGATCATTACACTCTTATCATAATTAATCTTCATAATATCTACACCTTCCGAGGTTAGCAACCACCATATTTTAAAGCGAGTTGGTATGGGGATGAAATTCACTTATTTGATAGTGTTCATAAATAAATAATTATAGTCTGACTTAAAATTTGATATTAGATTATAATATTTATATTTCACGAACATTCATTTTCCAGAAAGAACGAGGACAAAATGACCCCCTGACAATTCAGTGGGGTCAATTACCCCCATTGCCCCTTAAGTGGATCCGCCCCTACTCTGCCATGATATAATTATTTTTTTATAATATAAGATATTTAATATATATTTTAAAAAATTAATTATTTTTTAAACAAAATAGAATAATTGAGAGAGGGAATGATATGTATGGCCACAAATTATATTTTTCTTTCAAATATTTGTAAGACACGTTGGAGATCCTGGGATTCCTTCGGTTGTCCGACAATGACTATTAAGTATTTTTATTATAATTGTCTCTCGTTTTATTTATAAAATTTATAAATAAATAAATTTATTTACAATTTATTATTCACGTCAAAATAAAAATAAATATGATACTATTAATAAAAGTAAACACCGATTGAGGGGCAATAATTTTTATAATTGAAAGTCTTTTGCAAAATAAAAGGAATAATACGGTACTACTAGATGGTATGGGACTTATGGAGGAGGGGGAAATGAAGTTACGCATTTTCCGCTATTAGCAAGAAAATTACTTGTCTTAGTAGTCTTTTTGATGTGTTGATTTGCCCCCACACATTTTATTTCACCAAAACTTGTTAGTGCTATCCCTATACGATTACTTTCATGAATTTTTTGTATAAAATAAAAGTTATAAAGGTGGTAAGAAAATATCCAAGTTGATTCAAAAAAACAAAGGCGATGTGTATTTATAATAATTATAATTTGGTTATTATATATATTTTTATGAATTATAATTTTAAGACTATTAATCATAAAATTAAATAATTTTATTTAAATATTTGTTTTTATGAGATTATTAATAGAATAACTTAAAATAATCTTATGTTTATTTTGTCTATAATTATTTAAAGGAATGAAAATTATCATATGCTTACTACTAATTTAAAAATAGATAGATATGATAAAATACATTAGTCTTTTTAAATAAAATTAAATGTTAATTTGTCTACAAATTTTTAGTCCAAAAGGTAGGGAAAGTGATGGCTTAAGCAGCAAATTAGTATTAGTATTATTCATGTTCCTACAACTATGAATGAGTAGCTTTTGAGATTTTGGGGTGGTGCTTGGTAAGAGCAGATTTTATGTCTCTATTTTATATATATTTTTTTTGTGTTTTTTATTTAAATATTTGATACTCAATTTTTTATTTAATTTTATAATTAATTGGTATTAAGCAAAAAGTTAAGTATCAAAAATTTAAGTGGTGAATATCTAAAATGGAAATAAAAGATCTGCTTTCGTAATTGTGGGACAAATAAATGGGTGGAGGTTGTAGGAGTATTAGTCGTAATCAACAATTCCACGTGCCTAAGGTCCATTGAGCATGATGCTTGGCATCCACAAGCGAACAGTAGCACTCTATTTTTTTTATTTTATTTTTTAAATCATAAATTGACTTCCGTTTTAAAGTCCGTCCGACGTCCGTGTCGGCTGATTGGAACGTGTAAGTAATTTATCGCGAGAAACAGAATGGGATGAGCAGGAAGGAGGATGGGTGTTGTCCTCTTTTCTTTTCCCAACGCCAAAAATAGGAATGGACGTTGCTGTCGTCCTAAGGCTAAACGTGAGGTGAAAACTGAAAGGGACACGTCCTCCTATCTTTACTGACCTGGTTGGTATGAAATTTATTTTTAAATAAATTAATTAATTAGTTAATAAAATACTGATATATAAATAAAATTTTATATGTATTAATATTTTATTAATTAATTAACCAACTTATTAAAAAATAAACTTCATACTAGTCGGATCCCTCCCTCCCTCTTCTTTTACGGAGTATTTGTTTATAAATAAAAACTAAAAAATCACAATCTTTTTTATTCACAATTAAGGTTGTGTTTGATAAATCTGGGAATTAAAATTTGAATAATTATGATGTCTTAATAAATTAGATCATCTGAATGATTATGAGGTCTGAATCTAAAAAATTATTTAATAACTAAAAAATAAATTGTCTCTTAATGATACTATTTTACCATTTTAAAGGGTAAAATTTTATTTAATAATTTTAAATATTCAATTTAATAAAAATGAGTGCATAATATTATTGAATATATTTATATAAAAAAATTATCTAAATTTTTTTATTAAAAGGTACCTCTTAATTATTAAGATTTTATTTTTTGTCTTATAGATTAAGAGTCATTTAGAGGTAACAAAAAAAATAGTATTATACCTCTTGACGAATAAAAGACGGTCCATTAAAATATAATCAAATGTAAATAAACAGCAACTAAGATTAGTGCCGTATGTATGCCTGTATGAACAAAAATTCTACCATAATCTTCTATATTATAAAGTTTGTCACATTTTTTTCGTTTATAACTTTCTTTATAATATTATTTATTTCTTTTTAATTTAAACTTTTTACATCCTTTTATAAAAAAATTCTTTTACCTCACATAATTTATAAAAACAACGTGCCTATCATCAAATTCTAATTAATATTAATAAAAGAATATTCCATTTAATATAAATAAAAAAGTACTACTACTATGGCAATATGATTCCAGCTTTAGGCGGTGGCGGTGGTATAATGATTTTTGGGATCCAGTTAAGTATGAAGTTTATTTTTTTATAAGTTGGTCAATTGGTCAATAGAATATTGATACATATAGAGTCTTGCCTGAGTGTCAGCACCCTATTAATCAATTGACCAATTTACCTAAAAATAAACTTCATGTTAACCAGTCCCTGATTTTTGGTAGCAATTGGGGTTGGGGTTATCAGCGCTAGTATTTAGTATTGTTGTACTTATATATTACTCCTTCCGTTCTTAAAAGATTGTCGTTTTAGAAGAAAAATTTTGTTCCAAAATATTTGTTGTTTATAACTTTCGACATGAATAAATTATATATTTTTTTATATTACCCCTACCTTCTCTCATTATCTTAAGAAATTATCTTTCTTGTATTAATAGTTTTCAACTTCCTATAAAGGGATAGTGATGGAATTTCAAACAAATTTTATTTGTAAATAATACTTTTTTAATCTATATATAAAAATCTTAAACGATAATCTTTTAAGAACGGAAGTAGTAATAACTTCCTAGTTCCTACCCGAAATGGTCTCATAACCTAATATCAATGTCATATTAGTAATACTAATAATTATTGACTATCAATGTTAAACTTACTTTTAATATGTTCAAAAAATAGATATCATCTTTTTTAATCTGTTATAAAATTATTTCATTTCTTTTATTTTTTAATCTATTACAATAATTTATCATAACTTAAGACAATTAGTATATACGAACAGAAAAAACAAAATAAATTTCTTTTTACAAATAAATAGATTGTATTGTCCAAATTAAGCCAAATTAAATTTGAATAATTTAATTTTATTCTTTCGATCTAATCTTTCTGTCCGCGTGGAAGTATTCAACTTAAGGAGAGAGGTCTGGATGGAGAAATAAATAATTTAATATATTCATCTTCTTCACGGTGCTGAATCAAGTGGTCATGGGTCTATTCTTAAAAGATGTAAAGTGTATTATTTTGATGAATATCTCTAATCTTAAAAGAGGTAGAATATATTATTTTGACCTTTATTTATTTATTTAGATAAAAAGATAATTTGCACCTCAAAATTTATTATTGAGATTTACACCTTATTATTTAAAAAGTATCTAATTGCATCTTAAATTTTTTTTTACTAAATAAAATGCACCCCACGTATAATTAACCGGTTAAAATTGACCGATAATGCCTATAATCCAAATTTTGAAAGGTTAATTACGATAAAACATGTTTAAGAAATAAAAAAACCCATTTTTCGATTCATCTTCCATGGCTCTGCCGAATTTCTCTCCAATCACGATGGTTGACCGGAGTTTCACCAGAACCCTCTCATAGTGGTCGAGGTCGTCGCCTTTAGCTCATCCATCCGAGCCATGGGCTGCCCCAGATCCGACACAACTTAGAACTCGCCCACCACTCCATAGTCCGATTCGGAGAAGTTCAACAGGAACGGGCCTTGTGTAGTCTTGTTCATGTATCGAACTAACCAGTAGCAACACAGTCAACCATGGCACCTTGCAGCAGCAGGCAGAGCCGGCATTGCGGCACAACAAGAAGCGGATATGCCAAGATTGAATGGAAAGTCATCAATTTTCACATGGAACACAAAGATATATATATATATATATATATATATATATATATATATATATATATATATGGGACGGAGGGAGTATGTCAGAAATGAAACATTCCAATATTTTCTACCCAAACTCAATTTATTATCCATTCAACAAACAACTACCCAGAGTAGTAGCTTCTTCTAATTCTACATACATTATTAATTAATTAATTTCCTATCTTCCATCTTCCCCAATTTTCCTGAAAAAGGCTATTACCAAAAAGCATCTCTCTCTTCTCTTTGTGCATTGCTTTCAACCAAATAAAAACATCCGCAAAAGCAACTTTCCCACAAAAAGCATATCAAAAAGGACGCAAATCGCCAAATCAGAACCAAAATAAGAGACAAAATACCCAAGTTAAGAATCAGAGGAAAAATCAGTCTTCTTCGTAGGCTGCTCTGCTTCTCGTTCCCATCCCCTTGTCACCATACCCGGCACTGAACGAACACCAGTTAATTCCTTATTTTCTTCTTCACCATATTCGTCCTCAAATTCCTTCTCCGATTCTTATTACTATCAAACCCTAATTTCCCGCACCATCTCTCTACCTACCCCACTCATCCACCACCCTCCTCTGAGCAAAGGCGACACCAACCACTTAGTTTTTCTCAGCTCCACCACCTACGGCTCTCTCATCTTAGCTGACCCGATCCCTAATTCTACCGCCTCCAATTCTGACCCATCATCACCTGACTCTGTAATCAACACTTGGGAGTTAATGGAAGGCCTAGATGAGCTCGACTTCAATTTCATTCAACACCCAAAACCCAATTCATCAATTTGTGATAAACCCAAATCGTTTTCTATCAATAAAGTTGATGATACAATCGAGTTATTGAATTCTTTTAAATTGGTTGAGCATTCTGATTCGAACCGGGCTGGGGTTTGGTTTATATTTGGGGGTGTGGTTTATTATTATTTTTTTTAATGCTTTTAATTTTCTTAAACGTGATTTATCGATTTTGCCCTTAACAAAATAGGTTTACAATGATATCCAGTTATTTTTAACGGATTAATTATACGGATGATATATTTTGTTTAATAAAAAAAATTTTTTAAAGTGCACTTAGATACGTTTTAAATATTAAAATATAAACACAAGTCATTAAAATAGGTTTTAACCGAGTTATGGAATGCTTTTGCTTGTTTTGGAATATACTCCATATAACAATAATAACAAATAAAAAATAAAAAGCAGTTGTCCTATCCTTTTTGGAAAAAAAAATAATATTATTATCACATAAAAAATATTTACATAATTTTTATATATACACATGCATATTTATAATTTCTAAATGTCAGGTGAGAGTCCGTAATATGCATGTTTGTATATATAAGTATTATGTAAAAAAAAATTATGTGATAATAATATTGTTCGGAAAAGAAATTGTACGTGCCGAAGGGAGTTTTATTTGAATAGCTGTCTTGTCTGTAGTAGTAGTAATAGTAGTAGCAGCAGCAGTAGTATCTTAATTAAGTACTAATTTGTAGTCTTTTCAGTGTTAGGTTCTTTTATAGGACGGCCAAACACACGTACTCTTAAAGCCTTGACGTCTCAATCCATCTTTAAATTACTTGCAACATAAATAATTATTATTGCTTTTAGATTATGCTTATCACTAGATCCAATTAAATAGTGGAGTATATATTTATCCACTAAGCTGTAAAGGTAATACTTTTGATTGAATTATTAATATTTCTTTTAATTTGATATATTATTAAATAGTATTTATCCACTAAAGTCATATTTGTTTATAAATAATGCTTTTAGATTATGATTATGATTATGTATAGTTTTATTTTTATGAATTACAGTCGCTCAGCTCGCTTCAAAAAACAAGAGAGTAAAAATTATTGATATGTTAGTTTCGCATCATCACTAGTAGTTTAGTTACTACTGTTTCTTTTTCTTCACCATATATGTACAAGTACAACTACAAGTTGAATAACGCACGATCTGCTAATCTCAGGAAAGTAAGGCTTATTTTTTATAAAAATAAAATAAAATAATAATTTCTACTTTCTTGCTACTATGTATTCCCTCCGTTTCAAATTATCTGTTGTTCTAGAGTTTCACACAGATACCAATATGTGTGATAAAAATACTAAAATACCATTATTAGTAGAAATATGAAAGAGGTGTTTAAAAAAGAGTGCATGAAATAGTATGTAGAAGGAGGAAGAGAGAGAAAGTATGAGTGCATTAAATAGACAAATAGTCTAAAGAGAGAAAAAATATGAATGTATATATATGTGTGGAGAGAGGAAGAGAGAGAAAGTATGAGTGTATTAAATAGACAAATAGTACGTAGAGAGAGAAAGTATGAGTGCATATATATGTGTGGAGAGATGATGAGAGTAATGACTATCAATAATTAGGTAAAGGGACAAACTTGAAAAATAAAGGAAAAAAATACATTGAAATCTTGAAAAAACAGATATTATTGGACAAATTTTGTTTGCTAAAACAGCAGATAATTTGGGATAGAGGGAGTATCTATTTTACTCAACAAACAAGCACTGTCCACGTTTTGACACCTACCTCTGCTATATCGGAAAGGTTAGTATAAAGTTAATTTTAATCAATTGATCAATAGTATAATATTGACACGTAAATTGAGAGATAATCTCTCTTTACATATTAATATTTTATTAGTCAATTAATTAATTTATCATAAAATTAACTTCATGATAATCGGAATCTTCGTCCCCACTATTTCCTCCAAATTTTAATTGAAAATGGAAAAAAACGAAATCAAAACTCTTGCTCTCATCTCATCTCACCAATCACTACTCGATATTTTGACGAGAATATATATTATTGATTTTTAAAGTTCCAAAAACTCATGATTATGCCAGACCTATGTGGCAACCCCACTGCAAATAACGTACGCATCGTCAGTTGGTCATTCAAGCTGCTGCTGGCTTCAATGGCTGTACCTCACAAACTAATTTGGTCAAATACATTTCATTCTTTCTTTCTTTCTTTTTACTCATATTCTTATAACCCCTAATTTATATATTTCCCCCGTTCTTAAAAAATTATTATTTAAAAAAAAAATATTTTAAAAAGTTTATCGTTTATAATTTTAAAAGAAAATAAATTATTTATTTTCTTATATTACCCCTATCTTCTCTCATTGTCTCAATAAATTCTCTTCCTTATTTAATAGTTTTTAACTTTCTATAAAGGGGTAGTAATAGAATTTCAAACAAATTTTACTTGGAAAATAATACTCCCTCCGTCCCAAATTATTTGTTTTTCTAGAGTTTCACACACATACCAATATGTGTGATAAAAATACTAAAATACCCTTATGTGCTTACTTTTTTATTTTCTGCGCATGAATCTTTATTGGTGGGAATATGAAAAGATGCTTAAAAAAGAGGAGAGGCATGAATGAGAGTAATGACTATCATTAATTAGGGTAAAGGGGCAAATTTGAAAAACAAAAGGAAAAAATACTTTGAAATCTTAAAAAAAATAGATATTGTGGGATAAATTTTTTTTGCTAAAACAACAAATAATTTGGGACGGAGGGAGTACTTTCTTAATCTATGTGTCAAAATCTTAAACGACAATCTTTTAGGAACGGAGGTAGTAACTAATCTCTCTGTTCATAAAAGATTGTAGTTTAAGGTTAATGCACACAGATTAGGGAATATAATTAATACCTAGCGAAAATATTATACTACCCTTATTAATTATCTTAACCAACTATTCTCTTCCTAATGTTTCTTATTCAATTCAACCAATTACTACTTGGATTATAGCATTGAATCGAATAAGAATCATTGGGAAGGGAAGAAAGCTTTAAATAAGAAAAAACTTTAAATAAGGGTAAAGTAGGAAAAAATAGCTAATGTGTATTGATAAACTCAAAACGACAATCTTTTTAGAACAAAAATTACTTCATAAAACGACAATCTTTTAGGAACGGAGGGAGTATATTCCTAACATTTAGTAGTCAATCACTCAATCTATATAATATTGAAGCTATTAGCATGAAGTTAATTTTAGTCAATTGATCAATACAGTATCGATATGCAGATCAGGAGGTAATTTTTTGCATGTCAACACTGTATTAATTAATTAACTAACTTACCATAAAATTAATATGGTAACCGAATTCATCTAATATACAAATGACTTTTATAACTTAAAAGTAAAAATAATTGATTTAAATAAATTTTCAAAACTTGTATCTCTAATTTTAAAAGAGTAAAATATACTGACACCCCTTCTAGATAACTATAATAACACGCACCTCCCCTTTAATTTTTAAGTAATAATTAGTACCCCTGTAGATTTTTAAGGTTGACTAAATAGACAAAATTACATATTTACCTTTGTATGTTATGAAATTTTAATTCCTAAATAATATGTGAGAAAAATATATATACACAGCTGTATAGTACACAGTCGGTTATGACGACGATTTTTTGGACTATAGCGACGGTTTCACCTGTCGCCAAACCATCGCCATAATTATTCTAGACTATGACGACACCCGTCGCTATAGCCCAAAAAATCCGTTGCCATATCCCGAATGTGTAATACACAGCTGCGTATATACAAATAATCCATAATATATATATATATATATATATATATATATATATATATATATATAATTATCTATTTTTAATACAATATGTTTTAATTATAGGTTAATTTATAATTAATGCTATCTCATTCAAATAATTTAATTTAATTAAAACATATTTTTTTATAAGTGATACAAATATAAGAAGTTTAAATTAAATTATTAATGGAGGTTTTTTAATTAAAGTAATTGAGTATGTTGATAGTTTAATTTTTAATGTTTAACAACAAAAATTATTATTTGAATTCTTAGTTTCATATTATGATTTTTATATTTTAAATTTTCTCGAGTATATGTCAAAATTTGGAATGTTTATAATTTTAATTATATTTTTCGTATACAGTTGTTATTGTTTTCGTACAATGTTGAATAAAAGAAAATATAATAATATTTATTACTACCTCTATCTTATTAAAAGAATTTTTAATATATTTTTTCTTTTTTGAGTACTAAAATTTATCATTTTTCTTGTAAATAATTATGCTTAAGAGTGACTTATGTTTAATTTAATATTTTAGAAAAATAATTAATATAATTTTTAATACTTTTTTATATGAATAATAAGGTTCGTTATGTAATAATAAGTTTATTTTACGTAAATTTTAATATTTGGGAAAAATAATTATAATTTTTTGCATTAATTTGTACTTTTATGCTTATTAAAATTTTACTTTTTAATTACAAAAAATATATTTGAATGTATATTACATAAATTTTAATCTTTTAAAAATTTAATTAGCAAAAAGTGTACGACTTTATTTTCTTGATAAAATAAATATTTATTATTTTTTTGACAAATGTGTTATTTAGTTCACAAATTCATAGTTTAATTAAATAGATCGAGTTAAGTAAAAATTATAACATATAAATTTATATTTAGTGGATATATTAAATATTATAACTTGAATGAAAGGTTTATTATACATTATATTACAAATATTTTTTAATATTAGTTGGTCAACTACACTAGGGTAGTGAATGTTACATATTATAGGCTAGGGGGTACTGACTGTTACTTCAAAAACTAAAGGGTGACGAATGATATTATGGTTATCTATAGGGGGTGTCAATGTATTTTATTCATTTTAAAATGAAAGAAAAATTAAGGATCATCTGAGCTTTAAACTGCGCAAATTGAGAGCCTGAATAATGTTGAAGCCCATACTCAGTTTTGGGCAACAAATTAAGCTACTATTATCTTAAAAAAAGGAGAGGAAGAAGGCTACCAACCGCCTTTCTGAACTGGATCGAGGCTAGCCAGTAGGTTGTAAATATGGGCCGAGTCCAAACCAATGAATACAGATCCATCTATTGTACATCGTTGCAGTTGAATTCTTGATATTTGTATTAGAATCAGGCTCACCCACACTACATATACATTCTATGATTTGTGAGTCTAGCACAAGCCCATCCTTGATTGAACTCGCCACTTTATTTCTCAGCATGAGTATTATATTATATTATATATTCTTCTATAATAAATATCTTAAATCATTAGACATATCCTACTATTTATTAAAAAAATCTTAGTATAACTCTTCTTATATTATATTACTGGGAAAATATCACAATTTATATATCAAATGAGGATGGGTTGCAGACCCCAATTTAACCAATTTATATGGGCCTTGGAATGTAACTTTAATACTGCATTTAGATCGTAAGAATAAAGTTGAGGCTAAAATTACTCATTTAATATAAATTGTATTTGGCTATTCCGTTGTAATTAAATGAACCATTCTATATCATTATCTATTCCATCCTTTCACCAAATTCATTTCATTATCTATTCCATCCTTTCACTGTAAGACCCCAAATTTTATGAAATAAAAGTATTCATTTTTTTTTATAATTACTATTCAGTAAATGGTTAAATTGATAAAAGTTTAAAGTTATGAGTGAAATATGAATTTTTTTCAAAATAAGCAAGTGGTTATAAAATAAGCATTGTTATCGGGGAATATTCGTTTGATCGTGGAATATTCTTTCTGTCGGGAAATATTCGTACGACGGGGCAGCTATTTGTGGGCCCCATAACAGAATAACTGTCGGGTGAAGAAAACGATAAATTTGAGTTTTTACAAATAACGACGTAGTTGTTACCGTTAACACTGTTGGAATACCCGGTGGTTAAAATACAGTAATACGCGTTATTGCACAGTAGCACACGGTATTGCATAGTATTTTTGAAATTATTGATTCTTACGTAAGAGGCACTACTCAATAATTGTTACAGTAATTACTGTTTAATATTTTATTTTATTGATTCAATAATTGATACGTTGAAATTTTATATTATTGTTGCTCAATAATTGTCACTGCACATCATCTCCATTATCAGATCAATAATTCATATTATTTAGAATAATATTATTAGATAGCATTATTGACAATGTCTAGAAAGTTCTGTCTAAGGAAAGGTTTGGTCATCTAATTACGCGCCAGTAAGGAAAAATCCTTATCGGAAAGCCCCCTCTTTCTTGGGAACGACCTGGTTGTCATAAATGTGATTCTGTAATATTATTTGTGAATAATTAATTATTGATCTATATGATAAGAAAATATTTATTTGATGTGGATATAAATGAGGGATATATTTTTGTGGTTAAAAATGAGGGAGTTAATGTTGAGGTGTTTTATCTGTATTTTTATCGGAACGGAGGTATTGAAAATCAAATTAGGATTTTTAAGATATTTTGTGAGGGTTATAATTTTTAATCCGACCATTGGATCGTGGTAATATTTGGATATGTTATACATATATAAGTTGAGTATATGTCCACAAATTTTGAACCGTTAAAAATGAACGTATAATTTGTTATGAATTTTACGAGATGACTGGTTCAGAAATTGTTGAATTTTCGGAGTTAATCATTTTGGTGGAAAATTCTAGAATTGGTGGGCCCCACTCTTGGTTGGTGAAGAAATGTGCTGAGATTTTTATTCAAATGTGGTGGGTGGGAATAGTAGCAGGTAAAGCCATCAGGTTACAGGTTAAGTCTGCTTCGGCGTGCTAACATTTTCCTATAAATAGAGGGCTAAGTTAGAATTGAAAATCATACCAGAATTCATAAGTTTTCTCTCTTTATCTCTCTAAATTATTGAGTGTATTTTATGAGTATTTAGATACTTTGTAAGTTTCTATTCATCAGTGCAAGTTTTCTTCAGCCTTATACCGATCAGAAGTACTGCTCTTTTGAGGTAAGGGATTTTAAGGATTATTATGTTTTTCAGTTCGTACTTCTTCTGACCTTCAGAAAATTCTAAAAAAATTTGAAATGATATTTTGATGAGTTTTCTTGATTGTGTCCAAAAAATAGTGATTTTTGGATGTATAGATTAAAAGTTATGAATTTTATAAGAAAAGACTATTTTAAAAGTAACCGCTTATAACTTCTTGTGGTTAACTCCAAAATTGATGAAATTTTTATTGGGAGTACATGTATATGATAGGAGTATACTCTGTGAATTTCAGAATTTTTAGATAAAAGTACAATTTTTGATAAATATCTAAATATTCGGCTGTTTTGGCCATATGAAAAATAGTAAATGACTTTTAAAAATTCTGAGAAAAATATATGTTCACTATGGGACTATATTATGCTAAATCCCAGAAAAGAAATATTTTTAGAACTGATTTGATATTTTTCATTAAAATAGTCTAGTTATGAGTAAATGAATTAAATATGTTTTGTGAAGTAAGAAAATTAGAAAATAGGATTTTATGGCTTGAGAATCCTATATGAGTTATATACAGATTTTTGATGAGGGTTTTTGGTTTTTGGTGATGAAATCTTATGAATTTGGCATTCTAGGATGATAAAATGCATTATTTAGTAAAGTGTAAACAATTAAAATAAATTGTTTATAAGCTTAAGAAATATTATTCTTTCAATATCATTATACCGAAATATTGGTATGCATTTTATTGTGAAATTTTTACCTTTTTGTGTCGAGTTTACTATTTATGAGTTACTATTCACGAGTTACTATTCATGAGTTACTATTCACGACAACATTGGTTTCTTTTTCTGACCAAATTATAGTTGGTTTATGAATATTACTCTTTAGATTAAATCTATATGTTGATTATATTGATTTTATTATCATATATAATATTTTTATAACCCTAATGATGATATTTCTCTTTGACTTGAGTGTAAAGATTGGTAGATTTCTGGTATGATCATGATTATGGGTTCTCTTTGGCCAGTAGTGCAAAGTTGAATTGTTGACTGGTATGATCATGACCATTGAATTTATAAGTGAATATCTTTAGCTTAAGTGCAAAGGTGAATTGATCAACATGGTTATAATTATTGTTTATATAAATTCTGAAATGATTATATATTTCTTTGAGATATTAATATATTTGGCTGTAGTGCAAATATGAACTGTTGAGGAATATCTTTGGCCTGTAGTGCAAAGATGAACTGTTGATGAATATCTTTGGCCCGTAGTGCAAAGATGACATGTTGTTGAATATCTTTGGCCAGTAGTGCAAAGATGAACAGATGTTGAGATGAACATGACCAACTGGTGATACAAATGAATATCTTTGGCCGTAGTGCAAAGATGAAGTTATTAGTATGATTATGAACAGGAAATGTGATTTGGTGTAACCATGATCTTTGATGTTTCAGGTAAAGATAGGTGATGAAAATTATCTTCGTCCTGGATGAGAAGAGGAATTTAGAACTACAGTTATGATTATGAGTTATTCATATGATTGTGGACCAGAATTGTTGATTGATGTTACAGGGATAAAACATTGTTGGTGAATTTTTAACATGGAGAAGATAATAGACTTTATAGTCTATTTGACTCTTCTAATGGATTGCTCGTTCCGTTGCAACTATGATTGAAATTTTTATCATCTACCATATGTTCTAAATCTTTGATTTATTACTGATGAAGACTATTAATAATTTATCTTTAGTCATGATATTCTTTACTAGGCTAGTTGTGCTCACCCTTTTGTTTCACAATTCCTTTCAGGTAATAAGAGTGTAGCTGGGTCGAGCGGGGGTAACAAGGGAATAGAACGGTGGTCATCATTTAGTAGTTATATTTGGTGAAGAAAATAGGGTGAGGCGAACCCAACGTTGGAAGGGTGTTTCGTCACTATCATACAAGATGTCTAATGACATACAACATCGTGTCATCATAAGACATGGTTGTGCTCATCCACTTGCTGAGTATATCTACGAGCACTACCTATATAATCTTGGTGTTTGTTTGAAGTATAATTCTCAATTAGAGACAGTGGAGATAATGATAAGTCAAGAGAAGACTCACCATTGGGAAGAATATGATAGTAATCTTCTCGTTTTTCTTTGAGGTCTATTGGGTCAACCAAGGATAATTCTGTGGCCATATGATATCTATCATAACCTAGAAGCATGGCCTCCCATGTACGAAGGTTTCCTTGAGCACTTTCCAAATATTCTAGTTTCTAAAACAGTTTTTAACTATACTTTTATGTAAGGTACCTTTGTGAGGTGCTGATACATGATAGTGTCCAATGTCACATTTGGTATATATTTGTATCCAAACTCACAGTATATTTATTGTTGTATTTTGTACGACAATTGTTGTAATAAAGTTGTAGTTATTTTCTGTACCATGTATTTGACGACTCAGAATGGGTTGGGTGGAATGGACCTATTTTGGGATTCTCACATTCACCAAATTCATTCATTCCAAGTATTTTAAAATTAGAGATATAATAATCATTTGAATTTTTGAGGTCAATTCGCGATTAACATGCTTTTGTTTAAATTTTAAAAACAACGAATATGATATTTTATAATATTTACAATTGTTATTAGTTGCTTGTACTAAGATTAAATAATTTTATATTTATTTTGAATATTAAAATTTTATGAATTGATTCTAAAAAATCAAAAGGCATATATATCTTATTTTATATACAAGTCAATAAAATAAATGAAGAGATAAAAGTTATACTCCATATGTAAGTGGAGTATATAAATATTTAATGCATTAGATAGAATCGTAGACGGAAGATCTAAGATTTACATTCAGCCGGGGAAGGAAGGCAACATACATGCTCAAAAATAATATTTTTAAAAAGAGCTTCTTTTGTTTTTTTGAATGATAATAATACGCTCTAAATTTACATTTTATAGAAGAATGTAGCATGATCTATATACATATACAGAAGATTAAGTATAATTAATGAAAATGAAAAATAGAATCCTACGTTCCAAGGATTTTATTTTTCTCAACTGTTAAACTAAAAGAATTAAGAGCTCGTCTCAGACCGGAAAGATAAGTCTTAAAAACATCTGGAATTAATGATCTCCGCTGAAGAATATTCTTCCACTTCAATTTCTGCCTCTAAATTATCTTCTAGAATTGTGTTCTAAAGAATGATCAGAGTACCGTACGACTAGAAGATTTTTTCCTCTTGTCCTCTGACAAGTTTTTTTCTCCTGCTTGTTGGCATGTATGATTTTTGATCCCCTTGTGCATTTTTACGTTTATTTTTCATAATGGCTTCTAGTAGTCAACAAAATATCCCAGAGCTTGTTGCTTCATGCCATAATCTGACAATTGAGGAGGAAGAGGAAGGGGGACTTGTTTTGGAGGGGGATTTTGGATTTGAGGATGAACAGGATTTTACCCTTTGTTTAGTGGGGCGATTTTTGGTGACGAAGTCAATTAATTTTCAAGCAATGAAGGATACGTTGATCCCGATTTGGCAACCTATGAAAGGTATCGAGGTTAAGGAGTTGCCGGATAACAGGTATCTGTTTCGTTTCTTTCATGTTCGGGATATGGAGAGGGTTTTGCAAGATGGGCCGTGGTCTTTCGTTAATAATATCCTCCTTCTTCATCGTTTGTTGTCGGGAGAGCAATTTTCCCATATCCCTTTGAATGTGGTGGAAATGTGGGTTCAGGTTTTTGATCTTCCTATTGGATTCATGTCATCAAAGGTCGGTCAGGCTGTTGGGAACTATATTGGTCATTTTGTTAACTCGGATGTTCGTAATTTTGACGGCAATATAAAGACTTTTATGCGAGTAAGAGTGGCTATGGATATCCGTAAGCCTATAGTGAGGAAGATGAAGCTTAAGCGAGAAGGCAATGGTGCTTGGTTTTGGGTTAATTTTAAATATGAGCGCCTCCCAACGTTTTGTTTCTATTGTGGCTTTATGGGCCACTCTGATAAATTCTGTGTTAAGTTGCTCGATAATCCATCTCCTCCGCCGCAGTCTGAGTTTGCTTATGGTATTTGGCTTCGGGCACAACCAAGGCGTTTGGTAAATAGTCCGGCAGAGAAGTGGTTGCGTCAGCTCGGTAAGGAATTCCATGCTCCGGCGACTGTTGAAGAGGTAGATGGAATGCAGGTTGATAAGGTTTCTCCTAATGTTCAGCAATCTGTTGCGGTAGTTGCGGTGTTGAGCAAGCAAATTCCATCTTCAGCGGATGTTGACACTTTTGAAAAGGATATTTCTGAGTCTAAAGGGGTTGTTATTGGTGAACAGAAGCGTAGGAGGATGATTGGAAGTAGTGAGGTGGACGCTGCTACTAATATGGGCTCTAACTCTGTGGCTTCGGTTGGGCTTGTAATGGATAATCCGACTCCAAAAAACGGATTGAAGGTGGGCTCTAGACATCAGGCCCGCCGAGATAAATGACAACCTTGAGCTGGAACTGTCGTGGGTTGGGTAATTCACGGACAGTTCAAGCCTTAGCGGACCTAGTCCGTCAGTATAAACCTAGTTTTATTTTTCTAGCTGAAACTATGTTATCACGTGATCGTTTATATTCAATAAAGACTCGTTTGGGTTATGTTGGTGTTTTTGCAGTAAGTAGTGTTGGTCATGGAGGGGGTATAGCCCTTCTATGGAAATGTAAAGATAGTGCTCATCTTCTTTCTTATTCTGATCATCATATAGATGTTATTGTTAATCTCCACGATATGCCTACATGGCGACTTACTGGTTTCTATGGTCATGCGGCTCGTTCAGATCGCCACTTATCATGGTCCCTTCTCCGAAATCTAAGTCATCAATCTTCTCTTCCGTGGTGTTGTTTGGGGGACTTTAATGATCTCCTTTATTCTGAGGAAAAAAAAGGTGGTGTTAGCCATCCTCAGTGGCTCTTCGATGGTTTTCGCAAAGCGATTGATGATAGTGGGCTTCATGATATTGGTATGGATGGTTTCCCTTTCACTTGGGAGCGTCGGCGGGGTTTTCCGGATGGTGTTGAGGAAAGGTTGGATAGAGCGTTGGCCTCTTCGGCTTGGTGTTCTGAGTTTATTGATGTAAAGCTTCGTAATTTGGAGGTTTCAGTTTCGGATCATTCAGCGATTCTCTTGGGTTTTATACCTTTACATCAGGTCTATAGAGCTCAAAAATTTCGATTTGAGAATCTTTGGTTACGTGAACCTCAGTGTAAGGAAATTGTTACTTCTAGATGGCAGTGTAGTGAGGGTCGACCTATCCAGTCAAGGCTGAAGGCGTGTGGGGTGGACCTCCTGGAGTGGGGTGCCCATTTGGCTAAGCAATTTCGGAGTCGGTTGGCAGCTATTAAAGCAGAGATGAAGGTAGTTCGTCCCCGACGAGATGAGATTTCTATGGCCAGATATGAGCATTTGAAGGCTAGTTATAATTTAATCCTTTCGCAGCAAGAGGATTTTTGGAAACAAAGATCCAAACATCTATGGCTTCAAGCTGGAGATTCTAATTCAAAGTTTTTTCACAAATCGGCCAAATATCGGAGGAAGAATAATTTGGTTTTGGCCCTTAAGGATGTTAGTGGGCAGTGGTGTGAATGGGACACTGGTCTTCCTAATCTTTTGCAATCTTATTTCCAAACTATTTTTACGTCTAGTGAGTCTCAAGGGCAGCGAGTGATTTCCTGTATTGACTCTAGACTTGACCTCGTTCAGCGTAATTCTTTGATTGCTTCGTTTACTAAGGATGATGTTCGGGTGGCTATTTTCTCTATGCATCCAGATAAGTCTCCAGGTCCGGATGGAATGAATCCTGCTTTTTATCAAAAGTTTTGGGGATTGGTGGGTGATTCGGTCTCTACTGCTTGCCTAAATTTTCTTCAGAATTCTGCTTTTCCAGTTGGTATAAATGACACAAATATTGTTTTGATTCCTAAAAAATCAAAGCCAGAGTTTGTTACTGATTTTCGTCCTATTTCATTATGTAATGTGTTGTATAAAATAGTGGCGAAGATGTTGGCCAATAGATTGAAGTGTGTGTTGGATTCGGTGATCTCGGAACAACAGAGTGCGTTTATTCCTGGGCGTTTGATCACTGATAACTTTATGATTGCTTATGAGGTTGTTCATTGTCTTAAACGTAGGCGTCAAGGAAAAACGGGATATGCGGCCTTGAAGATTGACATGAGCAAAGCCTATGATAGGCTAGAATGGGACTATCTATGGTCTGTGTTGAATCGGATGGGTTTCCCCTCCCAGTGGATTCAGTGGATAAAAATGTGTGTCTCAACTGTTCGTTACTCAATTTATCATAATGGTACAAATTTGGATCCTATAGTTCCGTCACGAGGGTTACGCCAAGGTTGCCCTTTGTCTCCATACCATTTTATTTTATGTGCCGAAGGTTTTTCTGCAGTGCTACGCAGATATGAGAGAAGAGGTCTGATTCATGGTTGTTTGGTTGCGCGGGGGGCTCCAATTGTGTCTCACCTTTTTTTCGCTGATGATAGTTACTTATTTTTTAAGGCTACACATCGAGAGTGTCAGTCTATTCAGCGGTGTATTAATGATTATGAGACCGCTTCGGGTCAAAAGATAAATTTCCAAAAGTTATCGATTTTGTTTAGTTCTAACACTTCGGCAATTATGCAGACCGAATTATGTAATCGGTTGGGTGTGGTTTTGACTTCGGATCATAGTAAATACCTGGGTTTACCATCTTTTGTTGGGAAAAATAAGAAGAGGGTCCTATCTTTTGTGAAGGAAAAGGTTTGGGCTAGGATGTCAAGTTGGAAGAATAAATTGCTTTCAAAGGCAGGGAAAGAAATTTTGATTAAAAGTGTGGCTCAGGCTCTTCCAACGTTTGCAATGAGTGTTTTTTTACTTCCCAATGAGCTTTTTGCGGAGTTAGAAGGTATGATGAGTAGATTTTGGTGGAGTAATAAGGTCGATAGTTCTGGAGGAATTCACTGGATGAACTGGAATAAGCTTTGTGCCAGGAAAGATTATGGTGGCTTGGGTTTTAAGAAGCTTCGGGAGTTTAATGTCGCTATGATTGGTAAGAACGGGTGGCATCTTATGACTCGCCCTACTTCTTTGGTAGCTAGAATTTATAAAGCTCGTTATTATCCAAAGACTTCATTTTTAAACGCTCCATCTGCTCAGAACCCTAGTTATGTTTGGCAAAGTTTGCAAGCGGCTAAACCTATTCTTTGTCGTGGAGCTCAATGGCGGGTGGGAAGTGGACGTAGTATAAATGTTTGGACAGAACCATGGCTGCCAGATGATGAAAACCCGTGTCCTCAGACCCTCCGAGTTCCAGGAACGGAATCTGCGTGTGTGCGTGATTTGTTGATCCCTAATAGTTTGTAGTGGGATGTGGACCTTTTACGTGTTTTATTTGATGGTAGGGATAGCTCCTTAATTCAACAGATTTCGCTAAGCCGTCGTGTGTCTCAGGATGTTTTATATTGGCGATGGGAGAATCGAGGGTGCTATAGTGTTCGAAGTGCTTATGATGCTCAGGTTAGTGCTCTTTCGTCTCTGAATACCCATCACGATTCAGGTGTTTGGAAGAAAATTTGGTCTTTAAAGCTTCCTCCTAAAGTGAAACATCTGGTGTGGAGGTTATGTTCGAGTTGCTTACCTACTAAGGATCACCTTCGGATGAAACGAGTTGAGGTGGACAGTTTCTGCCCAGTTTGTAAGAAAGGAGTGAAGTCTACAACTCATGCGTTTATGTCCTGCCCTTTTGCTAAACAGTGCTGGCAGTTATTGGTCGCCCCTCCAATCCCGATTGTCCCTAATATTTTTCAGTGGGTAGTTGATGTTCTTGGCAGGTCCAAGAATAATGTTGCTGCTATGTTTTGTATGGTTCTTTGGTGTTTATGGCGTAATAGGAACGAGGTTCTGTGGAATGGCAAGGCTCAACAACCTATAAGCCTTCTCAATCTTGCAGGATCATTTCTTCTCCAATGGACAACAGTTCAAGGACCTCTGGTTTATGGCTCTTTACCGGGAGTTGATGAAGGTCTGTTTCGCTAGATTAAACCCAGGCCTGGGTCTTTTAAATGCAATTTTGATGGGGCTATTTTTTCTGGTTCAAATCGGCTCGGCTATGGGTGGGTGGTTCGGGATGATAGTGGCTCGTTGGTTGCTGCTGGTCATGGCAGTTTGGTCGGCCCCTCCAATCCAGAGCTCGCAGAAGCGCTGGGTTGTAAAGAAGCTCTTAGTTGGTTGAAGGCTCGTTCGATGTCAGATGTTATGATTGAGTCGGATGCTTTCAATCTTGTACAAGCTCTAAATTCTACTGTTTCATATCCAGGATCGCTTGGCTTAGTTTTGGATGATTGTAAGGAGCTGTGTTTAGCAATCGATGTTAGTCGTATTTGTTTTGTTAGGAGGTCAGCGAATCAGGTCGCTCATTGTTTAGCTCGTGCTTCTGATTCAGTGTCTGATGCTCGAGTTTGGGAGGGATCTCCCCCAAATTTCCTTTGTAATTCACTTCTTTTTGATCTACAATAAAATTTCCCATTTTCTCAAAAAAAAAAATAATTTTTTGAAAAGTCAAACTTTGAATAACTCCATTAAGAACTCAACAGACAGAATAGTAGTAGTAGTGGTAATATAATAATTATTCCTCCATATCCTGTGGAAATACAGTGTGGAATTATAATCAATATATGTGTGTTGGGTTGACCTGGATATGTTTAATTTTAAATTACTACTATTTATTTGGAGGTGAGAGTGAGAGTGAGAGCGAGAGAGAGAGAGAGTGTGAGACTATTAAGAAGAACTTTCTACCCTAGTAAAAAAAAAAAAAAAACTAAAGTGGGTCATGCATGCGTTAGAGATAAGCTCAAGTAATCAATAGTAGTAGTAATAATTATCAGTTGGTATTTGAATAGGTATTATCTACTCACCGGTTCAATGGATTAAAAAAAGTAAGAAAAGAAAGTTGGTAGTTATTGAGCAAGTCCATGACTGGATTTTAATTTGCTTTTGAATGGAATTACCTCAGCATTTAAATGAGAACAAAATAATTAAACAAATAAGAAAATTTAATTGAGTGGGACCAGGTCAGGCTCATTTAGATTAAATGCAAATTTAAAATCAAATCCACTACTCCCTATTTTTATTTTATAATAATTGACTTTTTAGAATAAGAAAAATTATTTATTTATCGTTTACAATTTTACAAGATAACAAATTATTAACTTTTCTACATCATCTCTAACTTATCTCATTATCCCAATAAATTTTCTCCCTTATATTATTAGTTTTCAATTTTCCGTCATGAAATTTCGTACAAATTTTAATTATTAAATGACTTCATAAAACTAAAGCGACTATTATTATGGAATGGAGGTAATACCACATATATACTCCCCGACACAATTCACACTACTATTAAGAAAAATAAAGTAGAAAAAAATGACAAGTATTTTTTATTTTTTTTAGAAAATTAATATTTTTACAAGTAAATTTGATAGTTTTACAAGATACTCTTTCACACGAGGTGGATCTCACTTATTATTCATGCAGAAAAAAACTTGTGTAACTATTAAATTTACCTGTGAAAATATCAATTTTCTTTTTTTTATACTAATGATTCTACTAAATAACATATTTAGGTTTAATAAAAAAAATTATACTTTTGAGAACCAGAAGAGTAATAGATTTAAAGATGACATGGATGGTTGGAGGTTTTATATCTATATGGACGGGGCAGGAAAAATAGAAACAGATGATCTGCTCTCGCTGGGCTGGGCGACTGTAATCAATGCAATAAAAGGTCTTACCAACGAAAGATTTCCACTATTAACTGCTAGTCCAATATCCGCTAGCATTTATTTCTTTTTCTTTTTTTCTAATATTAGAATAGGATCCATTTGTCTTATCTTAGGATAATTCTATAATTAATTATTTTTTAATTATAATTAGATTATCATAATCAGAATGAAAAGCGATAGATAGATCAGAACAAAATAATCATAATCAGGTGTTGTTGCAATAAGAAATTACTTAAAGTTTAATTTGTTATAATTTGATGATTTTCTGGTAATGAAAATTGATTGACCGGCGCAATATCATTTGTTGAAAAACAAGATTATCATAATCAGATTGTGGCGCACTGGAAAAATAATCAAAATTTTAATATCATGATTAAATTATATATGTCTCCTAATTAAATTATAACTAGATTTTGTTTAAAATCTTTAATTTAAATTTCACAAGTATACAATACAAAATATAATTTTAAAAACAACCCCTTGATAAATTTACAAATTCCATAAATAACCCCTATATTTACACAATGTTGTTACTGAGTCCTTTGATAAACACGTCAAATTGAAGTCATTGGTAGTCAATATAATTAGAATAATCATGTAACTAACAATGACTATTATGATATGGTTTTAGAAGAAGAATAATTAAAATATCGTGTTTTCAATATGACATATATATTAATAAGAAATTAACGTTTAAAATTAATCTTACCCAAGTAATAAAACGTAAAATTAATATTATTATGAAAACAAAAACATAAGGAATCGAGGAGAAAAAAAATTAAAAGAAATTGTGAGATTACTTATATGCAAATACAAAAAGAGTAATTAATAAGTGATCATAAATATAAATTTTAGAGATCGATATAAATTACAATTATAGTCTGTAGATGATACGGAAAGAGGAGTTATACGGAATTAAAAAGAAAATAAATACATAACATGAGTGAGTGAGTGGGATGATTAAAAAAAATATATAAGGACAATACCATAACAGTGTTTTATTGGTTGGTTATGAATTAATCAAGTAAACTGGAGCTAGTAAATGACACAGTGGATATATAGTCACTACTCTCCAATCCAATCCAAATACTAATTCACAACATTTTTGAGCTTTTGTTTACCTTTCAAAAACTATATCATTTCCTTCATAACGTGTTTGCATATATATACTTTTGAGAATTGATATATATTAACAAGAGTAAAAATGTCAGAGCAAGTAATTTTAATTGGACAAATATATCCATCAATCAAAAACTCTTGGAGGGAGGGAGGGAGGGAGGTGATGGTGGTGGGTCAGGTTCAGGCAGCGTTGCACAAGGGAGGTGGAGAGTGTGGTGATATATTGCTTCATTATTGATCGGCAGATTTACTTGAGGAAAAAGATATGACTTAGAATTTTTTTCTGATCAAGTTTTTGAGAAAACTCATTTTTCCTATTTGCTCTATTTTTAGTATTTCTTACTAGTAATAATTCTCTGACCTCCTCTCCTCCTATAATAATATAATTAATCACAACTTAATTATTTGTAGTAACATCAAATATGTTTCCGAGAAAGATAAGATAAGATAAAATAAAATAAAATAAAATACTAAAAACAAAGAAAGGGGAGACAATATTAGAATATTGGATTTTACGGGGACCTTCTAAGCAAACAATTTATTGTAAAGGGAGAATTCATTTTCCATGGGCAAGAAAAGTAGTAATTAGATTTTCAGCAATTCCCAAGTAGTAACAAATGTTTTGTTTGTTTGTTTGTTCCATCGACGAAAAAGTACTGACCACCATCTCTATTCTATTCTCTCACCAGTACTACTAGTAGTCTATATAAGTGAGAACATTTCCTTCTTCTCCCAGTCTCTCTTTCTGCAGACGTCAGACAGAGAATTAGAGAAACCATTGATACACACACTCTCTCTTATAGAGAGTGACTTGGGTCCTGTTGTTTCTTCTCTTCAAAAGAATTAGTTTGTACCAATTTCGTGTTCCTTTTCCTTTATATATATATATATACACACACACACACACACGTGTGTATATATAGACACACATTCAAATTTCAGATATAGATAGATACACATTTAAGTTATATATATATATATATATATATATATATATATATATATATATATATATTTATGTCTCTTCTTCCTGAAAACCTTTCCCAATTATCTTTTAATTCCGTTATGTTGTTGTTGATTACGCTCCCGGCGACCTCCAAAACCGTTGGCCGGCTTTGATTATACATATATACTCAGACACATATCTAGTGAGAGAGAGAGGAAAAAAAAATTGGATGGGAAACCTTCAATTGCGTGTAGAACAGCCAGATGGCGACGAAACTGAACAAAATCGCATAGTTGCCTCGTCTAATAGGGGCAATCGGCGTGCTCCGCCTGATCCCTTGTCAATCAGCGAGGAACTTTGGGAAACAGCAGAGCAAACGACCTGGCAAGAGGTCTTGTCGTGCATTCATGCTACGCGGGACTCGGAGGAGCTGCGGAAGGATGTAATTGATTATGTACAACGACTTATTAGATGTTCTATTGGAGTTGAGGTGATTTTCCTTTCAATTAGTACATTGCTTCAATCTTTCTTGTTTTACAAATATTTCGTACTTGTTTTATTTGCAGTTGACTAGACTTGTCTTGCAATGTATGTATGGATGTACCCACTCTTTTAGTTTCAACTTGTCAATACAATGCTGTTTAGTTTTCACACACATATACCCATTCGGACTTGAACCTAGTAGGTTGACAGGATTAGTACTCAAATATATAGCAGTAGACATTTGAGGGGAAAAACCTCTCAAGTATCACAAAGGCTGTTAAATTTTAATATTAAAGACATTTGAGGGAAGGGACATTGAAGGTCAGGGCCTTGTAACCGTGGGACAGATAATGTATGTGCACAAACATGTGTTTTCAGTAGTACTTATTTTAAAATATTAAATGTTAATGATTACGGGTTGTCGTTATTGAGATAAGCGAGTGGAGTTTTATTGGCAGAGAGCTATGAGTAGTTATCAACAATTACTTGACTTGTGTATGACGGCATTTTTGTCCGATAATAAAAAGCATGACACGACTTCAAAAAGAGGTTAACTTGGCAGAGCCATGAGTAGTTATCAATAATTACTTGACTTGTGTATGGCGGTGTTTTTGTCCGATAAGAAAAACCGTGTCACGACTTCAAAAAGAGGATAGCGCCAACCCCTTGCTCTGGTTTAATTATTAATCCTATAGATTGTATCTATATAGATACTATACTGAGTTAGATGGATCGAGTCTTTGTGGATATCCTTAAGATAAGTACTTATTGACGGTTTTGCAAAATGCCTTTGGTTGTTAGCTAATGGTTAGGAGCATTCAGCTTAACAGTAATAAAGTAAGGAGATAAAATAGGGACAGTATCATCAAATCAAATCACACATCTATGTTTTTTTGATTTGATCCTGATAATTTTGGGGTGACATTTCTCATGTGAAAAAGAGTTATTATTTTGTATAATTTTGTTGACGTCTTGTTTTTGTGATTGTTTGATTTGTGTCTTGTTGGTTATTAATTCCTCAATACTGCATACCATGAACACCAAAGTCACGCATTTAGTTGCTGGCGGCTTTAGATATCATATCACAGAATCTGTTACTAATATTTTTGAGCTCTCTGTGAGAGGGGTTCGTATTTCAGATCTTCACCTGGTTTTATAGTAGTTTTCCTTTGAGGACTTTGTACTGTATTTCACTATTTTTGATATGCTCATTTTCAAACCATTAGTTTTCCCATTTGTTCTTAAATATGCGTGTTGGAATGAGTAAATTTTAGAGTTTCTTTTATTGCCATTTTTTTCTGCTTTGGTTCTAAACTTTGGTTGATAGTAAGTCGTTCTTCTATATTGTTATAAATTATAAATGACAGAACATTCAAATGGTATTCTAATTTATTTGTAGGCTGTTGTTGACAAACCTTGATTCTTGTTACTAAAGCTCAAGGTCCTTCCCTTTTTATTTCACAGTATGCATGTTTAATATTAAAATTGTTAAATTCATTAGATCATAGGTCATTTAGATTTTCTGTTTCTTTGTAAATTTATAAGTTAAATCTTTCTTTGCACGCATAATAGGTTTTTCCGTATGGTTCAGTACCGCTCAAGACCTACCTGCCAGATGGGGATATCGACTTGACTGCCCTTACTGGTCCTAATATGAAGGATACGTTGCCTCATGATGTACTTGGGGTCCTGCAGAGAGAACAGACAAATGAAAATGCAGAATTTGAAGTGAGAGATACACAATTTATTGATGCTGAGGTTTTTTCCTCTATAATGCTTTATTTTAATATTGTTTGAAAGTATTTGAGTACATGTGTTACTTATCTAACTGCTATAAAGAGTTGAGAGTAGTTGCAGCTTTGTTTGTCATTATTTCTTTGTGTATTTGTTCTATGAAGTCTGAAATAATCATTATTTGTGTTTCTGGTTGTCAAACCTTTAGCATATTTTAGCAACATCCTAGTTGTAAACTTGGATTACCTACTAGACCAGAGTCATCTGTTGTGTAACAAGTTTAATATTGATGCAAACTCTTCCATGTGATGTACACGAGTTCATACTTACTTTCGTCTATTCCGTTTTTAGAGTCTGAAGCTTTCTGCATTGAGAATAACTTCCTTAGTATATTTAAAATTTTCTTTCTTTCTTTTTTGTTTTATCCAAAAAAGTTCATTTTTTGTGTGTTTTTATACCTTTAATTGTTTCTTATTTAATTTTTGATAATTACCTTTATTTCTTATTTATGTGTAGTAGGTTTTGTTGATTCTTTCAATTGCCAAATATTCATATTGTTGTGCTGTTGTCATCCTCCCCCCAAACAAGTAGACACCAGTAGATAAATATTGCCATTTAGTCTATCCAGAATTTTTCAACTTGTCGTTTAAGAGAAGAGATTATGAAAGAAAGAAAAACAAGAGAATTTCAACATGAACAGTTCAAACATTATAAGAACGTGAACAATATTAGATACTAAAATTAAATAAGAACTCAAATTAAAATTTTGAATAAAATCATGTTTTGATCTTCCATGCTGCTTGCTGACCTCATTACCCATGTAATTGATGCTAGCTGGCTTACATCTCTTTTGCTGTATGTTGACATGCTCAGTAATTCCTTTATGAAGATCAACTGATGAAGTTGCAGTCGGAAGAATGATTCCATTACTTTGGTAGATAAAATTATTATTTCACCAAACTCTATTTTGTTACTCCTTTTCCTGTTCACAGTTGTGTGTTTGTGTAAAGAAAGATTTGTCTTTCTTTTCTTTAACTTTATAAGTAAATAGTTTTCTCTGTTGGCAGGTTAAACTTGTGAAATGCATTGTACAGGATATTGTGGTAGATATATCCTTTAATCAGTTAGGAGGAATATCTACTCTGTGTTTTTTGGAACAGGTATTACTTTAGGCTTCTTTAAAGATTTGAAATATTCAGGTTATTTTTTGTATGCTGTTTGTTAACAATGGAGGTTCTAGAGTTTAGAGAGAGAGAGTGATTAACCTGATCCTTGTGCAAGAGTCTTCTATATATAGGAATGGGTCACGTGCTTCGGCCATGTGATCTGAGACACATGTACCTTCGACCACGTGTCATGTTGCCATGATGATTGGTGAGGATTGTGCTCACCTAATTATGGCACGACCATGTGTAAGTGGTGTCTTTATTTAATGCTCTAGGTGGTTGGTGGACCATGTGGCATGGTACTTCAGGTAAGCCCTGGAGTCCAAAGACCGAATTGGTTTTTACAGTCCAAAGTCTTCTTGTGATATTATACCCTAACAAATCTTGCCCCCCCCCCCCCCCCCCCGCCAAATTTTCCTTTCCTATAATGTAGGTTGATCGCCTTGTTTGCAAGGAAAATCTTTTCAAGCGTGGTATTATTTTAATAAAAGCTTGGTGCTATTATGAAAGTCGTATCCTTGGCGCTCATCATGGTTTAATGTCTACATATGCTTTAGAATCATTGATTCTATACATATTCCATATGTTCAATTCATCCTTGAATGGGCCTTTAGCGGTAATTACTTGTGTTAATTCTATATGACATTTCATTTGTTTATGCAATGATTAAATGGGTTTGGCTTATGATATTTACTTGCCTAATTGTAGGTTCTCTATCGATTTTTGGATTATTATAGCAAATTTGATTGGGAGAACTATTGCATCAGTTTAAATGGTCCAGTTTGCCAATCGTCCTTGCCTGATATAATTGGTAAGCAATTTTATCTTGTGCCACTGAAGTTACGGGTTATGCGCTTACTCACAGTCCTTTCTCTTCATTCTATCGGGGTTGGTAACATTAGTATGATGCTGTGGTTATATTCTGTTTGTGCACATGCAGTTGAAAATCCAGATAATGGAGGAGCCGATTTAATGTTTGACAAAGAATTTCTAAAATACTGTACGGACATGTTCTCAGTTTCATCTACAGCCCTTGAGACAAATTCTCGAGCATTTCCTAAGAAGTATATTAATATAATTGATCCGCTGAAAGAAAACAATAATCTTGGGCGCAGTGTGCACAAAGGTAGGAAAATTTTCTCCGATAACTCTAATCTAAAATGCGCTTCAATTGGCATATCATCTTAAGTGGCACCGAACACGGTTTTTGTTTCTGGTCTCTGAAATGAATAATGAAAGCACAGAAAATGGAAATTTTTTCTGATTTATTTTTATTTTTAAAGAAAATGAATATCTTGACCCAGTAACAAATTTGGAAAGCTTTAATTAATTATCCACACAGCACTGAGGTCTTAACAATATCTTAGCCATAATACTATTGTCAATCAGCACTTCTTCTGCCTGCATATACTCGGCAAAGTATCAAACACAGTTTTTCTGATTTGAGAATTAAGGAAAAGGTAGCCTGAATTACTTTTGTAGGAGTGTATGTTGAAACATTAAATTGGGATGCCTTTTTTTTTGTTGTTCTTTTAGACTGAAAATATACACGTGTGTTTCTTTCAGGAAACTTTTATCGAATACGAAGTGCTTTTAAATATGGGGCTCGCAAGCTTGGTCGTATCCTTTTGTTACCCAGGGAAAGAATTTCAGATGAGATCAAAAATTTCTTCGAAAGCACTCTGGAGAGGCATGGACTTAAAGGTGCTGCACTGATTTTTGGTGGTGGGATTGGAAGTTTATCCTCATCGTACCCAAATGGTAACATGCATCTCAATTTATTCAGTGGCAATATTGATGATGTTATGTTAGCAGTGGAAGGAAAAATCAGTTCTGGGTTCAGATATGAACTAGACAGAACCTCTATGAAAGCACCTCCTTCCAAGATGGGGCTAGAAACCAGCTGCAGCCCTGAGGGAACTGTTGTTTCAGGAGATTCCCTTGAAGGGGATGTGAGTGACCCTGCGACATGTAGGTCTTTGCGCTTGAGATGCACTGATAAAGCATTTCATTGTTCGTCGCCAAGGAGAGATTTTAATGATTCTTTTGTGACGGGCTGCGATGCAGCATGTTTATGTACTAATAATCACGACAGCGTGAGTTTCAATGACTCAGTAATCTCAAGTCCAAATGATAATATCTCAGACAGTTTATCCCTTGATTTTAGAGAGAGCGCCTTAGCTAGCATTATTGGAGATACAGAAACGTTAAACTTGTCAGACCTCAGTGGGGATTATGATAGTCACGTTAGAAGTCTGCTTTATGGTCAGTGTTGCCATGGTTATGCTTCATCTGCACCTGGACTAAGCAATCTTCCCTCACCCCCTTCCCTGTTTCAGAACAAGCCGTGGGATACTTTCCGTCCATACGTGCCACTGAAGTTGCAAATGAACACAAATGGTGCAGTGTTGGGACAATTTCTATTCCCTGTTAACAATCCTACACCATCCACTGATGCTTTTGGTTTGGATGAAAGACACAAAGCACGTGGAACAGGCACATACATACCCTATACGGTATTTTCTTGTTTATATTTCTTTATGGACCCATCATTTGTGATTTTTATTTTGAATAATAACTTTACCTGAAATCTAGCCTTGTAGGGATCCATATTTACATAGTGATCTTACTTTTGAACTTTGTAGGACTGTAATTCATTTTGGGAGAGACCCTCACAAGGGAGGAGGATGAATGAGTCGCATGAGACTCATTGTCAGTTGCAGAAACACGATTCTAACAATGTTTTAGATCCTACTTTGCCTGGGATAAACTCATTCGAAGAAGGTGGCCATGAGCTTATGCAAGCACAGTCCGTTGTTTTACGGTGTGGGAAGCCTGATTCATATTACCAGCCTATGCATGTTGATCCGGGTAATCTTCATGGCAATGGAATCCGGACACTTAAATTTGGATCTTTTGTTACCTTGCCCCAAGGCAGCAGTCAGCAGGCTTTAGGAAATTCTCATGCAAGGGGATCTACTTCAAGCTTTGCAGAGATAGAAGTGCAGAATTCAGAACAACTAAAGGGTGAAAAACAAGGCAGGTATGAGATTTTACTGAGTTCCGATATAATGAGAATTTGAAGCTTAATATGATGCTTTTGGATTTTTTATTGCATGCTGCCTAAAGCTCTCTATATGGTTTGGACTTTCAGGATTGCAGATAAGTCACTCGACCTCAAGAACGAAGATGTCTTTCCACCTCTTTCCTCCTGAATGCCTAAGGATGAGGTACATGTATTCCTTTGAGAGGGATAATTGTAGGTTCTAACATACAGAACTGATCTTAAGTGAAGCAGGTGGTAGTTTTTCTTTTCTTCTTTTGGTTCTAAAACATTAGCTTAAACTTTTTTAGTTGTCCTTCTTCATAAAAGAGAAAAAAACTTTTTTGGTGGTTTGTGGTATAATGTAGAAAAAGTAAAAAGAAAAAAAAAAGGAGAAAAAAAAGTAGCAGCAGTTTGTACAATCTTTTGGTTCATCGTTCCCTTCTGCTTCTCCTTTTATTGTGTGTTTTGCAATAAATACAAAATAAATTCTGGATCACTTGCAACATCAATCTAGTAATGGAATAAAATGAAATCAGATATGTTGATTGTGCCAGACTGAAAGTGGGTTCACGCACCTGTATTTCAAAGTGTGTATTTGGTTTGATATAATAACTTGATGGAAACTGGTTGGTGATTGAGCTCAACAAGGAAACTTATGTTCTACTTAAAAGTAGGTAATAAAGATATATAGCAGTATTTAGTATTTGATCCTTTAATTAGTTAGTGTAAAAGAAATTTAGTAAAGAGATGAATAGAGAGAAATGAATTCAAACCCCAACATTTGTGACAGTTGTTTAAACAAGTTGTAAACTCAGACGTCCTGGGCCACGCGTTGCAAGTGTCAAGTCCGAAAGGGTTATAGGGCCATGAAAACGCTGGCGCAAGTGTGTATGAAAAGCCTGGTCTGGGGTGAGAAGATTGGTCCAACTGCAGTCGGGAAACTCTACATTATAAAAAAATAGGAAAAAAGAAGAAGAAATGAATTGAAAGCCCTAGCTGTTGTAAAGCTGTATTTTATTCTATGATCCCTTGGCTTAGAAAAGTACTCCATAGTCACAGGAGTAGGCTTCACAAAATATGGTTATGGGTTGGTTTTGGTTTTTAAAATATGGTTATGGTTCCATTTAAGAATTAAAATCATATTAACCATTTTTAATATGGGTTGTGTAGGTTGGAACTATATGGTTATGGTTCAAAACCATATTAACCATATTAACCATTTTAAGATGTTTTGATTTTTAAACAGAATTTTAAAAAAATGAAATTGTGACCGTCACAATTAAATTAATTAAGTAATAATATGATATAAAAATTATTAATATAAATAATAAATTGCTAAAAAACTGTACTAATAAAATTTAAAATTTAAATTATTAATACCCTTCCATATTTAAATAATTTTTCAAAATTATTATTAACTTGCTAATAGAAGAGTTGGATCACATTCAAAATACACCATAGTATAATTCTTTTGTAACTAGAATACTAGAATTTACATAAACTGACACATACAGAACAACATTAGTCACCCAAAATAAGAATATATTAATTTATAGAACATACAAGATAAGTAGAAAATTGAACCATATAATTCTATAAACCATATTAAAATTTAATTAATTAAACAGACATTAAAATTTAACATTACAAAACATATATTTTTCCAAAATCAATTTCAAAGGGCTAAGCCAACTCCTTTCATAGGCATCTACACTGAAATGTGCAAAAATGACTTTCAAATTGTGAAATAACATCAACCAGAACAAGATAAGAAGATCGATTCAATATCACCAGAAGAAGAACCTAATTAATTCAAAATCTTAAGAAGAAGCTCAGATACAAAATCAATATACTTTGCTCTGGGTCGACAGCGAAGAACAAGATAAAAAAAATTATGTATCTTCTGTTCGAGCTTTTATATATATATATATATATATATATATATATATATATATATATATATATATATATATATATATATTGTGACGCCCCCAGAATAGGTATACAACACCCATTCTGAGTCGCCAAATACATGGTACAGAAAGCAAACTACAACTTCAATAATACAATTGTCGTGCAAAATACGACAACACATACTGTGAGTTTAAATACAAATATTGTCTTCTAGACAATATCCACACTCAAATAAATCCTCATTACAATTATTCAAACACTATTTTACAAAAATAGTGAGGACTGCTAATACATCTTTCTAGAACCATCACTCCATACCCCGACTAGATCCTGCTATGTTCTCACCTCCTGAGAAGAAAAATGGAACAAAAAGGAAAAGGGTGAGCTCAACTAGCCCAGTAAAGAATATTATGACTAAGATAATATACAACAAATTATCGTTAGTCTTCAACAGGGAAAAATCTGATAAAATATAATCGACAACAAATTTTAGATCAACAACTGCAGCGGAAACAGCAAACCATTAGAAGAGTCAAGTAGAGAAAGAATTCTACTATCTTCTAAGATTTAAAAGTCCATCATCAATATTTTATCCCTGTAACATCAATTAATAATCATCTTTAACCAAATATTCATCTTTGCACTACAGGCCAAAGATATTCATTTGTATCATCAGTCGGTCATGTTCATCTCAACACCTGTTCATCTTTGCACTACAGGCCAAAGATATTCATCAAGTAATTATACATCTTTGCACTACAGGCCAAAGATATTCAGTAATATCATCATTTAGGACTGAGGATGATGAAAAATATCTTAAAGAGAACGAATCCAATGAGACAGAAGGACAAATAGTAGAGATTCGTATAACAGTTTATCCAAGATCAATAATACTTCATAATAATCAGTTGTGAAGCAGAATTCAAAAATAAAGATCAAAACATGGATACAATCAAAGATAGTAACCATAATAGACATCTTGGACAAAAAGGGAAAATTTTGTTTTTCGGTGAATAGTGCCGTATTCGTGAATAGTGCCGTATACGTGAATAGTACCGTATACGTGAATAGTAACCCCCGACACAAAAAGTTCCAAATTTGATAAAAACTCATATCAATATTTCAGCATAATGATATTGAAGAAAATAATATCATTAAGAAGAAAATAATATCCCTTACCTCAAAATATCAGTACTTCTGGTCGGAATACCGGTATAAGGCTGAAAGAAACTTGCTCTGATGAATAGAAACTCTCAAAGTATCTAAATACTCACAAAATACACTCAATAATATAGAGAGAGAAAGAGAGAAAACTTGTTTCTGGTGTGATTTTCAATTCTAACTTAGTCCTCTATTTATAGGAAAATTTTGGTAGGTTTGACCTGCAACCTGATGGCTTTACCTGCTACTATTCCCACCCACCACATTTGAAATATAATTCAGCACATTTCTTCACCAACCACAAGTGGGGCCCACCAATTCTAGAATTTTCCACCAAAATGATAAACTCCGAAAATTCAACAATTTCTGAACCAGTCATCTCGTAAAATTCGTAATAAATCATACGTTCATTTTTAACGGTTCAAAATTTGTGGACATATACTCAACTTATATATGTATAACATATCCAAAAATTACCACGATCCAACGGTCGGATTAAAAATTATAACCCCCGCAAACTATCTCAAAAACCCTAATTTTTAATACCTCTATTCCGACAAAAATAATGACAAAAACCTCAACATTAACTCCTTCATTTTTAACCACAAAAATATATCCCTCATTTATATCCACATAAAATAAATATTTCCTTATCATATGAATCAATAATTAATTATTCACAAATAATATTACAGAATCACATTTATGACAACCAGGCCGTTCCCAGGAAAGAGGGGGCTTTCCAATAAGGATTTCTCCTTACTGGCGCGCAATTAGATGACCAAACCTCTCCTTAGACAGAACTTTCTAGACATTGCCAATAATGTTATCTAATAATATTATTCAAATAATATGAATTATTGATCTGATAAATGAAAATACTGTGCAGCAATAATTATTGAAACAACAATAATATAAAATATCAACGCAGCAATTATTGAATCAATAAAATAAAATATTGAATAATAACTACTGTAACAATTATTGAGTAGTGCCTTCTTACGTAAGAATCAATAATTGGTGCAATACCGTGTGCTACTGTATTTTAACCACCGGGTATTCCAACAGTATTAACGGTAACAACTACGCCGTTATTTATAAACAACTTATACTTGTCGTTTTCTTCATCCAATCGCTTTCCGTTATGGGGCCCACACAAGGCTGCGTCGTCGTACGAATATTCCCCGACAGCAAGAATATTCCACGACCAACCGAATATTCACCGACCAAAAATAAATATTTTATAACCACTTGCTTATTTTGCAAAATTTGCACATTTCACCCATAACCAAAGTATTATATCAAATTAACCCCTTATTATTCACAATAATATTTAGAGAAAATTTGATTTTATTCATTAATAAGTTGGGGTCTTACAACCTCCCCTCCTTATGAAATTTCGTCCTCGAAATTGACGTACGTACCTGATGTTTCAAAAAGGTGAGGATACCTCGCTTTCATTTCTGATTCCAACTCCCAGGTCATTTCTTCAATAGCATGGTTTCTCCACAAAACCTTAACTTGTGGTATAACCTTCGTGCGTAGGACATGCTCTTTCCTATCCAAGATCTTAACAGGTACCTCCTCGTACGTTAAATCTTCAGCTATCTCGTCTGGTTCTAACTCAATAATGTGGTTCGGGTCTTTAACATATTTACGAAGCATAGATATGTGAAAAACATTATGAACACGAGACATGCTTGGAGGTAATGCGAGTCTATATGCCACATTTCCTATTCGCTCAAGAATCTCAAATGGACCAACAAATCTTGGATTGAGCTTTCCTCTCTTCCCAAATCTTGTAACTCCCTTCCATGGTGCAACACGTAACAATACATGATCCCCAATATTAAATTTCACGTCCTTCCGATGAAGATCCGCATAACTCTTTTGTCGATCCTGTGCCGTTTGTATACGTTGTCGAATCGTTTGGATCTTCTCTGTAGTAATGCGTACCAATTCTGGTCCCAACAATGTTGCTTCACCCACCTCGTCCCAGCATACTGGAGAACGACATTTTCTTCCATACAACGCCTCAAATGGAGCCACACCTATGCTCGCCTGATAACTGTTGTTGTAGGAGAATTCCACCAATGGTAGGTACTTATCCCAACTCCCTTTGAGATCTAGGACACAAAGTCTTAATAGATCTTCAAGAGTTTGAATAGTCCTCTCTGATTGTCCGTCCGTTTGAGGATGGTATGCTGAACTGAATCGTAAATCCGTGCCCATAGCTTTCTGCAAGCTAACCCAAAATCGTGAAGTGAATCTTGGGTCACGATCCGAAACTATGGATACTGGCATGCCATGCAATCTCACAATCTCGTTCACGTACATACTAGCAAGACGTTCAAGGGAATAAGTCTCACGTATCGGCAAGAAATGAGCGGACTTGGTTAATCTATCAACAATAACCCAAATCGCATCTATGCCTTGAGAAACCTTGGGAAGACCTGTAACAAAATCCATAGTAATGTGTTCCCACTTCCATTTCGGAATCTCAAGTGGTTGCAATGGACCCTTTGGTACTTGATGCTCCGCTTTTACACGTTGACAAGTTAAACACCTCGAGATAAACTCCGCGATCTCTCTTTTCATATTGCTCCACCAAAATGTATGTCGAAGATCGTGATACATTTTGGTACTCCCAGGATGGATTGCAAACGGTGTGTTGTGTGCCTCCATCATTATTCTATGCTTCAAGTCAAAATCGTTAGGAACACAAAGTCTGGAGTTGACTCGAAGTATTCCTTCTTCATCGATTCTTGCTTCTGGAATAGCACCTTCTTGCACTTTCTTCTTCATACGCATCAGCTCTATATCCGTAGCTTGAGCAGCTTTAACTTTATCGATTAAAGTCGGTTCTACTCGTATATTTGATATCATCATGTGGGTACTTGGAGCCTTCATCTCTATCTCCATCCTTTGCAAGTCATACAAAATGGGCCTTTGTGTTAAAAATATTGCACTCGTACCCGCATATGATCTTCTACTCAATGCGTCAGCTACTACGTTTGCTTTTCCAGGATGGTATTGGATGGTATGATCGTAATCTTTCAACAGCTCAAGCCAACGTCGTTGCCGCATGTTGAGTTCCTTTTGGGTGAAGAAATATTTGAGGCTTTTATGATCTGTATAGATCTCCACTTTCTCCCCATACAGGTAGTGTCTCCAGATCTTCAACGCAAAAACGACTGCTGCCAACTCCAAATCATGAGTAGGATAATTCCTCTCATATTCTTTGAGTTGTCGTGAGGCATAGGCTATGACTTTCCCATGTTGCATGAGAACACATCCTAACCCTTTGCCTGAAGCATCGCTGTAGATAACAAATCCATCCGAACCAGATGGTATTGTCAAAACAGGTGCCGAAATGAGTCTCCTCTTGAGTTCTTGGAAACTCTTCTCGCATTCCTCACTCCATACGAATTTTGTATCTTTCCGAGTCAGCTGAGTTAACGGAGTAGCGATTCGAGAAAATCCTTCCACAAATCTCCGATAATAACCAGCTAAGCCCAGAAAGCTACGTACTTCGGTTACCGACTTCGGTTGCTCCCAACTTTGTATGGCTTCAATCTTCGCCGGGTCGACAGATACTCCATGTTTTGACACCACGTGCCCAAGGAATGCTACTTCCTCAAGCCAGAACTCGCATTTCTTCAGTTTGGCATATAGCTTGTTTTCACGAAGCCTTTGCAGTACCAGCTTCAAATGGCGCTCATGATCTTCACGGCTTTTGGAATAGATGAGGATGTCATCAATAAAGACAACAACGAACTGATCCAAATATTCTTTGAATACACGGTTCATCATATCCATGAAGGCAGCAGGAGCATTAGTCAATCCAAAAGACATTACTAAGAATTCATAATGCCCGTACCGAGTTCTGAAGGCAGTCTTTGGAATATCCTCAGTTTTAATCTTCAGCTGATGATATCCAGAACGAAGATCGATCTTTGAAAAGAATTGTGTTCCTTGCAACTGGTCAAACAGGTCATCAATGCGAGGTAGCGGATACCTATTCTTGATGGTGACATGGTTCAATTCTCGATAGTCAATACAAAGTCGCATACTCCCGTCTTTCTTCTTTACGAATAAAACAGGAGCACCCCAAGGAGACGTACTAGGACGAATAAAACCGATGTCCAACAACTCCTGTAGTTGGACTTTTAACTCCTGAAGTTCAATAGGAGCCATTCGATATGGGGTTTTAGAAATGGGCTTTGTACCGGGTTCAAGGTCAATAAAGAATTCAATTTCTCGTTCCGGGGGTAGACCGGGAAGTTCTTCAGGAAATACATCGGAAAATTCTCTAACAATAGAAATATTATTCAAATCTGACTTGTCTTTGTTCAAATCCATAACATGGGCTAAGAAAGCTTGACATCCGTTTTTCAATAAACGAATAGCTTTGTGGCTTGATATGACAGTGACTGATTTTAGTGGTTTAGTAGTTTGAATTCGTATGACAGGTTGGTTAGGAATATGAAAACTAACAACCTTACGAAAACAATCAATTTTAGCATGATGAGTGGTTAACCAATCAATTCCTAAAATCACATCAAAAGCAAGTATCTTTAAAGAGATAAGATCAACAGGTAATGTGATAGTGCCAACTTGGATCATGCAAGATTTATAAACTGTAGATGTAACGAAGGTTTCACCCAACGGAGTTTCAACAGATAAGTTAAAGTCCAATTTCTCCGGAGTCAAGTTTAAACGTTGAGCACAAGCAGGAGAGATAAAAGAATGGGTAGAACCGGTATCTAGTAAAGTATAAACTTCGCAAGAATTCAAGATTAGCTTACCCGTGATCACCTCGTTCGGGTTTCTCGCGTTTTGGCCAGTAACGACAAACGCCCTTCCAGGAACCGCTGATTTCGACTTATCCGGGATAACTTTTGGAGTCACCATCCCCGCTGAACTTGGTTTTGCTACAGAACACTCTCGAGCTATATGACCTTCCTTTCCACAGTTATAACATACCTTGGATTGTTGTGGGCAGTTTGGGCTGATATGTCCCTCTTTCCCACATTTGTAACATACGACCGGTGGTCGTTCTCCTCCCCTAGAAACAGTTGATGTTTGTGCTGACGTCTTCACGTTATCATTGTTGTACCTTCTCTTCTTGAAATCTCCTCCCGACTCGCTCCTTCTATTATCACGACCACGATTACCACCAGAGTGGTTACCGCTTTTGTCCGAATGTTTTCCTCCCTGCTGGTTTTCATTGCTTCGATGACTGCCGCCACCGGTATGACCCTGGTTGTGGTCCCTCGGTTGCACATACTCATTATCTCGCTCTAATAATTGAGCCCTGTTTACAACATCTGAATATAAAGAAAATTTATGAGAGATAAGATATTGCCGAATCTCAGGTTTTAGACCTCTCAGAAACATCCTTGTCATTCGTTCCTCATTTTCGACCAAATGAGGTGCAAACCTGGATAACTCTGCAAACTTCGCCTCGTACTGGGACACCGTCATGTTGTTTTGTTCCAGTCTGATAAACTCAACCTCCTTCATATGACGAATACTTTCAGGAAAGTACTTGTCATTGAACAGTTTTTGAAATGTTTCCCAGGACATGTTGAGTGCGTCAGGCTGGGTACGCTTCACAGACTCCCACCAGTAGTCTGCCTCACCGCGGAACATAAATGTGGCGAATGGAACCTTCTGTTCCTCCGTGCATCCCAAGACATCAAATATCTTGGTAATTTGCTTGACCCACGTTTCCGCCATGATCGGATCCGGCTTTCCCTTAAATTCTGGTGGTCCCAATTCTTTAAACTGCTTAGCTGTGACAAACCGCGCGTTATCATTTCCACCCGTATTCTGCACACGAGTCTCCCTCGTCTGATTTTACATGAACTGCAAAAAGCTCCTAAACATTCCATCATTCATCGTTTGCTCGGTAACGTTGTTTACAGGAGGAATATTGCCTTCCTGTTGCACGTTCCCCTGGGTAGTGATCAAAGGTGTCTCCACGGTCTGATTTACTCCATTATTAACGTTCTCAGCTGCCATTCTTAAATACTGCCATAAAACAAGGGTTAATAGTCATGTCATATATTATCCCTATACTCTGACCGACCAAATAAACACCAAATAAACTTAGTCAGGTCATACTAGCGAAGGAATTCCCCGTCTCTCCCCTCCTAGTTCTTGTCTCACATCTCAGCCAGGGATCATATCCCTAAGCTTTGATACCAACTGTGACGCCCCCAGAATAGGTATACAACACCCATTCTGAGTCGCCAAATACATGGTACAGAAAGCAAACTACAACTTCAATAATACAATTGTCGTGCAAAATACGACAACACATACTGTGAGTTTAAATACAAATATTGTCTTTTAGACAATATCCACACTCAAATAAATCCTCATTACAATTATTCAAACACTATTTTACAAAAATAGTGAGGACTGCTAATACATCTTTCTAGAACCATCACTCCATACCCCGACTAGATCCTGCTATGTTCTCACCTCCTGAGAAGAAAAATGGAACAAAAAGGAAAAGGGTGAGCTCAACTAGCCCAGTAAAGAATATTATGACTAAGATAATATACAACAAATTATCGTTAGTCTTCAACAGGGAAAAATCTGATAAAATATAATCGACAACAAGTTTTAGATCAACAACTGCAGCGGAAACAGCAAACCATTAGAAGAGTCAAGTAGAGAAAGAATTCTACTATCTTCTAAGATTTAAAAGTCCATCATCAATATTTTATCCCTGTAACATCAATTAATAATCATCTTTAACCAAATATTCATCTTTGCACTACAGGCCAAAGATATTCATTTGTATCATCAGTCGGTCATGTTCATCTCAACACCTGTTCATCTTTGCACTACAGGCCAAAGATATTCATCAAGTAATTATACATCTTTGCACTACAGGCCAAAGATATTCAGTAATATCATCATTTAGGACTGAGGATGATGAAAAATATCTTAAAGAGAACGAATCCAATGAGACAGAAGGACAAATAGTAGGGATTCGTATAACAGTTTATCCAAGATCAATAATACTTCATAATAATCAATTGTGAAGCAGAATTCAAAAATAAAGATCAAAACATGGATACAATCAAAGATAGTAACCATAATAGACATCTTGGACAAAAAGGGAAAATTTTGTTTTTCGGTGAATAGTGCCGTATTCGTGAATAGTGCCGTATACGTGAATAGTACCGTATACGTGAATAGTAACCCCCGACACAAAAAGTTCCAAATTTGATAAAAACTCATATCAATATTTCAGCATAATGATATTGAAGAAAATAATATCATTAAGAAGAAAATAATATCCCTTACCTCAAAATATCAGTACTTCTGGTCGGAATACCGGTATAAGGCTGAAAGAAACTTGCTCTGATGAATAGAAACTCTCAAAGTATCTAAATACTCAATAATCTAGAGAGAGAAAGAGAGAAAACTTGTTTCTGGTGTGATTTTCAATTCTAACTTAGCCCTCTATTTATAGGAAAATTTTGGTAGGTTTGACCTGCAACCTGATGGCTTTACCTGCTACTATTCAACTTATACTCAACTTATATATGTATAACATATCCAAATATTACTACGATCCAACGGTCGGATTAAAAATTATAACCCCCGTAAAATATCTCAAAAACCCTAATTTTTAATACCTCCATTCCAACAAAAATACTGATAAAAACCTCAACATTAACTCCTTCATTTTTAACCACAAAAATATATCCCTCGTTTATATCCACATAAAATAAATATTTCTTTATCATATGAATCAATAATTAATTATTCACAAATAATATTACAGAATCACATTTATGACAACCAGACCGTTCCCAGGAAAGAGGGGGCTTTCCAATAAGAATTTCTCCTTACTGGCGCGCAATTAGATGACCAAACCTCTCCTTAGACAGAACTTTCTAGACATTGACAATAATGTTATCTAATAATATTATTCAAATAATATGAATTATTGATCTGATAAAGGAAAATACTGTGCAGCAACAATTATTGAAACAACAATAATATAAAATATCAACGCAACAATTATTGAATCAATAAAATAAAATATTGAACAGTAACTACTGTAATAATTATTGAGTAGTGCCTTCTTACGTAAGAATCAATAATTTCAAAAATACTGTGCAATACCGTGTGCTACTGTGCAATAACGCGTATTACTGTATTTTAACCACCGGGTATTCCAACAGTGTTAACGGTAACAACTACGCCGTTATTTGTAAAAACTCAAATTTGTCGTTTTCTTCACCCGACAGTTATTCTGTTATGGGGCCCACAAATGGCTGCGCCGTCGTACGAATATTCCCCGACAGAAAGAATATTCCCCGACAACAATGATTATTTTATAACCACTTGCTTATTTTGAAAAAAATCATATTTCACTTATAACTTTAATATCAATTTAACCATTTACTGAATAGTAATTATATGAAAAATTGAATACTTTTATTTCATAAAATTCGGGGTCTTACAATCTCCCCTCCTTATGAAATTTCGTCCCCGAAATTTACGTACCTGGTATTTCAAAGAGTTGAGAATACCTTGCTTTCATTTCAGATTCCATCTTCCTTATCATCATGATTTCCCCATTGCTCATCTCCTGTATTTCAGATATCTTTCTAGAATACAGCTTCAAAACAAGTGTTAATTTAACAAATTAACATATCACATAATATCCCGATATTATGACTGACCAACAAATAAGCTTAGGTAGGACACACTAGCGAAGGATTTACTCATCTCTCCCCTCCTAGTTGTATTCCCCGATCTCCGCCAGAGATCATATCCCCAAGCTCTGATACCAAATGTAACTCCGGACACCAACCTATGTCAGCACCTTACATTGATACCTATCAGTTTGCCACCGCAGAACGGCGTCCCCTACGGAGAGTCTGGCTTCGGTGCATCCCCCATCAACAGGAAGTCACCAGCGAGAGGCTCGGGGCTCTTTACTTATAGCTCTGATACCAAATGTGACGCCCCCAAAATAGGTCCATTCCATCCAACCTATTCTGAGTCGCCAAATACATGGTACAGAAAACAACTGTAACTTTATTACAACAATTGTCGTGCAAAATACAACAACACATATGCTGTGAGTTTGGATACAAATATATACCAAATGTGACTCATCTTCCAACCGTGGACATCACCTCACAATAACACCTTACATAAAGGTATAGTCAAAAACTGTTTTAGAAACTAGAATCTTTGGGAAGTACTCAAGAAAACCTTCGTACATGGGAGGCCACGCGTCTAGGTTATGATAGATATCATATGGCCACAGAATTATCCTTGGTTGACCCAATAGACCCCAAAGAAAAACGAAAAGATTACTATCATATTCTTCCCAATGGTGAGTCTTCTCTTGACTTATCATTATCTCCACTGTCTCTAATTGAGAATTATACTTCAAACAAACACCAAGATTATATAGGTAGTGCCCATAGATATACTCAGCAAGTGGATGAGCACAACCCTGTCCTATGATGACACGAGGTTGTATGTCATTAGACATCTTGTATGATAGTGACAAAACACCCTTCCAACGTTGGGTTCGCCTCACCCTATTTTCTTCACCAAATATAACTACTAAATGAACTTTTCTATACTGCTTCGGGAGAACATCCACAGCTAGAGACCACCGTTCTATTTTCCCGTTACCCCCGCTCGACCCAGCTACACTCTTATTACCTGAAAGGAATTGTGAAGCAAAAGGGTGAGCACAACTAGCTCAGTAAAGAATATCATGACTAAAGATAATTAAATTATCAATAGCCTTCATCAATAATAAATCAGAGATTTAGAACATATGGTAAATGATAAAAATTTCAACCATAGTTGCAGCGGAACGAGCAATCCATTAGAAGAGTCAAATAGACTATAAAGTCTATTATCTTCTCCATGTTAAAAATCCACCAACAATGTTTTATCCCTGTAACATCAATCAACAGTTCCTTTCCACAATCATATGAATAACTCATAATCATAATTGTGATTCTAAATTTTTCTTCGCACCCAAGACGAAGAATATTTTCATCACATGTCTTTACCTGAAACATCAAAGATCATGGTTACACCAAATCACATTTCCTGTTCATAATCATACTAATAACTTCATCTTTGCACTACGTCCAAAGATATTCATTTGTATCACCAGTTGGTCATGTTTATCTCAACATCTGTTCATCTTTGCACTACTGGCCAAAGATATTCAACAACATGTCATCTTTGCACTACGGGCCAAAGATATTCATCAACAATTCATCTTTGCACTACAGGCCAAAGATATTCATCAATATTTCATCTTTGCACTACAGGCCAAAGATATTAATATCTCAAAGAAATATATAATCATTTCAGAATTTATATAAACAATAATTATAACCATGTTGATCAATTCACCTTTGCACTTAAGCTAAAGATATTCACTTATAAATTCAATGGTCATGATCATACCAGTCACAATTCAACTTTGCACTACTGGCCAAAGAGAACCCATAGTCATGATCATACCAATAATTTACCCATCTTTACACTCAAGCGAAAGAGAATTTTAACATCAGGGTTATAAAAATGTTATATATGATGATAAAAATAATATGATCAACATATAGTTTTAATCTCAAGAGTAATATTCGTAACTCATGAATAGTAACCCCGACACAAAAGATAGAAATTCTACAATAAAATTCATACCAATATTTCGGTATAATGATATTGAAAGAATAATATTACTTAAATTTATAAACAATTTATTTTAATTGTTTACACTTTACTAATTAATCCATTTAATCATCATAAAATGTCAACTCTTACAATTTCATCATCAATAACCAAAACCCTCATCAAAAATTTGCATATACCTCATATATAGGATTCTCAAGCCATAAAATCCTATTTTCCAATTTTCTTACTTCACATAACATATTTAATTCATTTACTCATAGCTAGACCATTTTTATGAAAAATACCAAATCAGTTCCAAAAATATTTCTTTTCTGGAATTTAGCATAATATAGTCCCATAGTGAACATATATTTTTCTCAGAATTTTTAAAAGTCATTTACTATTTTTCATATGGCCAAAATAGCCGAATATTTAGACATTTATCAAAAATTGTACTTTTATCTAAAAATTCTAAAATTCACAGAGTATACTCCTATCATATACATGTACTCCCAATAAAAATTTTATCAATTTTGGAGTTAACCACAAGGAATTATAAGCGGTTACTTTTAAAATAATCTTTTCTCATAAAATTCATAACTCTCAATCTATACATCCAAAAATCACCATTTTTGGACACAATCAAGAAAACTCATCAAAATGTCATTTCAAATTTTTCCAAAATTTTTGAAGATCAGAAAAATTACGAAACTGAAAATCATAACAACCCTTAAAATCTCTTAATATCCCTTACAATCCCTTACCTCAAAAGAGCAGTACTTCTGACTGGATATCGGATATGATGCTGAAGGAAACTTGCACTGATGAATAGCAACTCACCAAGTATCTAAAAACTCACAAAATATGCTTCATAATATAGAGAGAGAAAGAGAGAAAGCTTATGTTTCTGGTGTGATTTTCAATTCTAACTTAGCCCTCTATTTATAGCAAAATTTTGGTAGGTTTGACCTGCAACCTGATGGCTTTACCTGCTACTATTCCCACCCACCACATTTGAAATATAATTCAGCACATTTCTTCACCAACCACAAGTGGGGCCCACTAATTCTAGAATTTTCCACCAAAATGATAAACTCCGAAAATTCAACAATTTCTGAACCAGTCATCTCGTAAAATTCATAACAAATCATACATTCATTTTTAACGGTTCAAAATTTGTGGACATATACTCAACTTATATATGTATAACATATCCAAATATTACTACGATCCAACGGTCGGATTAAAAATTATAACCCCCGTAAAATATCTCAAAAATCCTAATTTTTAATACCTCCATTCCAACAAAAATACTGATAAAAACCTCAACATTAACTCCTTCATTTTTAACCACAAAAATATATCCCTCGTTTATATCCACATAAAATAAATATTTCTTTATCATATGAATCAATAATTAATTATTCACAAATAATATTACAGAATCACATTTATGACAACCAGACCGTTCCCAGGAAAGAGGGGGCTTTCCAATAAGAATTTCTCCTTACTGGCGCGCAATTAGATGACCAAACCTCTCCTTAGACAGAACTTTCTAGACATTGACAATAATGTTATCTAATAATATTATTCAAATAATATGAATTATTGATCTGATAAAGGAAAATACTGTGCAGCAACAATTATTGAAACAACAATAATATAAAATATCAACGCAACAATTATTGAATCAATAAAATAAAATATTGAACAGTAACTACTGTAATAATTATTGAGTAGTGCCTTCTTACGTAAGAATCAATAATTTCAAAAATACTGTGCAATACCGTGTGCTACTGTGCAATAACGCGTATTACTGTATTTTAACCACCGGGTATTCCAACAGTGTTAACGGTAACAACTACGCCGTTATTTGTAAAAACTCAAATTTGTCGTTTTCTTCACCCGACAGTTATTCTGTTATGGGGCCCACAAATGGCTGCGCCGTCGTACGAATATTCCCCGACAGAAAGAATATTCCCTGACAACAATGATTATTTTATAACCACTTGCTTATTTTGAAAAAAATCATATTTCACTTATAACTTTAAACTTTTATCAATTTAACCATTTACTGAATAGTAATTATATGAAAAATTGAATACTTTTATTTCATAAAATTCGGGGTCTTACAATCTCCCCTCCTTATGAAATTTCGTCCCCGAAATTTACGTACCTGGTATTTCAAAGAGTTGAGAATACCTTGCTTTCATTTCAGATTCCATCTTCCTTATCATCATAATTTCCCCATTGCTCATCTCCTGTATTTCAGATATCTTTCTAGAATACAGCTTCAAAACAAGTGTTAATTTAACAAATTAACATATCACATAATATCCCGATATTATGACTGACCAACAAATAAGCTTAGGTAGGACACACTAGCGAAGGATTTACTCATCTCTCCCCTCCTAGTTGTATTCCCCGATCTCCGCCAGAGATCATATTCCCAAGCTCTGATACCAAATGTAACTCCGGACACCAACCTATGTCAGCACCTTACATTGATACCTATCAGTTTGCCACCGCAGAACGGCGTCCCCTACGGAGAGTCTGGCTTCGGTGCATCCCCCATCAACAGGAAGTCACCAGCGAGAGGCTCGGGGCTCTTTACTTATAGCTCTGATACCAAATGTGACGCCCCCAAAATAGGTCCATTCCATCCAACCTATTCTGAGTCGCCAAATACATGGTACAGAAAACAACTGTAACTTTATTACAACAATTGTCGTGCAAAATACAACAACACATATGCTGTGAGTTTGGATACAAATATATACCAAATGTGACTCATCTTCCAACCGTGGACATCACCTCACAATAACACCTTACATAAAGGTATAGTCAAAAACTGTTTTAGAAACTAGAATCTTTGGGAAGTACTCAAGAAAACCTTCGTACATGGGAGGCCACGCGTCTAGGTTATGATAGATATCATATGGCCACATAATTATCCTTGGTTGACCCAATAGACCCCAAAGAAAAATGAAAAGATTACTATCATATTCTTCCCAATGGTGAGTCTTCTCTTGACTTATCATTATCTCCACTGTCTCTAATTGAGAATTATACTTCAAACAAACACCAAGATTATATAGGTAGTGCCCATAGATATACTCAGCAAGTGGATGAGCACAACCCTGTCCTATGATGACACGAGGTTGTATGTCATTAGACATCTTGTATGATAGTGACAAAACACCCTTCCAACGTTGGGTTCGCCTCACCCTATTTTCTTCACCAAATATAACTACTAAATGAACTTTTCTATACTGCTTCGGGAGAACATCCACAGCTAGAGACCACCGTTCTATTTTCCCGTTACCCCCGCTCGACCCAGCTACACTCTTATTACCTGAAAGGAATTGTGAAGCAAAAGGGTGAGCACAACTAGCTCAGTAAAGAATATCATGACTAAAGATAATTAAATTATCAATAGCCTTCATCAATAATAAATCAGAGATTTAGAACATATGGTAAATGATAAAAATTTCAACCATAGTTGCAGCGGAACGAGCAATCCATTAGAAGAGTCAAATAGACTATAAAGTCTATTATCTTCTCCATGTTAAAAATCCACCAACAATGTTTTATCCCTGTAACATCAATCAACAGTTCCTTTCCACAATCATATGAATAACTCATAATCATAATTGTGATTCTAAATTTTTCTTCGCACCCAAGACGAAGAATATTTTCATCACATGTCTTTACCTGAAACATCAAAGATCATGGTTACACCAAATCACATTTCCTGTTCATAATCATACTAATAACTTCATCTTTGCACTACGTCCAAAGATATTCATTTGTATCACCAGTTGGTCATGTTTATCTCAACATCTGTTCATCTTTGCACTACTGGCCAAAGATATTCAACAACATGTCATCTTTGCACTACGGGCCAAAGATATTCATCAACAATTCATCTTTGCACTACAGGCCAAAGATATTCATCAATATTTCATCTTTGCACTACAGGCCAAAGATATTAATATCTCAAAGAAATATATAATCATTTCAGAATTTATATAAACAATAATTATAACCATGTTGATCAATTCACCTTTGCACTTAAGCTAAAGATATTCACTTATAAATTCAATGGTCATGATCATACCAGTCACAATTCAACTTTGCACTACTGGCCAAAGAGAACCCATAGTCATGATCATACTAATAATTTACCCATCTTTACACTCAAGCGAAAGAGAATTTTAACATCAGGGTTATAAAAATGTTATATATGATGATAAAAATAATATGATCAACATATAGTTTTAATCTCAAGAGTAATATTCGTAACTCATGAATAGTAACCCCGACACAAAAGATAGAAATTCTACAATAAAATTCATACCAATATTTCGGTATAATGATATTGAAAGAATAACATTACTTAAATTTATAAACAATTTATTTTAATTGTTTACACTTTACTAATTAATCCATTTAATCATCATAAAATGCCAACTCTTACAATTTCATCATCAATAACCAAAACCCTCATCAAAAATTTGCATATACCTCATATATAGGATTCTCAAGCCATAAAATCCTATTTTCCAATTTTCTTACTTCACATAACATATTTAATTCATTTACTCATAGCTAGACCATTTTTATGAAAAATACCAAATCAGTTCCAAAAATATTTCTTTTCTGGAATTTAGCATAATATAGTCCCATAGTGAACATATATTTTTCTCAGAATTTTTAAAAGTCATTTACTATTTTTCATATGGCCAAAATAGCCGAATATTTAGACATTTATCAAAAATTGTACTTTTATCTAAAAATTCTAAAATTCACAGAGTATACTCCTATCATATACATGTACTCCCAATAAAAATTTTATCAATTTTGGAGTTAACCACAAGGAATTATAAGCGGTTACTTTTAAAATAATCTTTTCTCATAAAATTCATAACTCTCAATCTATACATCTAAAAATCACCATTTTTGGACACAATCAAGAAAACTCATCAAAATGTCATTTCAAATTTTTCCAAAATTTTTGAAGATCAGAAAAATTACGAAACTGAAAATCATAACAACCCTTAAAATCTCTTAATATCCCTTACAATCCCTTACCTCAAAAGAGCAGTACTTCTGACTGGATATCGGATATGATGCTGAAGGAAACTTGCACTGATGAATAGCAACTCACCAAGTATTTAAAAACTCACAAAATATGCTTCATAATATAGAGAGAGAAAGAGAGAAAGCTTATGTTTCTGGTGTGATTTTCAATTCTAACTTAGCCCTCTATTTATAGCAAAATTTTGGTAGGTTTGACCTGCAACCTGATGGCTTTACCTGCTACTATTCCCACCCACCACATTTGAAATATAATTCAGCACATTTCTTCACCAACCACAAGTGGGGCCCACTAATTCTAGAATTTTCCACCAAAATGATAAACTCTGAAAATTCAACAATTTCTGAACCAGTCATCTCGTAAAATTCATAACAAATCATACATTCATTTTTAACGGTTCAAAATTTGTGGATATATACTCAACTTATATATGTATAACATATCCAAATATTACTACGATCCAACGGTCGGATTAAAAATTATAACCCCCGTAAAATATCTCAAAAACCCTAATTTTTAATACCTCCATTCCAACAAAAATACTGATAAAAACCTCAACATTAACTCCTTCATTTTTAACCACAAAAATATATCCCTCGTTTATATCCACATAAAATAAATATTTCTTTATCATATGAATCAATAATTAATTATTCACAAATAATATTACAGAATCACATTTATGACAACCAGACCGTTCCCAGGAAAGAGGGGGCTTTCCAATAAGAATTTCTCCTTACTGGCGCGCAATTAGATGACCAAACCTCTCCTTAGACAGAACTTTCTAGACATTGACAATAATGTTATCTAATAATATTATTCAAATAATATGAATTATTGATCTGATAAAGGAAAATACTGTGCAGCAACAATTATTGAAACAACAATAATATAAAATATCAACGCAACAATTATTGAATCAATAAAATAAAATATTGAACAGTAACTACTGTAATAATTATTGAGTAGTGCCTTCTTACGTAAGAATCAATAATTTCAAAAATACTGTGCAATACCGTGTGCTACTGTGCAATAACGCGTATTACTGTATTTTAACCACCGGGTATTCCAACAGTGTTAACGGTAACAACTACGCCGTTATTTGTAAAAACTCAAATTTGTCGTTTTCTTCACCCGACAGTTATTCTGTTATGGGGCCCACAAATGGCTGCGCCGTCGTACGAATATTCCCCGACAGAAAGAATATTCCCCGACAACAATGATTATTTTATAACCACTTGCTTATTTTGAAAAAAATCATATTTCACTCATAACTTTAAACTTTTATCAATTTAACCATTTACTGAATAGTAATTATATGAAAAATTGAATACTTTTATTTCATAAAATTCGGGGTCTTACAATAATATTTAGAGAAAATTTAATTTTATTCATTAATAAGTTGAGGTCTTACATATATATATATATATATATATATATATATATATATATATATATATATATATATATTCAACAAAACTTAGCTCGTAATTAATTATAAAACGGGAATCACTTATTTGTATGGAAGGAGTACTGTTAAGAAACGTAAAGTTTCAAAATTAAATTGGGTTAAATTTCTTGTTAATCATTGTAAAATGGTAGTACAGTTTAGTTGTAAACTTGGTTGCCTAAGAAATTTGAATCGGAATGGAATATGAGTTGAAAAATGGTTAACCGGTTCAGAATTATATCTGTTTTAAAAAAGGGTTAAGTTCAGATGACCACCTGGGGTTTGAGCGGTTTTTCACTTAACCACCTGTAGTCAGTAAAGCTACATTTAGACTCTTGACTTTTTGAGTTGAAGTGAAAAAGTGCTTTCCGTCTTAACTCCGTTACTTTATTTGGCTAAAGACTTAATTACCCTCACTTTAAAACACCCAGTTGCAAAATTATTTAAACAAAAACAAAAATGATGTTCTTGAGCATCTCTCTCTCTCTCTGTTTTTCTAACAAACAAAAAATAAGAGCTCATCCGTAGCAGATTCAGTTTACAATAATAACCCATCAAATATTTAACAAACTCAGTTCAAAAAAACCACAAAATCTGAATTGACAACAAAGAAAATTTAAAACTTCCCAATCTGAAACCTCTGTAAAACAGAGTAACCCATGATAACCTACAATTCCTTATTCTAATATTCATCCATGAAACCATAACTCCAACACTACAGACCCAATATGAGTGTGTAGATTTAATCATGTATGTATTACTTCTTAGAAATACATAAGGGGAAAAATTAATTTTGCCGAGAGTATTCAGTTTGAACTCAGGAATAGAGCATAAAAACCAAAAATAAAACACAAAAGAAAAAAGAACAAATATGGTGTAACATGCACCTCATCGTGCCAAGGCCAGGCTAAGAAATCAAGTAAAACCCAGGAGAGAGAGAAAGAGATAGTTTTGGTGACAATTTACTCTAAAGGGGGAAAATTACTCCTTTTTATTATTTCAATTTGGACTAGATAAGCTAATTAACCAATGAAAGAATCTTGTCGGTCTTATGATATAAAGAAACTAAGGATACCAAATATAAAAGGAATCTAGCTATATATATATATATATATATATATATATATATATATATATATATATATATATATACACACACACACAAACACAAAATCAGTAAAATAAAGCACTTCATCAGTGAAAAGAACAGTAGAAACTGACCAAACAGAGCATGAATATAACCAAGAACAACAAAACTCAGATGAGAATCGAAGCCCAAAAGGCTGATTAATCAACCCATTTTGAGCCTCATCAATAATTGGGTGCTAATTGGGTCAAAGAATAAAAGACAAAAACAGGAGAGAGAAGAGCGATTTTCTGGGTGAATTGAAAATTGTGCAATTGATAAATTGGAAACGGAGAGCGGCAGCAGCGAGTGTAAGTCGTCTTTGGGAGGTAGGCGAGTGTAAGTGGTGGCCTCGCCGCCGGATACGGAGGAGAGTGGCAGCGGCGAAAAGTTTCGAGATTTGTGCTTAAGATTAGGGTTTGAAGGAAGCCATTTTGTCTTTATGGTCGAAGCTTAGCTCTAGTGATTAAAGAAAAAGAAGGAGAAGGAGAAGGAGAAGAGGGAAAATCAGACGCAAATCAGCCCCAATCTTAGTGTTTACAACTACCGCACGGACTGAATCTCCATTTTCTTCCAAGAAATCTCTGTGAATCTTTTGCTTGAAATGAGAGAGAGAAGGCACGATTGTGGTTTGAGGAAGAAGAAAGACATTTTAGACATTTTCTAGTTTTTTTACTGTCACATCCTCTTTTCACACGTTTTTGACGTCTGACATGTACGCACGGTTAATTTAGATGGAAAAAGTAACGTTTTCACTTTAACTTAAAAAGTCAGGAGTCTAAATGTAGCTTTACTGACTACAGGTGGTTAAGTACCCCAGGTGGTCATCTGAACTTAATCCTTTAAAAAATATGGGTCTAAATTTTAACTAACTTAAATAAATAAAAATAATTAACCAACTCATTTACTTCTAATTAATGTGATTTGACCTAACAATTAAGTAACTATATTACCATGTCTTCACAGGAGTAATAAGTTATATTGACATTAAAAAACAGCCAAATCGGAGTCGAACAGCTATACTGGACAACCCAAGTCGTGTCTGAGAATTAATATTTCATTTTTAATTGGGGAATTATCAATTCCCAATCCCTTTCTCTCGTCTCTCTCAAATGAAAAGGGCCGTAACTCCGTATTACTCTCTCTTCTCAATACATTTGCAACAAACATGACGATGTTGCATAAAAATGAATACATTCTGTATCTCTGTTAATCTTCAAATATTCAATTCTCTCTCAGTCTCTCTCTCTATCTATCTATTTGCCCTCCTTGTTTCTATGAATATTTACGTATTTATATAGCCCATCCCATAGGCCAAAAAAAGAGAATGGATAGCAATTATTCAGCTGTTTATAGGAATTCATTCGTAGAGTTACAAATACAAGATGATGATGATGATAAATCTGGGGTTGCATCTCAAAACCCCCTCAATCTTCTTCTAATATAGACGCCTCTTCTAATTTACTCTCTCCTCACGGGGGACAAGGGTATGCCAAATCAAAGACGCTAAGTATTGATGATGACCTTGATATTGATAATATACCCTTGGTGGTTAATGGTAAAAATTCTGGTTCTAGATTATACGGTGCCGTTTTTAATCTTACCACCACCGTTGTTGGGGGCTTGGGGCTGGCATTATTGCTTTACCTGCCACTATGAAAGGTTTTGGGCGGTGGCGGAACCAGACCAAAAATTGAGGGGGTCAAAATTTGAGGCGGTTAGCGGAGGTCCGGAGCAGCGACGTGGAGGGAGCGGAGTTAAGCCATTAATGCCGTTGACTAGCTGCCGGCGACTCCCGACAAGGCAGCCGTGGTTCACCTGCAAGAACCCATTTCCAGCCATGATTTGCAACGAACAAGTACACTACACAAAACAAATCCCAACATAAACAATTAACAGCAGAGGAAAAAATGGAATCCAACATGGAAAAAACAAGACAATGAACCCCAGCCATCCCAGGTCCAAACACGCCATAGTCCATAGATGCCGGCAAAATGGACAACAGAAGATAAATCAAAATCCAACAAAACCAATCAATCAGAGGCTAAGAAATAATAATAAAGATCTGATAATTGGAACACAATCCTTCACAATCATGCGAGGTCAGATCGAAAAACCCAAACCATGAATGACGAGAGCAGGGGAAGGAACAGAGGATAATGAAATCAATACAGATATACAAGAAAAAATAAGCAATAAAACACAAACAGATAAGCAATAAATCTATATAACAGATCGAAAACACACGGATAGAAAATCAGCCGTGAAAGATCACCAGAAAGAACCCATTACCAGGTACCGGCGAGATCAAATCGAGATCTGGAGAAAGATGGTACGCACAGTACCAGATGGTCCAGATCCGAAGTGGCTCTGTGGCAGACGAGCAGTGGCTCTGTGGCTGGCGCCTGGCTGGCCGCCCCCCACCCCCACCCCCACCCCCAGTTCCGCCTGGACCGCCGATCTACTGGGGTCAAATGACCCCCCCCCGCCCCCGCCCCCTGGTTCCGCCTCTGGTTTTGGGTTTGTTTTTAGGAATTATTTTGATAATCTTGATGGGTATTTTGTTAGAGATCAGTGTTGAATTGCTTCTTAGATATACCGTTCAATGTAAAGCCGGATCCTATGGAGAGGTTGTTCAGTATGCATTGGGTAAGCAGGCTAGGATTTTGTCCGAGATATGTATCATTATCAACAATGCCGGAGTTTTGGTAGTTTATTTGATTATTATGGGCGATGTCATGTCGGGTTCACTCCATCATGTTGGGGTTTTTGATCAATGGTTGGGGCATGGGGTGTGGGATCACAGGAAGCTGTTGATTTTGGTTGTGGTGGTGCTTTTTCTTGCACCACTTTGTGCTTTGGATAAGATTGATTCTTTGAGCTTGACTTCGGCTGCTTCGGTTGCTCTTGCAGTTATCTTCGTCCTGGTTACTTTTGTTGTTGCATTTATTAAGATCGTAGAAGGGAAAATTGAAGCGCCAAGGACTTTGGCTTCAAGAAGGCAATTTTGGATTTACTTGTGGTAATTCCAATTATGTCGAATGCTTATGTTTGCCATTTCAATGTTCAGCCTATTTATAATGAGCTAGAAGACCGGTCACCTGATAAGATGAACCGGGTGGGGAGGATCACCACCGTTGTTTGTGTTTTTGTTTATGTGTCTACTGCCACGGCAGCTTATTTACTCTTTGGAAACGGGACTGAATCTGACGTGCTAACCAACTTTGACAAGGACCTGGGGATTCGTTTCAGCACAGCTCTAAATTATATTGTTCGTGTTGGTTACATACTTCATTTGATTCTTGTTTTTCCTGTTATCCATTTCTCACTACGGCAAACAGTGGGCATTTGAGGGATCACCTCCACTTACAGAGGGTAGGAAAAGGTGCCTGGCCTTAACTGCGGTTGATATATATTGGATCAACTATGATACCAAACATCTGGACAGCTTTCAAATTTACAGGGGCAACCACAGCTGTTTCGTTGGGTTTCACATTCCCATCTCTTATTGCTTTGAGGTTAAGTAAACAAGGAATTGGTTTGAGGTCCAACGAGAAGTTTTTATGTTGGTTCATGTTGATATTAGCAATCCTAGTTAGCATAATTGGAGTGATTGGTAACACATAGAGAGCATGCATCAAAAGCAAATCTGAGGGACTCTGTGGTGTGCTCTAGTTTTCATTCTCCCCCCTTCCCTTCAAAATTGGGGACATAGTAACTATATATACCATACCATACCATACCAACAAAAACAAATATAGTATGGTGGCTGGTTGCTTAAATAGCCTTCTCTTGTCACCACGACCTGTTCGTTCTCCTTTTCTATTTCTTCCTTGCAACTACTACTATATTTTGCTTATTGGTTATGTGCATGTTGTATTTTATGTTTGTCGATTGAAAGTGTTTATAATATGAATAATAATAACTAAATTATTCTAGTAAAATATATCTAGGAATTGTCTGTCTGTCGATTTGAGTACAAAATTGAATATACTTTTTATGTTCATTGGTCAAGTTTTGTCTACCGAAGAAAAGAAATAAAAATAGAAGAAGGTGGGGTTTCATCTGTGTCGGGGTACAGCAAGCAAGCAAGCAAGCCCACATATCAATGTGAGAGATGTAGGAGGTTGGCTTGGCCGTGCTCTATCAAGAGAGTGGAAACAAAACACGAGAGGTAGGTGAATATAGTTATATTATTACTTGACAGATGATTGTTTTGTTTTGGTAGTAAGGAGTGGGCTAATTTTAGGCTGTTGAATCATAATCGTATTATTGGGTTAGGTTTAATAGAGAGAGAGTATTAGTAAATTGTTTACACTAAACAGTACTTACCCCCGAGAGAGAGAGAGAGAGAGCTTTTATCATTTCACCAAATAGCTAATAGCTAATAGCTAATAATAATGGATGGAGTATGATTTGTCAGGATAATTTGTTGTTCATCTATGTGCATGTCAACATCCGATTTTATATTTATATAAGTAGTGCTTAGTGGTGGGCCGGTGGCGTCTTGGATGTAAGAAATAGAAACTTTGGGAAACTAAAAATGTAATGAAATTCATGTGCCTGCCCTGCCCTGCCCTGCCTAGGCCCGCACATCCAAATCATAAATAATCGAAAATTAAACTTGAACAATAATACTCCATAGAATTGAATAGAATTGGGTAAACCTATAAACAAGATTGATTTAAGAAAATTGACGTTGTCAGTCACTAAGTTATACTAGTAATCATTTCACTCTCAAAACAAACCAATAGAAGAGGGGAGTCCATTTTCATTTCGTGGTTAATGACAAACTATTATTTCTCACATAAAAAAATAAAATTAATCTCATCCGTAACCATGGGCGGATCTACCTTAGGGCAGTGGGGTCAATTAACCCCACTGAATTTTTGGAAATTAATTTTTAATTTGATTTTAATTTTATAAAGTGTTTAGTGAAAATAAAAAATTCAGATTAAAAGACTATTAAATGTCTCAAATTTCTACTAACACAAACACTCCACTCTTTTATATTATTTAGTAACTTATATTGAGCATGATATTTTTGCAGCTATTGACATGAAACTATCATTACGATAGTTTCAAACAATAAAATATCAAAAAATGTTATTATAAATAATATTTTAACAATATTATTTAGTTTTGTAATTTATTTTAAAGGACACAAGAAGTGTCTCTTATAATAACAGTGTTTTAAAAAATTATAAAATATCATTTTATATATAATATAAGATCGAGAATTCGAAGTGTATTCAATTACATAAAAAAATATCAATTTTATATGATAACTCACACAATTATTTGCAATATCCCTCGCATTTTGAAACCTTTATTTTATTGTATTTTATTTTTTTTTATAAATTTTTATTTTAAAAAATTGACCCAACTAAATTAATGGGCTAGATCCGCCCTAACTCCTAATTCTATGCATGAATACAAATCAAACTCCATCAGCTCACGTCATTCTTTACTTGATAATAATAATATACAATATGGACTACTTAATTTAATCACAAAGCACTTACTAGTGACAAAATGCAACTTAAACCATATACTACTCCATATTGTATAAATTAATTATCCAAGCGCTCTGGTACCATATATATATACATCAATTAAAAAATATTTCTTCTAATATTTTTAGAGATAAAATTTTCAATCAAATGTTTAAAATCAAATTTGTCCAACATATCATTCTCAATACACATGGTTGCGTACACATTTAACATTTCTCGTGTCATAGTCGATCGCAAGTAATTTTTTAACAATTTTAACTTTGAAAGATTTGTCACTGTCACAAGAATAGTTAGTAATATTCTGTAAGCAATTGAATTATTAGGAAATTAGGCCCCCTGATCGGAGGCCCAAGACGGTCTACCCTCCTGCCCGTGCTTAAGAATGGCTCTGTGTAGGGGGGCTGAACTCTCGCCCAACCGATTATGGAGATGACTTTACTGCTACCAAGCTGACCTGCTGGGGACGGATTAGGATCCTCTCTATTTCATTTGAAATGAAATGGAGAGCCTCCATTCTTTGTACATTCCTCATCATTATCTCCCACTCTCATCATCATGATGTCATATTCTAACACATTTTAAATCTGAATTATAAAATGAAGAGTCTTATTTTATTTAAAATGAAACGGCCTAAGGGCTAAGCCTTATAACCTTAATACAAGTTAAAGTTCTAGTCCAATGTTAGACAAATAAAGCATCTAGAGTCCCAAGGGTTGCTTCTGGACTAATTAAACTAGTCATATTTATCATAAACTAAACTATACTTTGAAATTTGAGTCATATTGACCCTTACCTTTTCCCAAGCCGTGATTGATGTCCAATATTCCCAAACCATATTTCTTATTTGGAAGTTTGATCAAACCTTAGCACTATTGATTTTTTGTTAGGGAACACCAAACATAGCCTTGAAGACCCCACATAACACAACACAACACAACGCATCCTTTTCCTTTACACTTTAGTCCCTCTCAAGTTTCAATTACCATCCTATTAAAGCTATTTCACCACTCATATACCTGTAACTTTACCATCCACTATACACCATATATGTAACCATCACAAGCACACTCATCCATACAATACTCGTATGACACACAAAGCCATGGACTGGTTCTCCTGGCTATCAAAAACTGGCCTCGATCCTTCCGTTGTTTATGAATATGGTCTCTCTTTCTCTCAGAATGAGCTCGAAGAAGACGATATATCTTACTTCAACCATGAATTCCTCCAAAGCATGGGCATCTCCATAGCCAAACACAGGCTAGAGATTCTCAAGCTTGCCACGAAACATAGAGGACCACGCAGGCCGCGTTCCATGTCAAGAATTCTTATCATGATCAAGCAAACACAGAGGTGTTTGGCTCAGTATATTAAAAATTGGGTTCATCGAGAAAACAAGGCTCTTGTTCTTGTTCCTAGCCACATTTACAGTTCAAGATGGAAAGGGGCTGTGGCGGAGAGGAACGAGACGTTGATGATGTCCAAACAAGGAAAATTATTGCTCACAAATGGTAGTCCTCACGTTAATAGTTTTTCAAGTCCGGTGGTTCATGATCTTCGTATTGATGAGAGGATGGAGGACGACGACGACGAGGGATATTATTGGACGACTGGCGTTGAAGAGATCATCAGGTGGGATAAAATGTTTCAGAATTTGAAACCCACTTGAGGGTCTCATCATCATCATCTTCTTTATTTTATTTTTTTAATATTTCAATTTCAATGGTGAGAGATGGGTTTTTGGGTATCTTTTACTTTTTGGAAGATGAGGTTGTCTCCCCTGTTTTTCACGTACAAAAAGCTAGGCCTCTCAAGTCTTTTATTAAGATTATTCTAGACTTTTTGCGGCTTTACACTTGAATAATTTTTAGCTAGAATCTAAAAATGTGTGTAACTAGAGTTTCCTGTTGTTAGTAGAAAATCATTATGCTAGATCAGTTAATTGAAGTTTTTGGACTGCTATACATACAAATCAAAGCTCAAGTAGTCAGTCGCCTATGGAAAGGAAAGTAATTTGTTTCCATTTCCTCTGACAATCCTTTAGTCATAAATCTTCGAATCCAACAGTCTTTAATTTCTCTATTGAAATTTTCTATAATCTTGACTTTGTTGACACAAACATAAATATTCATTATGAGTATCAAATACGTACCAAATATGCACTCAGTATAAATAACAAATCAAATATTATGGATCTACGTATTAACGAGCTCCAAGCCCATTCAGACAAGCACCAAAAACAGAGGAACAATTTAAAATGCTTCATGGTATAATGCATCAAACAAGAAGCTAATAATTTAGAATACCTGTGTTCTGTAATGAATAGGAATAGCATCATGAGGTGTGATCCTGTTCGTCAGGAGTGTCAACTTAACTTGATACAGCAACACCAAATCAATTCATTGGGATGAGGTATATATTAACTACTTAACCACATAAATGTAATCTTTACAACAGACAGAGATATTGTAAGACCCTAATACTAAGGTGTTAAAAAAATTGATAAAATGACAAGATAAGGGTGATATGTGCAAATTATAAAATAAAACGTATGTCGGAGAATATTCGTTTTGTCGGGGAATATTAAGTAAAGTATGGGGATGCCATAACAAATTGTAAAAACTTGTTTTAACCTCTGCGTACTGAGGAACGACTTTTAAAATAATATAATACTATAATATTGAGCTATAATCGATTTTTTAGATATCGTGTTGACAATTTGAATATTATTGAACTATAAACAAATTAAATTGCAAATATCTAATATTTATTTTTCATCTTATTATTCTAATTATTTATCTCAATTCATCATATCATTGATTTGTACTAATCATCAAGACTAAGTTGTGGTGAATGTCTTCGACCTAGGTGCAAAGACAATATAATTGTTAAGTGTCTTTAATCTTTGTAGCAAGAATATGTGGTGAAAGTTTTCCTTGGCTTGAGTTCAAAGAGAAACTGTTAATTGATATGATCATGACCATTGGTGTTACATTTGAATATCTTTGGTATGTGTGCATAGATGAATTGATTGATATGATCATGATCATTGGTGTTACATTTGAATATTTTTGGTCTGGGTGCAAAGATAAATTGATTGGTATGATCATAATCATTGATATTACAATTGAATATATTTGGCTTAGGTGCAAAGATGAATTGATCGACATGTTTATGACCATAAATTGTTGATTGACATGATTATGAACATGAACTGTGAATTGATTGGTATAATCATGATCTTTGGTATTACATGCAAAGTCAGGTGGTGAAAGTTCTCTTTGGCCTGGATGCAAATAGAAACTGTTGATTGGTGTTACATAGATAAAATATTGATGTTGAACTTTTCAAATTGGAGAAGAGAGTAGACATTATAATCTATTTGATTTTTTTACTGGAATGTTCATTCCACTGTAGTTATTCGTTGAAAACTTATATCATATACCATATATTCTAAATATCTTATTTATTGCTGTTAAAGGCTATTGATAAATTTATTTATCTTAGTCATGATATTTTTTACTGAATTATTTGTATTCACTATTTTGCTTTACAATTTTTTTTTAAGAAATAAGAGTGTAGTTGGGGTTAGTAAAGAGAACATGGATATATAGTGATGTTTCGAGTTAGTGGATGTTCTCATCAAGTTATAAAATAGTGTAATAATAATTGTATTAAGTACTTAATTTGGGTGTCAATACTGTCGTACTGTATACGGCACAATAGTATGCATATTGTCGTATGGTTACGACATTTTAATAATTGATTTTAGTGAGAGAATTTGTGTTTATAATATATATTTTGGTGACACAAATTGGATAGTATAGACACGAATATAGAATAGTTTTCCAAAAATAATGTCAGCCCATGACAGATAAATCCTGAATTGATGATCAAAGGAAGTCAGATGTTGGCAGCTCCAGCACGGCAGAGAATGAATGTAACTGGATATTTTGCCTAGATTAATTAGCACTATGAACACCATAGCAGATCCCAAGTAATGCAGTTGCAGCAGAAGCATATGAAAGAATACCTGTCATCCAAAGGGATACCTGCAATGAACATAATCACACGGGAATAGATGCAAAGTTGAGGACATCCGGAAATGTTTCTAATTTCAAAAAACAAGTAGCAAAGTTTGATTTGGAATCTTATACTATTAGAGAGTCTTTTCTGATTGAATTAATAATACATCATACTTGCAGAGGCGGAACTAGACGGGGGCGGGCGGGGGCAGCTGCCCCCGATAGGATGGCGGCTCCAGGCGGAGATAGGGGAGGGGGGGCGGGGGCGGGCGCCGGCGACAACTATTCTTCTTCTCCGACAGGCGAGTAACTGCAACACGTCGGCGAGCAAGTTAGCAACCAGATCTATTTTAACAATTTTTTTTTAATTGACATGAAACGACATCGTTTCATTAAAAATAAATAAAAAATTAGGTCTTCTGTCTTTACAGCCGCCTCTCCCTCTTAGTCTTTAATCTCTTCGTCTCTTCCCTGCGGAGAGCGGACCCTGCCCTTGCCTTGCTAGTTGCTTTCGAGTTCAGCAGCCTTGGCAGGAGGGGCTTACGGAGGACTGGAGGAGGAGAAGAGGGCTCTCGCCTCTCCGTGGAACGGTTGAAGTAATTTTGCGCCTTTACCTTATGCACCTTCTTCTAGCCGATCTAAACCGCTCAGGTAGTCAGGTTTTATCTTCAATTTCAATTTAATATAAAAAATCAAAGTATATACAAACAATTAATTATATAAATTATTAGCCCTAGTAAGTAGTAATATAATACTACATCGAATGTGAATTGTTGATTTTCTGTGACTTCTGTCTAAACTGTGCTGTACATTTGCGGGTGTGTTAGTATTATTTGTCGTTCATAGTATTTGCGGTTGACCTTTGGACTAGTTGTAGATTATTTATGAGTTTATCATTTGGGATGATTAGAAAGATTTTTTCTTGTGGGTGTCTACTGTCTAATTTGATTCAAAAAAATATTAGTTGACTCTTAGCAATTGATAGTTAGAGTGCGGAGTAATAAGGATGGCGAATTCGGGTTGGAACACAAAGAAATGGCTAAGAAATCTGATTGTTAAAGTGGTGCACATAACATGTTTGCTAAAAGTCCTCTTAGGACTGTTTTTGCTAAAAACTAGGAATTAAGCAAAGTCAAGACCCAAACTATATACATATATGCTTTATATAGCTAATTAAAGAGCTTGGGCAAATCGAATCATGAAAAGACATTTTAAAATCAAAATAAAAAATTAGTGTGTCCGGTCATTTTTAGGACCTGTTATGACCTGTCAAACGAATCTAAAAAATTAGTGTGTCCGATTAAAAATTTTGACCCCCCTATAAAACTGTTCTGGTTCCGCCAATGCATACTTGTGTTTTTCTTCTTTCATTCTTTTACTTGTGCTTTTCTTCTTTCATTCTTTTACTTATATTTTCCCGAAAGGTGACAACACCTGCCCCAAGAAATTTGCAAAAGCTGAATAGACTCAACAATATCATTGCGGAACCCCAAAGGAAGTATAGAAGCCAGAAATCAGCTTTGATTACATATAGGCTTCACTAAATTTGAAATTCTCTCGGCCCCCTCCTGGGTTTTCTGTTCTTCTTTATTGCCCCCTCCCCCACAGCCAGGAGTATGTATGTATCAGTATGTATGTATATCAATATCACACACATCTTCCTTCTCAAAATTGCTTAATTGTTTCAAAAATATGATGTGTAAGGGAACCAACCCATACCAATTGCTAAGACAATTCTAACTTTTTCAAAGGGGATGAAAAGAGTTAAAAAAGATTTTTATCAACTTACTTACCATTCGTCGAACCCGTAAAATACGAGTCAATCTCAGCACGTACATTAGTTATTATTGTTCCATGTATGTATTTATGTATTTATCTTTTTAGGACCTTGCTACACTTAAACGTCCTGATTCATGTCCCCAGAAATTAAAAATTACAAAAACTAATTAAAAATAAATCATCATCTTAATCTCTTGGTTAGAATCCATTATTATAATCTTGCAAATTTTTAAAGGAAAGAGTGATTACTGACCAAATTTGTGAACTATACTTTTCTCTAATAAAATGCTCATTTTTCAAGTTCATGATTATATATATATATATGAGTCCGGATCCAGTCCGGGATCCCGGACTCTATAAAATCCGGACCTTTATTTATTTATTTTTTTTTTGCTTTTTTTTTTTTGAAACTAAAAAAAATAAAAATTTATGGAATTGAAATTTTTTCATAATAAAGTGTTTTGGGCGTGATTTGGGTACGTATAACAAAATATGGTGGTACAGTCTGTGCAGACTGTACCACCACTTTTTGGTATAGGTATTCAAAACACACCCAAAACATTATATTATGAAAAAATTTCAGTTCCATAAAATATTAAATATTTTTTTTAGTTGTTTTAAAAAAAAAAAAAAAAAAAGGGTCCGGATTTTAAGAAAATCCGGACTCCAGGACCGGATCGGTTGTGTGTGTGTGTATATATATATATATATATATATATATATATATATATATAGCAGTGAAATTAGTCGAGACATAAAGTTAACATATCCTTAATTAATTCTATTTGAATAATCAATTATGGTATCACAACTTCGACCCTCACCAGAATAATTGCTAAAGTAATCAAGAATTTATGGAAATGAAGTATGTTCTAGCTTGACGCATTCAGTACTACTATATTTAAGTTTTAGAAGTTGTAGTATTTGTTTTTTATTTTTTATTTTTTATTTTTTTTAGAACGTGGTGGCTTTCATAGTTCCAATCTTAAATTGTGCTCGCTAACTCTCAAACATACCTCAATCTCGCCATAACATATAATAATACATCCACTGATATTGCTGATAAGACTTAAAGTGATCGAGGATATTCATTGGACCAAGTCTTTTAATTTATATTTCAAAATTCGTTTGAAAAGCAAAATTGTAAATTCATGCTATATGTATATATATATATATATATATATAACTGATTGTAACACCATGCATTAAGTTTGGGCTTTTATTCTTTTAAAACATCGAATAAAAACAAATAAATTCTGCATTTAAATAAGGATATATATATGCAGCCTTTATAGTAATTCTGATTTTAATAACCTTGGCATTTTATTTTTAAAATTTAATTATAAGTAGTACACTGTGGACCATTAATATGAATTTATGATGCTCTTTCCCAGTTTTTCCTTCTTATTAACGTGTTGGATTACTTAAATAAATGAGATATAGCCCAAACTCACACTGACACACCATTTCACGCAGATTCAGAAAAAGCACAATGCATTATTGCACAGCAAAACACAAATATATACGGACTACGGTATCAATTTATCAAAAATTGGGTGGGTCGAAATTGATTTATTCAAAATAAACTATACATATTAAGATTAGAGTCCTCTTTCTGGTATGAAAAGGAAGGAGCTACCCTATCTCGTTCTGGTATTGGCTTAATTAAACACGTCAGAGTCTCTGCATACGCATGTATAAAAGTTAGTAAGATTTTACTAATAGATTCACAAAAAAAAAAAAAAAAAACGGCCCCAATATACATATATACTGGGCGAGCGAGCGAGTTGGTTTCTCTTACTGTACAATTATATTATAGTTTAATAAAAATATATATTACTCATCAACCATCTTGTGCTTTGGACATGATGAAGAGCCGAGTCGGGCACGGCTGAAAATCAGCTCTACGCTTCTGTTGGTGGGACGAGGGTCGAATCAAAGCTCTCCTTCCACGGTCCCGATTCTCACCAACGAATTTGTCATCGCCGATCTCCGTGCATCCAACCTGTGGGAGTGATACGACACCGTCTGATGCCGCCGCTGATCACTTGCCACACCCTTATGCAAACTACACCGGAACGAACCAGGATGTGTTGTCGGCGAGCACATACACGTTTTCTTCTGTCCTCTAATTGAAGACGACGACGACCACTCTTTGTTGTTGTTATTTTTTTTCTGCTTATGGTTCGAAAAGGAAGTCGAGAATGAAGGCGAGATTGACCTTTTGAAATAAACCCTACTGTTATTGTTGGATTTGGTTCTTGAAGAAGAAGAAGAAGGAGAAGAATCCATCTTATTTGTACTAGTTGAGAATAGAAAAACAGAGTCCGGAGGGAGGATGTGTATTTTGGCTCTTTCCGTATTTATAGACGTTGAGAGACAGAATCCGATCCGAGGATGGTTTGGACTTTGGAGAGTAGCCGTTGATTGGGGAGGAGGGACCAACTTAGCTGTGGGCTGTCCGATTAAAAGTATTTCTCACTTGGCGTTCCTTTCACGCGCGGTCAAGATAATGATAAATAGGTGCCGTGTATCTGACGCGTTTTGTTCTTCACTTTGAGTTAAAATTCCATGTTAGAAACCGCTGGTGCTACTAGATTTTCGGGTTGTCCCTGAACCTGACACGTCTCCTCTCCTGCTTTTCTTTTTAGTTCTACTGTATGTAGCCTTACTAAGTTGGAAAATGGCCCACAGATCCTAATGTCACCAAAACATCTATTACACCATTTTGTCAAATGAATTTACGGGTATTTTTATATGATCTCTCTTGGCATGAAAATATTAACTCCGATATAAAATTGATAATGTTTCTACATGTGGGTCTACTTTCCAATATATTGATTTGTTAAAAAATAAATTTTACGCGTAAAAATATCAAAAAATATTATAAATTTATGAGTTCTCTCAATATATAATGTATCTGTAGTTGGCATCGTGGCAGATGTTCTTCATATTGGTGACCACTGTTGACTCTGAATTGGTCCATGATGACAACTAATTAAACCTAAAGTCCTGGTCCTAGACAACAAAAGCATACCTACGTACCACCAGTTTTATAATTCGATACACACGTTTCAATCTAATTTTATGAATTTCTAATAGCGGTTCGGTCTGCACTACTACATTACTTCCCAATATATACTACTTATACCTGAGGTTATAAATCGAGTCAAGTAATTCGGTACTCAATTCGAGGTCAGTTTAAAAATATGATTCAAAATTCGAATTCAAAGTTGATCCGAGTTGAATCTGATCCATACTCGTTTTCTGTTTAATGATACACGAGTCGAATTCGAGTATACCAGTATTCGTTCATATTAGGGCTCGAGTATTTTATTTTTTCTTTAACCATACTCGATACCTGCTCGATGGATCATATTCGAATATTGGTTTTATCCATGTTAGTAAGCTAAATATGTGATATTTATATCAATCTTTATAATTTATAAAGTGAAGTATGAAATTGTGTAAACTTGTACTTGAATAAATCAATGAATTGAATGTCAATTTTTATTACATTATTTATAATTTCAATACATAAATAAAAGTGAAAAAGTTTTATATATAAATATTAGTTAAGTAACCAATTTAGTATGTAGTGGTTCAGTTTTAAGTGAAATGGTTCATATTCGAAACGAGTCGAGTAGACGAGCTGAGTAGGTCCGAGTAATGATCCGAGTCGAATCTGGCGCAAAAATATAAATCACTTATCGAATCCGAGCCGAATCTGAGCATGAAGGTGTTCGCTGAGATTCGACTTGTTTACACCCCTACTTATACCGTCTCTAACAGTAGTAGCAAATTTAATTTTTTTTAAATTAAAGTTTGTTGATCTACGTGATAATTTAAAGAGTATTATTTATTATTTTTATATTTTGTGTCTAATCAGTATCTTCAATTCATTAAATTTTACATCAAGTCCATCAAGTTTAATAAATATTTTTAGTTTTTAATTATAGATTTGAGAGTAAGAAGGATGTTACATATTTGAAGAGTGAGAATGAGGTTATATATTTGAAGAGTGAAAAAGAAGTTATAAATTTGATGACTAAAATTAAAAAGACTGTTAAAAATATTTTTTTTAATGTGACTCATCTCTTTGAATATTTCAAAATAATTAAAGAGGTTATCGGAGATACTCTTAACAGCACAGCCACCACCTTCCTTACTTAAGTCGGTCTACGAAAATCTTAATTTAATCATTCAGGAAGGTAGCTGGCCGACTTCCCACTGGAAGTGAAAATGACCAGGAATTGAATATATCTGGCTGGTCAACCTTCAACCCTCATCAATCATTCTCTCCAATATTCTCCACACTTCACGTTAGTAACTCATCTTTGAAGAATTAAACTCATTAATTATGGTCACAAACTATATAGACTCATATGTAACTGTAATTTTGTACACCGAAAACTATATAACTTTCATTTATCATATGTTTATATGTATATTTGTCTTTTCGTAGTATATATACACACATATATAATGTCGACTTCTTCAACGAACCAAAACAACAAATCAAAAAACGAATCGGTTTTCTGTGTTATAAACGACGATTTTGTTTGTCGTTATATCCAAGAATTCATTTTATTGATCAACGGTATAGATATTGATTGCTGAAATAATACTTATGACAATCGGTTGTCATGAATGCATATATATGCTACGTAGTAGCTTGCTGTGCGCACTTTGCCAACTGAAATATTTGAGAAACTTCGATTAACCAAGCATTTTAACATTTTCTTTTCACGCTTGTGTTTTAGACCTCACGTCTAACAAATAATGACAATATTTAAGTCAAATAATTTTAAACGTATGCTTGATCCTAATATTATGGTACGAAGGAATTTGGAATTAAGGAGCAGAAGAGAATTAAGATAAGGAGGAAACTATTTTGGCGATAAAAACTCCCTTTTCATTCAATCCATTCAGGCTATATATTGCCATACAACTAGCAAAGAAATTAACAACGATACAAATATACAGGACCCATTATGCTAAAGAATAGCATCCACTCTGCTACCCACTACCCAAAGCTTATTCTGACTCAACAAATAAGGACTGAATCAAACCATCACTACCACTTCCCATCTTGTTGCCACTACTAGTACGTGTATAACATGCTACTGCTGTACTCTGGTGTGTGCTCCAGATATGTATCCAAAGTGGCACATATCATTCCTCCCCACTTAAGGATCCTTGTCCACAAGGATAAAATCAAGATAGGACTTGGTAAAGCGCCACTCATTTTCCCAGGTTGCGTCGGCTGCTGGTGCACCCACCCATTTCACCAAGATTTCAGACTTTGGACGATACTTCCCCTTGCTGATCACACGTCGATTTAAGACGGCTTCAGGTTGTGGAAGGATGATTGAAGTATCTGAGACAGGGGGAAGTTGGGAAGAAGTAGGAGTGACTGACCCCAAATGCTTCCGTAACAAACTGACATGAAACACGTTGTGAATTTGAGAACCAGGAGGCAAAGCCAATTTGTAAGCCACAGAACCCACCTTTTCAATGACCTGATATGGTTCAAAGAAACGCGGTGCGAGCTTCAGGGAGCCCCGAAAAGCTACAGAAGTTTGTCTATAAGGTTGTAGTTTCAAATACACATAATCTCCCACAGCAAACGAGGCATCGCGCCGATGTTGGTCCGCTTGACATTTCATCCGATTTTGAGTCTGGAGGAGGTTGTGTCGCAGCTCGCGCAGAATGGCATCGCGGTCACGCAGATATTCATCCACAGCTTGGACATAGGAAGTGCCTGGTACATAGGCCAGTAGTCTTGGAGGTGGAATGCCGTAAACTGCTTGGAAGGGAGTCATCTTGGTAGAGGAATGAATGGAGGTATTGTAGCTAAACTCGGCCCAGGGAATCCATTCGAGCCATTTTCGTGGCTGATCACCAGCAAAACATCGTAAGTACTGCTCCAAAGTTCGATTTACAACTTCGGTTTGTCCGTCAGACTGAGGGTGGTAACTAGAGCTCATACACAACTTGGTTCCCTGCAGCTGAAACAATGTTTGCCAAAAGGAGCTGATGAATACCTTGTCTCGGTCACTAACAATTGATGTCGGAATACCATGTAGGCGAACCACGTTGGCGACAAAGGCCTTGGCAACAGTTACAGCAGTAAAAGGGTGTTTCAAGGCTATGAAGTGAGCATATTTTGTTAGACGATCGACAATGACCATGATGGCAGTGTATCCATTAGAAGATGGTAACCCCTCAATAAAGTCCATGGAGACATCGATCCACATTTGGTGAGGGACTGGCAACGGCTGAAGCAACCCCGCTGGCTTCATACAATCGATTTTGAACCGCTAACAAACATCACATTGCTGCAGAAATTCCTTCACCATTCGGCGCATGCTAGGCCAAACAAAGCTATGCTTGATACGGGAGAGTGTCTTATGAAATCCAAAATGCCCACCAATAGAAGACGAATGGCAGTCAGCAAGTATCTTTGGAATCAAGCTGGAGGTGGGGCTCAAATAAACTTTGTCTCTTTTGAACCATACTCCATCATGTTGAAGCAACTTGTGGCCCGATTGGGAGGTGCTTTTCTCTATCAATTTTTCATAAAATGAGTCTTGTTGGATTTCCTTTTGTAGTTTTGACCACCAATCTGCATGTGGCATAGAAAGTGATAAAAATTGGAATTCAACTACACGTGACAAGGAATCTGCACCTTGGTTTTCAGGCCCACATTTATATTCAATTTTGTAATTATAACCAAGTAGTTTTGGCAGCTAACGCGTTTGTGCCGGTGTAGTAATCCGTTGCTCCAATAGGTACTTGAGACTTTTTTGATCTGTGCGGACAGTAAATGATTTTCCAAGCAGATATGGACGCCACTTCTTGATTGCTTTGACGATAGCCAACATTTCCTTCTCGTAGGTGGATAATGCCAAGGTGGAACCTTTCAATGCTTCACTAAAATACGCCACTGGTTGATTTTGTTGGGTAAGAATTGCACCAATTCCAAGTCCGCTAGCATCGCATTCAATCACAAATGGTTGAGAAAAATCAGGAAGGCATAGAGTTGGTGGGGAAGTTAGCGCCTCTTTCAATTGTTTGAAGGCCATCTCTGCTGCCTCATTCCAGTGAAATCCTCCCTTGCTTAAGAGGCGGGTCAAAGGGGACGCTATACATCCAAAATTACGGATAAACTTCCGGTAGTAGCCTGCTAATTCGAGGAACCCACGGACTCCTTTAGCTGTGGATGGTGTTGGCCATTCTATGACAGCTTGGATTTTGGTTGGATCAACTGACACGCCTTGCTCCGAAATAATGTGACCCAAGTACTCAACCTGTGAAACACCGAATTGACATTTCAACTCTTTTGCAAACAAACTGTTAGCTGATAGGATTTGGAGAACAATTTGTAGATGTGTGAGATGGTCTTCCCATGATCTTGAATATATTAGAATGTCATAAAAAAAACCAAAATAAATTTCCGGAGATAGGGACGAAAGAGATCGTTCATGAGACTTTGGAAGGTTGCTGGTGCGTTAGTGAGGCCAAAGGGCATCACTATAAATTCGTAATGGCCTTCGTGTGTCCGGAATGCTGTTTTAGGAATGTCAGCTTCGTGAACTCGAATCTGATGATATCCAGACCGTAAGTCCAATTTAGAGAAGAATTTGGCTCCATGGAGTTCATCTAATAGCTCATCGATAACGGGAATTGGATATTTATCTTTAACTGTGATGTCGTTCAGAGCTCGATAATCCACACAAAACCGCCAAGCACCATCTGCTTTCTTTACTAACAGAACTGGTGAAGAGAACGGGCTGTTACTTGGCCATATCAAACCAGATTGCAAAAGCTCTTTTACCATCTTCTCTATCTCAGTTTTCTGGTAATAAGGGTATCGATATGGCCTCACACTCACTGGTCCTGCGCCCGACTGCAATGGAATCTAGTGGTCATGTGACCGCCTTGGAGGTAAGGTGGTGGGTGATTCAAATACATGGGAGAATTTTGCTAGGAGTTGGCCTATCTTAGATGGGTATGACTTTGGTTCGCTGCTGCTGCTGCTGCCGCTGGAAGGAATTATTTGGAGTAATAATCCAGTGCCCTGTAACCCATTGGATTCCTTGTTAGATAAGGCTTCCATGCTAGTTCGTCCCAATCCTTGGAAGGTGTGGGAGGTTCCTTTTACTTTGAAGTTCATGGTGAGCTGCTTGTAGTCCATCTCGATGGGTCCAAGAGTCTCAAGCCATTGTACTCCTAAGACTAGTTGGTATGCCGCGACCGGAAGAATGTAGTAGTCGGCGGTGACGGAATATCCTTGAATGGTGAGGGTGAGACTGCGACATTGTCCAACACATTCTATCTTCTCACGGTTAGCCACCATTACTTCAAATTTCTTATCCCGAATCACTGGTAACCCAAACTTAGAGAATATAGCATGATCAATGAAGTTGTGCGTACTACCACCATCTATTAAAACCATAACATTCTTGGTTTTCAGCTTGCCCATAACGCGTATGGTTTGTGGGTGTTCGGTACCCGCAATTGCATGAAAAGAAATTTCTGGTATAACTTCGTGATGTTCTTGTTCCGGGGGAGCGCCTTCGACATCCTCGATGTTCATATGAGGTGACTCCTCGATCATGAATAATTGCGGTCTTTCACAACGATGGCCAGCAATGAACTTCTCGTCACAATAATAACATAATCCCTTTTCTCGTCGTTCGCGTGCCTCTTGATTGGTGATTCGACGGAATGTTGCTGGTTGAGCATTCGAGCTTTGGTTCATACGCTGAGTTGGTGGAGGTCCTAGCACACCAGCTGTGGGTTTGGGTGATGCCTTTGGTGTTAATGAGGCTAGTTGGAAACGAGTTTGCTGGGCTGGCTTCCTCTGCAGTAGGTTTCGTTCCTCGATCAGCCTAGCCACTCCTATTGTATCCGCCAAGGTTCGGGGTTGTTTAATTTTTACATCTATGCGAATTTCGTCTCGAAGTCCTGCAATAAAACAACCGATGAGAAAATTTTCGGGCAGGCCATCAACTCGGTGGGAAAGCTTTTCAAAAGCTTCTTGATAAGCTGCTACGGTTGTGGTTTGTTTGAGGCGAGTCAAAGCTTCTGACGGGTCTTCGTAGTCGGTTGGACCAAATCGAAGTTGTACAGCCTTGGTGAACTCATCCTATGTGAGTGGTCCACGAAATTTTGTCAACCACCTGTGCCATTGCAGGGCGATGCCTTCTAAATGGAAGGAGGCCAGCTGAACTTGTTGACCTGGTGTGATGTTCTTGAAATCAGAGTATTGTTCTGCTTTGTAAATCCAGCCAGTTGGGTCATCTCCGTTAAATTTTGGGAAGGATAACTTAAGGTGTTGATGAGGGTGGTCATTGATAGTGTTAGAACGAGCATTATGTGGGTGTGAGGATTCATCACGTGCAAATGGGTTGGTTTCAGAAGGGCTAGTGTTTTGGCTACGGGAGGCTCGAAGAGTTTGCAGCTCGGTTAACACCGCTTGTAAGGCAGCGTTCACTTGTTCGAAGCTTGACTCGTGTCGTGCTAAGATTTCATTGACATCGTTACGGAATTCTGCATTGGTTTTGCCGCGAGTATCCATGGTCGGGACCGGCTCTGATACCACTGGTACGAAGGAATTTGGAATTAAGGAGCAGAAGAGAATTAAGATAAGGAGGAAACTGTTTTGGCGATAAAAACTCCCTTTTCATTCAATCCATTCAGGCTATATATTGCCATACAACTAGCAAAGAAATTAACAACGATACAAATAAACAGGACCCATTATGCTAAAGAATAGCATCCACTCTGCTACCCACTACCCAAAGCTTATTCTGACTCAATAAATAAGGACTGAATCAAACCATCACTACCACTTCCCATCTTGTTGCCACTACTGGTACGTGTATAACATGCTACTGCTGTACTCTGGTGTGTGCTCCAAATATGTATCCAAAGTGGCACATATCATATTATTTTTTGAAAAGAAAAAGGAGTATTACGCAATGAAAGAGAACCTAACTAATTCAAATAATTTAGAGTAGTTCGAGTTAATTTGAGTTGACTCGCAAAATTGTAAGGTCTATAGGATGCATTAATCTATATCATATGGCTGCGGTTTTGATTCAGTAATAAAAACTTAATTCAAAAAAGATTTATTTATAATTTTAATCAACACATTAGTAAATGGTGGAGAGCTGAAGTATACGAGCACAGCTATACACTGAGCAATAGGATTGTAGAGACATCAAGCAAAATACTACTACAAGGAAGGCAGCAACGTGACCCAAACACATATCGCTTTATACAATTTCCAGCTCCCATTTGTTCACATCTTCAATCACCGTATCTAAGAATGGTAACGGACTGGAATATACTCATCCCATTGCCTCTTCATCACTCTTTAAACGGTTCAAAATAATCCCTCTTTTTCTTACTAACTTTGCATCCTCTTCGGTATCAATTAATAATCCCATATTCCCATTCATGAATTCGGTGTAACGAGTAAAAACCAATGGCCCCATGCTTCATAGGCGGCTCCACCAAGGTGAACCATGAATTATATTTAGTCATAGACGAGATAATCTTTCAATCTTTTCAGCAGATAGACTATCTCATGGACTACAATATTAAAATATTATATTATATTTAATGAATTATTGTCCACCAATCATTCTTCCACACTACCATTTAAATATATTAAAAATTTATAATCCACCAAACCAATTTCCTAGATATAGTCTCTTTGTTTTGCCGGACTATATTTAGTCTGCCTGCTGGAACAAATTCTGAGTCTTAGACTAAAAAATTTAGTATAGGATTTGAGCATCTCCGGCCTGTTGGAGATGCTCTAAGTTCCTGAATATAACCTCCTAATTTACATCTAGATTTGTAGTTGGGAGACAAGGTACATACTAATGCTAAAGATTTTAAGTCCAAATTTAAAAACAAACAAAAACACTTGGTATTAATAGTTAGTTCGTAAACAATCATAAGAGATTAGTGATGGTATATAATTATTTAGATGTGATGCCGCTGCGCTGAAGCCAGATCAGCTGTCCATCAACATATATATAAGAAGCCTACATAGCTTTTACATATTTCTCAGATGAAATATACGAACAAACCGATACATGGATGAAAAAACTTGTATACTCGTCAACAACAGCAGCAAAATAGCAGCCAGAAATAGGAGGATTCGCCATGAATTAAACACATATAACTTCATAAACTTTCCAACTTTAGTTGTCCATCTACCATTATAGTACTTGTTCACATCTTCAATCACCTTATCTAAAAACGGCACTTTTGTTAATATAACTGACCTGCTCATCCCATTCCACAGATTGGCAACCTCTTCATCACTCTTCAAACGGTTTGAAATAATTCCGCTTTCTCTAAGCAATTTTGCATCCTCTTCAATATCTATAATCCCATTCATTAGTTCAGTATAACGTGTAAAAACCAATGGTCCAGATGCATTGCATGCTTCATATGCTACCAGGTTCCTCAAGATAATCTCTGCATTGACGTCCAAACTAACTGTGGGGAGGTATAATATCGATGCTCTATGATCAAAACGTAATGTCAAGATACCACCATTTGTAGGTACAAAGGATATACCGGCTTTAGAAAGCTCACTGACGGAAGGAATTGAAATTTCCTCAACCAGTGGAGGCTTATTAATGTTATCAGACTCTTTAGAACTTTGGTTTTCTGGCTTCGTCTCCTCTTTATCTTGCAAAAAACAGAGATATTCAATTGGTTGCTTCAAAATACTAAATCCAGGAAGGTAAGATACGATTATCCAAGGAAATCTTAAAATTGCTTTAACACGTCTTGCTAGTAACACTCTTTTGAGAAAACATAACGGGATTGAAATAAATTTTGCTATCTTCTCGAGGAGTCGCTTAGCAAAACTTAATTTCTCAGCAGATTTTTCTCCACTTTCCTTTGCTTCATTTTGACCATCAGCTCCAATAATTTCAGATGAATCTTCCGATTTCGGCAACATCATTTGGTACAAAAAGTCTAGTATGTGCGCATGATCTGTAACTTGAAGAGTAGTTAATTCCACCATCAACCTAAATGGGGAAAGCGCTTTACATAATCCAACCAGCATTGAAAGCAACATATCATCCGCTAATTCTAAAGATGAGAACTGGAACTCTAGCATCTTCCTCAATATAAATAGAGGAATTTGATTCTCGAGCATAATCATATCTCTAAGAATGGCATTATGTGCAGACTTCCTCCCTGCAAAATCAATCAAATGTGACATTCTTGAAGTTACTCTTCTTAATATTCTGCCTTCTGATTTGACTGCGTAAATGTGAAGGAACTCGAGCAAAAAGGACACATCAACTACCATCATCCATGCTAATGTTTCCCCACTGAAATCTAGGTACTTGTGGTAGCAAGCTCGAATATTTGGCTCGAGCTTTGTCAACTGATCAACAAGATGTTGAAATTTGACGCTTTGGAGACTTTTTTGTGTTCTTTTGGCTGCAGCAAGCTTATATCTTTCCATCTCATAGAGCTCAGGACGCCAATAATGGTAAGGGCCTAGAGCAACCTGTTGTGGAATATAAGCATCTGCATTGTAAGCAATTAGAGTTTTGGGGACATTGAATATGCTAACAGGAATATTGGTATCGTCTTGTAGCTCTTCATCAAGGGCTCGACGGATGTGAATGATCCATCGATGCTCATCAAAACCTGAGTTTGAAGTCATGGCGGTTATAAGGGAAGACGGGTTTTATTTGGTAAATTGAAGGGAGTACATGTTTCACCAAATACCCTAGCTTTGCTCTCATCCAGGACTCAAAATCCCTTCGGCCTATAGAAGATATTGAACATAAGCTTGGTCTGCATCAGTTTTAGTTCATTGAATGTTGAAGAAGGTTCAAATGGCATGGCTTTTATGAATTCAAAATGAGCACATTAATAAGTAACTTTAAAAATATACATATTACAAATAATTATATTACATTTCTTTTTCTTTTTTTTCCTTTTTCGGCTTGCACCTCCAGGTCCTCCACTCTCTTTTTTCATATTTTCATACTAATTTAGCTGATCTATGACTTACATTTATTTATTAATTTATCTATTAATAGCTATGAATTATACAGTTATATGTGGGTGCCAAATGCCACTATCAATAATGTTCATTAAAATGGATATTTTTGAAACCATTGCCTATAAATTTAAATGTTTTATCATTTAATGTTTTCATAAATCACGTATTAATTGTTCCAACCTCAATCTAACGTTAATTGTATTAACATTAACTTCCAGTATTAGGTAATTAATAATGGTGTATATGTTATAATATGGCTGGATCAACGTATATTCCAAGTTTAAAATTAGGCGTTTTTCCATCTTTTTTGGAGCATTTACACTTGCATTTATTTTATTTATTTATTTATTTTATTTTTTCCAGTTTACTAACATTCATGTGAATCAAACATCTGAATAAGTTTCCTCTCTCCCTCTCAAACACTATAAATTTTGTGTCCATCTATATCTAAATAGTTAAAGGGAAAAATCATTATCACTTGAGTACAGTGAAGGTCAACTAACCTGTCCAAAAAGCTTTGAAGTATTGGATGAACTGATGAGCTTCTATATTATGATATAAACAATACAAACTCTGGTAATTGAGAGGAAGGTTTTTTTCTCCTCATTACCTGTAGTGATCAGATCAAGAAAAAAAAATGCATGCTTCTAAAGATTGATCCCCTTTGTCCATTTGCATTTTTGCTTCCTGAACTGTTCTCCTACTTCTGGAAACATGTTTGCGGAGGCACAAGGGGATTGGCACAAAATGTCAAATAGGTCCCAAATACGGTTTTGAAAGTGCAACAATATATCCAACATTTCTATCTCCTTTCTTGAAAATGGTTTCCTATCCCCAAAGTTTGTGATGAGAGAACTTCTCTCACCATTGAAGGTACAGTATGACATTTCTTCATCGCAATTCTATGTCAAACTACCATATATCAATTTCAACAGCTGACAATCTAAACTGAACCAATCAACCTTTGCTTTTTGCCATGAACAAACCAAGCATTGTATTAGCCCATGCATCAAAATTCCCTCGTGAACATTCTTCCTCAAATGAAACTCCGAATCCAATCAACTATCTGCAGATCCTTCCCTCACCAACTTTGTCCCCAACTCTGTCCTTGGCTTAGCTGAAAGCCCTTTTGCTAACATCTCCTCATCGTACTTACGAGCCATATCAATCATACCCTTTTGCAACAAAGCATCAATTAAAGCATTATAAGCAAATTCATCAGGACTCAACCCATGGTCTTCCATTTTCTTCCAGACAACAAAAACTGGTCGAAGAAAACCCCATCTCCCAAATTTCCTCATAAGCAACACATATGTATCCATCCTTGGACGAACTCCACTCTCAAACATTCTATCAAATAACTCCAATATCTCTCTAGGCTTTTCAAGACACCCAAAAAGACAATGATAAGTAATCACATCTGGCAGGCAACCCCCACTAGTCATTTTATCAAGCACTTTATATGCTTCCCTGATCCTTCCATTTTCACACAAAAACTTTAAAATTATATTAAAAGTTACAACGTTAGGCTCAACACCCAATTCCATCATCTCACGGTAAAGCCTAACCGCAACATCAACACCATCACAAAGACCTACGGCACGAATAACTGTGTTATACGCTACCACATCCAACTTAATCCCTTTCTTTTTCATGTCTTTATATAACTTCACAGCCTTCCATGGTTTCCCACTTTTACATTGGATATCCATGTATATTGAGTATGAATATAAATCTTTAGCAACACCCCTATTATCCATCTCTTCCCAAAACTCTCTACACTTGCTCCACCACCCAATTTTAAACCAACCACGAAGAATCATATTATAAATTTTGGTATTCTTCCCATCAAAATACAATTTCTCATCACCATTGTTCTTATTCTTTACCAAGCACAATTCTTCAGCTTCAATTACATGTTTATACTCGCACAATGCATCAATAAGATTGGAAAAAGATATTTCATCTTTCAAACTAAACTCTTCCAACTTATTATATGTAAAAATTGCTTCTTTAACAAGGTGAGCGGATACATAACGCTTGAACATTACACGGAAAGTGGAATGATTAGGCAACGAATGTAAATTGCTGTTGTTTCGCATTTTTTCAATTAAGTGCCACGCAAGATCGAATTCAAAGAACTTACCCAGAATGTCAATTATTCGATTGTAGGTTTCGGTGGTGTGTTTGAATTCATATTCGGCTTCAACCCAGTGGAAGAACTCGAGGGCTCGTTTGTAGTCGTTGCTGTAACAGGAGAGAGATTCAAGGACCGTGGATTTGTCGAAGTCAAGTGATATGTTAGCGTTGATTGAGGGTTTATTGGTGTGAATTGTGGGGTTTGGTAATGATTTTGGAATGCGGTGAGTTGAAAACGAGCTGGGTGTCAAGGGCATTGCGGGAAAATGGAGGAAAGTTCGAAGATGAGAGAGAAGAAGGTGTGATGTGCGAAAACAGCTGCATCCAGAGGAATAATTCAATGTAAGCATCGCGCTGTTTCTTCGAATGAAGGTTTCCCAGTCGAAAATAACTCCAATGAAATAAGCTCCAAAATAATCTCGTGTGTCTACTACTGCAATTGGGCGTTGAGTTTATAAAAAAAAATTATGAAAAAAAAGATAGAGATGAGGTGGGGAAGGAAGAGACCGCGAGAAAAAGGAATAGATTATGAGAGTTTTAAATAACATTGAGTGATATTTTACAATTGGGGGCATTGGTGCAAAAATACCGTGAAGTTTACCCAAGTTCTACTTGTATTTAAATTTTTTTTCTTCAAAAGTACATTTGCCGTTATAAATTTCAGGGTAATTATGTCTCTCAACCTCCCAAAAAATTTAGATCTATTTTCTCTCTAAACCCAACTTTATCAGATCCATTTCTTCTCTCCCTATACTCATTCTACTCGTATCTATTTTTCGTATTTGCCACAGATCCGGGGTTCGCCAATCAAAAACTTCAACTTTTATGCCATTTCCCGAAATCGTTCTCCAACATAACACCAAAAAAAACCTTTTCATCTCTCTCATTTCCTCTGCACAGCCTTACTAGGGTTTTGGAAGACAAGCCAGGCTAAAAAAAATTCCCAATTCAAGGTTATAATTAATTTCCCCTCACCCGATTGATCTTTCTCTTTTAAATTTTTGTATAGAATGTGTTGTAACTCATAATATTTAATTTGAATTTGAGTATTACCAACGATTGTTTCAATTTGGTTTTGATTCTTTTTAGTGGAAGAAGAAAATAATGAGGAGGTTGAAAAGAGAGCAACGAAAGACGAGGTAGAAATCTAATTAATTTTGCGTGTTAGGGGGTGTTTGATAAAAATTAAATGAATCACGAATCTGAATGAGCTGAATCTGAATGAAAAAAACTGTTTGATAATTGACATATCTTAAAGATCTGAATGACATATTTTTAATATTTTACCCCTCTGAAAAAATTTAAAGTTGTTGTAAATTTATTTAATATTACATAATATAATAGTTAATATTTTTTAATTATTTTTATTATTATTTTTAATTTTTTTTACTTCATTCAGCCAACTATTCAGCCATTCAGACCAAAAATTCGGACTTAACCATTTAGCCAACGCATCTGACCGATTCAGCCATTCAGACGATTTTTTTTCAAAACAAACGCACCTAATGATTCAGCCACTTACTGATTCAACCATTCAGACCCATTAAATTCTAAACAAACAGCCCCTTAGTCTATATTGACTCTTAGGTTGTGTTTAATAAGATTAGTTATTAAGATCTGAATAGTTTAGACATCTGAATAATATAGAGTATCTAAATAAAATTGTATCTAAATAAAAAAATATTATTTTATAATTTTTTTTTAAAATATCTGAATAAAATATTTTTATTATTTTAACCCTTCTTTCTTCTTTCTTCTTTCTTCTCCATTCTTATTCTTCTCCCTCCTCCCTCGCCCCTGCCTCTGTCCCACCCACCTCCTCCTCCCTCCTCCCTCCTCCCTCCTCCATCGCCCCTGCCCCCGCCTCTGCTCCCCACCTCCTCCCTCCTTCTGTCCTCCCACCTGCCCCTGCCCCTGCCCCTGCCCCTGCCCCAGCCCCAGCCCCAGCCCCAGCCCCAGCCCCACCCACGTCCTCCCTTCTCTCCCATTCCCTCCCCGCCCCGCCCCGCCCCGCCCCCTCCCCTCCCCTCCCCTCCCCTCCCTTCTCCTCCTCCCCCATCCCCGCCCCACCACCCCGATTCCCATGCCTTTAGCCAACGAGTATCCCTGGAATTGGGAATATGAGGAGAGAGAGTGAGAGAGTTAGAATTTTGTTTTCTCTCTCTAGAATAGAATTTTTTTGAAGAGGGTAATATTGAAAATTAATAATATTGAAGGGGGTATTTGTGTCTAAAAAATAACAAAGTCATTAATAGACATGTCTGAATAATATAGATTTGATTTTTTATCTCAACCATTTAGAGACATTCAGATGTAAAAAAAAAACAAACAAACAACATTTACTCTCTTAGCGAATAAGAGATTGTCTATTAAGACCTCTTAAGAGATAAATAAACACCACCTTAATATTATTGTCTAAGCCTACATGTTGTGTTTCAGTTTTCTGAATTTTGTGTTTTGATTTTGGAGTTCATAAAAATTTATGGGAATTTATTTTTTCTTATGATTTGATGGCTATGTTACTTATAATAGTTCCTTATTTTGTTACTTCGAAGCTAAAACAGAACTTTATGATTTCCCACTAGCTTTTAGTCAATGTTTTTAATATGGCGGCTTGAGCCTGAGCTACATTGATGTCGTTAATGTGTGTTAAAAAATGGTATTCAACTTTGCATTTTTGGCTAGGGATAAATATTTTTTTGGTCATTATATTTTAAGTTAACTTTCAAATGAATCATTAATTTTTTTTTCTTACAATCAACTCACTAAACTTTAATTTTCTTACAAACTGTTATAAAAACCATTAAGTCCTTTGACTTTTAACGGAACCGTTAAGTCATTTGACTTTTAACAGAATTTAACACATAGGAGACAGAAAGCTGACATGAAATATTTATACATGAGTTTCAACGCTTAAGTGGAAATGAATAAATTTTATGGAAAAATTAAAGAAAATCTATTAAAATAACATATTAACAAAAAACTTAGTAAAAAATATAAAATACAATAACATAAATGAAAAACTAAATTTAATTATTTTTATAATTAATATCAAACGAGATTTTATGTAATTATTAGAAAAATATAATTAAGGACATTATAAACCATAAAAATTATAAATATTATTATTATTATCGGTATTATTATCAGTATTATTATTATCGAAATTATTATTATTACTATTATATGTATTATTATTATTATCGATATTATCATTATTATCGATATTATTATTATTATAAATGAAAAAAATATTTAATTATTTTTATAATTAATATCAAATGAGTTTTTATTTAATTATTAAAAAATATAATTAAGGACATTATAAATATTATTATTATCGGAATTATTATTATTTTTATCGGAATTATTATTATTATTATTATTATTATTATTATTATTATTATATTTCATGTTGGATTATTATATCAGCATTTTTTTACAACTCGACATTATATTGGTCAAATCGTTTAAAATCAACATGACTTAACGTTTTTTGTAACGTTTTGTAAGAAAACAAAAGTTTAGTGAGTTGATTGTAAGAAAAAAAAATTGAGTGACTCAATTATAAGTTAATGTAAAATAAAGTGACCAAATTTTTTTTATCCCTTTTTGGTTACCGTACAAATTATTGTGATGTTGACGACAATGGGTTACACAATATTGATCTTGTGTCGTGTTATAATGGGAAGCATGGAGGTTGTTCATCCTGCATATAAGTAGCTTCATCCGAGTTTAGTTTGTTTAGAGAGAGAAAATGGCAGGCATTAAATGATGATTGGATGAGTTTAAAATTAAGTTGTTTATTTTATCTTCATGTCTTGTCACTAAAATTTGTCTAGTCTCGTCAACCACTTTAGTCTGGGTGGTATGTCTGTTAACGGCAGGAACACAATTAACTCAAAATTTGTAATGTCAAGCATACTTTAAAAATAAAAGAGGTTCAGGGTGTTAGTAGGATTTCAGGGTAAATTTCAAGGGTATTTTTATACATTTGCCCTTTTACAGTGATATAACTTGGAAATTGATATTTTTACGTTATTTTTTGATATTTATACACGTAAGGTCCGCATATTAATTGATGCGTCGAATTTTTATTGATTAATATGTGGGTCATACATATAAAAATATCAAAAAATTATATGAAAATATCAGTTTCCTATAACTTTCTCAGTTATTTAAAAAGGGTGAGGAAATTATATTTTTTGACTTCAAACGACTTAATAACTCAAAAAATAATTTAACTTTACCTTTTTAAATTTAATTTACAATTATTTTTATTTCACAAAAAAACATTTTAACTCTAATATTTTAACAAAAAATATCATTTAAAACAATTGGAGGTGAACTATTGTTAGTCAAAGATGATGTGACATGCACAATTACCATATTAATATTTATGTGGATTAAAATATTAAATTTTTAACAAATTAAGAGGGTAAAACGGTAGCATAGCCTTGATAAATATACACATAATGATAAGAAAAAAAAGGAAGTATGCGTCGTAGAAGTTACAACTAATAGTAATAAATTGGCTTAAATATAAATTATTATTTTAAACTATAAGTAATATCCCATTTTGAAGATCAAAGTATTAATTTTTTCAATCAAATGATTAAATTATTAATTTTTTTTAATTGTAATTAATTGAGCCGTCACATCAAAAATTATTGACATGGCTATCTGAGTGGGTCATTAGGCAGCTGATATATAAATAAAAAAAATTATTTTAATATTTATTTAAATATTTATTATATAATAAAGCAAATTCATCAAATTATTTATATTAATCATTTAAACTAAATAAAAACCACAAAACTATTTAAAATCTACACTATCTCAGATCAAAAACAACAAAAAATCTAAAACAACAAAATCTGTGAGTTTCTCACTTATATTAATCACAGTTTCTATCTGTTAAACCTCTCCCCCTTTTTTCTCTCTAGAATTTAGATGCCTTTCTGTGAGGTCGAAAAATACCAGAGCGGCGTTGACGCAGCTGGGAACAATGGAATCAAGATTTTTTACAGAACGTATGGTCGCGGACCCGTTAAAGTCCTGATGATCATTGGTAATTCTCTCTCTGGTTTTTGAATTGGGTTTTGGCTTATTTTTTCTAGGTCGGTGATAAGTTTTATGATTGATGAGCAGGATTGGCTGGCACCCACGATTCATGGGGTCCACAAATTAAGGGCCTCACCGGAACATTAACGCCTAACGATCACAATTGGGCGGAAACTGATCGGTTTAAGAGTGGGGGAGAGGTTTAAGAGAGAGAAACTGTGAGATCTGAGATGGTATAGATTTTGACAGGGAGAATGTGAATTTTTAAGATGGGTAGCAGATCTGAGATGATATAGATTTTTTGATCTGAGATGTATATGATTTTTCGATCTGAGATGATATAAATTTTAGTTGCAGGTCTTGATCTTTAATATTTGACTAAAAAGAGTTTTTGATGATTTTAGATTTTGTTGTTTTAGATTTTTTTGTTATTTTTGATCTGAGATGGTATAGATTTTAGATAGTTTTGTTATTTATATTTAGTTTAAATGATTAATATAATAGATATTAAAATAAATTTTTTTATTTACACATTAGTTGGTGATGACTCCATTTCGAGGGCCACGTCAGTAATTTCTGAAGTGGCGACTTAATTTGTTGTAAATGAAAAAAATTTAATAGTTCAATTACCTAATTGAAAAAATTGAAACTTTGATTCTCGAAATGGTATATGGCCTATAGTTTAGGGTAATGATTTATATTTAAGCCTAATAAATTGAGATGTAATGAAATAAACACGCTGAAAATGATGTCCCGAAGCTGCAAAACCCTCCCCCGAAGTAGGGGTGTTCATCGGTAAAAAATCGAACCGGTATCGAAAATACCGAATCGTTACCGATTCAAAATTATCGGAAAAACAAGAACCGAAACTGCTACTGAATTACTTGTTTCGGTATCGGTTCGGTACAAAATCGGTACCGATTTTTTCGATTCGGTTTTCGGTTATACCGCATGGTAATATATATAATTATTAATAATAATTAAATAATTTTTTTTATATATTAATAATTTTTTTAAAAACTAAAAAATCATTAACTATTAATAATAATTAATATATAAAATAAAACTACAAAACATTATTAATATATATAAAAAAATTAATAAAACTACTATTATATAGAAATTATTAATATATAAAAAAAATTATTTGATATATAAAATTACAAAACATTAAATATTAATTATTAAATTTCGGTATTTCGGTTTTTGCCGAATTCAAAAAAGTCATTACCGCTACCGGTACCGAAAAGTGTTAAAATACAAAAAAATCGGTATCGAAAAAATCAGTACCGCCGGTACCAGTTAAAAACTGAAAATTTTGAGCACTCCTACCCCGAAACTCTATCAGAGCCCGTAAAAATCAAACACACTAACTGCATTAACAAGAAGCACGCACAATGAGATGAATTTGGAGTTTTCTTTTGCAATAGAGAGAGATTAGTAGAGATCGAGAAAGAAGATATAATTTTTTTGATAAAGGTAAAAGATGATCTGCATATTTGAACTAACTCCTCATCTTTCTTCACCTTCTGTTCCAAATCGAGACTCCTTCTACATCACCTTCCATGGCAAACCTTGTCCAATTACACCACCATTCGAAAAATGAGTTTTGATTGATGGCAAGGGAGGGTGGTGGATACGTACGGGTCTCTCTGTGTTCTTGCGTGTATATATGTAGCATACGCGAGCACAATGTGATTATAAGCACCATATATTCGCAACTACAATTCTGCATATCTTACGTGAGCAGAATTGAATGTGGTTGGTTCATGGTTGGTTATAATTAAGCAATATTCGCAACTACAATATGCTGCTTTTGCATGTCTTACGAGAGCACACTGCTTATTCGCAAATACAATATGCGGTTACTAAATTTGACCACCACAATTATATGGTTGCAATGCGATTGCGGTTATAAAAAATCGTTGATCCTACTATAAAAATATATATAAAATTATGTAATAAGACAAATAAATTAGACTTTATTCAATGTAATAATAATAATAATAATAATAATGTTGCATAATCAAGCTATGGTTTAGTTTTAAGGGTATTTTTTGCCCAATTATTAAAATTAAAAAGTTTTTTGTGAAATAAAACCAACTTGTTAATTAAATTAAAAATATATATAAAATTGAAGGATTTTTTTAGTCATTCAATCAACAGCTGTCTAAACATTTTCTTTTGAGTGAAGTTGCGAAGGATATTCGGTATAATTCTTATTCTTATTTGGGAAAGTTTTTTTTGTTACATTAAATTTATGACTCAAAATACCCCAAAATCGCTACTAAAAGCCGGAGGCATTATATAATATAAGAAAATAATAAATATAATATATATATATATATATATATTATACATACATATATCTATGAGTCTATATCGGTGATAATCGATTGTCACAGCCATTATATTAACAACCATAAATTTTAACGCTTGATTTCGATATTAAATGACTCAGATTAAATCCAATTTCATCCCGCAGCAAGAGACTCTAGCGCCGGTAAAATCCCTTTTAACGGAATGGTTAAATACCAAATAACCCTTCAAATTAAACTAAGACACGAAGAAATATGTTCTGTACTCTTATAAATTGTAGTGGCAGAGAGAATAAAGAAAGTGTGGCAAGGCAGGCAGGCATGAGGCATTATTTTGTAGACTTTATGACCTTTTTTTTTCTCTTCATTTAGGGCATTTCTACCCATTTTCATAAATAAAGATAGAAAAAGAAATAAAGAAACGGAGGATTCATAATCAATATATCATACTAATCTATATACTCTATACAAAAACGGTACGAAAATTTTTTTACATAACATTTTTTTCGTAACATTTTTATAAAAAAAATGTATATAACATTTTTATATAAATTTCTTTTATAAAAAATGTTATATAAAATGTTATCTGTTTTATGAAAATCTTATTTTTGTAACATTTTATATAGTTTTTTTATAAAATAATATTTTTATAAAAAATTGTTACAACTTGTAGAGGCACTGAGTTATTTGATAATTATTCGTGCCAATAAAAGATATTTTTTTAATTTAAAATATTTAATATCGAAATCAACGATTATGATTGTTCAAATAGTATCAATGACTAGTAGTCGCCGCATATGGGACCCTATATCTATTAAACAATAAATAATGATATTGACACAAATTATTTTATAAATATTTTATAAACTGTTAATGTGACATATTTACTTTAAGATATTGATTAACAAAGTATTTTAATATAGTCTTCGATCCCATATAATATAATGAGATAAAAATATACCACATTAATAATTTATAAAATAATTTGTGTCTCTATCATTATTCTTAAACAATATCTTTATACTTATTTAATTTATGACTGTCAGTATACGGCGGCTTCGAACCCTGCCAGCGTTGTTTCTTGCCAAGTCCATATCCTCCTGTCTATCGCACCGGAGAAATCAGTCGACTGAAAGTGCAAAGCCATTCTCTTTGTTTAAAGACTCAGACAATAATGGCGGCTTCATTGCAAATCAATCTCAGGCCCTTCAAATCCCAACACTTCCCCTCCAACTCTACACCTAAAAAGCTCGCTATGATCAGATGCTCCGCCGCTTCACCCTCTAAACACTACTCCATCACTCTACTTCCCGGAGATGGTATCGGTCCTGAAGTTATCTCCGTTGCCAAAAATGTCCTTGAAGTCGCAGGCTCCGTAGAAGGTATTAATTACCAAAACCCTTATGCAAAACCCATCCTTAGTCAAAGGAGCGGGAAAAACATTTTGTTTTTGTTGAATTTAGGACATTAATGATATATTTAATTTTCAAATTTCATTATTTATATTCTTTGTGGACATCGTTATGGGCAATGTAGCTGTATTGTTAATTTTGTAAGTTAGCCTTAATATTAGTAAGCAATTGCAATTGCAATTACTATAGGGATTGAATTTGTGTTCAAGGAGATGCCTGTGGGAGGTGCAGCTTTGGACTTGACTGGTGTTCCATTACCAGAGGAGACCCTTTCTGAGGCTAAGAATTCAGATGCAGTTCTTCTTGGAGCAATTGGAGGGTGACTATATTTTATTATGTTACCCTAGATTTGTAGTTAATAAGTCAATTTGTTTCAAATTTTTTATGTAGATTCCAAAACCTTGAATTGCATTTGGGATAAAATTAGCTTATTTTCTCATGTGGCATGGCTTCTTTTCCAATTTCTTGAAGCCAAGCATACCCATATATATATATATATATATATGTTTTAAATATCCTAAATTTATTCTTTGGTTCTAAGCTATAAATGGGATAACAATGAGAAGCATTTGAAGCCCGAGACTGGACTGCTTCAGCTACGTGAAGGTCTTAAGGTCTTTGCAAATTTAAGGCCAGCTTCTGTTCTACCACAGGTGATCTTCAACTTCTGCTTAGATGTGGTTGATTGCTTCTTGTTCAATCCAAGTGCTAATTTAGTGCATGTCATAATTTGTAATAGTGATCGAAAATATTCATCTTTCGAATTCATTTCGAATTTGGTGTAATACTATTAGCCTATAACATGGTTAGGGATGTAATCTACTAGTTTTATACTTCTATAGTATGAATTTTGTACCAGCTTATTAACTAAAAATTGCATTTTTATTCATTGAAGAAATCATGGGGTAAATGCAAGACCCACTTTGCTTGGCACAATTGTTTATTACTTCCCACTGACGATGAAAGTAGTTGTTTTATATTTATCACACATGCCTCTATATCTTTGCTTAGCAGAATTTTTTATGACTTCCTATTGACGACGAAAGTAGTTCTATTATATTCATCGCACTTGCCTATATATCTAAATGCATTAACGGAATTCATAGATTAGATGGCTGCTAACTTTTACCCTAAAATTTTCATTTTTCATCAATCTCAGTTAGTGGATGCATCAACTTTGAAGAAAGATGTTGCAGAAGGTGTTGATTTGATGGTTGTGAGGGAGCTTACCGGAGGTTAGCTACATTGGTCTGAGCTACGTTCATTCAATTGAATTTTCTGAGGGTATTCATCTTATTGTTTGAATGTGTGATTTGGCACAAGGTATCTTGTGGCCTAGAAGGAAATTTTAAACTTTCCATGCCTAATATCTTTTTGGTGAATAGTGATGAAGATTCCCATGTTTCCTTGAGAATGATACTTGAAAGAACTAAACTTCAAATAATAACTCTCTGAACGTCAAAGCTGTTCCCTCCCTCCCTCCCTCCTCCCCTACATTGAAATATTAACACAAAAGCCACATCTGAGGGATAATAGAATTAACATATTTTTAGTGAAAACTATATTTATTAGTTCAATTTATTCATCTTGCCTGCATTGATTATATTATAAGATGAACTAAAACTTGAATTGGAGTACCTAGAGTTGATCAACCAATAAAAATTTATATATATATTTTTTGGATTTTAAACCCTTGAGTTTTGAATCCTATCATACTGAATATATATGCACTCTAAATTGTTTATCCAAAAGCACTGTAAGGTTGTGTTTGATTAACTCTTAACTCCTCCTAACTAGTGTGCCTCTGATTCTGATTCGGTCAGAGGAAAAACTTGTTTGATAAATTTTTTTTTGACTCTTAATGCCTCTTAATCGGTTAGACACAAAATTAATTCTAAACCAATCAGAGGTATGTCTGAACAAATTTTTTCTTTTGACAAAACTAACCTCTTCAATATTATAAATTTCCTCCTTTATCCCTAAATTCCTTCACTCATTAAAAAACCCCCAAATTCTCCATTAATATGCCATTAATCTGACCAACAATCTGACATTAATCCTCCATTAAAATTCCCAAATTCTACAATCCCTATCGATTGAAACCATGCCAAAATACGAAACCCACCATCTGATACGAAACCCAAAGCAAGCATGAGATGTTAATTGGGTATGCGGTATAGAACCTTAATATTCATTTAAAGATTTCCCAGGCCACTCTCATCTCAGCCCAGCCCCTTTTTATCCGCTCCATTTTCCCTTTCTCGCTAATTATTAAATTTCATAATTCACCCAAAGGCTTGCTAGGCTTCTTCAAATTCGGCAAGTCTCATCAGTTTTGGTCAAGAAATGAGATAGGGAATTAAAATTAGAATGATTTGGGGGCAAGGTACAACCTAGAGGAATGATTAAATTTGTTTAATTGCAAGCTTGAATAATAAATTCAGTAATTACATCAAGCAAACAAGAGGTAAACTATGTATTCTATTTCATTCAGAAAATTTGAAGGAAATAGTATAGTATACTATTATGTATTGCTCTGCTTGGTTATGTTTCGCTGGGAAAAAAAGGAAGAGAGAGATATGAGAGACGGAAGATGGGGAAGATGGGAGAACTGTTGGGAAAGTGATGTTTTGTTTAAGGGTTAAAATAGTAAAATACTACTATTCAGACATTTGAAAAAAATTAATTATCAAACAACATTTCTTCATTCATATATAATTCTAAACAGATGCTCTACATTTTTCAGATGTTTAAGTTATTCAGATCTTAATATTCAAATTTATTAAACACAACCTAAGTCTTTTCCTTTTATTTCCTTTGGACCTATGGTGAACAGCTGTGAACTTTTATTTTGGTAACCCTACTTTTTCTGAATGTTTTCATTTATTTGCTTTTCCTGGTTATAGGTATTTATTTTGGAAATCCTAGGGGTTTTAGCACCAATGAAAATGGTGATGAGATCGCTTTTAACACCGAGGTGTATGCGGCTTACGAGGTGATTCTCTGACTAAACTCTCTTTCCAGCAATTTTATGTGTCAAATGCCAAATTGTAAATTTTTCCTCTGCACCCCTGAATATATATGTTGTCATGTGGGAAAAAATGGATTAATTGATGTTTTGATTACTGTACTAGGAGTTGATTTTCACTTTGGTTATTGAATTATTTTTTTGTTACGAAGACATTACTATACTCACAAAATATTATAAACTAGTCATTACTTAACATTCCGTCCAAAAAATTGACGGAAGTGACGAATAGATTAACGTTTAACAGCTGTCATGTGAGATATTTAAATATGTGGCTGGTGGAACCCTGTTACGTGGAGGGCTAATTTATGTTTTGGTTACTGTACTAGGGTTCGATTTTCATTTTAGTTACTGATTTTTTATTTATTACAAAGTCATTACTATATTCAAAAAATATTAGAAACTAATCATTACTTAACATTCTGTCCAAAAAATTGACGAAAGTGTTGAACCGTGCATATCACGTGAGCAAAAAAAGCTAATGTGTGAGTTAGTTATTGGTGACGTGACACATTTTTTCATGTGTAATATCATGTGTATTGTTGTTGACGAAGAAGAAACGAACCAGTTATTCGTAGCCATGATGAATCGAAACAAATTTGTGCCTTAAATTTTTTTTCCCTTTTCTGATTTCTGTAGCAATATTATGTGACACATTATCAATAACTAACTCACAAGTCAATTAAGTAATGTTAAGTAATGACTAGTTTGTAATATTTTTAAGTATAGTAATGTCTTTGTAATAAAAAAAAAGATTTAGTAACCAAAATGAAAATCAACCCCAGTAACCAAAACATCACTAACTCTCCACGTAACAGGATCGACCTGCCACATATTCAAGTACCCCATATGACATCGGTTAAACGTTAGTCTATTCAGCACTTCCGTCAATTTTTTGGACGGAATGTTAAGTAATGACTAGTTTGTAACTTTTTTAAGTATAGTAATTACTTTGAAACAAAAAAAAAATTCAGTAACCAGGATGAAAATTGACCCCTAGGACAGTAACTAAAACATCAATTAACCTGAGAAAAAATTATAGGATCATACTTTCCACAGCTTTTGAGTTTGTCCTTGTTTACTAAAACCAGTTAAAACTGATGTTGTGCAAAACCTGTTGAGATATCGATCCATGTCAAACCTACGGAAGAAGAATTCATTATCCATGGTATTTAGACAGTGAGCATATCAATCGGAAGATATAAAGATCTCTCTCTCTCTCTATATATATAATATATATTCATGTTGGTATATTTTGATTATTAAGATTACTTGCCAGAGGTGTGGCAAGAAGTATAAACAAAAGTTACAAAACAAAAACTTATCTACCATCTGTCCAAAAAATCCATTAAGGGGGTTAAAAGACTTGATACAGTCCAACAGTGCTAAGAGACAATTTTTCCTAGCACAAATTCCTCTATAAATTCAATAAAAGGCCTACGATCATGTTGACTGGGACCTTTCATTCAGATTCTTTTCTTTGTTCCACAGTTGCTACCCTTTTATCATTAGTACCCTGAATTTATGTTGTTTGATGTATATTCTTTGAATGCCAGATTGATCGCATTGCTCGCATTGCATTTGAAACTGCTCGGAAGCGTTGTGGGAAACTTTGTTCTGTAGATAAAGCCAATGTTTTGGAGGTATCTATGTTTGGTTTGAAGTTTTTGTTTCTTTTTCCTCCATTTTTTACTACAGGTTATGATGATGTTTTGTGAAGTTAATTAGGTCCACAGTTACAATGTATGTCTTTCAGAAGAGAATTTATATGCTTGTTATCTTTGTGTAATATTTGGATTCTTCATAGTTCTTGGGTTCCTAATATGTAGTTGTGTTGTCTTGTTTCAAAAAGGTTTAGACTTGACCTCCTTTGGATTATAATTGTTGGCAAGCTGCTAGGCAGATTGGTTTCTAGAGGTTTGTTTGGGCCTTTCATTTGTTTTTTTGACCTAGGTGTCCAAGTCGGCATCAATTATTGTTCTGCTTTGATAATTTTTGTCGGTTACAGTGTAATTGTAAATTTATCTGATTCCGGTGATGTGACTGCATCACTACACATCATTGTGTTGGTGAAAAAGTTTAACATGTTTCTTCTAAATGCTGAAAAGCTATTTCCTGAAGCTTGCTCAACTGCTCTCATCTTAAATAACCTTCTCCTAAATATCTACGTATATATATTTTCTTTCATATTAGGATAAGCATCATGTCTTCCTTGTTTCCTCGTTTTCCCATTCGTCCAACATTACCTTACTATTGCAGCAGCTTCAGTTCAGCTCATCTCACTGTTCCTCACATAAAAACACTCACCTTAATTTTTTTCAATTATTACCGAATCACTGTAACCTTTTGCATTGCATAATATTCTTCTTAATTGCTTGTTTTAAGTACTTTCATGAAAACTGGTGCTGTGAATTTAATATTCTCATTCACCTTTGGTTAGGATGAATGTAATTTTGTCAATATGGGATTTTCTCTCCAATATCTGTTTTTTTAATAATCCAATATATTAGTCGCTCTGATATATACTATCCAACAATTTTCTATAATTCCCACCCTCCAATCCCCTCATTGTGCACTGTAAAAACTAAAAATACTGGCAAACAGAACATAACATAATTCTATTTTTGTTTCATATGCAACTCCAAACATATAGAACAATTTTGCCAATTGAGCTCCCCGTTGTCACCTTTTGAGTTGATTCCTGGCAATGTTATGTTGTAATATTGCTGGTTTACCATAAACTGAATTTTGTGCAGTTTTAAATTTTAATAATGTTTGAGAAGTGGTAACTAATCTAGTAATCTTTATCTTTCATTTTATCTTCTACTCTCTAAGAACATGTATGTTATAATGGTTCTGCTGATAGTTAAAATATATGGTCTGTAACATGTAAAAGATAACCATCTTGATGCACATTTCTCTAGATATTATTTTTATCTGGAAATTGTCCAGGCATCCATGCTTTGGAGGAAGAGAGTAATGGCAATAGCTTCAGAGTACCCTGATGTTGAACTCTCGCATATGTATGTTGACAATGCTGCAATGCAGCTTGTTCGTAATCCAAAACAGGTATTCTACTACTATAAAACAGTAGCGACATAGTTTTTCGTTTAATTCTATTTCGGGCTCAACCCTAATGAAGATATAATTAGACGAGTTATATAGTGGTACCTACAATATTTTTGCAGTTTGATACGATTGTCACCAACAACATATTTGGTGATATTTTATCGGATGAGGCTTCAATGATTACCGGAAGCATTGGGATGCTTCCATCTGCTAGTCTTGGTGAATCGGTAATGAGAAATCATTTGTTCCTTTCCAAAGCTTCCATCTTTCCTTAGGATTAGAAGAAATTATTTATGTTCTTTCACAAAAAGTAAGTTTACTTGAATAAATTTATTTTCTTCATTGTGGAGATTTTGGATCTGTAGGGACCTGGACTATATGAACCCATACATGGTTCTGCTCCTGATATTGCTGGACAGGTAAAATTCACAGCATTCTGGTTTTCTTCTTTCCATTGAAAAAATGAACATTGTAGTCTTCTCAAGACAGTAGTATTACTTATTATTGAAGTTTTTTTTGGGGATAAGGTCTGTAACATATTTTCCGTTAATACTTGCAGGATAAAGCAAATCCTTTAGCAACAGTGCTAAGTGCTGCCATGCTTTTGAAGTATGGCCTAGGAGAGGAGAAGGCTGCCCAGAGAATTGAGACTGCAGTGCTGGATACTTTAAACAGGGGATTTCGTACTGGGGACATATACTCGGCTGGAAATGTATGCACTTTCCATGTGAAATTTCTCGGTTTTTTTCAATTTTGTTTTCCCTTTCTTCCTTCCTTTCTTTCTTTCTTTCTTTCTTTCTTTTATAGTTCTAAAACACCTTCAAATTCCACTTGGTTGATCTGGATTGCAAACACACATACTCGCGGAATCTAAATTAAATAAATAACACCCAACAATTTTCAAAAACCATATTCCTCGGCTCGACTCTTAGTTGCTCATTGTGAGAAAGTGAAACAGTAGTGCAGGGGAAGGTGACAATTGCATCTATATCACTGAATCATGTATTTTCTTTTCTAGATATATCTTTTGCTATTCTTATGGATATTGCTGATGCCATCAAACTAGATGATTGATCCACTTGCTTGCCTCTTGTTACTAAACCAAGAGAAAATGACGAAATATCTCTTCTTAATTCCTTTTCCTCTGTCAGCGTTCATTGGGGTAAAAAGAAAATTTTAATGTGTGCTAAAAAGATAGACAGAACATCTAGGGAACAAAAGGGGAAAAAAAAGAGAAGAATAAACCATCCCATTGAACATAATTAGAAATATAGTCCCTCTGTTAGGTGATCTTATATTGGAAGTAGTATATTTCATAAAATCTAATGTCAAGTATAAAGATAAAATGTAGTGGAAAGATAAAGTTGATTTTAGTGTCACATTTCCTTTTCACTTATGATAAGACTAGTCTTTCTTATTTTACAGAAATTGGTTGGATGTAAGGAGATGGGTGAGGAGGTGCTGAAGTCGGTAGAATCCATACTTGTTGCTGCTGTGTGAGCTCAAATGAGAAATGCTTTCTGGGATGGCCTCCAAGACTAGTTGTGCTATCCATGAAGATTGTGTGTACTGATTAGTAATTTTTATGGTGAGTTAGAAAAATGTGTGACCGTCTTTCTATAGATGGCGTGTATCAGGAAAGATTAGCAGACATTTTTTGTTTCTCTCTCTGTCTGTCTGTCTGCCCTTTCTTTGATCCTTCTTATGTTTTTGCATATGGTCTGATGAGACGTTAAGATTTTTTTTTGTGCGACAGTTTTTCAAGTGTTGTAGTATCTGAAGCAGAATTTAATGTTACTGGGTAACTTGCTGAAATTGAATGAATTACTGATGGCAATTATGATTACAATATGTGGGTTGAGTTACTAGTTTTTACCACCTAACTTGTTGGATACAATGACCATCTCTCGGAAATAACCCCTCCACAGGCGGCCACACTTGATACGTATATTTGGTCTATCGGAGAGTTGTTCTGTTCAACTCAATAATAATATCTTTATATGTTATGCTTGAGGATGTTGGGTTTAATTTTCTCTTCATTAATAAAATGAAACAAAAATATAGTACTCCAGTAATATTCTTTAAATAAAGTGTACCACATGACAAGATAAAAGAGATGAAGAGAGGAGGTAAACGGATTGGATCTTGAAAATGAGAAGTTAGGAACTAGCGAGACTTTGGAATTGAAGAAGGGATTAAATAAGTGTCCTAGCTTTTACCTTTTGAACTCAATTTGATAACTTGATATGGATTTACATTTACTGGTTAAGAATCAAGTAGTAGTTTTATATATATGCACATAAAATACTACTAATATCTGGGTCTTACTACAATTTAAATTAGGATCAATTACATATTCTATTATATTTTTTAAAATAATTACAACAATAGTGCACTCATAAAATATTTATATAATTAATACATTTTTCATATTTATTTACAATATTAGTGCAATTAGGATTCCTTATTTTAGGGAATTAGTATGCAATTAGAATTTCTTAATTTAGGGGATTAGTATTGATTTACTTATTAAATAAAGTAATTAATATCTCTACATATTAGAATTTTATTACACCACCATCAATCACTTCCCCATTTTCTCACAACGCTCTCTTCAACATAAACAAGAGTATAGTTTTCCTCCCTAGGAATGCTATCAAATTTGGTGTGAGTAGATGGAGATACCGTTCTAAGAATCTTTGATGTTACAAAGGTTAATCAATTCCTTGTTCCCCTCAAAGCAAACATCAAGGGGTTAAAGAAGACTGCAAGTATCACGTCGCTTTTAGCAATTATCAAGTAATGTTAAAGAATACAATTCAAAAATAGTGGATAGGTAGAGTGGTGCTCCAGTTATGGCCATCTCCTCCCCTCCCGATCCGCTTCTCCTTCCGCCGCCACCTTCACCTCCTCCTTCGCCGCCTCTATTTTGGTCGCCTCCACCACCTCCGCCTCTGTTATTGTCGCCTTCCGCCTCCACCTCCACCTCCACCTCCACCTCCACCTCCACCTCCGCCTCTTTCTCTGCCACCATCTCCACCTCCTCCTCTACCGCCTCCATTATGACCGCCTCCCATTAATTTTTTTTTCCCATAGTGCATTTGGTAGCCAAACCTCTTTACCGAGGTAACCTATTTAGTTTTATTAGGTTGACAATATATTTTGAATGTAATGCAGTTGGTAGCCAAACTTTCATACCAAGGTAACCTATTCAATTTTATTAGGTTACCAATTTTATTTTGAATGTGATGCAGTTGGTAGTCAAATCTTCATGCAGTTGGTTGCCAAACCTTCAGACAAAGGTAATCAATTCAGTTTTATTAGGTTATAAATTTATTTTGAATGTGATGCAGTTGGTAGCCAAACCTTCATACAAAGCTAACCATTTTAGTTTTTGTGGGTAACCAAATCGTCAAATTTTTTTTCAAAATAGTAACTCAGGTACTTCCGGAGATTTGCAGCGGAGGAGGAGGATGATGAAGGTGAAGGGGAAGAGAGGGCGATGTAACGGCGGCGCAACCAAGGACTTCTGGAGATTCGCGGTGGAGGAGGATGATGAAGGGGAAGAGGAGGCGGTGATGAAGATAATGAACGGTGAGGGAGATAAAGATTAGGATGAAGAAGATATTTTTTTATTTTTCCCTCCTTTTGATTTGAATTATGGATTTGTTTTTGTTGTTAGATCTCAAAAATTTGATTTGAATTATTAATTATAGCGGTTATTTCTCCTTGATTTTAGGTTTCCTTATTTAATGGGAATTTGAATGGTTTGAATTTGTTAGACTTTTTTTTGTAATTATTTTGTGGATGCACTAATGGAGTAATTATTGTGTTGATGCACTAATTATGTAATTACTTTCTAATTGTTATATATTTCTGTAAAGAACCCTTTAAATTATGTGTCTACAGACATATAAAAATTAATACACTTTGTTACTATTGAATACTACATTAGGTAACGGTGTTTGTGTAAAAATTAATAAACGTCATAACTCACAATCGTTTAGATTTTTTTGAATATGAATTGGGCTATACCTGGCCTGGTGTCACACGGGTCGGGTCTGGTCCCAAATTTTTCGCCAACCTTCAGCCCTGTGATGGCCTGATTGCCTCCTACAATCAGTCAGCCAACCCACACAATGCAGTCTGTCGCACTGTTTGCACCAACATAACACACACACACACACACCCTGTTTGTATATTTTACTGTTTGGATCAAGTGATTTGCAAGCACACAAAGAGACAACACACGAATTTACAGGCAAACGCCCAACCTTTTATTGCACTCTCAATAAACTAGAAAATTCGCCCAAAGGCTTACAAAACTCAGCTCTCTAGCCTACAAGTTTGATGTCTCTACACCAGACTTCCCTCTCTCACATATATGCTCTGCTATATGCTACCTTTCTGTGCTCCCAGCACTGGCTATTTATAGCCTGGTGGTCAGTTGACACCCCCAACTGCTAAGAGGTTTGCACCAATAAGGTGCTGCCAACAAAGGGGTGGCAGTTCCCTAAAACTGCCCCATGACTAAATAACTGTTAGCAACATGCCTTTAAGCCTGCAGGTCACGCACACCTTGGGTCCCAGCCACAATCTGCTAACTGGCCACATTGCCCACAACTGGTAACTACCCATAACTGCCTTGCCAGCTGTGCCCAACTGCTGCCCACGCTTCCTGACATGATGCCCCCATGTTTGATGCCTCAAACTACACCTCAACTGCTCCTTGACCCAGTCCAAGTCACAGCCTAAGCCAACTGTGCACGTCAGCCTGATCTGTTAGCCTACACGTGCATCAGCCTTGCATGTTGTTCCGCTCAGCATGACTAGCACTGTCTTGTGCATCGCCCAACACCTTCTGTTGTCACGCAGCGCAACGCCCTGCGTTGTTTGGCACCCCTCGTAGCCCAACTTGTGATGCTGTTTTTGCCCCCAATCTAGTATAGTCCTGCCTTGTCTGAACCCATGCATTGTTTTGGCACGCTAGGCTCAGCCTACGCCATGCCCACGTTTAGCCCACCTTATGTGTCACCAAGCTACTCGTCCGTTAGTCCTTGGTCTTAAGCCAACCGTATGCCAAGCTCGTCCTTGACATTGCTTTGACATGCCAAGTCCATCTCCTAGCCATGCCCAACGTTCGCCCAGCAACGTTTTTGCTCGATCATGTCCCGTTCTTGAACGAGTCTTTGATTCGATCCAAAGCCACAATTCGATGTTCGACATTATTGTAAGGGAGCCCAACAATGTCCCAATGCCTAGCACGCCTCGTCCATGGGATCTGCCATAGCCCCGGGTGACCTTCACGGAGCACCCCCTTTATAATAACACTTTTGAAAACTTCCAAATTATCAGCACTGGATATCAGACCTGTCTGAGGAAGCATAATGTAAGTTGCCTAAAACTTACATTTTTTTGACATAGTGCCCAGCTGCCTGTTAAGTGCGTCCAACGCTGTGACGCCCCCAGAATAGGTATACAACACCCATTCCGAGTCGCCAAATACATGGTACAGAAAGCAAACTACAACTTCAATAATACAATTGTCGTGCAAAATACGACAACACATACTGTGAGTTTAAATACAAATATTGTCTTCTAGACAATATCCACACTCAAATAAATCCTCATTACAATTATTCAAACACTATTTTACAGAAATAGTGATGACTGCTAATACATCTTTCTAGAACCATCACTCCATACCCCGACTAGATCCTGCTATGTTCTCACCTCCTGAGAAGAAAAATGGAACAAAAAGGAAAAGGGTGAGCTCAACTAGCCCAGTAAAGAATATTATGACTAAGATAATATACAACAAATTATCGTTAGTCTTCAACAGGGAAAAATCTGATAAAATATAATCGACAACAAGTTTTAGATCAACAACTGCAGCGGAAACAGCAAACCATTAGAAGAGTCAAGTAGAGAAAGAATTCTACTATCTTCTAAGATTTAAAAGTCCATCATCAATATTTTATCCCTGTAACATCAATTAATAATCATCTTTAACCAAATATTCATCTTTGCACTACAGGCCAAAGATATTCATTTGTACCATCAGTCGGTCATGTTCATCTCAACACCTGTTCATCTTTACACTACAGGCCAAAGATATTCATCAAGTAATTATACATCTTTACACTACAGGCCAAAGATATTCAGTAATATCATCATTTAGGACTGAGGATGATGAAAAATATCTTAAAGAGAACGAATCCAATGAGACAGAAGGACAAATAGTAGGGATTCGTATAACAGTTTATCCAAGATCAATAATACTTCATAATAATCAATTGTGAAGCAGAATTCAAAAATAAAGATCAAAACATGGATACAATCAAAGATAGTAACCATAATAGACATCTTGGACAAAAAGGAAAAATTTTATTTTTCGAAGAATAGTGCCGTATTCGTGAATAGTGTCGTATACGTGAATAGTACCGTATACGTGAATAGTAACCCCGACACAAAAAGTTCCAAATTTGATAAAAACTCATATCAATATTTCAGCATAATGATATTGAAGAAAATAATATCATTTAAGAAGAAAATAATATCCCTTACCTCAAGATATCAGTACTTCTGGTCGGAATACCGGTATAAGGCTGAAAGAAACTTGCTCTGATGAATAGAAACTCTCAAAGTATCTAAATACTCACAAAATACACTCAATAATCTAGAGAGAGAAAGAGAGAAAACTTGTTTCTGGTGTGATTTTCAATTCTAACTTAGCCCTCTATTTATAGGAAAATTTTAGTAGGTTTGACCTGCAACTTGATGGCTTTACCTGCTACTATTCCCACCCACCACATTTGAAATATAATTCAGCACATTTCTTCACCAACCACAAGTGGGGCCCACCAATTCTAGAATTTTCTATCAAAATGATAAACTCCGAAAATTCAACAATTTCTGAACCAGTCATCTTGTAAAATTCGTAATAAATCATACGTTCATTTTTAACGGTTCAAAATTTGTGGACATATACTCAACTTATATATGTATAACATATCTAAAAATTACCACGATCCAACGGTCGGATTAAAAATTATAACCCCCGCAAACTATCTCAAAAACCCTGATTTTTAATACCTCCATTCCGACAAAAATACTGACAAAAACCTCAACATTAACTCCTTCATTTTTAACCACAAAAATATATCCCTCATTTATATCCACATAAAATAAATATTTCCTTATCATATGAATCAATAATTAATTATTCACAAATAATATTACAGAATCACATTTATGACAACCAGGCCGTTCCCAGGAAAGAGGGGGCTTTCCAATAAGGATTTCTCCTTACTGGCGCGCAATTAGATGACCAAACCTCTCCTTAGACAGAACTTTCTAGACATTGCCAATAATGTTATCTAATAATATTATTCAAATAATATGAATTATTGATCTGATAAATGAAAATACTGTGCAGCAACAATTATTGAAACAACAATAATATAAAATATCAACGCAGCAATTATTGAATCAATAAAATAAAATATTGAATAATAACTACTGTAACAATTATTGAGTAGTGCCTTCTTACGTAAGAATCAATAATTGGTGCAATACCGTGTGCTACTGTATTTTAACCACCGGGTATTCCAACAGTATTAACGGTAACAACTACGCCGTTATTTATAAACAACTTATACTTGTCGTTTTCTTCATCCAATCGCTTTCCGTTATGGGGCCCACACAAGGCTGCGTCGTCGTACGAATATTCCCCGACAGCAAGAATATTCCACGACCAACCGAATATTCACCGACCAAAAATAAATATTTTATAACCACTTGCTTATTTTGCAAAATTTGCACATTTCACCCATAACCAAAGTATTTGTATCAAATTAACCCCTTATTATTCACAATAATATTTAGAGAAAATTTGATTTTATTCATTAATAAGTTGGGGTCTTACAACCTCCCCTCCTTATGAAATTTCGTCCTCGAAATTGACGTACGTACCTGATATTTCGAAAAGGTGAGGATACCTCGCTTTCATTTCTGATTCCAACTCCCAGGTCATTTCTTCAATAGCATGGTTTCTCCACAAAACTTTAACTTGTGGTATAACCTTCGTGCGTAGGACATGCTCTTTCCTATCCAAGATCTTAACAGGTACCTCCTCGTACGTTAAATCTTCAGCTATCTCGTCTGGTTCTAACTCAATAATGTGGTTCGGGTCTTTAACATATTTACGAAGCATAGATATGTGAAAAACATTATGAACACGAGACATGCTTGGAGGTAATGCGAGTCTATATGCCACATTTCCTATTCGCTCAAGAATCTCAAATGGACCAACAAATCTTGGATTGAGCTTTCCTCTCTTCCCAAATCTTGTAACTCCCTTCCATGGTGCAACACGTAACAATACATGATCCCCAATATTAAATTCCACGTCCTTCCGATGAAGATCCGCATAACTCTTTTGTCGATCCTGTGCCGTTTGTATACGTTGTCGAATCGTTTGGATCTTCTCTGTAGTAATGCGTACCAATTCTGGTCCCAACAATGTTGCTTCACCCACCTCGTCCCAGCATACTGGAGAACGACATTTTCTTCCATACAACGCCTCAAATGGAGCCATACCTATGCTCGCCTGATAACTGTTGTTGTAGGAGAATTCCACCAATGGTAGGTACTTATCCCAACTCCCTTTGAGATCTAAGACACAAAGTCTTAATAGATCTTCAAGAGTTTGAATAGTCCTCTCTGATTGTCCGTCCGTTTGAGGATGGTATGCTGAACTGAATCGTAAATCCGTGCCCATAGCTTTCTGCAAGCTAACCCAAAATCGTGAAGTGAATCTTGGGTCACGATCCGAAACTATGGATACTGGCATGCCATGCAATCTCACAATCTCGTTCACGTACATACTAGCAAGACGTTCAAGGGAATAAGTCTCACGTATCGGCAAGAAATGAGCGGACTTGGTTAATCTATCAACAATAACCCAAATCGCATCTATGCCTTGAGAAACCTTGGGAAGACCTGTAACAAAATCCATAGTAATGTGTTCCCACTTCCATTTCGGAATCTCAAGTGGTTGCAATGGACCCTTTGGTACTTGATGCTCCGCTTTTACACGTTGACAAGTTAAACACCTCGAGATAAACTCCGCGATCTCTCTTTTCATATTGCTCCACCAAAATGTATGTCGAAGATCGTGATACATTTTGGTACTCCCAGGATGGATTGCAAACGGTGTGTTGTGTGCCTCCATCATTATTCTATGCTTCAAGTCAAAATCGTTAGGAACACAAAGTCTGGAGTTGACTCGAAGTATTCCTTCTTCATCGATTCTTGCTTCTGGAATAGCACCTTCTTGCACTTTCTTCTTCATACGCATCAGCTCTATATCCGTAGCTTGAGCAGCTTTAACTTTATCGATTAAAGTCGGTTCTACTCGTATATTTGATATCATCATGTGGGTACTTGGAGCCTTCATCTCTATCTCCATCCTTTGCAAGTCATACAAAATGGGCCTTTGTGTTTAAAACATTGCACTCGTACCCGCATATGATCTTCTACTCAATGCGTCAGCTACTACGTTTGCTTTTCCAGGATGGTATTGGATGGTATGATCGTAATCTTTCAACAGCTCAAGCCAACGTCGTTGCCGCATGTTGAGTTCCTTTTGGGTGAAGAAATATTTGAGGCTTTTATGATCTGTATAGATCTCCACTTTCTCCCCATACAGGTAGTGTCTCCAGATCTTCAACGCAAAAACGACTGCTGCCAACTCCAAATCATGAGTAGGATAATTCCTCTCATATTCTTTGAGTTGTCGTGAGGCATAGGCTATGACTTTCCCATGTTGCATGAGAACACATCCTAACCCTTTGCCTGAAGCATCGCTGTAGATAACAAATCCATCCGAACCAGATGGTATTGTCAGAACAGGTGCCGAAATGAGTCTCCTCTTGAGTTCTTGGAAACTCTTCTCGCATTCCTCACTCCATACGAATTTTGTATCTTTCCGAGTCAGCTGAGTTAACGGAGTAGCGATTCGAGAAAATCCCTCCACAAATCTCCGATAATAACCAGCTAAGCCCAGAAAGCTACGTACTTCGGTTACCGACTTCGGTTGCTCCCAACTTTGTATGGCTTCAATCTTCGCCGGGTCGACAGATACTCCATGTTTTGACACCACGTGCCCAAGGAATGCTACTTTCTCAAGCCAGAACTCGCATTTCTTCAGTTTGGCATATAGCTTGTTTTCACGAAGCCTTTGCAGTACCAGCTTCAAATGGCGCTCATGATCTTCACGGCTTTTGGAATAGATGAGGATGTCATCAATAAAGACAACAACGAACTGATCCAAATATTCTTTGAATACACGGTTCATCATATCCATGAAGGCAGCAGGAGCATTAGTCAATCCAAAAGACATTACTAAGAATTCATAATGCCCGTACCGAGTTCTGAAGGCAGTCTTTGGAATATCCTCAGTTTTAATCTTCAGCTGATGATATCCAGAACGAAGATCGATCTTTGAAAAGAATTGTGCTCCTTGCAACTGGTCAAACAGGTCATCAATGCGAGGTAGCGGATACCTATTCTTGATGGTGACATGGTTCAATTCTCGATAGTCAATACAAAGTCGCATACTCCCGTCTTTCTTCTTTACGAATAAAACAGGAGCACCCCAAGGAGACGTACTAGGACGAATAAAACCGATGTCCAACAACTCCTGTAGTTGGACTTTTAACTCCTGAAGTTCAATAGGAGCCATTCGATATGGGGTTTTAGAAATGGGCTTTGTACCGGGTTCAAGGTCAATAAAGAATTCAATTTCTCGTTCCGGGGGTAGACCGAGAAGTTCTTCAGGAAATACATCGGAAAATTCTCTAACAATAGAAATATTATTCAAATCTGACTTGTCTTTGTTCAAATCCATAACATGGGCTAAGAAAGCTTGACATCCGTTTTTCAATAAACGAATAGCTTTGTGGCTTGATATGACAGTGACTGATTTTAGTGGTTTAGTAGTTTGAATTCGTATGACAGGTTGGTTAGGAATATGAAAACTAACAACCTTACGAAAACAATCAATTTTAGCATGATGAGTGGTTAACCAATCAATTCCTAAAATCACATCAAAAGCAAGTATCTTTAAAGAGATAAGATCAACAGGTAATGTGATAGTGCCAACTTGGATCATGCAAGATTTATAAACTGTAGATGTAACGAAGGTTTCACCCAACGGAGTTTCAACAGATAAGTTAAAGTCCAATTTCTCCGGAGTCAAGTTTAAACGTTGAGCACAAGCAGGAGAGATAAAAGAATGGGTAGAACCGGTATCTAGTAAAGTATAAACTTCGCAAGAATTCAAGATTAGCTTACCCGTGATCACCTCGTTCGGGTTTCTCGCGTTTTGGCCAGTAACGACAAACGCCCTTCCAGGAACCGCTGATTTCGACTTATCCGGGATAACTTTTGGAGTCACCATCCCCGCTGAACTTGGTTTTGCTACAGAACACTCTCGAGCTATATGACCCTCCTTTCCACAGTTATAACATACCTTGGATTGTTGTGGGCAGTTTGGGCTGATATGTCCCTCTTTCCCACATTTGTAACATACGACCGGTGGTCGTTCTCCTCCCCTAGAAACAGTTGATGTTTGTGCTGACGTCTTCACGTTATCATTGTTGTACCTTCTCTTCTTGAAATCTCCTCCCGACTCGCTCCTTCTATTATCACGACCACGATTACCACCAGAGTGGTTACCGCTTTTGTCCGAATGTTTTCCTCCCTGCTGGTTTTCATTGCTTCGATGACTGCCGCCACCGGTATGACCCTGGTTGTGGTCCCTCGGTTGCACATACTCATTATCTCGCTCTAATAATTGAGCCCTGTTTACAACATCTGAATATAAAGAAAATTTATGAGAGATAAGATATTGTCGAATCTCGGGTTTTAGACCTCTCAGAAACATCCTTGTCATTCGTTCCTCATTTTCGACCAAATGAGGTGCAAACCTGGATAACTCTGCAAACTTCGCCTCGTACTGGGACACCGTCATGTTGTTTTGTTCCAGTCTAATAAACTCAACCTCCTTCATATGACGAATACTTTCAGGAAAGTACTTGTCATTGAACAGTTTTTGAAATGTTTCCCAGGACATGTTGAGTGCGTCAGGCTGGGTACGCTTCACAGACTCCCACCAGTAGTCTGCCTCACCGCGGAACATAAATGTGGCGAATGGAACCTTCTGTTCCTCCGTGCATCCCAAGACATCAAATATCTTGGTAATTTGCTTGACCCACGTTTCCGCCATGATCGGATCCGGCTTTCCCTTAAATTCTGGTGGTCCCAATTCTTTGAACTGCTTAGCTGTGACAAACCGCGCGTTGTTATCATTTCCACCCGTATTCTGCACACGAGTCTCCCTCGTCTGATTTTGCATGAACTGCAAAAAGCTCCTAAACATTCCATCATTCATCGTTTGCTCGGTAACGTTGTTTACAGGAGGAATATTGCCTTCCTGTTGCACGTTCCCCTGGGTAGTGATCAAAGGTGTCTCCACGGTCTGATTTACTCCATTATTAACGTTCTCAGCTGCCATTCTTAAATACTGCCATAAAACAAGGGTTAATAGTCATGTCATATATTATCCCTATACTCTGACCGACCAAATAAACACCAAATAAACTTAGTCAGGTCATACTAGCGAAGGAATTCCCCGTCTCTCCCCTCCTAGTTCTTGTCTCACATCTCAGCCAGGGATCATATCCCTAAGCTCTGATACCAACTGTGACGCCCCCAGAATAGGTATACAACACCCATTCTGAGTCGCCAAATACATGGTACAGAAAGCAAACTACAACTTCAATAATACAATTGTCGTGCAAAATACGACAACACATACTGTGAGTTTAAATACAAATATTGTCTTCTAGACAATATCCACACTCAAATAAATCCTCATTACAATTATTCAAACACTATTTTACAGAAATAGTGAGGACTGCTAATACATCTTTCTAGAACCATCACTCCATACCCCGACTAGATCCTGCTATGTTCTCACCTCCTGAGAAGAAAAATGGAACAAAAAGGAAAAGGGTGAGCTCAACTAGCCCAGTAAAGAATATTATGACTAAGATAATATACAACAAATTATCGTTAGTCTTCAACAGGGAAAAATCTGATAAAATATAATCGACAACAAGTTTTAGATCAACAACTGCAGCGGAAACAGCAAACCATTAGAAGAGTCAAGTAGAGAAAGAATTCTACTATCTTCTAAGATTTAAAAGTCCATCATCAATATTTTATCCCTGTAACATCAATTAATAATCATCTTTAACCAAATATTCATCTTTGCACTACAGGCCAAAGATATTCATTTGTATCATCAGTCGGTCATGTTCATCTCAACACCTGTTCATCTTTGCACTACAGGCCAAAGATATTCATCAAGTAATTATACATCTTTGCACTACAGGCCAAAGATATTCAGTAATATCATCATTTAGGACTGAGGATGATGAAAAATATCTTAAAGAGAACGAATCCAATGAGACAGAAGGACAAATAGTAGGGATTCGTATAACAGTTTATCCAAGATCAATAATACTTCATAATAATCAATTGTGAAGCAGAATTCAAAAATAAAGATCAAAACATGGATACAATCAAAGATAGTAACCATAATAGACATCTTGGACAAAAAGGAAAAATTTTATTTTTCGGTGAATAGTGCCGTATTCGTGAATAGTGCCGTATACGTGAATAGTACCGTATACGTGAATAGTAACCCCGACACAAAAAGTTCCAAATTTGATAAAAACTCATATCAATATTTCAGCATAATGATATTGAAGAAAATAATATCATTTAAGAAGAAAATAATATCCCTTACCTCAAAATATCAGTACTTCTGGTCGGAATACCGGTATAAGGCTGAAAGAAACTTGCTCTGATGAATAGAAACTCTCAAAGTATCTAAATACTCACAAAATACACTCAATAATCTAGAGAGAGAAAGAGAGAAAACTTGTTTCTGGTGTGATTTTCAATTCTAACTTAGCCCTCTATTTATAGGAAAATTTTAGTAGGTTTGACCTGCAACCTGATGGCTTTACCTGCTACTATTCCCACCCACCACATTTGAAATATAATTCAGCACATTTCTTCACCAACCACAAGTGGGGCCCACCAATTCTAGAATTTTCCATCAAAATGATAAACTCCGAAAATTCAACAATTTCTGAACCAGTCATCTTGTAAAATTCGTAATAAATCATACGTTCATTTTTAACGGTTCAAAATTTGTGGACATATACTCAACTTATATATGTATAACATATCCAAAAATTACCACGATCCAACGGTCGGATTAAAAATTATAACCCCCGCAAACTATCTCAAAAACCCTGATTTTTAATACCTCCATTCCGACAAAAATACTGACAAAAACCTCAACATTAACTCCTTCATTTTTAACCACAAAAATATATCCCTCATTTATATCCACATAAAATAAATATTTCCTTATCATATGAATCAATAATTAATTATTCACAAATAATATTACAGAATCACATTTATGACAACCAGGCCGTTCCCAGGAAAGAGGGGGCTTTCCAATAAGGATTTCTCCTTACTGGCGCGCAATTAGATGACCAAACCTCTCCTTAGACAGAACTTTCTAGACATTGCCAATAATGTTATCTAATAATATTATTCAAATAATATGAATTATTGATCTGATAAATGAAAATACTGTGCAGCAACAATTATTGAAACAACAATAATATAAAATATCAACGCAGCAATTATTGAATCAATAAAATAAAATATTGAATAATAACTACTGTAACAATTATTGAGTAGTGCCTTCTTACGTAAGAATCAATAATTGGTGCAATACCGTGTGCTACTGTATTTTAACCACCGGGTATTCCAACAGTATTAACGGTAACAACTACGCCGTTATTTATAAACAACTTATACTTGTCATTTTCTTCATCCAATCGCTTTTCGTTATGGGGCCCACACAAGGCTGCGTCGTCGTACGAATATTCCCCGACAGCAAGAATATTCCACGACCAACCGAATATTCACCGACCAAAAATAAATATTTTATAACCACTTGCTTATTTTGCAAAATTTGCACATTTCACCCATAACCAAAGTATTAGTATCAAATTAACCCCTTATTATTCACAATAATATTTAGAGAAAATTTGATTTTATTCATTAATAAGTTGGGGTCTTACAAACGCCCTTGGTTGTCGCACACTGATGCATGATGCCGCACAATGTCGCCCATGTGTATGTCAAGGTCCAACCTTGTCCTTCGGTCAAGGCCCAAATCTGTCGCACGCTGCGCCCAGTTGCCGCACGCTGCGCTTTATTGCCGCACGCTGTGCCAAGCTGCCGCACGATGCGCCAAGCTGTCGCACGTTGCTGCACAATTTGAGTGTCAACCGCATGTCAAGTTGACAAGGGTCTAACAAACCACCCACACTTAAAGAATTCGACGCCTTCGTCGAAGAACTTCTGAGCAGTCCTTTCACTTGTCGAACCGTGGAGATCTTTTACCAGCCATCAATTTTGTCAGATGCCTATGTTTGTACTGAACTTGGCATCTCCCCCTCCAAGAACTGTATTCCAAACCAAATCACTTTTTGTTGCATGCAGGCCCCATCACCTGCACGCTGCCAACTCTAATAACATTGAGGATTGCCTCTACACCCAAATCAGACCCCTCTTGATCTTCATCAGCCCTCAAAGCTGTCACCTTAACTTATTTCGGGCATTCTCTTGCAAAATATGGCCCGCCACAGATAAAACAACCGCCCGCCTTGGACTGTCCCTTATTTTTCTGTCCACAATCAGTAACCTTGTTACCCTTCTCTTGCCCATCGCCAAGATTTATAGCGGCACGACCCTTGTCTGCCTTCTTAGTTATGGTTCCTCCTTGGTCAGTCTTGTCAAGCCGCATGTCAACAAGGTTGTCCGCTGCAATCACCGCTGACTGAAAATCTTTTACACCTTGGCGTCGCAATTCTGCTTTCGCCCAAGCCTATAAACTAGCCACAAAATTGAACATTTTGTCCTCCTCAGACATTCCCTTGATGTCCAATAGCAGCGATTTAAAATTTTTCACATATTACCGCACAGTTCCGTCGTGCTTTAGGCGACTCAATGCCTCCCTCGCTTGCAAACTCGAATTTGCCGGAAGGAACTGCCCCTTCAATTTTTTCTTCAAGTCAGCCCATGTTGTTACAGCAGCACGGGTTTCATCTCCAACCCTTGTACGCCACCATAACTTGGCGTCACCAGTCAAGTACATGCTAGTAATATCCACCATCTCAGCCTCCCGAATATGGGCAGTTTTGAAGTACTGCTCCATATCCCATAGAAAATTCTCTAACTCCTTGGCACTACGATCCCCACCATAGGCCTTTGGTTTGGGAATTCTTGTTTTCTGTTGCACTACTGTGGATTCCGTCCCAACAGTCTGCAATATAGCTCGCTTGATAAGGGTGATCTTCCCATCAATCCTGTTGATAGTCACTTCCAACTTCTCACCAATGGTTATCAGTTGCCCAATTTTCTCTGACAGCCCATTGAGTTTCCCATCCGTTGCAGTGTTGTGACGCCCCCAAAATAGGTATACAACACCCATTCTGAGTCGCCAAATACATGGTACAGAAAGCAAACTACAACTTCAATAATACAATTGTCGTGCAAAATACGACAACACATACTGTGAGTTTAAATACAAATATTGTCTTCTAGACAATATCCACACTCAAATAAATCCTCATTACAATTATTCAAACACTATTTTACAGAAATAGTGAGGACTGCTAATACATCTTTCTAGAACCATCACTCCATACCCCGACTAGATCCTGGTATGTTCTCACCTCCTGAGAAGAAAAATGGAACAAAAAGGAAAAGGGTGAGCTCAACTAGCCCAGTAAAGAATATTATGACTAAGATAATATACAACAAATTATCGTTAGTCTTTAACAGGAAAAAATCAGATAGAATATAATCAACAACAAGTTTTAGATCAACAACTGCAGCGGAAACAACAAACCATTAGAAGAGTCAAGTAGAGAAAGAATTCTACTATCTTCTAAGATTTAAAAGTTCATCATCAATATTTTATCCCTGAAACATCAATTAATAATTATCTTTATCCAAATATTCATCTTTGCACTACAGGCCAAAGATATTCATTTGTATCACCTGTCAGTCATGTTCATCTCAACACATGTTCATCTTTGTACTACAGGCCAAATATATTCATCAAGTAATCATACATCTTTGCACTACAGGCCAAAGATATTCAGTAATATCATCATTTAGGACTGAGGATGATGAAAAATATCTTAAAGAGAACGAATCCAGTGAGACAGAAGGACAAATAGTAGGGATTCGTATAACAGTTTATCCAAGATCAATAATACTTCATAATAATCAATTGTGAAGCAGAATTCAAAAATAAAGATCAAAACATGGATACAATCAAAGATAGTAACCATAATAGACATCTTGGACAAAAAGGAAAAATTTTATTTTTCGGTGAATAGTGCCGTATTCGTGAATAGTAACGTATACGTGAATAGTAACTCCGACACAAAAAATTCTAAATTTGATAAAAACTCATGTTAATATTTCAGCATAATGATATTGAAGAAAATAATATCATTTAAGAAGAAAATAATATCCCTTACCTCAAAATATCAGTACTTCTGGTCGGTATACCGGTATAAGGCTGAAAGAAACTTGCTCTGATGAATAAAAACTCTCAAAGTATCTAAATATTCACAAAATACACTCAATAATCTGGAGAGAGAAAGAGAGAAAACTTGTTTCTGGTGTGATTTTTAATTCTAACTTAGCCCTCTATTTATAGGAAAATGTTAGCACGTCGAAGCAGACTTAACCTGCAACCTGATGGCTTTACCTGCTACTATTCCCACCCACCACATTTGAATAAAAATCTCAGCACATTTCTTCACCAACCAAGAATAGGGCCTACAAATTCTAGAATTTTCCATCAAAATGATAAACTCCGAAAATTCAACAATTTCTGAACCAGTCATCTCGTAAAATTCATAATAAATCATACGTTCATTTTTAACGGTTCAAAATTTGTGGACATATACTCAACTTATATATGTATAACATATCCAAAAATTACCACGATCCAACGGTCACATTAAAAATTATAACCCCCGCAAAATTTCTCAAAAATCCTAATTTTTAATACCTTCATTCCGACAAAAATACTGATAAAAACCTCAACATTAACTCCTTCATTTTTAACCACAAAAATATATCCCTCATTTATATCCACATAAAATAAATATTTCCTTATCATATGAATCAATAATTAATTATTCACAAATAATATTACAGAATCACATTTATGACAACCAGGCCGTTCCCAGGAAAGATGAGACTTTCCAATAAGGATTTCTCCTTACTGGCGCGCAATTAGATGACCAAACCTCTCCTTAGACAGAACTTTTTAGACATTGCCAATAATGTTATCTAATAATATTATTCAAATAATATGAATTATTGATCTGATAAAGAAAAATACTGTGCAGCAACAATTATTGAAACAACAATAATATAAAATATCAACGCAACAATTATTGAATCAATAAAATAAAATATTGAACAATAACTACTGTAACAATTATTGAGTAGTGCCTTCTTACGTAAGAATCAATAATTAGTGCAATACCGTGTGCTACTGTATTTTAACTACCGGGTATTCCAACAGTATTAACGGTAACAACTACGCCGTTATTTATAAATAACTTATACTTGTCATTTTTTTCATCCAATCACTTTCCGTTATGGGGCCCACACAAGGCTGCGCCGTCGTACGAATATTCCCCGACAGCAAGAATATTCCACGACCAAACGAATATTCCCCGACAAAATGAATATTTTATAACCACTTGCTTATTTTACAAAATTTGCACATTTCACCCATAACCAAAGTATTATATCAAATTAACCCCTTATTATTCACAATAATATTTAGAAAAAATTTGATTTTATTCATTAATAAGTTGGGGTCTTACAACCTCCCCTCCTTATGAAATTTCGTCCTCGAAATTGACGTACGTACCTGATGTGTAAGACCCCAAATTATTAATAAATAAAATTTAATTTGCTCTATTTATTATTCTGAAATAGTAAGGGTTGATTTGATTATTGTGGTCAGTTATGGGTAAAATGCGCAAATATTTTAAATAAGCAAGTGGTTATAAAATATTCATTGTTGTCGGGGAATATTCGCTTGGTCGTGGAATATTCTTACTGTCGGAGAATATTCGTACGACGGCGCAGTCTTTTGTGGGCCCCATAACGGAAAGCGATTGGATGAAAAAAATGACAAAAATAAGTTGTTTATAAATAACAGCGTAGTTGTTACCGTTAATATTGTTGGAATACCCGGTGGTTAAAACACAGTAATACGCGTTGTTGCACAGGAGCACACGGTATTGCACCAATTATTAATTCTTACGTAAGAAGGCACTACTCAATAATTGTTACAGTAATTACTGTTCAATATTGTATTTTATTGATTCAATAATTGCTGCGTTGATATTTTATATTACTGTTATTTTAATAATTGTCACTACACAGTATTTTCTATTATCGGAACAATAATTCATATTATCTAAATAATATTATTAGATAACATTATTGGCAATGTCTAGAAAGTTCTGTCTAAGGAGAGGTTTGGTCATCTAATTGCGCGCCAGTAAGGAGAGATCCTTATTGGAAAGCCCCCTCTTTCCTGGGAACGGCCTGGTTGCTAGTAATGTGATTCTGTAATATTATTTGTGTATAATTAATTATTGATTTATATGATGAGAAAAATATTGATTTTATGTGGATATAGATGGAGAAAATTTTTAATGTGACAATTGTTGAAAATTAATATTTTATCTTTTTCTGATAAAATAATTCATTTAAATATATTGTTTTAATAATATATTGATGGTGGTATTTTTATAATGAATGTGGGATATATGAGTATATGAGGAGGAAGAGTATTTTTGTGGCACTAAATGATTAACACATATTTTGTGTGTTGGTGGACATAATTCTTGACCGAAAATTTATTATTGACTGTAAAATCGCCCGTTTATGAATTTCGGTCAATTTCTGTTTAGAATTTGGAAAAACTTTCTTCTGCAAAGTTGTAGAGAATTGAATTTCCTATAAAAACTCGCAAGATTCGAATTTTCTGATAAAATGGCTATTTATTATGAATTATTGAAGTTCTGAAGTTCCGAAATAATTGATTTTTGGAAGTTTTATTTATTATTTTGAAGAAAAACGTTTTTTGGCATTTAAGTGGGCTAACATGTGATATAAATGGGCTGAGATCAGATGTCTAGAGGTGGGCTAAGGAAAATTTGATAAATATATTATTATTATATTAAATTTTCTGCTTTGGTGTTCTAAGCATTTTCCTACAAATAAGGTGCTTAGGTTAGAATTAAAAATCACACCAGAAACACAAGTTTCTCTCTATTTCTCTCTCTATATCGAGCGTATTCTTGTGAGTATTTGATACTTTGAGTGTTGCTATACGATGCAAGTTTCCTTCAGCACTATATCTAGTATACCAGTCAGAAGTACCGTCTTTCCGAGGTAAGGGATGTTATTTCTTCTTAAATGATATTATTTTCTTCAATATCATTATGCCGAAGTATTGATATGAACTTTTTATCAAATTTGGAACTTTTCATGTCGGGATTACTATTCACGAGTTACTATTCACGAGTTACTATTCACCGAAAAATAAAATTTCCTTCTTTTCGTCCAAATATCTATTCTGGATACTAGCTTTGATTGTATCCATGTTTTGATCATTCTTGAATTTTACTTCACTATGATAAGGTATTTTTGGACATGGATAAATCGAAATACGAATCCTTAATATTTGTTATTTTGTTTTACTGGATTCGTTTTCTTTAAAATATTTTTCATCATCCTCAGTCTTAAATGATGATATAACTGAATATCTTTGGCCTGTAGTGCAAAGATGAATAATTTCTGATGAATATCTTTGGCCCGTAGTGCAAAGATGAACAGGTGTTGAGGTGAACATGACCACCTGATGGATATCTTTGGCCTGTAGTGCAAAGATGACTATTTGATTCAAGATATTTATTGATTGATGTTACAGGGATAAAATGTTGATGATGGGCTTTTAAATTCATAGATAATCGTATATTTCATTCTCTACGTAACTTCTCTATGAATTATTATTTTCCGCTGCGAATATTGAATTAAAACTTGTTGTCTATTGTATTCTATTAAATTTTTCCCTGTTGAAGACTAACGATAATTTGTTGTATATTATCTTAGTCATAATATTCTTTACTGGGCTAGTTGAGCTCACCTTTTTCCTTGTTGTTCTATTTTCTTCTCAGGAGGCGAGAATGTAGCAGGTACTAGTCGGGGTATGGAATGAAGGTTCTAGGAAGTTGTTTTAGTAGTCCTCACCATTTTTTTTGTAAAATATTGTTCCAATAATTGTAATGAGGACTTATTTGAGTGTGGATATTGTCTAGACGACAATATTTATATTTACACTCACAGTTTTTATGTTGTATTAATAAAGTTGTAGTTGTTTCTGTACTATGTTATTGACGACTCAGAATATGTGTTGTATACTTGTTTTGGGGGCGTCACATGATGTTTCAAAAAGGTGAGGATACCTCGCTTTCATTTCTGATTCCAACTCCCAGGTCATTTCTTCAATAGCATGGTTTCTCCACAAAACCTTAACTTGCGGTATAACCTTCGTGCGTAGGACATGTTCTTTCCTATCCAAGATCTTAACATGTACCTCCTCGTACGTTAAATCTTCAGCTATCTCGTCTGGTTCTAACTCAATAATGTAGTTCGGGTCTTTCACATATTTACGAAGCATGGATATGTGAAAAACATTATGAACACGAGACATGCTTGGAGGTAATGCGAGTCTATATGCCACATTTTCTATTCGCTCAAGAATCTCAAATGGACCAACAAATCTTGGATTGAGCTTTCCTCTCTTTCCAAATCTTGTAACTCCCTTCCATGGTGCAACACGTAATAATACATGATCCCCAATATTAAATTCCACGTCCTTCCGATGAAGATCCGCATAACTCTTTTGTCGATCCTGTGCCGTTTGTATACGTTGTCGAATCGTTTGGATCTTCTCTGTAGTAATGCGTACCAACTCTGGCCCCAACAATGTTGCTTCACCCACCTCGTCCCAACATACTAGAGAACGACATTTTCTTCCATACAACGCCTCGAATGGAGCCACACCTACGCTCGCCTGATAACTGTTGTTGTAGGAGAATTCCACCAATGGTAGGTACTTATCCCAACTCCCTTTGAGATCTAGGACACAAAGTCTTAATAGATCTTCAAGAGTTTGAATAGTCCTCTCTGATTGTCCGTCCGTTTGAGGATGGTATGCCGAACTGAATCGTAAATCCGTGCCCATAGCTTTCTGCAAGCTAACCCAAAATCGTGAAGTGAATCTTGGGTCACGATCCAAAACTATGGATACTGGCATGACATGCAATCTCACAATCTCATTCATGTACATACTAGCAAGACGTTCAAGGGAATAAGTCTCACGTATCGGTAAGAAATGAGCAGACTTGGTTAATCTATCAACAATAACCCAAATCGCATCTATGCCTTGAGAAACCTTGGGAAGACCTGTAACGAAATCCATGGTAATGTGTTCCCACTTCCATTTCGGGATCTCAAGTGGTTGCAATGGACCCTTTGGCACTTGATGCTCCGCCTTTACACGTTGACAAATTAAACATCTCGAGATAAACTCCGCGATCTCTCTTTTCATATTGCTCCACCAAAATGTATGTCGAAGATCGTGATACATTTTGGTACTCCCAGGATGGATTGCAAACGGTGTGTTGTGTGCCTCCATCATTATTCTATGCTTCAAGTCAAAATTGTTAGGAACACAAAGTCTGGAGTTGACTCGAAGTATTCCTTCTTCATCGATCCTTGCTTCTGGAATAGCACCTTCTTGCACTTTCTTCTTCATACGCATCAGCTCCATGTCCATAGCTTGAGCAGCTTTAACTTTATCGATTAAAGTCGGTTCTACTCGTATATTTGATATCATCATGTGGGTACTTGGAGCCTTCATCTCTATCTCCATCCTTTGCAAGTCATACAAAATGGGCCTTTGTGTTAAAAGCATTGCACTCGTACCCGCATATGATCTTCTACTCAATGCGTCAGCTACTACGTTTGCTTTTCCAGGATGGTATTGGATGGTATGATCGTAATCTTTCAACAGCTCAAGCCAACGTCGTTGCCGCATGTTGAGTTCCTTTTGGGTGAAGAAATATTTGAGGCTTTTATGATCTGTATAGATCTCCACTTTCTCCCCATACAGGTAGTGTCTCCAGATCTTCAACGCAAAAACGACTGCTGCCAACTCCAAATCATGAGTAGGATAATTCCTCTCATATTCTTTGAGTTGTCGTGAGGCATAGGCTATGACTTTCCCATGTTGCATGAGAACACATCCTAACCCTTTGCCTGAAGCATCGCTGTAGATAACAAATCCATCCGAACCAGATGGTATTGTCAAAACAGGTGCCGAAATGAGTCTCCTCCTGAGTTCTTGGAAACTCTTCTCGCATTCCTCACTCCATACGAATTTTGTATCTTTCCGAGTCAGCTGAGTTAACGGAGTAGCGATTCGAGAAAATCCTTCCACAAATCTCCGATAATAACCAGCTAAGCCCAGAAAGCTACGTACTTCGGTTACCGACTTCGGTTGCTCCCAACTTTGTATGGCTTCAATCTTCGCCGGGTCGACAGATACTCCATGTTTTGACACCACGTGCCCAAGGAATGCTACTTCCTCAAGCCAGAACTCGCATTTCTTCAATTTGGCATATAACTTATTTTCACGAAGCCTTTGCAGTACCAGCTTCAAATGGCGCTCATGATCTTCACGGCTTTTGGAATAGATAAGGATGTTATCAATAAAGACAACAACGAACTGATCCAAATATTCTTTGAATACACGGTTCATCATATCCATGAAGGCAGCAGGAGCATTAGTCAATCCAAAAGACATGACTAAGAATTCATAATGCCCGTACTGAGTTCTAAAGGCAGTCTTTGGAATATCCTCAGTTTTAATCTTCAGCTGATGATATCCAGAACGAAGGTCGATCTTTGAAAAGAATTGTGTTCCTTGTAACTGGTCGAATAGGTCATCAATGCGAGGTAGCGGATACCTATTCTTGATGGTGACATGGTTCAATTCTCGATAGTCAATACAAAGTCGCATACTCCCGTCTTTCTTCTTTACGAATAAAACAGGAGCACCCCAAGGAGACGTACTAGGACGAATAAAATCGATGTCCAACAACTCCTGTAGTTAGACTTTTAACTCTTGAAGTTCAATAGGAGCCATTCGATATGGAGTTTTAGAAATGGGCTTTGTACTGGGTTCAAGGTCAATAAAGAATTCAACTTCACGTTCTGGGGGTAGACCAGGAAGTTCTTCAGGAAATACATCGGAAAATTCTCTAACAATAGAAATATTATTCAAATCTGACTTGTCTTTGTTCAAATCCATAACATGGGCTAAGAAAGCTTGACATCCGTTTTTCAATAAACAAATAGCTTTGTGGCTTGATATGACAGTGACTGATTTTAGTGGTTTAGTAGTTTGAATTCGTATGACAGGTTGGTTAGGAATATGAAAACTAACAACCTTACGAAAATAATCAATTTTAGCATGATGAGTGGTTAACCAATCAATTCCTAAAATCACATCAAAAGCAAGTATCTTTAAAGAGATAAGATCAACAGGTAATGTGATAGTGCCAACTTGGATAATGCAGGATTTATAAACTGTAGATGTAACAAAGGTTTCACCCAACGGAGTTTCAACAGATAAGTTAAAGTCTAATTTCTCCGGAGTCAAGTTTAAACGTTGAGCACAAGCAGGAGAGATAAAAGAATGGGTAGAACCTGTATCTAGTAAAGTATAAACTTCGTAAGAATTCAAGATTAGCTTACCCGTGATCACCTCGTTCGGGTTTCTCGCCTTTTGGCCAGTCACGACAAACGCCCTTCTAGGAACCGCTGATTTCGACTTATCCGGGACAACTTTTGGAGTCACCATCCCCGCTGAACTTGGTTTTGCTACAGAACACTCTCGAGCTATATGACCCTCCTTTCCACAGTTATAACATACCTTGGATTGTTGTGGGCAGTTTGAGCTGATATGTCCCTCTTTTCCACATTTGTAACATACGACCGGTGGTCGTTCTCCTCCCCTAGAAACAATTGATGTTTGTGCTAATGTCTTCACGTTATCATTGTTGTACTTTCTCTTCTTGAAATCTCCTCCCGACTCGCTCCTTCTATTATCACGACCACGATTACCACCAGAGTGGTTACTGTTTTTGTCCGAATGTTTTCCTCCCTGCTAGTTTTCATTGCTTCGATGACTGCCGCCACCGGTATGACCCTGGTTGTGGTCCCTCGGTTGCACATACTCATTATCTTGCTCTAATAATTGAGCCCTGTTTACAACATCTGAATATAAAAAAAATTTATGAGAGATAAGATATTGCCGAATATCGGGTTTTAGACCTCTCAGAAACATCCTTGTCATTCGTTCCTCATTTTCGACCAAATGAGGTGCAAACCTGGATAACTCTGCAAACTTCACCTCGTACTGGGACACCGTCATGTTGTTTTGTTCCATTCTGATAAACTCCACCTCCTTCATATGACAAATACTTTCAAGAAAGTACTTGTCATTGAACAGTTTTTGAAATGTTTCCCAAGACATGTTGAGTGCGTCAGGCTGGGTACGCTTCACAGACTCCCACCAGTAGTCTGTCTCACCGCGGAACATAAAGGTGGCGAATGGAACCTTCTGTTCCTCCGTGCATCCCAAGACATCGAATATCTTGGTAATTTGCTTGACCCACGTTTCCGCCATGATCGGATCCGATTTTTCCTTAAATTTTGGTGGTCCCAATTCTTTGAACTACTTAGCTGTGACAAACCGCGCGTTGTTATCATTTCCACCCATATTCTGCACACGAGTCTCCCTCGTCTGATTTTGCATGAACTGCAAAAAGCTCCTAAACATTCCATCATTCATCGTTTGCTCGGTAACGTTGTTTACAGGAGGAATATTGCCTTCCTGTTGTACGTTCCCCTGGGTGGTGATCAAAGGTGTCTCCACGGTCTGATTTACTCCATTATTAACGTTCTCAGCTGCCATTATTAAATACTGCCATAAAACAAGGGTTAATAGTCATGTCATATATTATCCATATACTTTGACCGACCAAATAAACACCAAATAAACTTAGTCAGGTCATACTAGCGAAGAAATTTCCCGTCTCTCCCCTCCTAGTTCTTGTCTCACATCTCAGTCAGGGATCATATCCCTAAGCTCTGATACCAACTGTGACGCCCCCAAAATAGGTATACAACACCCATTCTGAGTCGCCAAATAAATGGTACAGAAAGCAAACTACAACTTCAATAATACAATTATCGTGCAAAATACGACAACACATACTGTGAGTTTAAATACAAATATTATCTTCTGGACAATATCCACACTCAAATAAATTCTCATTATAATTATTCAAACACTATTTTACAAGAATAGTGAGGACTGCTAAAATATCTTTCTAGAACCATCACTCCATACTCCGACTAGATCCTGCTATGTTCTCTCCTCCTGAGAAGAAAGATGGAACAAAAAGGAAAAGGGTGAGCTCAACTAGCCCAGTAAAGAATATTATGACTAAGATAATATACAACAAATTATCGTTAGTTTTCAACAGGGAAAAATCTGAGAGAATATAATCGACAACAAGTTTTAGATCAACAACTGCAGCGGAAACAACAAACCATTAGAAGAGTCAAGTAGAGAAAGAATTCTACTATCTTCTAAGATTTAAAAGTCCATCATCGATATTTTATCCTTGAAACATCAATTAATAATCATCTTTATCCAAATATTCATCTTTGCACTACAGGCCAAAGATATTCATTTGTATCACCTGTCAGTCATGTTCATCTCAACACCTGTTCATCTTTGCACTACAGGCCAAAGATATTCATCAAGTAATTATACATCTTTGCACTACAGGCCAAAGATATTCAGTAATATCATCATTTAAGACCGAGGATGTAACGACCCCAAAATAGGTTCATTCCACCCAACCCATTCTGAGTCGTCAAATACATGGTACAGAAAACAACTACAACTTTATTACAACAATTGTCGTGCAAAATACAACAACACATATGCTGTGAGTTTGGATACAAATATATACCAAATGTGACTCATGTTCCAACCGTGGACATCACCTCACAATAACACCTTACATAAAGGTATAGTCAAAAACTGTTTTAGAAATTAGAATCTTTGGGAAGTGCTCAAGGAAACCTTCGTACATGGGAGGCCACGCGTCTAGGTTATGATAGATATCATATGGCCACATAATTATCCTTGGTTGACCCAATAGACCCCAAAGAAAAACGAGAAGATTACTATCATATTATTCCCAATGGTGAGTCTTCTCTTGACTTATCATTATCTCCACTGTATCTAACTGAGAATTATACTTCAAACAAACACCAAGATTATATAGGTAGTGCTCGTATATATACTCAGCAAGTGGATGAGCACATCCTTGTCTTATGATGACACGAGGTTGTATGTCATTAGACATCTTGTATGATAGTGACAAAACACCCTTCCAACGTTGGGTTCGCCTCACCCTATTTTCTTCACCAAATATAACTACTAAATGATAACCGCCGTTCTATTCCCTTGTTACCCCCGTTCGACCCAGCTACACTCTTATTACCTGAAAGGAATTGTGAACAGAAGGGTGAGCACAACTAGCCCAGTAAAGAATATCATGACTAAAGATAAATAAATTATCAATAGTCTTCATCAATAATAAATCAGAGATTTAGAACATATGGTAGATGATAAAAAATTTCAACCATAGTTGCAGCGGAACATGCAATCCATTAGAAGAGTCAAATAGACTATAAAGTCTATTATCTTCTCCATGTTAAAAATCCACCAACAATGTTTTATCCCTGTAACATCAATCAACAGTTCTGGTCCACAATCATATAAATAACTCATAATCATAATTATGATTCTAAATTCCTCTTCTCATCCAGGACAAAGATAATTTTCATCACTTGTCTTTACCTGAAACATCAAAGATCATGGTTATACCAAATCACAATTCTTGTTCATAATCATACTAATAATTTCATCTTTGTACTACGGGCCAAATATATTCGTCAACAGTTTATCTTTGCACTACTGGCCAAAGATATTCAACAACAGTTCATCTTTGCACTACAGGCCAAAGATATTCAACAACATATCATCTTTGCACTACAGGCCAAAGATATTCATCAACAGTTCATATTTGCACTACAGGCCAAATATATTCATCAACAGTTCATATTTGCACTACATGCCAAATATATTAATATCTCAAAGAATTATAATCATTTTAGAATTTATATAAACAATAATTATAACCATGTTGATCAATTCACCTTTGCACTTAAGCTTAAGATATTCAATTATAAATTCAATGGTCATGATCATACCAGTCACAATTCAACTTTGCACTACAGGCCAAAGAGAACCCTAGTCATGATCATACCAATAATCTACCCATCTTTACACTCCAGTGAAAGAGAATTTCAACATCAGGGTTATAAAAATGTTATATATGATGATAAAAATAATATGATCAACATATAGTTTTAATCTCAAGAGTAATATTCGTAACTCATGAATAGTAACCCCGACACAAAAGATATAAATTTTACAATAAAATTCATACCAATATTTCGGTATAATGATATTGAAAGAATAAGATTACTTAAATTTATAAACAATTTATTTTAATTGTTTACACTTTACTAATTAATGCATTTAATCATCATAAAATGTCAACTCTTATAATTTCATCATCAATAATCAAAACCCTCATCAAAAATCTGCATATACCTCATATAGGATTCTCAAGCCATAAAATCCTATTTTCCAATTTTCTTTCTTCACAAAACATATTTAATTCATTTACTCATAACTAGACCATTTTTATGAAAAATACCAAATCAGTTCCAAAAATATTTCTTTTCTGGGATTTAGCATAATATAGTCCCATAGTGAACATATATTTTTCTCAGAATTTTTAAAAGTCATTTACTTTTTTTTCATATGGCCAAAATAGCCGAATATTTAGACATTTATCAAAAATTGTACTTTTGTCTAAAAATTCTGAAATTTACAGAGTATACTTCTATCATATACATGTACTCCCAATAAAAATTTCATCAATTTTGGAGTTAACCACAAGGAATTATAAGCTGTTACTTTTAAAATAGTCTTTTCTCATAAAATTCATAACTCTCAATCTATACATCCAAAAATCACCATTTTTGGACACAATCAAGAAAACTCATCAAAATATCATTTCAAATTTTTCCAGAATTTTTGAAGGTCAAAAAAATTACGAAACTGAAAATCATAACAACCCTTAAAATCCCTTAATATCCCTTACTATCCCTTACCTCAAAAGAGCAGTACTTCTGATCGGTATAAGGCTGAAGAAAACTTGCACTGATGAATAGAAACTCACAGAGTATCTAAATACTCACAAAATACACTCAATAATCTAGAGAGAGAAAGAGAGAAAACTTATGTTTCTGGTGTGATTTTCAATTCTAACTTAGCCCTCTATTTATAGGAAAATTTTGGTAGGTTTGACCTGCAACTTGATGGCTTTACCTGCTACTATTCCCACCCACCACATTTGAAATATAATTCAGCACATTTCTTCACCAACCACAAGTGGGGCCCACCAATTCTAGAATTTTCCACCAAAAATGATTTATAACCTGATTTCTGAATCAGCCACCTCTTAAAATTCATAACAAATCATACGTTCATTTTTAACGGTTCAAAATTTGTGGGCATATACTCAACTTATATATGTATAACATATTCAAAAATTACCACGATCCAACGGTCGGATTAAAAATTATAACCCCCGCAAAATATCTCAAAAACCCTGATTTTTAATACCTCCATTCCGACAAAAATACTGATAAAAACCTCAACATTAACTCCTTTATTTTTAACCACAAAAATATATTCCTCATTTATATCTACATAAAATAAATATTTCCTTATCATATGAATCAATAATTAATTATTCACAAATAATATTACAGAATCACATTTATGACAACCAGGCCGTTCCCAGGAAAAAGGGGGCTTTCCAATAAGGATTTCTCCTTACTGGCGCGCAATTAGATGATCAAACCTCTCCTTAGACAGAACTTTCTAGACATTGCCAACAATGTTATCTAATAATATTATTCAAATAATATGAATTATTGATCTGATAATGGAAAATACTGTGCAGCAACAATTATTGAAACAACAACAATATAAAATATCAATGCAGCAATTATTGAATCAATAATAAAATATTGAACAGTAATTACTGTAACAATTATTGAGTAGTGCCTTCTTACGTAAGAATCAATAATTTCAAAAATACTATGCAATACCGTGTGCTACTGTGCAATAACGCGTATTACTGTATTTTAACCACCGGGTATTCCAACAGTGTTAACGGTAACAACTACGTCATTATTTGTAAAAACTCAAATTTGTCGTTTTTTTCATCCGACAGTTATTCTGTTATGGGGCCCACAAATAGCTAAGCCGTCGTACGAATATTCCCCGACAGAAAGAATATTCCACGACCAAACGAATATTCCCCGACAACAATGATTATGTTATAACCACTTGTGTATTTTGAAAAATTTTCACATTTCACCCATAACTTTAACTTTTTTATCAATTTAACCATTTACTGAATTGTAATTATAAGAAAAATTGAATACTTTTATTTCATAAAATTCGGGGTCTTACAATCTCCCCTCCTTATGAAATTTCGTCCTCGAAATTTACGTACCTGGTATTTCAAGGAATTGAGAATACATTCCTTTCATTTCAGATTCCATCTTCCCTGTCATCATAATTTCTCCATTGCTCATCTCCTGTATTTCATATATCATTCTAGAATACAGCTTCAAAACAAGGGTTAATTTAACAAATTAACATATCACATAATATCCCGATATTATGACTGACCAACAAATAAGCTTAGGTAGGACACACTAGCGAAGGATTTACTCATCTCTCCCCTCCTAGTTATATTCCCCGATCTCCGCCAGAGATCATATCCCTAAGCTCTGATACCAAATGTAACGACCCCAAAATAGGTTCATGTAAGACCCCAACTTTTATAAATAAAGATGAATTTTCTATAAATATCATTTTTGAATATTATGGAGTTAATTTGATATAATGTTATAGTTGTGGGTAATATTTATAAATTTTGCAAAGTAAGCAAGTTGTTATAAAATATTCGTTTGGTCGGAGAATATTCTTTTTGTCGGGGAATATTCGTACGACGGCACAATCATTGGTGGACCCCACAACGAAATTATTGTCGGATTGAGAAAACGACAGAATTATCTTTCTATAAAAATAACGGCTGAGGTGTTACCGTTAAAACCGTTAAAACTGTTGAACTACTCGGTAGTAAAAATACAGTAATACGCGTGGTTGCATAGTAGCACACGGTATTGATTATTGATGCTTACGTGAGAAGTCACTCAGCTATACTCAATTATTGCTACAGTAATTACTGCATCATATCTCTTAAATTATTGTCATAGTATCATCTGTATAATATGTTATATTATTAAATCAATAATTGAGACGTTGTGGTAAGTTTGGTTATTTTATGGGGGGCCATATGTCATCATCTAAGAGTCTCTTCGTCAATAGTAATTACCGTCGTCAATAGTAATTACCGTCGTCAATAGTATTTACCTTGGTCAATAGTAATTACCTTCGTCAATATTATTTACCTTGGTCAATAGTATTTACCTTGGTCAATAGTAATTACCTTCGTCAATAGTATTTACCTTGGTCAATAGTAATTACTTTCGTCAATAGTAGTTGTCCCTTCAATATTACCAAGAGTCATTTGACCCTTCGTTAAGACCAAGAGTCATTTGACCCTTCGTTAAGACCAAGAGCCACCCTCAGTTTTTCTATAAATAGAGGCCTAGGGCTTCATTATTTTTCACGAATTCATTCAAGCTATAGAGAGAGAAAGTATAGAGAGAATAAGAGAGAGAGAATAAAAGTATTCTGCTACATCACTTTTCCAATATCCAGTTCTTTTAAGGTAGGGAATATTATTTCTTTTATATTCATGAAGAGAACTTCTGTTATTCCATTCGTTATTATTCTGTTGGAATAACCAGTATACGCGGTCTACCCTATACTTGGTGACATTCTTCTATTATTCTGTTGGAACATCCTGTCTGTGTGTTTTACACCGGACCTGGTTCCGTTTATTATTCTGTTGGAACATCCTGTCTGTGTGTTTTACACCGGACCTGGTTCCGTTTATTATTCTGTTGGAACATCCTGTCTGTGTGTTTTACACCGGACCTGGTTCCGTTTTATTATTATTCTGTTGGAATATCCTGTCTGTGTGTTTTACACCGGACCTGGTTCCATTATTTATTATTCTGTCGGAATATCCTGTCTGTGCGTTTACGTCGGACCTGGTTCCATTATTTATTATTCTATTGGAATAACCTGTCTGTGCGGTCTATCGCATGCATGGTGATTTCTTTTGTTATTCCATTCTTTATTGTACTCAGTTGGTTAAGTTTTGACTTCTATACTCCATGAAATTTGTGGAATATCCTTGATAGTTGCGTTTCATCCAGTATCTTTTCAAGAAAATATTCTTCTAAGCATTCTTGAATTTTACTCCACAATCCAGTATCATGTTGACAATTTGGACGTTGTTAATTCCTGGATAAATTAATTCTTGAACTTGTTTTATTGAATTCTTATATCATTGTCATCATCCTCATGTTTATAAAATGTTGAAAGTCATCTGTGGCCTGTATTGCATAGATGGACTTGGTATGATTATGACTAGGGATTATTCGGTATAATCATGACCATTAATGAATACACGAATATCCTTGGCCGTAGTGCAGGGGTGATTCGATGATGTGGATTATTTTATTAAGCTGAGTCTCAGCGATTACAGTGTTGAAAAACTTTTTAAATCATAAAAGATAGTAGAGTTTATTTTCTACTTGACTCTTTTAATGGATTGCTTGTTCCGCTACAGTTAAACTTGATGTCTATTATATTTTATCAGTTTAACATTGTTGAAGGCTAATGATAATTTATTCTGCATTATCTTAGTCATAATATTTCTTACTGGGCTAGTTGAGCTCACCCTTTCTTTCACTGTTCTCTTCAGGAAATGAGAACGTAGCTGGGACAAGTCGGGGTACGGAGTGATGGTCCGAATGATAGTATTAGTTAGTAGTCCTCACTATTCTATGTAATGGTGTGTTAATAAATGTAATGAGGACTCCTTTTGAGTATGAATACTCTCTAGAAGATAATATTTGTATTCAAACTCACAGTTTATGTTTTGTCGTATTGTACACGACAGATGTATTAATCTGTTGTATTTGTATTCTGTACTATGTATCTGACGACCCAAGATGTGTGATGTATACCTAATTTTGGGGGCGTCACAGTTGGTATCAGAGCTTAGGGATATGATCCCTGGCTAAGATGTGAGAATAGAACTAGGAGGGGAGAGACGGGGAATTCCTTCGCTAGTATGACATACCTAAGTTTATTTGCATGGTATTTAATTGGTCGGTCATAATATAAGGATAATATATGACATATCAATTAATTTTTATTTTGTGGCAGTATCTGAAAATGGCATCCGAGAATGTTGAGAATAGCAATGGAGCACAGACGACTGTTGATTCACCACATATCAATAATCAGGATAATGTGCATCAGGAAGGTGTCAATCCTCATGCAAACAACAACACTGACCAAATGATGAATGATCAAATGTTCAGAGGCTTTATACAATTCATGCAACAACAGGTGAAAGCGGCTCCTGTCCACAACGTAGGTGGAAATACTGGAAACTCTCAGGCGGTCACCGCTAAACAGTTTAAGGAGCTGGGACCACCGGAGTTTAAGGGAGAACCTAAACCACTTGTAGCTGAAACATGGATAAAGCAGATCACCAAGATATTTGATGTCTTGGGTTGCTCCGAGGAGCAAAAGGTTCCCTTTGCCGCTTTTATGTTGCGAGGAGAGACAGATTACTGGTGGGAATCGATAAAGCGTACTCAACCTGCCGCACTGAAGATGTCTTGGGAGAAGTTTCAAGATCTGTTTAACGACAAATACTTTCCCGAGAGTATTCGTCACATGAAGGAGGTGGAGTTCATCAAATTGGAGCAGAATAATATGACCGTGTCGCAGTACGAGGCAAAATTTGCGGAGTTATCCCGGTTTGCGTCCCACCTGGTGGATAATGAAGAAAGAATGACGCGGATGTTTTTAAGAGGGTTGAAGCCGGAGATACGTCAACATCTTGTTTCTCATAAACTGTGTTTGTATTCAGATGTTGTAAATAGGGCTCAGTTGGTGGAGCGCGATAACGAGACAACGCAACCAAAAGAGAGCAGCCGGCAAAATGATAATACCAGTGAGAGCAGTCATCGAAGCGGTGACAACAAGCGTGGAGGGAATCAACAGGCCAGAAATGGTAACCACTTCGGTGGTAATCAGGGCCAAAATAATAAGAATGGACATTTCAAGAAGAGGAGATTCAACAATGATGGAAAGACGTCAGCACCAGCACCTGTCGTTAAGGAAGGAGAACGACCACCTATCATATGTTTCAAATGCGGAGGGGAGGGGCACATCAGTCCAAACTGCGCGATGCCGTCCAAAGCATGTTATAATTGTGGAAGAGAAGGTCATTTAGCCCGATTTTGTCGTTTACCGAAGACAAATTCAGCTAGGATGGAGGCACCAAAAGCCGTCCCAGAAAAGTCAAAACCGGTTATGCAAGGGAGAGCGTTTGTTGTGAACTCCCAGAGAGCAAGGAACCCGAATGAGGTCATCACGGGTAAGCTTATTATAAACTCTAAAGAAGTTTATACTTTATTTGATACCGGTTCAACCCATTCTTTTATTTCTCCTACTTGCGCTCATCGATTAAATTTGATTCCGGAGAAATTAGACTTTGACTTATCTGTGGAAACTCCGTTGGGAGAAACCTTCATTACCTCCACTGTTTATAAGTCTTGTTTGGTTCAAGTTGGTACCCACACATTACCTATCGATCTGATTTCATTAAAAATACTTGCATTTGACGTGATTCTAGGGATTGATTGGTTAACTACTCATTATGCAAAAATTGATTGTTTTCGTAAGGTTGTTAGTTTTCATATTCCTAATCGACCTATTATGCGAATTCAAGCAACCAAACCATTAAAATCAATCGCTGTCATCTCAAGCCATAAAACTATTCGTTTATTGAAAAACGGATGTCAAGCTTTCTTAGCTCATGTCACAGATCTAAACAAAAATACGTCAGTTTTGAATGATATTTCTATTGTTAATAAATTCCCTGACGTATTCCCTGAAGAACTTCCTGGCCTACCCCCAGAGCGTGAAATTGAATTTTGTATCGATCTTGAACCCGGTACAAAACCCATTTCCAAAGCCCTATATCGAATGGCTCCTATTGAACTTCAGGAGTTAAAGATCCAACTGCAGGAATTGTTAGACATTGGCTTTATTCGTCCTAGTACTTCTCCTTGGGGAGCTCCTGTTCTATTCGTGAAGAAGAAAGATGGAAGTATGCGACTTTGTATTGATTATCGGGAGTTGAATCATGTCACCATCAAAAACAGGTACCCATTGCCACGTATTGATGACCTGTTTGACCAGTTGCAAGGAGCACAATTCTTTTCAAAGATCGATCTTCGTTCTGGATATCATCAGCTGAAGGTTAGAACTGAGGATATTTCAAAGACGGCTTTTAGAACTCGGTACGGGCATTATGAATTCCTAGTCATGTCCTTTGGATTGACTAATGCTCCTGCTGCCTTCATGGATATGATGAACCGGGTATTCAAGGAATATTTGGATCATTTTGTGGTCGTCTTTATTGATGACATCCTTATTTATTCCAAAAGCCGTGAAGATCATGAGCAACACTTGAGGCTGGTACTCCAAAAGCTTCGTGAATACAAGCTTTATGTCAAGTTGAAGAAATGCGAGTTCTGGCTGGAGGAGGTAGCATTCCTTGGGCACGTAGTATCAAGTCGTGGAATATCGGTTGACCCGGCAAAGATTGAAGCTATTCAAAGCTGGGAGCAACCTAAATCAGTGACCGAGGTACGTAGCTTTCTTGGTTTAGCTGGTTATTATCGGAGATTCGTGGAAGGATTTTCTCGAATCGCTACTCCATTAACTCAGCTGACTCGGAAAGATACAAAGTTTGGTTGGAGCGAAGAATGTGAGCAGAGTTTTCAAGAACTCAAGAGGAGACTCATTTCAGCACCTGTTCTAACAATACCATCTGGCTCGGAGGGATTTGTCATCTACAGTGATGCTTCGAGCAAAGGGTTGGGATGTGTTCTCATGCAACATAGAAAAGTCATAGCCTATGCATCAAGACAACTCAAGGAATATGAGAGGAATTATCCTACTCATGATCTAGAGTTGGCAGCTGTTGTCTTTGCACTTAAAATTTGGAGGCATTACTTGTATGGGGAGAAAGTGGAGATCTTTACGGATCATAAAAGCCTCAAATATTTCTTCACTCAAAAGGAACTCAACATGCGACAACGACGTTGGCTTGAACTGTTGAAAGATTATGATCATACCATTCAATACCATCCTGGAAAAGCGAACGTGGTAGCTGACGCATTGAGTAGAAGATCATATGCGGGTACAAGTGCAATATTAACAACGCAAAGACCCATTTTGTGTGACTTGCAAAGGATGGAGATAGAGTTAAAGACTCTAGGGACCCATGTAATGATGGCGAATATACGAGTAGAACCGACTTTAATCGATAAAGTTAAAGCTGCTCAAGCTACAGACCTGGAGCTGATGCGTATGAGGAAGAAAGTGCAAGAAGGTGTTATGCCGGAAGCAAGAATCGATGAGGAAGGAATACTTCGAGTCAACTCCAGACTTTGTGTTCCTAACAACCCTGATTTAAAGTATGAAATCATGATGGAGGCGCACAACACACCGTTTGCAATCCATCCTGGAAGTACCAAAATGTATCATGATCTTCGTCATACATTTTGGTGGAGCAATATGAAGAGAGAGATAGCGTTGTTCATCTCAAGGTGTCTAACTTGTCAACGAGTCAAAGCGGAGCATCAAGTACCAAAAGGTCCATTGCAACCACTTGAAATTCCAGAATGGAAGTGGGAGCACATTACCATGGATTTCGTTACCGGTCTTCCTAGGGTTTCTCAAGGTATTGATGCGATTTGGGTCATTGTTGATAGATTGACCAAGTCTGCTCATTTCTTACCGATACGAGAAACTTATACACTTGAACGTCTTGCTCGTATGTACATAAACGAGATTGTAAGACTGCATGGTATGCCAGTATCCATAGTTTCTGATCGAGACCCAAGATTCACTTCACGATTTTGGGTTAGTTTACAAAAAGCTATGGGCGCGGAGTTACGATTTAGTTCAGCATATCATCCTCAGACGGACGGACAATCAGAGAGGACTATTCAAACTCTTGAAGATCTATTAAGACTCTGTGTCTTTGACTTTAAGGGAAGTTGGGACAAGTTCTTACCATTGGTGGAGTTTTCCTACAACAACAGTTATCAAGCAAGTATTGGCATGGCTCCATTCGAAGCATTGTATGGAAGAAAATGTCGTTCTCCAGTATGCTGGGATGAGGTGGGCGAAGCAACGTTGTTGGGACCGGAGTTGGTACGTATGACTACAGAAAAGATTCAAACGATCCGACAACGTATAAAAACCTCACAAGATCGACAAAAGAGTTATGCTGATCTTCATCGAAAAGACGTGGAATTTGATGTAGGAGATCATGTGTTCTTACGTGTTGCTCCATGGAAAGGAGTTACGAGATTTGGAAAGAGAGGAAAGCTAAATCCTCGATTCATCGGTCCATTTTTAATCCTCGATCGAGTAGGAACTGTGGCTTATAGACTCGCTTTACCGCCAAGTATGTCTCGTGTTCATAACGTTTTCCACATATCCATGTTACGCAAATATGTGGAAGACCCGAACCACATTATTGAGTTAGAACCGGGCGAAATAGCGGAGGATTTGACGTATGAAGAAGTTCCTGTTCAAATCTTGGATAAGAAGGAACATATTCTACGCTCCAAGGTTATACCTCAAGTTAAAGTTTTGTGGAGAAACCACGATGTTGAGGAAATGACTTGGGAGTTAGAATCAGAAATGAAATCAAGGTATCCTTACCTCTTCGACATAGCAGGTACGTACCCTAATTTCGAGGGCGAAATTTCATAAGAAGGGGAGGTTGTAAGACCCCAACTTTTATAAATAAAGATGAATTTTCTATAAATATCATTTTTGAATATTATGGAGTTAATTTGATATAATGATATAGTTGTGGGTAATATTTATAAATTTTGCAAAGTAAGCAAGTTTGTGACAACCCCAAAATAGGTCCATTCCACCCAACCCATTCTGAGTTGCCAAATACATGGTACAGAAAACAACTACAACTTTATTACAACAATTGTCGTGCAAAATACAACAACACATATGCTGTGGGTTTGGATACAAATATATACCAAATGTGACTCATGTTCCAACCGTGGACATCACCTCACAATAACACCTTACATAAAGGTATAGTCAAAAACTGTTTTAGAAATTAGAATATTTGGGAAGTGCTCAAGGAAACCTTCGTACATGGGAGGCCATGCGTCTAGGTTATGATAGATATCATATGGCCACAGAATTATCCTTGGTTGACCCAATAGACCCCAAAGAAAAACGAGAAGATTACTATCATATTCTTCCCAATGGTGAGTCTTCTCTTGACTTATCATTATCTCCACTGTCTCAAATTGAGAATTATACTTCAAACAAACACCAAGATTATATAGGTAGTGCCCATAGATATACTCAGCAAGTGGATGAGCACAACCCTGTCTTATGATGACACGAGGTTGTATGTCATTAGACATCTTGTATGATAGTAACAAAACACCCTTCCAACGTTGGGTTCGCCTCACCCTATTTTCTTCACCAAATATAACTACTAAATGATGACCACCGTTCTATTCCCTTGTTACCCCCGCTCGACCCAGCTACACTCTTATTACCTGAAAGGAATTGTGAAGCAAAAGGGTGAGCACAACTAGCTCAGTAAAGAATATCATGACTAAAGATAATTCAATTATCAATAGCCTTCATCAACAATAAATCAGAGATTTAGAACATATGGTAAATGATAAAAATTTCAACCATAGTTGCAGCGGAACGAGCAATCCATTAGAAGAGTCAAATAGACTATAAAGTCTATTATCTTCTCCATGTTAAAAATCCACCAATAATATTTTATCCATGTAACATCACTCAACAGTTCCTTTCCACAATCATATGAATAACTCATAATCATAATTGTGACTATAAATTTTTCTTCGCACCCAGGACGAAGAATATTTTCATCACCTGTCTTTACCTGAAACATCAAAGATCATGGTTATACCAAATCACAGTTCCTGTTTATAATCATACTAACAAATCCATCTTTGCACTACGGGCCAAAGATATTCATCAACAAACCATCTTTGCACTACGGGCCAAAGATATTCAACAACAGTTCATCTTTGCACTACAGGCCAAAGATATTCAACAACAGTTCATCTTTGCACTACAGGCCAAAGATATTCATCAACAGGCCATATTTGCACTACATGCCAAAGATATTCATCAACAATTCATATTTGCACTACAGGCCAAATATATTCATATCTCAAAGAAATATATAATCATTTCAGAATTTATATAAACAATAATTATAACCATGTTGATCAATTCACCTTTGCACTTAAGCTTAAGATATTCAATTATAAATTCAATGGTCATGATCATACCAGTCACAATTCAACTTTGCACTACAGGCCAAAGAGAACCCTAGTCATGATCATACCAATAATCTACCCATCTTTACACTCCAGTGAAAGAGAATTTCAACATCAGGGTTATAAAAATGTTATATATGATGATAAAAATAATATGATCAACATATAGTTTTAATCTCAAGAGTAATATTCGTAACTCATGAATAGTAATCCCGACACAAAAGATAGAAATTCTACAATAAAATTCATACCAATATTTCGGTATAATGATATTGAAAGAATAACATTACTTAAATTTATAAACAATTTATTTTAATTGTTTACACTTTACTAATTAATGCATTTAATCATCATAAAATGCCAACTCTTACAATTTCATCATCAATAACCAAAATCCTCATCAAAAATCTGCATATACCTCATATAGAATTCTCAAGCCATAAAATCCTATTTTCCAATTTTCTTTCTTCACAAAACATATTTAATTTATTTACTCATAACTAGACCATTTTCATGAAAAATACCAAATCAGTTCCAAAAATATTTCTTTTCTGGGATTTAGCATAATATAGTCCCATAGTGAACATATATTTTTCTCAGAATTTTTAAAACTCATTTACTATTTTTCATATGGCCAAAACCACCGAATATTTAGACATTTATCAAAAATTATACTTTTGTCCAAAAATTCTGAAATTTACAGAGTATACTTCTATCATACACATGTACTCCCAATAAAAATTTCATCAATTTTGGAGTTAACCACAAGGAATTATAAGCGGTTACTTTTAAAATAGTCTTTTCCCGTAAAATTCATAACTCTTAATCTATACATCCAAAAATCACCATTTTTGGACACAATCAATAAAACTCATCAAAATATCATTTCAAATTTTTACATAATTTTTGAAGATCAGAAAAATTACGAAACTGAAAATCATAACAACCCTTAAAATCCATTACTATCCCTTACTATCCCTTACCTCAAAAGAGCAGTACTTCTGATCGGTATAAGGCTGAAGGAAACTTGCACTGATGAATAGAAACTCACAGAGTATCTAAAAACTCACAAAATATGCTTCATAATTTAGAGAGAGAAAGAGAGAAAGCTTATTTTCTGGTGTGATTTTCAATTCTAACTTAGCACTCTATTTATAGGAAAATTTTGGTAGGTTTGACCTGCAACCTGATGGCTTTACCTGCTACTATTCCCACCCACCACATTTGAAATATAATTCAGCACATTTCTTCACCAACCACAAGTGGGGCCCACCAATTCTAGAATTTTCCACCAAAATGATAAACTCCGAAAATTTAACAATTTCTGAACCAGTCATCTCGTAAAATTCATAATAAATCATACGTTCATTTTTAACGGTTAAAAATTTGTGGGCATATACTCAACTTATATATGTATAACATATCCAAAAATTACCACGATCCAACGGTCGGATTAAAAATTATAACCCCCGCAAAATATCTCAAAAACCCTGATTTTTAATACCTCCATTCCGACAAAAATACGGATAAAAATCTCAACATTAACTCCTTCATTTTTTAACCACAAAAATATATCCCTCATTTATATCCACATAAAATAAATATTTCCTTATCATATGAATCAATAATTAATTATTCACAAATAATATTACAGAATCACATTTATGACAACCAGGTCGTTCCCAGGAAAGAGGGGGCTTTCCAATAAGAATTTCTCCTTACTGGCGCGCAATCAGATAACCAAACCTCTCCTTAGACAGAACTTTCTAGACATTGCCAATAATGTTATCTAATAATATTATTCAAATAATATGAATTATTGATCTGATAATGGGAAATACTGTGCAGTGACAATTATTGAACAACAATAATATAAAATTTCAACGTAGCAATTATTGAATCAATAAAATAAAATATTGAACAGTAATTACTGTAACAATTATTGAGTAGTGCCTTCTTACGTAAGAATCAATAATTTCAAAAATACTATGCAATACCGTGTGCTACTGTGCAATAACGCGTATTACTGTATTTTAACCACCGGGTATTCCAACAGTGTTAACGGTAACAATTACGCCGTTATTTGTAAAAACTCAAATTTGTCGTTTTCTTCACCCGACAATTATTCGTTATGGGGCCCACAAATAGCTGTGCCGTCGTACGAATATTCCCCGAAAGAAAGAATATTCCACGACCAAACGAATATTCCCCGACAACAATGATTATTTTATAACCACTTGCTTATTTTGAAAAAAATTTCACATTTCACCCATAACTTTAAACTTTTATCAATTTAACCATTTACTGAATAGTAATTATAAGAAAAATTGAATACTTTTATTTCATAAAATTCGGGGTCTTACAAAGTTGTTATAAAATATTCGTTTGGTCGGAGAATATTCTTTTTATCGGGGAATATTCGTACGACGGCACAATCATTGGTGGACCCCACAACGAAATTATTGTCGGATTGAGAAAACGACAGAATTATCTTTCTATAAAAATAACGGCTGAGGTGTTACCGTTAAAACCGTTAAAACTGTTGAACTACTCGGTAGTAAAAATACAGTAATACGCGTGGTTGCATAGTAGCACACGGTATTGATTATTGATGCTTACGTGAGAAGTCACTCAGCTATACTCAATTATTGCTACAGTAATTGCTGCATCATATCTCTTAAATTATTGTCATAGTATCATCTGTATAATATGTTATATTATTAAATCAATAATTGAGACGTTGTGGTAAGTTTGGTTATTTTATGGGGGGCCATATGTCATCATCTAAGAGTCTCTTCGTCAATAGTAATTACCGTCGTCAATAGTAATTACCGTCGTCAATAGTATTTACCTTGGTCAATAGTAATTACCTTCGTCAATATTATTTACCTTGGTCAATAGTATTTACCTTGGTCAATAGTAATTACCTTCGTCAATAGTATTTACCTTGGTCAATAGTAATTACTTTCGTCAATAGTAGTTGTCCCTTCAATATTACCAAGAGTCATTTGACCCTTCGTTAAGACCAAGAGTCATTTGACCCTTCGTTAAGACCAAGAGTCACCCTCAGTTTTTCTATAAATAGAGGCCTAGGGCTTCATTATTTTTCACGAATTCATTCAAGCTATAGAGAGAGAAAGTATAGAGAGAATAAGAGAGAGAGAATAAAAGTATTCTGCTACATCACTTTTCCAATATCCAGTTCTTTTAAGGTAGGGAATATTATTTTTTTTATATTCATGAAGAGAACTTCTGTTATTCCATTCGTTATTATTCTGTTGGAATAACCAGTATACGCGGTCTACCCTATACTTGGTGACATTCTTCTATTATTCTGTTGGAACATCCTGTCTGTGTGTTTTACACCGGACCTGGTTCCGTTTATTATTCTGTTGGAACATCCTGTCTGTGTGTTTTACACCGGACCTGGTTCCGTTTATTATTCTGTTGGAACATCCTGTCTGTGTGTTTTACACCGGACCTGGTTCCGTTTTATTATTATTCTGTTGGAATATCCTGTCTGTGTGTTTTACACCGGACCTGGTTCCATTATTTATTATTCTGTCGGAATATCCTGTCTGTGCGTTTACGTCGGACCTGGTTCCATTATTTATTATTCTATTGGAATAACCTGTCTGTGCGGTCTATCGCATGCATGGTGATTTCTTTTGTTATTCCATTCTTTATTGTACTCAGTTGGTTAAGTTTTGACTTCTATACTCCATGAAATTTATGGAATATCCTTGATAGTTGCGTTTCATCCAGTATCTTTTCAAGAAAATATTCTTCTAAGCATTCTTGAATTTTACTCCACAATGCAGTATCATGTTGACAATTTGGACGTTGTTAATTCCTGGATAAATTAATTCTTGAACTTGTTTTATTGAATTCTTATATCATTGTCATCATCCTCATGTTTATAAAATGTTGAAAGTCATCTGTGGCCTGTATTGCATAGATGGACTTGGTATGATTATGACCAGGGATTATTCGGTATAATCATGACCATTAATGAATACACGAATATCCTTGGCCGTAGTGCAGGGGTGATTCGATGATGTGGATTATTTTATTAAGCTGAGTCTCAGCGATTACAGTGTTGAAAAACTTTTTAAATCATAAAAGATAGTAGAGTTTATTTTCTACTTGACTCTTTTAATGGATTGCTTGTTCCGCTACAGTTAAACTTGATGTCTATTATATTTTATCAGTTTAACATTGTTGAAGGCTAATGATAATTTATTCTGCATTATCTTAGTCATAATATTTCTTACTGGGCTAGTTGAGCTCACCCTTTCTTTCACTGTTCTCTTCAGGAAATGAGAACGTAGCTGGGACAAGTCGGGGTACGGAGTGATGGTCCGAATGATAGTATTAGTTAGTAGTCCTCACTATTCTATGCAATGGTGTGTTAATAAATGTAACGAGGACTCCTTTTGAGTATGAATACTCTCTAGAAGATAATATTTGTATTCAAACTCACAGTTTATGTTTTGTCGTATTGTACACGACAGATGTATTAATCTGTTGTATTTGTATTCTGTACTATGTATCTGACGACCCAAGATGGGTGATGTATACCTAATTTTGGGGGCGTCACAGTTCATTCCACCCAACCCATTCTGAGTCGTCAAATACATGGTACAGAAAACAACTACAACTTTATTACAACAATTGTCGTGCAAAATACAACAACACATATGCTGTGAGTTTGGATACAAATATATACCAAATGTGACAACCCCAAAACAGGTCCATTCCATCCAACCCATTCTGAGTCGTCAAATACATGGTACAGAAAATATCTACAACTTTATTACAACAATTGTCGTGCAAAATACAACAATATATATGCTGTAAGTTTGGATACAAATATATACCAAATGTGACTCATGTTCTAACCGTGGACATCACCTCACAATGACACCTTACATAAACGTATAGTCAAAAACTGTTCTAGAAATTAGAATCTTTGGGAAGTGTTCAAGGAAACCTTCGTACATGGGAGGCCACGCGTCTAGGTTATGATAGATATCATATGGCCACAGAATTATCCTTGGTTGACCCAATAGACCCCAAAGAAAAACGAGAAGATTACTATCATATTCTTCCCAATGGTGAGTCTTCTCTTGACTTATCATTATCTCCACTGTCTCTAATTGAGAATTATACTTCAAACAAACACCAAGATTATATAGGTAGTGCCCATAGATATACTCAGCAAGTGGATGAGCACAACCCTGTCCTATGATAACACGAGGTTGTATGTCATTAGACATCTTGTATGATAGTGACAAAACACCCTTCCAACGTTGGGTTCGCCTCACCCTATTTTCTTCACCAAATATAACTACTAAATGATGACCACCGTTCTATTCCCTTGTTACCCCCGCTCGACCCAGCTACACTCTTATTACCTGAAAAGGAATTGTGAAGCAAAAGGGTGAGCACAACTAGCTCAGTAAAGAATATCATGACTAAAGATAATTAAATTATCAATAGCCTTCATCAATAATAAATCAGAGATTTAGAACATATGGTAAATGATAAAAATTTCAACCATAGTTGCAGCGGAACGAGCAATCCATTAGAAGAGTCAAATAGACTATAAAGTCTATTATCTTCTCCATGTTAAAAATCCATCAACAATGTTTTATCCCTGTAACATCAATCAACAGTTCTGGTCCACAATCATATAAATAACTCATAATCATAATTATGATTCTAAATTCCTCTTCACATCCAGAATGAAGATAATTTTCATCACCTGTCTTTACCTGAAACATCAAAGATCATGGTTATACCAAATCACAGTTCCTGTTCATAATCATGCTAATAAATCCATCTTCGCACTCATCAATAATTCATCTTTGCACTACAGGCCAAAGATATTCATCAACAGTTCATCTTTGCACTACAGGCCAAAGATATTCCTCAACAGTTCATATTTGCACTACAGGTCAAATATATTCATCAACAGTTCATATTTGCACTACAGGCCAAATATATTAATATCTCAAAGAAATATATAATCATTTCAGAATTTATATAAACAATAATTATAACCATGTTGATCATTTCACCTTTGCACTTAAGCTAAAGATATTCAATTATAAATTCAATGGTCATGATCATACCAGTCAACAATTCAACTTTGCACTACTGGCCAAAGAGAACCCATAGTCATGATCATACCAATAATTTACCCATCTTTACACTCAAGCGAAAGAGAATTTCAACATCAAGGTTATAAAAATGTTATATATGATTATAAAAATAATATGGTCAAAACATGGATTTAATTTCAAGAGCAATATTCATAAATCAACTATAATTTGGTTAGAAAAAGAAACCAATTTTGTCGTGAATAGTAACTCGTGAATAGTAACTTATGAATAGTAACTCATGAATAGTAACCCCGACACAAAAAGATAGAAATTCTACAATAAAATTCATACCAATATTTTGGTATAATGATATTGAAAGAATAACATTTCTTAAGCTTATAAACAATTTATTTTAGTTGTTTACACTTTACTAAATAATGCATTTAATCATCTTAAAATGCCAAACTCATAATATTTCATCACCAATAACCAAAAACCCTCATCAAAAATCTGCATATACCTCATATAGGATTCTCAAACCATAAAATCCTATTTTCCAATTTTCTTTCCTCACAAAACATATTTAATTCATTTACTCATAACTAGACCATTTTCATAAAAAATACCAAATCAGTTCTAAAAATATTTCTTTTCTGGGATTTAGCATAATATAGTCCCATAGTGAACATATTTTTTTCTCAGAATTTTTAAAAGTCATTTACTATTTTTCATATGGCCAAAATAGCCGAATATTTAGACATTTATCAAAAATTGTACTTTTATCTAAAAATTCTGAAATTCACAGAGTATACTCCTATCATATTCATGTACTCCCAATAAAAATTTCATCAATTTTGGAGTTAACCACAAGGAATTATAAGCGGTTACTTTTAAAATAGTCTTTTCTCATAAAATTCATAACTCTCAATCTATACATCCAAAAATCACCATTTTTAGACACAATCAATAAAACTCATCAAAATATCATTTCAAATTTTTCCAGAATTTTTGAAGATCAGAAAAATTACGAAACTGAAAATCATAACAACCCTTAAAATTCATTACTATCCCTTACTATCCCTTACAATCCCTTACTATCCCTTACCTCAAAAGAGCAGTACTTCTGACTGGATATCGGATATGATGCTGAAGGAAACTTGCACTGATGAATAGAAACTCACCAAGTATCTAAAAACTCACAAAATATGCTTCATAATATAGAGAGAGAAAGAGAGAAAACTTATGTTTCTGGTGTGATTTTCAATTCTAACTTAGCCCTCTATTTATAGGAAAATTTTGGTAGGTTTGACCTGCAACCTGATGGCTTTACCTGCTACTATTCTCACCCACCACATTTGAAATATAATTCAGCACATTTCTTCACCAACCACAAGTGGGGCCCACCAATTCTAGAATTTTCCACCAAAATGATAAACTTCGAAAATTCAGCAATTTCTGAACCAGTCATCTCGTAAAATTCATAATAAATCATACGTTCATTTTTAACGGTTCAAAATTTGTGGGCATATACTCAACTTATATATGTATAACATATCCAAAAATTACCACGATCCAACGGTCGGATTAAAAATTATAACCCCCGCAAAATATCTCAAAAATCCTGATTTTTAATACCTCCATTCCGACAAAAATACGGATAAAAATCTCAACATTAACTCCTTCATTTTTTAACCACAAAAATATATCCCTCATTTATATCCACATAAAATAAATATTTTCTTATCATATGAATCAATAATTAATTATTCACAAATAATATTACAGAATCACATTTATGACAACCAGGCCGTTCCCAGGAAAGAGGGGGCTTTCCAATAAGGATTTCTCCTTACTGGCGCGCAATTAGATGACCAAACCTCTCCTTAGACAGAACTTTCTAGACATTGCCAATAATGTTATCTAATAATATTATTCAAATAATATGAATTATTGATCTGATAAAGGAAAATACTGTGCATCAACAATTATTGAACAACAATAATACAAAATTTCAACGTAGCAATTATTGAATCAATAAAATAAAATATTGAACAGTAATTACTGTAACAATTATTGAGTATTGCCTTCTTACGTAAGAATCAATAATTTCAAAAATACTATGCAATACCGTGTGCTACTGTGCAATAACGCGTATTACTGTATTTTAACCACCGGGTATTCCAACAGTGTTAACGGTAACAACTACGCCGTTATTTGTAAAAACTTAAATTTGTCACTTTCTTCACCCGATAGTTATTCGTTATGGGGCCCACAAATAGCTGCGCCGTCGTACGAATATTCCCCGACAGAAAGAATATTCCACGACCAAACGAATATTCCCCGACAACAATGATTATTTTATAACCACTTGTGTATTTTGAAAAAAATTCATATATCACCCTTAACTTTAACATTTATCAATTAAACCATTTACTGAATAGTAATTATAAGAAAAATTGAATAATTTTATTTCATAAAATTCGGGGTCTTACAATCTCCCCTCCTTATGAAATTTCGTCCTCGAAATTTACGTACCTGGTATTTCAAAGAATTAAGAATACCTTCCTTTCATTTCAGATTCCATCTTCCTTGTCATCATAATTTCTCCATTGCTCATCTCCTGTATTTCATATATCATTCTACAATACAGCTTCAAAACAAGGGTTAATTTAACAAATTAACATATCACATAATATCCCAATATTATGACTGACCAACAAATAAGCTTAGGTAGGACACACTAGCGAAGGATTTACTCATCTCTCCCCTCCTAGTTGTATTCCCCGATCTCCGCCAGAGATCATATCCCTAAGCTCTGATACCACCTGTGACAACCCCAAAACAGGTCCATTCCATCCAACCCATTCTGAGTCGTCAAATACATGGTACAGAAAATATCTACAACTTTATTACAACAATTGTCGTGCAAAATACAACAATATATATGCTGTAAGTTTGGATACAAATATATACCAAATGTGACTCATGTTCTAACCGTGGACATCACCTCACAATGACACCTTACATAAACGTATAGTCAAAAACTGTTCTAGAAATTAGAATCTTTGGGAAGTGTTCAAGGAAACCTTCGTACATGGGAGGCCACGCGTCTAGGTTATGATAGATATCATATGGCCACAGAATTATCCTTGGTTGACCCAATAGACCCCAAAGAAAAACGAGAAGATTACTATCATATTCTTCCCAATGGTGAGTCTTCTCTTGACTTATCATTATCTCCACTGTCTCTAATTGAGAATTATACTTCAAACAAACACCAAGATTATATAGGTAGTGCCCATAGATATACTCAGCAAGTGGATGAGCACAACCCTGTCCTATGATGACACGAGGTTGTATGTCATTAGACATCTTGTATGATAGTGACAAAACACCCTTCCAACGTTGGGTTCGCCTCACCCTATTTTCTTCACCAAATATAACTACTAAATGATGACCACCGTTCTATTCCCTTGTTACCCCCGCTCGACCCAGCTACACTCTTATTACCTGAAAAGGAATTGTGAAGCAAAAGGGTGAGCACAACTAGCTCAGTAAAGAATATCATGACTAAAGATAATTAAATTATCAATAGCCTTCATCAATAATAAATCAGAGATTTAGAACATATGGTAAATGATAAAAATTTCAACCATAGTTGCAGCGGAACGAGCAATCCATTAGAAGAGTCAAATAGACTATAAAGTCTATTATCTTCTCCATGTTAAAAATCCATCAACAATGTTTTATCCCTGTAACATCAATCAACAGTTCTGGTCCACAATCATATAAATAGCTCATAATCATAATTATGATTCTAAATTCCTCTTCACATCCAGAATGAAGATAATTTTCATCACCTGTCTTTACCTGAAACATCAAAGATCATGGTTATACCAAATCACAGTTCCTGTTCATAATCATGCTAATAAATCCATCTTCGCACTCATCAATAATTCATCTTTGCACTACAGGCCAAAGATATTCATCAACAGTTCATCTTTGCACTACAGGCCAAAGATATTCCTCAACAGTTCATATTTGCACTACAGGTCAAATATATTCATCAACAGTTCATATTTGCACTACAGGCCAAATATATTAATATCTCAAAGAAATATATAATCATTTCAGAATTTATATAAACAATAATTATAACCATGTTGATCATTTCACCTTTGCACTTAAGCTAAAGATATTCAATTATAAATTCAATGGTCATGATCATACCAGTCAACAATTCAACTTTGCACTACTGGCCAAAGAGAACCCATAGTCATGATCATACCAATAATTTACCCATCTTTACACTCAAGCGAAAGAGAATTTCAACATCAAGGTTATAAAAATGTTATATATGATTATAAAAATAATATGGTCAAAACATGGATTTAATTTCAAGAGCAATATTCATAAATCAACTATAATTTGGTTAGAAAAAGAAACCAATTTTGTCGTGAATAGTAACTCGTAAATAGTAACTTATGAATAGTAACTCATGAATAGTAACCCCGACACAAAAAGATAGAAATTCTACAATAAAATTCATACCAATATTTTGGTATAATGATATTGAAAGAATAACATTTCTTAAGCTTATAAACAATTTATTTTAGTTGTTTACACTTTACTAAATAATGCATTTAATCATCTTAAAATGCCAAACTCATAATATTTCATCACCAATAACCAAAAACCCTCATCAAAAATCTGCATATACCTCATATAGGATTCTCAAACCATAAAATCCTATTTTCCAATTTTCTTTCCTCACAAAACATATTTAATTCATTTACTCATAACTAGACCATTTTCATAAAAAATACCAAATCAGTTCCAAAAATATTTCTTTTCTGAGATTTAGCATAATATAGTCCCATAGTGAACATATTTTTTTCTCAGAATTTTTAAAAGTCATTTACTATTTTTCATATGGCCAAAATAGCCGAATATTTAGACATTTATCAAAAATTGTACTTTTATCTAAAAATTCTGAAATTCACAGAGTATACTCCTATCATATTCATGTACTCCCAATAAAAATTTCATCAATTTTGGAGTTAACCACAAGGAATTATAAGCGGTTACTTTTAAAATAGTCTTTTCTCATAAAATTCATAACTCTCAATCTATACATCCAAAAATCACCATTTTTAGACACAATCAATAAAACTCATCAAAATATCATTTCAAATTTTTCCAGAATTTTTGAAGATCAGAAAAATTACGAAACTGAAAATCATAACAACCCTTAAAATTCATTACTATCCCTTACTATCCCTTACAATCCCTTACTATCCCTTACCTCAAAAGAGCAGTACTTCTGACTGGATATCGGATATGATGCTGAAGGAAACTTGCACTGATGAATAGAAACTCACCAAGTATCTAAAAACTCACAAAATATGCTTCATAATATAGAGAGAGAAAGAGAGAAAACTTATGTTTCTGGTGTGATTTTCAATTCTAACTTAGCCCTCTATTTATAGGAAAATTTTGGTAGGTTTGACCTGCAATCTGATGGCTTTACCTGCTACTATTCTCACCCACCACATTTGAAATATAATTCAGCACATTTCTTCACCAACCACAAGTGGGGCCCACCAATTCTAGAATTTTCCACCAAAATGATAAACTCCGAAAATTCAGCAATTTCTGAACCAGTCATCTCGTAAAATTCATAATAAACCATACGTTCATTTTTAACGGTTCAAAATTTGTGGGCATATACTCAACTTATATATGTATAACATATCCAAAAATTACCACGATCCAACGGTCGAATTAAAAATTATAACCCCCGCAAAATATCTCAAAAACCCTGATTTTTAATACCTCCATTCCGACAAAAATACGGATAAAAATCTCAACATTAACTCCTTCATTTTTTAACCACAAAAATATATCCCTCATTTATATCCACATAAAATAAATATTTTCTTATCATATGAATCAATAATTAATTATTCACAAATAATATTACAGAATCACATTTATGACAACCAGGCCGTTCCCAGGAAAGAGGGGGCTTTCCAATAAGGATTTTTCCTTACTGGCGCGCAATTAGATGACCAAACCTCTCCTTAGACAGAACTTTCTAGACATTGCCAATAATGTTATCTAATAATATTATTCAAATAATATGAATTATTGATCTGATAAAGGAAAATACTGTGCATCAACAATTATTGAACAACAATAATACAAAATTTCAACGTAGCAATTATTGAATCAATAAAATAAAATATTGAACAGTAATTACTGTAACAATTATTGAGTATTGCCTTCTTACGTAAGAATCAATAATTTCAAAAATACTATGCAATACCGTGTGCTACTGTGCAATAACGCGTATTACTGTATTTTAACCACCGGGTATTCCAACAGTGTTAACGGTAACAACTACGCCGTTATTTGTAAAAACTTAAATTTGTCGTTTTCTTCACCCGATAGTTATTCGTTATGGGGCCCACAAATAGCTGCGCCGTCGTACGAATATTCCCCGACAGAAAGAATATTCCACGACCAAACGAATATTCCCCGACAACAATGATTATTTTATAACCACTTGTGTATTTTGAAAAAAATTCATATATCACCCTTAACTTTAACATTTATCAATTAAACCATTTACTGAATAGTAATTATAAGAAAAATTGAATACTTTTATTTCATAAAATTCGGGGTCTTACACCAAATGTGACTCATGTTCCAACCGTGGACATCACCTCACAATAACACCTTACATAAAGGTATAGTCAAAAACTGTTTTAGAAATTAGAATCTTTGGGAAGTGCTCAAGGAAACCTTCGTACATGGGAGGCCACGCGTCTAGGTTATGATAGATATCATATGGCCACAGAATTATCCTTGGTTGACCCAATAGACCCCAAAGAAAAACGAGAAGATTACTATCATATTCTTCCCAATGGTGAGTCTTCTCTTGACTTATCATTATCTCCACTGTATCTAACTGAGAATTATACTTCAAACAAACACCAAGATTATATAGGTAGTGCTCGTATATATACTCAGCAAGTGGATGAGCACATCCTTGTCTTATGATGACACGAGGTTGTATGTCATTAGACATCTTGTATGATAGTGACAAAACACCCTTCCAACGTTGGGTTCGCCTCACCCTATTTTCTTCACCAAATATAACTACTAAATGATAACCGCCGTTCTATTCCCTTGTTACCCTCGCTCGACCCAGCTACACTCTTATTACCTGAAAGGAATTGTGAACAGAAGGGTGAGCACAACTAGCCCAGTAAAGAATATCATGACTAAAGATAAATAAATTATCAATAGTCTTCATCAATAATAAATCAGAGATTTAGAACATATGGTAGATGATAAAAAATTTCAACCATAGTTGCAGCGGAACATGCAATCCATTAGAAGAGTCAAATAGACTATAAAGTCTATTATCTTCTCCATGTTAAAAATCCACCAACAATGTTTTATCCCTGTAACATCAATCAACAGTTCTGGTCCACAATCATATAAATAACTCATAATCATAATTATGATTCTAAATTCCTCTTCTCATCCAGGACAAAGATAATTTTCATCACTTGTCTTTACCTGAAACATCAAAGATCATGGTTATACCAAATCACAATTCTTGTTCATAATCATACTAATAATTTCATCTTTGTACTACGGGCCAAATATATTCGTCAACAGTTTATCTTTGCACTACTGGCCAAAGATAATCAACAACAGTTCATCTTTGCACTACAGGCCAAAGATATTCAACAACATATCATCTTTGCACTACAGGCCAAAGATATTCATCAACAGTTCATATTTGCACTACAGGCCAAATATATTCATCAACAGTTCATATTTGCACTACATGCCAAATATATTAATATCTCAAAGAATTATAATCATTTTAGAATTTATATAAACAATAATTATAACCATGTTGATCAATTCACCTTTGCACTTAAGCTTAAGATATTCAATTATAAATTCAATGGTCATGATCATACCAGTCACAATTCAACTTTGCACTACAGGCCAAAGAGAACCCTAGTCATGATCATACCAATAATCTACCCATCTTTACACTCCAGTGAAAGAGAATTTCAACATCAGGGTTATAAAAATGTTATATATGATGATAAAAATAATATGATCAACATATAGTTTTAATCTCAAGAGTAATATTCGTAACTCATGAATAGTAACCCCGACACAAAAGATATAAATTTTACAATAAAATTCATACCAATATTTCGGTATAATGATATTGAAAGAATAAGATTACTTAAATTTATAAACAATTTATTTTAATTATTTACATTTTACTAATTAATGCATTTAATCATCATAAAATGCCAACTCTTACAATTTCATCATCAATAATCAAAACCCTCATCAAAAATCTGCATATACCTCATATAGGATTCTCAAACCATAAAATCCTATTTTCCAATTTTCTTTCCTCACAAAACATATTTAATTCATTTACTCATAACTAGACCATTTTTATGAAAAATACCAAATTAGTTCCAAAAATATTTCTTTTCTGAGATTTAGCATAATATAGTCCCATAGTGAACATATATTTTTCTCAGAATTTTTAAAAGTCATTTACTTTTTTTTCATATGGCCAAAATAGCCGAATATTTAGACATTTATCAAAAATTGTACTTTTGTCTAAAAATTCTGAAATTTACAGAGTATACTTCTATCATATACATGTACTCCCAATAAAAATTTCATCAATTTTGGAGTTAACCACAAGGAATTATAAGCTGTTACTTTTAAAATAGTCTTTTCTCATAAAATTCATAACTCTCAATCTATACATCCAAAAATCACCATTTTTGGACACAATCAAGAAAACTCATCAAAATATCATTTCAAATTTTTCTAGAATTTTTGAAGGTCAAAAAAATTACGAAACTGAAAATCATAACAACCCTTAAAATCCCTTAATATCCCTTACTATCCCTTACCTCAAAAGAGCAGTACTTCTGATCGGTATAAGGCTGAAGAAAACTTGCACTGATGAATAGAAACTCACAGAGTATCTAAATACTCACAAAATACACTCAATAATCTAGAGAGAGAAAGAGAGAAAACTTATGTTTCTGGTATGATTTTCAATTCTAACTTAGCCCTCTATTTATAGGAAAATTTTGGTAGGTTTGACCTGCAACCTGATGGCTTTACCTGCTACTATTCCCACCCACCACATTTGAAATATAATTCAGCACATTTCTTCACCAACCACAAGTGGGGCCCACCAATTCTAGAATTTTCCACCAAAAATGATTTATAACCTGATTTCTGAATCAGCCACCTCTTAAAATTCATAACAAATCATACGTTCATTTTTAACGGTTCAAAATTTGTGGGCATATACTCAACTTATATATGTATAACATATTCAAAAATTACCACGATCCAACGGTCGGATTAAAAATTATAACCCCCGCAAAATATCTCAAAAACCCTGATTTTTAATACCTCCATTCCGACAAAAATACTGATAAAAACCTCAACATTAACTCATTTATTTTTAACCACAAAAATATATTCCTCATTTATATCCACATAAAATAAATATTTCCTTATCATATGAATCAATAATTAATTATTCACAAATAATATTAGAGAATCACATTTATGACGCGCAATTAGGATTTCTCCTTACTGGCGCGCAATTAGATGATCAAACCTCTCCTTAGACAGAACTTTCTAGACATTGCCAATAATGTTATCTAATAATATTATTCAAATAATATGAATTATTGATCTGATAATGGAAAATACTGTGCAGCAACAATTATTGAAACAACAATAATATAAAATATCAATGCAGCAATTATTGAATCAATAATAAAATATTGAACAGTAATTACTGTAACAATTATTGAGTAGTGCCTTCTTACGTAAGAATCAATAATTTCAAAAATACTATGCAATACCGTGTGCTACTGTGCAATAACGCGTATTACTGTATTTTAACCACCGGGTATTCCAACAGTGTTAACGGTAACAACTACGTCATTATTTGTAAAAACTCAAATTTATCGTTTTTTTCATCCGACAGTTATTCTGTTATGGGGCCCACAAATAGCTGCGCCGTCGTACGAATATTCCCTGACAGAAAGAATATTCCACGACCAAACGAATATTCCCCGACAACAATGATTATGTTATAATCACTTGTGTATTTTGGAAAATTTTCACATTTCACCCATAACTTTAACTTTTTATCAATTTAACCATTTACTGAATTGTAATTATAAGAAAAATTGAATACTTTTATTTCATAAAATTCGGGGTCTTACAGAGGATGATGAAAAATATCTTAAAGAGAATGAATCCAGTGAGACAGAAGGACAAATAGTAGGAATTCGTATAACAGTTTATCCAAGATCAATAATACTTCATAGTAATCAATTGTGAAGCAGAATTCAAAAATAAAGATCAAAACATGGATACAATCAAAGATAGTAACCATAATAGACATCTTGGACAAAAAGGAAAAATTTTATTTTTCGGTGAATAGTGTCGTATTCGTGAATAGTGTCGTATACGTGAATAGTACCGTATACGTGAATAGTAACCCCGACACAAAAAGTTTCAAATTTGATAAAAACTCATATCAATATTTCAGCATAATGATATTGAAGAAAATAATATCATTTAAGAAGAAAATAATATCCCTTACCTCAAGATATCAGTACTTCTGGTCGGAATACCGGTACTGATATCTTGAGGTAAGGGATATTATTTTCTTCTTAAATGATATTATTTTCTTCAATATCATTATGCTGAAATATTGATATGAGTTTTTATCAAATTTAGAACTTTTTGTGCCGGGGTTACTATTCACGTATACGGTACTATTCACGTATACGACACTATTCACGAATACGGCACTATTCACCGAAAAATAAAATTTTTCCTTTTTGTCCAAGATGTCTATTATGGTTACTATCTTTGATTGTATCCATGTTTTGATCTTTATTTTTGAATTCTGCTTCACAATTGATTATTATGAAGTATTATTGATCTTGGATAAACTGTTATACGAATCCCTACTATTTGTCCTTCTGTCTCATTGGATTCGTTCTCTTTAAGATATTTTTCATCATCCTCAGTCCTAAATGATGATATTACTGAATATCTTTGGCCTGTAGTGCAAAGATGTATAATTACTTGATGAATATCTTTGGCCTGTAGTGCAAAGATGAACAGGTGTTGAGATGAACATGACCGACTGATGATACAAATGAATATCTTTGGCCTGTAGTGCAAAGATGAATATTTGGTTAAAGATGATTATTAATTGATGTTACAGGGATAAAATATTGATGATGGACTTTTAAATCTTAGAAGATAGTAGAATTCTTTCTCTACTTTACTCTTCTAATGGTTTGTTGTTTCCGCTGCAGTTGTTGATCTAAAACTTGTTGTCGATTATATTTTATCAGATTTTTCCCTGTTGAAGACTAACGATAATTTGTTGTATATTATCTTAGTCATAATATTCTTTACTGTGCTAGTTGAGCTCACCCTTTTCCTTTTTGTTCCATTTTTCTTCTCAGGAGGTGAGAACATAGCAGGATCTAGTCGGGGTATGGAGTGATGGTTCTAGAAAGATGTATTAGCAGTCCTCACTATTTCTGTAAAATAGTGTTTGAATAATTGTAATGAGGATTTATTTGAGTGTGGATATTGTCTAGAAGACAATATTTGTATTTAAACTCACAGTATGTGTTGTCGTATTTTGCACGACAATTGTATTATTGAAGTTGTAGTTTGCTTTCTGTACCATGTATTTGGCGACTCAGAATGGGTGTTGTATACCTATTCTGGGGGCGTCACAGTTGGTATCAGAGCTTAGGGATATGATCCCTGGCTGAGATGTGAGACAAGAACTAGGAGGGGAGAGACGGGGAATTCCTTCGCTAGTATGACCTGACTAAGTTTATTTGGTGTCTATTTGGTCGGTCAGAGTATAGGGATAATATATGACATGACTATTAACCCTTGTTTTATGGCAGTATTTAAGAATGGCAGCTGAGAACGTTAATAATGGAGTAAATCAGACCGTGGAGACACCTTTGATCACTACCCAGGGGAACGTGCAACAGGAAGGCAATATTCCTCCTGTAAACAACGTTACCGAGCAAACGATGAATGATGGAATGTTTAGGAGCTTTTTGCAGTTCATGCAAAATCAGACGAGGGAGACTCGTGTGCAGAATACGGGTGGAAATGATAACAACGCGCGGTTTGTCACAGCTAAGCAGTTCAAAGAATTGGGACCACCAGAATTTAAGGGAAAGCCGGATCCGATCATGGCGGAAACGTGGGTCAAGCAAATTACCAAGATATTTGATGTCTTGGGATGCACGGAGGAACAGAAGGTTCCATTCGCCACATTTATGTTCCGCGGTGAGGCAGACTACTGGTGGGAGTCTTTGAAGTGTACCCAGCCTGACGCACTCAACATGTCCTGGGAAACATTTCAAAAACTGTTCAATGACAAGTACTTTCCTGAAAGTATTCGTCATATGAAGGAGGTTGAGTTTATTAGACTGGAACAAAACAACATGACGGTGTCCCAGTACGAGGCGAAGTTTGCAGAGTTATCCAGGTTTGCACCTCATTTGGTCGAAAATGAGGAACGAATGACAAGGATGTTTCTGAGAGGTCTAAAACCCGAGATTCGGCAATATCTTATCTCTCATAAATTTTCTTTATATTCAGATGTTGTAAACAGGGCTCAATTATTAGAGCGAGATAATGAGTATGTGCAACCGAGGGACCACAACCAGGGTCATACCGGTGGCGGCAGTCATCGAAGCAATGAAAACCAGCAGGGAGGAAAACAGTCGGACAAAAGCGGTAACCACTCTGGTGGTAATCGTGGTCGTGATAATAGAAGGAGCGAGTCGGGAGGAGATTTCAAGAAGAGAAGGTACAACAATGATAACGTGAAGACGTCAGCACAAACATCAACTGTTTCTAGGGGAGGAGAACGACCACCGGTCGTATGTTACAAATGTGGGAAAGAGGGACATATCAGCCCAAACTGCCCACAACAATCCAAGGTATGTTATAACTGTGGAAAGGAAGGTCATATAGCTCGAGAGTGTTCTGTAGCAAAACCAAGTTCAGCGGGGATGGTGACTCCAAAAGTTATCCCGGATAAGTCGAAATCAGCGGTTCCTGGAAGGGCGTTTGTCGTTACTGGCCAAAACGCGAGAAACCCGAACGAGGTGATCACGGGTAAGCTAATCTTGAATTCTTGCGAAGTTTATACTTTACTAGATACCGGTTCTACCCATTCTTTTATCTCTCCTGCTTGTGCTCAACGTTTAAACTTGACTCCGGAGAAATTGGACTTTAACTTATCTGTTGAAACTCCGTTGGGTGAAACCTTCGTTACATCTACAGTTTATAAATCTTGCATGATCCAAGTTGGTACTATCACATTACCTGTTGATCTTATCTCTTTAAAGATACTTGCTTTTGATGTGATTTTAGGAATTGATTGGTTAACCACTCATCATGCTAAAATTGATTGTTTTCGTAAGGTTGTTAGTTTTCATATTCCTAACCAACCTGTCATACGAATTCAAACTACTAAACCACTAAAATCAGTCACTGTCATATCAAGCCACAAAGCTATTCGTTTATTGAAAAACGGATGTCAAGCTTTCTTAGCCCATGTTATGGATTTGAACAAAGACAAGTCAGATTTGAATAATATTTCTATTGTTAGAGAATTTTCCGATGTATTTCCTGAAGAACTTCCCGGTCTACCCCCGGAACGAGAAATTGAATTCTTTATTGACCTTGAACCCGGTACAAAGCCCATTTCTAAAACCCCATATCGAATGGCTCCTATTGAACTTCAGGAGTTAAAAGTCCAACTACAGGAGTTGTTGGACATCGGTTTTATTCGTCCTAGTACGTCTCCTTGGGGTGCTCCTGTTTTATTCGTAAAGAAGAAAGACGGGAGTATGCGACTTTGTATTGACTATCGAGAATTGAACCATGTCACCATCAAGAATAGGTATCCGCTACCTCGCATTGATGACCTGTTTGACCAGTTGCAAGGAGCACAATTCTTTTCAAAGATCGATCTTCGTTCTGGATATCATCAGCTGAAGATTAAAACTGAGGATATTCCAAAGACTGCCTTCAGAACTCGGTACGGGCATTATGAATTCTTAGTAATGTCTTTTGGATTGACTAATGCTCCTGCTGCCTTCATGGATATGATGAACCGTGTATTCAAAGAATATTTGGATCAGTTCGTTGTTGTCTTTATTGATGACATCCTCATCTATTCCAAAAGCCGTGAAGATCATGAGCGCCATTTGAAGCTGGTACTGCAAAGGCTTCGTGAAAACAAGCTATATGCCAAACTGAAGAAATGCGAGTTCTGGCTTGAGGAAGTAGCATTCCTTGGGCACGTGGTGTCAAAACATGGAGTATCTGTCGACCCGGCGAAGATTGAAGCCATACAAAGTTGGGAGCAACCGAAGTCGGTAACCGAAGTACGTAGCTTTCTGGGCTTAGCTGGTTATTATCGGAGATTTGTGGAGGGATTTTCTCGAATCGCTACTCCGTTAACTCAGCTGACTCGGAAAGATACAAAATTCGTATGGAGTGAGGAATGCGAGAAGAGTTTCCAAGAACTCAAGAGGAGACTCATTTCGGCACCTGTTCTGACAATACCATCTGGTTCGGATGGATTTGTTATCTACAGCGATGCTTCAGGCAAAGGGTTAGGATGTGTTCTCATGCAACATGGGAAAGTCATAGCCTATGCCTCACGACAACTCAAAGAATATGAGAGGAATTATCCTACTCATGATTTGGAGTTGGCAGCAGTCGTTTTTGCGTTGAAGATCTGGAGACACTACCTGTATGGGGAGAAAGTGGAGATCTATACAGATCATAAAAGCCTCAAATATTTCTTCACCCAAAAGGAACTCAACATGCGGCAACGACGTTGGCTTGAGCTGTTGAAAGATTACGATCATACCATCCAATACCATCCTGGAAAAGCAAACGTAGTAGCTGACGCATTGAGTAGAAGATCATATGCGGGTACGAGTGCAATGCTTTTAACACAAAGGCCCATTTTGTATGACTTGCAAAGGATGGAGATAGAGATGAAGGCTCCAAGTACCCACATGATGATATCAAATATACGAGTAGAACCGACTTTAATCGATAAAGTTAAAGCTGCTCAAGCTACGGATATAGAGCTGATGCGTATGAAGAAGAAAGTGCAAGAAGGTGCTATTCCAGAAGCAAGAATCGATGAAGAAGGAATACTTCGAGTCAACTCCAGACTTTGTGTTCCTAACGATTTTGACTTGAAGCATAGAATAATGATGGAGGCACACAACACACCGTTTGCAATCCATCCTGGGAGTACCAAAATGTATCACGATCTTCGACATACATTTTGGTGGAGCAATATGAAAAGAGAGATCGCGGAGTTTATCTCGAGGTGTTTAACTTGTCAACGTGTAAAAGCGGAGCATCAAGTACCAAAGGGTCCATTGCAACCACTTGAGATTCCGAAATGGAAGTGGGAACACATTACTATGGATTTTGTTACAGGTCTTCCCAAGGTTTCTCAAGGCATAGATGCGATTTGGGTTATTGTTGATAGATTAACCAAGTCCGCTCATTTCTTGCCGATACGTGAGACTTATTCCCTTGAACGTCTTGCTAGTATGTACGTGAACGAGATTGTGAGATTGCATGGCATGCCAGTATCCATAGTTTCGGATCGTGACCCAAGATTCACTTCACGATTTTGGGTTAGCTTGCAGAAAGCTATGGGCACGGATTTACGATTCAGTTCAGCATACCATCCTCAAACGGACGGACAATCAGAGAGGACTATTCAAACTCTTGAAGATCTATTAAGACTTTGTGTCTTAGATCTCAAAGGGAGTTGGGATAAGTACCTACCATTGGTGGAATTCTCCTACAACAACAGTTATCAGGCGAGCATAGGTATGGCTCCATTTGAGGCATTGTATGGAAGAAAATGTCGTTCTCCAGTATGCTGGGACGAGGTGGGTGAAGCAACATTGTTGGGACCAGAATTGGTACGCATTACTACAGAGAAGATCCAAACGATTCGACAACGTATACAAACGGCACAGGATCGACAAAAGAGTTATGCGGATCTTCATCGGAAGGACGTGGAATTTAATATTGGGGATCATGTATTGTTACGTGTTGCACCATGGAAGGGAGTTACAAGATTTGGGAAGAGAGGAAAGCTCAATCTAAGATTTGTTGGTCCATTTGAGATTCTTGAGCGAATAGGAAATGTGGCATATAGACTCGCATTACCTCCAAGCATGTCTCGTGTTCATAATGTTTTTCACATATCTATGCTTCGTAAATATGTTAAAGACCCGAACCACATTATTGAGTTAGAACCAGACGAGATAGCTGAAGATTTAACGTACGAGGAGGTACCTGTTAAGATCTTGGATAGGAAAGAGCATGTCCTACGCACGAAGGTTATACCACAAGTTAAAGTTTTGTGGAGAAACCATGCTATTGAGGAAATGACCTGGGAGTTGGAAACGGAAATGAAAGCGAGGTATCCTCATCTTTTCGAAATATCAGGTACGTACGTCAATTTCGAGGACGAAATTTCATAAGGAGGGGAGGTTGTAAGACCCCAACTTATTAATGAATAAAATCAAATTTTCTCTAAATATTATTGTGAATAATAAGGGGTTAATTTGATACAAATACTTTGGTTATGGGTGAAATGTGCAAATTTTGCAAAATAAGCAAGTGGTTATAAAATATTTATTTTTGGTCGGTGAATATTCGGTTGGTCGTGGAATATTCTTGCTGTCGGGGAATATTCGTACGACGACGCAGCCTTGTGTGGGCCCCATAACGGAAAGCGATTGGATGAAGAAAACGACAAGTATAAGTTGTTTATAAATAACGGCGTAGTTGTTACCGTTAATACTGTTGGAATACCCGGTGGTTAAAATACAGTAGCACACGGTATTGCACCAATTATTGATTCTTACGTAAGAAGGCACTACTCAATAATTGTTACAGTAGTTATTATTCAATATTTTATTTTATTGATTCAATAATTGCTGCGTTGATATTTTATATTATTGTTGTTTCAATAATTGTTGCTGCACAGTATTTTCATTTATCAGATCAATAATTCATATTATTTGAATAATATTATTAGATAACATTATTGGCAATGTCTAGAAAGTTCTGTCTAAGGAGAGGTTTGGTCATCTAATTGCGCGCCAGTAAGGAGAAATCCTTATTGGAAAGCCCCCTCTTTCCTGGGAACGGCCTGGTTGTCATAAATGTGATTCTGTAATATTATTTGTGAATAATTAATTATTGATTCATATGATAAGGAAATATTTATTTTATGTGGATATAAATGAGGGATATATTTTTGTGGTTAAAAATGAAGGAGTTAATGTTGAGGTTTTTGTCAGTATTTTTGTCGGAATGGAGGTATTAAAAATCAGGGTTTTTGAGATAGTTTGCGGGGGTTATAATTTTTAATCCGACCGTTGGATCGTGGTAATTTTTGGATATGTTATACATATATAAGTTGAGTATATGTCCACAAATTTTGAACCGTTAAAAATGAACGTATGATTTATTACGAATTTTACAAGATGACTGGTTCAGAAATTGTTGAATTTTCGGAGTTTATCATTTTGATGGAAAATTCTAGAATTGGTGGGCCCCACTTGTGGTTGGTGAAGAAATGTGCTGAATTATATTTCAAATGTGGTGGGTGGGAATAGTAGCAGGTAAAGCCATCAGGTTGCAGGTCAAACCTACTAAAATTTTCCTATAAATAGAGGGCTAAGTTAGTATTGAAAATCACACCAGAAACAAGTTTTCTCTCTTTCTCTCTCTAGATTATTGAGTGTATTTTGTGAGTATTTAGATACTTTGAGAGTTTCTATTCATCAGAGCAAGTTTCTTTCAGCCTTATACCGGTATTCCGACCAGAAGTACTGATATCTTGAGGTAAGGGATATTATTTTCTTCTTAAATGATATTATTTTCTTCAATATCATTATGCTGAAATATTGATATGAGTTTTTATCAAATTTGGAACTTTTTGTGTCGGGGTTACTATTCACGTATACGACACTATTCACGAATACGGCACTATTCACCGAAAAATAAAATTTTTCCTTTTTGTCCAAGATGTCTATTATGGTTACTATCTTTGATTGTATCCATGTTTTGATCTTTATTTTTGAATTCTGCTTCACAATTGATTATTATGAAGTATTATTGATCTTGGATAAACTGTTATACGAATCCCTACTATTTGTCCTTCTGTCTCATTGGATTCGTTCTCTTTAAGATATTTTTCATCATCCTCAGTCCTAAATGATGATATTACTGAATATCTTTGGCCTGTAGTGTAAAGATGTATAATTACTTGATGAATATCTTTGGCCTGTAGTGCAAAGATGAACAGGTGTTGAGATGAACATGACCGACTGATGATACAAATGAATATCTTTGGCATGTAGTGCAAAGATGAATATTTGGTTAAAGATGATTATTAATTGATGTTACAGGGATAAAATATTGATGATGGACTTTTAAATCTTAGAAGATAGTAGAATTCTTTCTCTACTTTACTCTTCTAATGGTTTGCTGTTTCCGCTGCAGTTGTTGATCTAAAACTTGTTGTCGATTATATTTTATCAGATTTTTCCCTGTTGAAGACTAACGATAATTTGTTGTATATTATCTTAGTCATAATATTCTTTACTGGGCTAGTTGAGCTCACCCTTTTCCTTTTTGTTCCATTTTTCTTCTCAGGAGGTGAGAACATAGCAGGATCTAGTCGGGGTATGGAGTGATGGTTCTAGAAAGATGTATTAGCAGTCCTCACTATTTCTGTAAAATAGTGTTTGAATAATTGTAATGAGGATTTATTTGAGTGTGGATATTGTCTAGAAGACAATATTTGTATTTAAACTCACAGTATGTGTTGTCGTATTTTGCACGACAATTGTATTATTGAAGTTGTAGTTTGCTTTCTGTACCATGTATTTGGCGACTCAGAATGGGTGTTGTATACCTATTCTGGGGGCGTCACATGCAACCTGATGGCTTTACCTGCTACTATTTTCACCCACCACATTTGAATAAAAATCTCAGCACATTTCTTCTCCAACCAAGAGTGGGGCCCACCAATTCTAGAATTTTCCATCAAAATGATAAACTCCGAAAATTTAACAATTTCTGAACCAGTCATCTCGTAAAATTCATAATAAATCATACGTTCATTTTTAACGGTTCAAAATTTGTGGACATATACTCAACTTATATATGTATAACATATCCAAAAATTACCACGATCCAACGGTCGAATTAAAAATTATAACACCCGTAAAATATCTCAAAAACCCTGATTTTTAATACCTCCATTCCGACAGAAATACTGATAAAAATCTCAACATTAACTTCTTCATTTTTAACCACAAAAATATATCCCTCATTTATATCCACATAAAATAAATATTTCCTTATCATATGAATCAATAATTAATTATTCACAAATAATATTACAGAATCACATTTATGACAACCAGGCCGTTCCCAGGAAAGTTGGGGCTTTCCAATAAGGATTTCTCCTTACTGGCGCGCAATTAGATGACCAAACCTCTCCTTAAACAGAACTTTTTAGACATTGCCAATAATGTTATCTAATAATATTATTCAAATAATATGAATTATTGATCTGATAATGGAAAATACTGTGCAGCAACAATTATTGAAACAACAATAATATAAAATATCAACGCAACAATTATTGAATCAATAAAATAAAATATTGAACAATAACTACTGTAACAATTATTGAGTAGTGCCTTCTTACGTAAGAATCAATAATTAGTGCAATACCGTGTGCTACTGTATTTTAACCACCGGGTATTCCAACAGTATTAACGGTAACAACTACGCCGTTATTTATAAATAACTTATACTTGTCGTTTTCTTCATCTAATCACTTTCTGTTATGGGGCCCACACAAGGCTGCGCCGTCGTACGAATATTCCCCGACAGCAAGAATATTCCACGACCAAACGAATATTCCCCGACAAAATGAATATTTTATAACCACTTACTTATTTTGCAAAATTTGCACATTTCACCCATAACCAAAGTATTATATCAAATTAACCCCTTATTATTCACAATAATATTTAAAAAAAATTTGATTTTATTTATTAATAAGTTGAGGTCTTACAACTACTACATATATAAAAAAATCCAAAAAGAGAAAAGAATAATATTTTGACAAGGAAAAAAATAAAAACCAAGTCCAGCATCGCTGTGTTTAGGGAAAGAATAAAAGAAATAAATTTAAACTTTTTTGAGAGAAAAGAATGTAGCGTGAAAGAAAGAAAACTTACTTTCTTTCTTTTTGTTTGTAAGTTTTGGTTCTTTTGGAGTTACTAAAATGAGATTATATTTTAAAAATTATTAAATGAAGGATAATTTTGGTATTTTACTATGTCACCCGAGTCAATTAAAAAAATATATATCATTTTCTTTTCTTTTCTCTCGTCTCCTCTTCAAAAACCTCGTAAACACTATTTAGAGTTGGCATGCATCAAAGTCTGAGAGCCTTCAATAATAATTTATAAGTTTGTTTGATAAGTACTTATTTTTGACTTATAAGTTATTTTTGATAAGTAATAAATTCTGACTAGTTAAAAAATACTTATAAGTCATTTTAAAATAAGTAAATTTGTTTAAATGTAAAGACTATTTTTGTCCTTATTTTAATAGCATTTACATCTTATTTTAACTTATAAGTCATTTTAGTCAAATACCTTCACATTTTATTTGAACTTATAAGTTAAAAAAAGTACCAAACACGTTTGTTTATAAATTATCACTTAATACGACTTATAAGTTAATAAGTAATTTTAAAGTAAATCATCCGGCCCTAATCGCCTTTCTTTTCTTTTATCTCCATTTTAAAATTGACAAACACTAGCATTCGAACTCTACTCTTCGACTTACAAGGAGACTTCCTAGCTAGGGTTGTTCTTTTATACGAAGGTGAAATATTATTTGTTTTCGCGACTATATAAACATCCATACCATTCTTTCCATTCCATGATAATAATCTTCTCCATCTGTTATCGGATTATAATAAGATCAATATAGTTCTCCATCTGTTAGAATCATCATGACCTATTTGGTTGCTGGTCCATCGGAGATCTTGGCCATCACCGGATGGAAGATTCAGGACATCTTTCTGTCAAAGAAGAGTTGGATATTCCCTGGCCAAAAGTGAATCAAGGTTGATATATCCCCCGTCAACTACACCTTTGAAATCCAAGCCATGAGCACCGCGAAGCTGCCTTTTGTCCTCCCCGCTGTCTTCACCGTTGGCCCCCGTGTCGACGACAACGAGAGCATGTTGAAATACGCCAAACTCATCTCCCCCCATGACAAGCTCTCTAACCATGTCAATGAAATTGTCAAGGGCGTCATCGAGGGAGAAACTCGCGTCCTCGCCGCTTCCATGACCATGGAAGAGATCTTTAGGGGCACCAAACAGTTCAAGCAACAAGTGTTTGATAAAGTTCAACTCGAGCTTGATCAGTTTGGCCTTCACATCTATAATGCCAATGTCAAGCAATTGGCGGATGTTCTCGGCCACGAGTACTTTTCCTATTTAGGCCAGAAAACTCAAATGGAGGCCGCCAATCAAGCCAAGGTGGATGTGTCCGAGGCGAAAATGAAGGGTGAGATTGGTGAAAAGGAAAGAGAAGGGCTGACTATTCAGAATGCGACCAAGATTGATGCAGAGATTAAGATTATGTCTACTCGGAGGCAAGGAAAAGGTATGAAGGAAGAGGTTAGGGTTAGTACTGAAGTGCAGATATATCAGAACGAAAGGCAGGCTGAGGTGGTGGAGGCTAATGCTGAGCTGGCCAAGAAGATGACCAGGTGGTCTCAGTCTGCCAAGATGGCTGAGGTGGAGGCACAGATGGCAGTGTCGGTTAGGGAAGCCGAGCTGCAAATGGAGGTGGAGCAAAAGAATGCATTGACTAGGACTGAGAAACTCAAGGCTCAGAATCTCAGTCAGGCCAGTGTGGAATACGACATCAAGGTATAAATTGCAAATAATTATTTTGTAGTCAGATATATATGTAGATTATATGCATAGCAATTAGCCTTCAATATGAGAATTAAAAATTCCCGGTGATCATAATTAACCTTCAATATGAGAGTTATTGGTGATCATGAATTTTCAGATAAGACAAACAACAAGCATGAACAATGCAAATCCCAAATGTATTCTTTTTCCTTATATGTTAATTAAAATGTGTTTATTTATGTAAAACTTACATCAATGAATATATAGGTGCAAGAAGCAAACTCTGAGTTCTATAGGAAACAAAAAGCAGCATAAGCTATTCTGTTTGAAAAGCAAAAGAATGCGGAAGCACAAAAAGCAAGCGCAGATGCAGCCTTCTACGCTCGTCAAAAGGAAGCAGACGGTGAGTTCTATCCAAAGAGGAGGGAAGCAGAAGGAATGGTGGCACTGGCGGAATCACAAGGTTTCTACTTGGGCAATCTGCTCAAACAAGTCGATGGCAGCTACCCTGCACTTAGAGATTACTTGATGATCAGTGGTGGGATGTTCCAAGACATTGCCAAGCTCAATGCTGATGCAGTTCGAGGGTTGCAGCCAAAAATTAATAGATGGTCAGGTGCTAATGGTGATCAGGGAAGTGGTAGTGGGGGTGCCCTGAAAGAAATAGCAGGGGTGTATGGAATGTTGCCACCACTGCTTCAGACGGTGCATGATCAGACTGGGATGCGTCCACCATCTTGGCTAGCCACTTTGCCTCCTGATTCTAGTCCTCATTCCTCTACCTAGTCATCTTCCTCATTACCATCATCATATGAATTAAATAAGCTACCCGGGGTTTAGTTTATTAATACTCCCTCCGTTCCTAAAATATTGTCATTTTAGAAGAAAAAATTTATTATAAAAAGTTTGTCGTTTACAACTTTCGAGGAGAATAAATTACTTACTTTCCTATATTACCCCTACCTTATGTCATTGTCCCAAGAAATTCTCTCCCTTGTATTAATAGTTTTCAACTTCCCATAAAGGGGTAGTGATGAAATTTCAAACAAATTTTACTTGGTAAATGATACTTTCTTAATCCATGTGCCAAAACCTTAAACGATAATCTTTTAGGGACGGAGATAGTATTATTAATTATGGTTACTAAGTTTTACAGTTCAGTATAAATACATCAGGTAGTATAGTAATTAGTTAAGCTAGGGTTGAATTTGTTAGTAGTAGTATTAATTAAGGTAACTAAGTTTTACAGTTCATATGAATACTACATGGCTGGGAGTGTTTCCGTTGGGTCTGCTAATTTGGTTTGTTTTTATGGAAAGAGAAAATGATGTCTATATGCTCTTTAGAAATTTATTATTATTATTATCCTATAGATACGGGAATAATGATATTTTTAACCATTACTCCCTCCGTCCCATGATAAAAGTTCTTATTATTATTTTGGGTAGTTTCATGTTAAATATTCACTTTCTTTTAATAACCAAACTTTTACATATTTTTTCCTATTATACCGTAACATTAAATATCTCATACTTTTTTTTATTCTAATTCTCTTCATATTTAATAAATATAATTAGTTATGTGCTGAAAATATTTTGAATTGAAAAGCTAGAAAGTCATTATGTCACCTATATTAAAAATAATTAATGACATATTATTATGAATAATTTTGTCATTTTATTTCTTTTCAACGGAGGGAGTATTTGTTTTTATTATCAATCAATCAATCAAATACAAAAATATAACCCGACAATCTGTGAATTCATGGTCATGAATTTTTGGTACGAGTTTACAATTACTATTTTTTTATCCATTACTTTTTTATTCATTTTTGAGTAATCAAACAATTAATACCAAAATATAAGGAGAGAAAAAAACAATTCTATTGAATTTGTTGGTCTTGAGTCTTTGGTCAAATGTAAACGGTTCAAGTGTTCAACCAATAAGATTGACAATCGGTTTATTATAGTTTGTATATAAATCAAATGGTTTCTTCACATTTTTCATTTATAGATAAATTGAGACTTTTAACAAATGGAATGTCACATTCCTCCTCTTCAAAACTCAAACGTCCCCAATTAATTGATCGAGCGTACGTTTTTAATTCTGAAACTTGACCCTAGCCTTTAATGTCTGACGCTTAAACCCTAGTCTCTCTCTCTACGTTTTATTTTTACCCCAACAAAACTTAAATTCCCTCGTCAAAAATCTAGTAGTATTTCGGTATAATTTCAACCATTTTAACGAGAAATAAATAATTTTCCTGAAACATGAGTTCAGTTCATCTTTACCTGAATAATGCGTTTCTTCCGGCGAGCCATCTCCGCCGAAGATTTACAATTATTCCGTCCAAGAACTCCGGTAGTTTTATCCAGTGGCAAAGGTTATAATTTATATGATGACGAAGGGCGAGAGTATTTGGACCTGACCCGACCTCTGGAAATCCTGACTTGATTAGAGCCGTGACTCAACAAACCAAGCTAATACTCACTCATGTCAGCAACTCTGTTCCGCAGGTGGAGTGGATCTTTTTATTTTACGTTACTTTTGTTATTTTTTAATTATATTCTATTATTTTATTAAATAGAACTTATTTTATAACCATTAATACCATTCATTCGTAGATTATAACAAGAACAAGCATAAACAGTATATACCACACTGATTATAGCAGCGACATGTCTTATACATCACCTTACCACAACACACAACACACACGCTGACTATAGAATTCATCCATAACCAAAACAGTCTGCTAGCTAAACAGACACGTTAATTCTCGCTGATACTGCAAAACGAGCTAGGCTTCATTGGTACAACAAATTAAGCCAATGAAGCACATGTATACCGATGAGCTCGATCTAGTTCATTGGTGTACTAGGCCTCTTGCAAAAGTACAAGCATAAACAGTATATTATACATGCCATATACAACACCACACCGAATATAGCAGAGACATACCTTATACATCACCATACTGACCTACCACAACATACCCTGTACAACACACTAAGTACAACATACTGACTAGTATACAAGGCACCACAACCGGTACAACAAATTAAACTTACCCAAACATGGATAACCAAATTAAACAGTCATGGAGGATGCATGCAGAGCCGGCCCTCAGAAAGGGCCACCAGGGCAACCGCCAGGGCCCATAGTTGAGAGGGGTTCAATTTTTTTTATAAATTTAAATTATTTATATGTATAAAAAAAATAAAATAATAAAAATATTAGCGATATTATGTATTAAAAATGATATCTTAGAAAACATTAAATATGATAGTATAATTAATGATTTTGCATCTAAAAATACAACAAAAAGACATTTTAAATGATGTTTTGTAGTTTAGATTTCATTGAGCAAAATTAAAAAAATACCCACTGTAGTTGGTAGGTTTTACTGATTACACCATTGAACTTTTAATTTTTCAAATTACACCACTAAACTAATTATTATTTTGAAATTGGGTCATTCCGTAAAAAAAAAACGAACGTTAATTTTTTATCTACAAAACTAATGAATTACCCACTGTAGTTGACACATTTTACTGATTACACCATTGAATTTTTATTTTTTCAAATTATCCCATCAAACTAATTAAAAATAATTATTTTTAATATTTTTAAAAATAATTATTATTTTAAGTAAAAAATATTAGAAACTTTTTTTTATTCATAAAATGAGTAGAGTTTTATAAAATATAGATTCAAAAAAATTAAAGTGATTTTAAATTAAATTAATGTTTACTTAATTTTTTAATAGAATGACTCATTCTTAATATTAGAATTTTTTTTAAAAAAGCTAAAAATAGAAATTAAAATAAAAAAACAATAAAAGATAAATAAAAAAATTGATTCAATTTTTTCAAAAAAGAAATTAATAATTTTTATAAATAAATATTATTTTCAAGAAAAAAATTGAAAAATTCTTCATATTTTAAAAAAATGAGTAAAATTTTATAAAACATAGATTCAAAAAAATAAATTTTATTTTCAAAAGGAAAAAAAAAGATTTTTTTAAAATAAGTAAAGTTTCATAAAACTTTAATTTTTTAAAATCTATATTTTATGAAACTTTACTCATTTTATGAAAAAAAATTAAAGTTTCTAATATTTTTTATTGAAAATAATAATAATTTTTAAAAATATTTAAAATAATCATTTTTAATTAGTTTAATGGGGTAATTTGAAAAATTAAAAGTTCAATGGTGTAATCAGTAAAACTTGCCAACTACTGTGGATATTTCATTAGTTTTACCGATTTCATTGATATTTTTATTTTTATTTTGTAGGTACATGTGATGATTATTTGTTTCGATGACATTTTAAAGTGTTCTTCCTTATCTTTTGTAAATTCTTATAATTTTAATAAAAACAATTAGTTGATAATTTATTTATTTATTTTTTATAAAGGGGCGCACTTGAAATTTTTTGCCCTGGGCCTTAGAAAACCTAGGACAGGCTCTGGATGCATGCCAGCGACACATCAATTCTCGCGGATACGGTAAAAAGAGCTAGGCCTCTCACCTTCCGTAAGTCTTCTTTCTTAGCATATTCTTTGTTAACTATAACTTTATGTTCATGCAATTATGTTTATTTGATGGTTGTAAGTGTTATTTGTTTGGTAATTTTAAAATATAAACTTCAATAAATTTTGAAATTTGAAGCTTTGTTATCATCATTTACAATTAAAAGGTGAAGGACCTAAGGGGAAAAGGAATGTCCTGCATGCATTAGTACCGTCCCCTCAGCCATGAATTTCCATTTGTCTAAGCATATTATGGTTTTTATATAACAAGCTTATGAAATGCAGAATAAACTGCAAAGTTTTGCATGAAGCCGTTCAAGTTAATTGTACAACTGTGATCAGTTGAATCCTGGTGATGATGGTACTTTTGTTTTGCCTTACTTAGGTCTTGGTAAGGGACTTTATATATAAAATGATATGTTCTAAATTCTAGCTTTCAAAACGTTTCATTTCTTGATCTTTTGCTGATCGTGTTTTCTTCTCAAATTCTGGAACAGAAGTGAATGAAACTGCAATTAAATTTTCTCAAAAGTTGCAGGGATTTTCACACCCTGATAGGAAGCATTCGCCCACAGATTTTATTTCCTTCAGTAATAGCTTTCTTGGTAGCATCTTGCATTGGCAAACAAAGAACATTATAGGTCACCTTTTCAACCTGTTATGCCCGGAGTTACTTTCTTAGAGTATGGGAATATTCAAGCTGCAACAGAACTTGTTCAGTCTGGCAATATTGCTGCAGTGTTTGTGGAACATATATATGCAGGGTGAATGTGGCGTATACAGTGCAACAAAGGACTTCTTACAGTCTTAGCGTGCTGCCTGTGATGATGCTGGATCTCTGCTGGTTTTTGATGAGGTACAACTTACCTGGGAAACAAATATTGTCATATTGATGTTTGTATGTGATTGTGATCTTCTGAATGCACATAGTAATATGATTTCCTGGTTTAGTTAAATAATTTTTTTATATCTCAACCAGTTTTGATGTGTTTTTTCTTTCTCACTGCACATCTTGTTTTATAGTCAATGAAATTTGCATCTTTTTCTTGAGAATTCTTTTGGAGAGAACATGTAAACATGTTTTTCAACAAGTAATGAAATCACAGTCATAACCATTTCAACCATCCTCTTATATTCGTACGATCAGTATATTTTTTGTTTTTGTTTTGGAGAACATTTATTGTGTTGGAAATGGTTAATCTTACAGACATATTATATTTATCTATATCATAGGTTCAATGTGGCTTGGGCCGAACTGGTTATCTTTGGGCATATGAAGGCGATAATGTATTCCCTGATATTATGACTACTGCAAAGCCTCTTGCATGCTGGAGGTCTACCATCGGAGACGTACTAGTGACTTGAAAAAGTTGCTGCTGCCATAATGTTAGAATTATGATCGCACACGTACACGACAATAGAGAATTAAGAATTAATACACAGAGATTTAAGTGATTCCCCAATTTGGGTAGTCCACGCTGCTTGTAGTTTTATTGATAATTCTTTAGTTATATAGTGTTTTACAATAGATAGTATTTGTAACTATTAATTTTATTCCAACCCTACTTCACACTAACTTCATAACCTGTTTGTGTAATATAATGGAAATTACATTAAAATTTAAAATATAAGGTTATTTGTCTTCGTAAAAAACTGATCATATATTTTAAAATAGAGCTAGTTTATATAAAGTCCGTTGTGTTTCTTTGATAGTAATATAAAAATCATATATTATTCTTAAATTTATCATCAGGTCTGACATTATTAAGTTTATGAGTAAGTGTGAAATAAAAATACATTCTTAATTTATAAATTTTACAAATAAAACTCTTTTGCGAATGTGAGGGAGTAATTTTTTATCTATTTATTTTTTTTATTAGCACTTGGGTTTCTTTTCTTTCATCAGGTACTAATAGTTAAGTGTCATAAATTTCTGAATTTGGGAACATAATCTATCAGCCGACTACTAATAATTTGTCCATAAATAAAAGTTTTATTTGACTTTTTACTAGACATATTTAAAAAGATATGGATAGCACAAATGAAACATAATTCTTTTGAATGATTTTTTATTATTAAATTTTTTAAATAGAAATCTGTTATTAGTGAAAATAACTAAAATTATGCTTGTGCACAAAAAATTTGAAGGCAAAAACAGAACTCTTGCGTGTCTGTCTGGACGATTGTAGTATAAAATACAAATAGTGAAAGTGGGCTGGGCTGGGTTGAGACTGGGCCCGCTACCATGAATCAAATTTTGGTAGCCCTGTATATCATTTAGGTGCCGTACAATATACTCACTATTTTGTTTTTTTTATAATTACCTGTTTTACTAACTAAGATTCTCTCCATTTTATTTTAAAATGAAATAGAGAATCTCCATTTTTTCTCATCATAATAATGTCATATTTTAACACATTTTAAATCAGGACCATGAAATGAATTCTCTCCATTTCATTTGAAAAATGGAGAGGACATGGTAAAGAAAGACAAGAGTTGAAGAAGCCAATGAAGCACATGAATCTTTTTGTTTGACCACCATTATAACATTCCTTAGAATATATATATATATATATATATATATATATATATATATATATATATATATATATATACGGTCCTCTTCTCTAGCGAATAAAAAAACGAACTAAAGACGAACCGACTATAACAACGGTTTTCTGAGATATTGATGGTTCGAACCGTCGCCATAGCTATGTTGTCGGTTTTATATGCTATAGTGACGGAAAAAATCATTGTTATAGCCGGTTCGTTTTTTATTTACTCCTTTTGTTTCACTGAAGAGTGACATTTTTGTAAATAGAAAGAAAGCAAATGAGATCACTCTTTTTTAATATTATTTTATTTTTAATTTTTTTTTAAAACAACATAATTTTATTAAAATTATACTATTTAAAAAATGTATGTTATTTAAGATGTATTCTAAGTAATTACCAAGCATTCTTAATTATACAAGGAAAGAAATCAAAGTGGGCTGAAATTAATATTAAGAAAAGGGCGGGTTTAGATGAGTCATAAGACTGACTCATAACTTGTGGAAGGGTAGAAGAAACAAGATTCTTGCAGTATTTTGGATACTTTAGATTTCCCATGAACCATGAAACTTGGAGTGTGAGTGTGACTGACAAAATACTTGCGTATATGCGAACAATACCAAAGTACAGAGATCATAAAGGTATAATAATAACATACTTTCCTTGTCTTCTTTCCTTTTCCTTTTGGAGTAGTCTCACTTTTCATTTTCCCAAACACAATTATATTATATATAAATAAACAAATATATGAATTGGTCCACCTCCACCTCCACCTCCACCTCCACCTCCACCTCCCAGATGGTCTCTCAGTCCAAAGGGTGCATGCATGCATGCATGTTTATTAGAAGAATTTAGAAAGAAACACACACACACACAAAAAAAAAAAACAAACTCGCATGCTCCATTTAATTACTCTCTTGGGAAAAACCATGTACCTCCCTCTCTCTCCCTCTCTCCCTCTCTCCCTCTCTCCCTCTCTCTCTCTCACTGATGAAAGAGTTTGTTTTTAGAGTTTTATAGACCGACATTCTCTTCTGTTCCTACCGAATGTTTCTTAAAATATCATATAAAGAGTTGATGCTCCACTTTCACCACTCCCATAATTCAACAATATATATATATATATATATATATATATATATATATATATGAAAGAAAAATATTCATATTATTTCACTTTTAGACGACATTAAACTAATTAAATAGCATTAATATAAGACAAATACGTACAAAAGACAAATTAATTTAACTAGCAATAGTTATAGAATGTTAAAGAGTGCTTTATCTTCTAATAAATATTATACGGGTGAAGAGATGAATATATAGTTATATAATGTAAGAAGAGTACGTACGTAAACTTATTCTAAGACATTCTAATTAAGATAAAAATGAGCATGCATATATACTTAAATGGAGGCAGAGTGCATACCTAACTAAATGATTCAAGAAATTAAGCCAATTAATGCAATTGGAATTTTAAAGCACGAGTACGTACTTTTATCTCAGTTGTTGTTTCTGTTTATTTACTTACTTGAGTAATATTTATGTTGGAATAAATTAGTTACAGCGAAAAAGGGGGTTTTAGTAGTGAGCTGGTCATTTTTGTGACTACACTTACTTTTACTTGACTATGTAGAAATTGATTTGAAATAAATTTAAAAAGCACGATTAAAGTATATTTTTAACATAAATTAAAGGATAATAAATAAAATAAAAATAATTTTAAATTTATCTTTAGTAACATTATAAGAAATATTTTTAAGTTTATCCTTAGTGACACTACTAGATTATATACAATAATGAATTTTTATTTTTTATATTAACGGATTTCATTAAATGACATATTTACCTTTATTTTATGCATTTTAATTTATTCTTTTAATAACAAAAAATATTATACTTTTGACCATCCTTTTAACATTTAAAAGGAGGAATTGAGAACATGGTAAATTATTATGCATATTATTATTGGGACTTGATTACTTGAAGGCGCACTAGCGTCGTGTATAACTTTTATTACATTATTAAATTTTAAAAATTGTGGGCAAGAAAATCGCGCCTTGCTCGCTTAGGGTTTCGTGTTGGCTGAGGAGGAGAGAAATCCACGAAGAATACGGAATTGATTGATTGATTGTAGAGGGGAGAACGACAGGTGGGCGATTACTCCAACGACGCGTGGCAGAACCCCTAGAATCTGGAAACCGTGTTAGGGTTATTGGGATTCCAAGAGCCTTCTTCGGTTCTTCGAGTTGAGAGAGTGTTCGAATCTTGTTAGTGCTTTTAGGTGGAATATCCGAGCCTTAAGCCACTAAAAGAGAGTCCCTTCTTTCTAGAATGGAAGGGGTATTTATAGAGTTCCCTGGACTTAAGTCATCACATGCTATGCACATGTTCTCAATGAAATTCCAAAAATACCCTTCAGTCATTAAAGTAATGCCCATATTGTCCTGTCCTTCTAGCCACCAATCCAATCCCTCAATCAATTCCCAAAAATGAGCCGCCTCCACGAGTCTTCCGCCTCGGGACACGTGGAGGCTTCTCCCGGTCTGGCACATTTATTTCTGACTTTTCCATCGTCATTCCATTAGGTTATGCGAACCCTAAATTGCACATTTAATGAGGTCATGGAACCCTAATTGTGCATTTAATTTAATTAGGTTATGTGAACCCTAATTTTGCACATGGGCCCACATTTGCCCCCTGCGCGAGAGTCGCATTTCCAAATAGACGATCGTGCAAGAATACATCAAACTTTTGAGTATATTTTGCGTGACTCCACTTCTACGGGTCTTGAAGATCATGGTCCTAGTAAATGGAACTCTTAGGGAGCCAAATCCTTGGATTTGTTTCTTTATTTTTCCTGAAAATTGAAAACAAGAAAAATAATCAAACAGCATTTAAAAAGAAATCTTTATTTTGGGTGGTCCATAAAATCTTTCTTTTTCATCAAACCAAATTGAATTATAATTTTTTTTTTTTGGAAATAAAATAAAATCTCAATTTTATAATAAAATCTCAATTTTATTTTGACAATAAAATCTTAATTTTATTTTGAAAATAAAATAAAATCTTAATTTTAGTTTGGAAATTAAATCTCTCTTTATTTTGGAAACTGGCTTCATCTTTCTTTATTTTGGAAACAAAATAAAATCTTTCTTTATTTGGGAAATAAACCAAATCTATCTTTATTTTGGAAATAAAATAAAATCTATCTTTATTTGATATATATATATATATATATATATATATATATATATATATATATATATATATATAAAAGCTATTTTTCGAAAACTACCTTTTATTATTTTCGAAAATAAGCTATTCTTCCCTATAGGGTTTTACTTATCTTTATTTTGGAGAAGTAAGAAGTCCATATTCATAATCCATTGTCGCATGCCTTCGGATTGAGTAGGTGCTACTTGGGTGCATATTTCTCAGGATTGTCTCATAATCGCTAGGAGCCAACGAACACACGTGTGTTCCTCACCATTGCAGCCACATTAGCAAGTCTCACCACCAAGGACATTCTTGTGGTATCCAACACCAGGTAATTGTAAACCATTAGGGGCACACCTTTATTGGAGTCTTCATTTCGCCAATTTCTCATAATTGTTTCCTCGGAATTCTTCAAAACAAGGCTATAACTTTCGCGGTGAAGGAGCATTTGTCCCAAACCGTGGACTAAGAGAGCAACAAAACCTTAAAGGTATGCGTGGGAACAAACCCCTAGGTGGTGGCCGAACCCTATAGGCGCCGAACCCTATAGGGCGTCGAACCCTAGGGGGGCCGAACCTTTTTTTTTTAGGAGAGATCCCGCCCTAGGTGGTGGCCGAACCCTATAGGCGCCGAACCCTATAGGGCGCCGAACCCTAGGGGGGCCGAACCTTTATTCAATTTTTTTTAAGGAGAGATCCCACCCTAGGTGGTGGCCGAACCCTATAGGCGCCGAACCCTATAGGGCGCCGAAACCTAGGGGGGCCGAATTGAAGGCTTGAGCTTTCTTCTCTTCATCGACTCTTACTTCTAAAATAACACATTCTTGCACCTTCTTCTTTATATTCATCAGCTCCAGGTCTGTAGCTTGAGTGGCTTTAACGTTATCGATTAAAGTCGATTTTACTCGTATATCATCACGTGAGTCCCTAGAGTCATTAACTCTATCTCTATCATTTATAAATTATACAAAATAGGTCTTTGTGTTCAACAATATCGCACTCGTACTCGCATACGATCAATGCGTCAGCTACCACGTTTGCTTTTCTAGGATGGTATTGAATAGTGTGGTCATAATCTTTCAACAGCTCGAGCCAACGTCGGTGTCGCATGTTGAATTCTTGGAAGCTCTTCTCGTATTCCTCGGTCCATTCGAAGTTTGTATCTTTTCGAGTCAGCTGAGTTAACGGAGTAGCGATTCGAGAAATCCTTCCACGAATCTCCGATAGTAACCAGCTAATCCTAGAAACCTACGTATTTCGATTACTGACTTAGGTTGCTCTCAACTGTGACTCATATCCCAATCTTGGATAGCACGTCACAATGACACCTATCAGTTTACTACCACACGAATATGGTATCCCCTACGGAGAGTCTGGCTTCAGTGCATTCCACAAAGGAAGTCACCAGATAGAGGCTCGGGTACAAACTTCTATAGTTGGGTTTTTAACTCCTGAAGTTAAATAGGAGCCATTCGATATAAGATTTTAGAAGTGAGTTTTGTACCAGATTCAAAAATGATACAAAATTCAATATCACAGTAGGCCAAGAGATTCTTCAGGAAATACGTCAGGGATTTACTAACAATATAAATATCTTTCAAATCTGATGATTTTGTTCAAGTCCATATGTGACGCCCCCAAAATTAGGTATACATCACCCATCTTGGGTCGTCAGATACAAAGTACAGAATACAAATACAACTGATTAATACATCTGTCGTGTACAATACGACAAAACATAAACTGTGAGTTTGAATACAAATATTATCTTCTAGAGAGTATTCATACTCAAAAGGAGTCCTCATTACATTTATTAACACACCATTACATAGAATAGTGAGGACTACTAACTAATACTATCATTCGGACCATCACTCCGTACCCCGACTTGTCCCAGCTACGTTCTCATTTCCTGAAGAGAACAGTGAAAGAAAGGGTGAGCTCAACTAGCCCAGTAAGAAATATTATGACTAAGATAATGCAGAATAAATTATCATTAGCCTTCAACAATGTTAAACTGATAAAATATAATAGACATCAAGTTTAACTGCAGTGGAACAAGCAATCCATTAAAAGAGTCAAGTAGAAAATAAACTCTACTATCTTTTATGATTTAAAAGGTTTTTCAACACTGCGATCGCTGAGACTCAGCTTAATAAAATAATCCACATCATCGAATCACCCCTGCACTACGGCCAAGGATATTCGTGTATTCATTAATGGTCATGATCATGCCAACAACTGTCCATCAATGCACTACGGGCCAATGAGGACTTTTACCACATCATTTGTAACATTACGGTCATGATTATACCGAATAATCCCTGGTCATAATCATACCAAGTCCATCTATGCACTACATACCACAGATGACTTTCAATATTTTATAAACATGAGGATGATGACAATGATATAAGAATTCAATAAAACAAGTTCAAGAATTAATTTATCCAGGAATTAACAACGTCCAAATTGTCAACATGATACTGCATTGTGGAGTAAAATTTAAGAACGCTTAGAAGAATATTTTCTTGAAAAGATACTGGATGAAACGCAACTATCAAGGATATTCCACAAATTTCATGGAGTATAGAAGTCAAAACTTAACCAACTGAGTACAATAAAGAATGGAATAACAAAAGAAATCACCATGCATGCGATAGACCGCACAGACAGGTTATTCCAATAGAATAATAAATAATGGAACCAGGTCCGGCGTAAACGCACAGACAGGATATTCCGATAGAATAATAAATAATGGAACCAGGTCCGGTGTAAAACACACAGACAGGATATTCCAACAGAATAATAATAAAACGGAACCAGGTCCGGTGTAAAACACACAGACAGGATGTTCCAACAGAATAATAAACGGAACCAGGTCCGGTGTAAAACACACAGACAGGATGTTCCAACAGAATAATAAACGGAACCAGGTCCAGTGTAAAACACACAGACAGGATGTTCCAACAGAATAATAGAAGAATGTCACCAAGTATAGGGTAGACCGCGTATACTGGTTATTCCAACAGAATAATAACAAATGGAATAACAGAAGTTCTCTTCATGAATATAAAAGAAATAATATTCCCTACCGTTTTAAAGAAGAGCTGAAGTAAGGAAGTAGTTAAGTAGCAGAATACTCTTCTTCTCTCTCTCTATAGTTTCTCTCTATAGTTTCTCTCTCTAGAGTTCAGTGAATTCGTAAGAAATAATGAAGGAATGAGCTGCTATTTATAGAAAAATAGAATGCATAGTAACTAATCCATGAACGGTCCAGATTGATTACTTTAATCTGACGGTCCATATTTAAAGAAAAATCTTTTAAATAAAATAAAATATATTCTATTTATAGAATAACTTTAATAAAGTATTTTGTTTTATATAAAAAGATGTTTCTGTTTTATTACGTTAATAATACGAATAAAACAAAACGTCATTATCGCTAAATAATTCATATTATTAACTGACAATAATAAAATCAAACTGAGTGACTTCTCACATAAGCATTAATAATCAATACCGTGTGCTACTATGCAACCACACGTATTACTGTACTTTTACTACCGAGTAGTTCAACAGCAACAATGGTAAAATTTCCGCCGTTATTTTTAATAAAATATTTTTGTCATTTTCTCAATCCGACAATAATTCCGTTGTGGGGTCCACCAATGATTGTGTCGTTGTACGAATATTCCCTGTTAAAACGAATATTCCCCGACCAATCGAATATTATATAACAACTTGCGTACTTTGCAAAATTTATAAATATTACCCACAACTATAACATTATATCAAATTAACTCCATAATATTCAAAAATGATATTTATAAAAAAAATTATCTTTATTTATAAAAGTTGGGGTCTTACAACCTCCCCTTCTTATGAAATTTCGCCCTCGAAATTAGGGTACGTACCTGGTATGTCGAAGAGGTAAGGATACCTTGATTTCATTTCTGATTCTAACTCCCAAGTCATTTCCTCAACATCGTGGTTTCTCCACAAAACTTTGACTTGAGGTATAACCTTGGAGCGTAGAATATGTTCCTTCTTATCCAAGATTTGAATAGGAACTTCTTCATACGTCAAATCCTCCGCTATTTCGTCCGGTTCTAACTCAATAATGTGGTTCGGGTCTTCCACATATTTGCGTAACATGGATATGTGGAAAACGTTATGAACACGAGACATACTTGGCGGTAAAGCGAGTCTATAAGCCACAGTTCCTACTCGATCGAGGATTAAAAATGGACCGATGAATCGAGGATTTAGCTTTCCTCTCTTTCCAAATCTCGTAACACCTTTCCATGGAGCAACACGTAAGAACACATGATCTCCTACATCAAATTCCACGTCCTTTCGATGAAGATCAGCATAACTCTTTTGTCGATCTTGTGAGGTTTTTATACGTTGTCGGATCGTTTGAATCTTTTCTGTAGTCATACGTACCAACTCCGGTCCCAACAACGTTGCTTCGCCCACCTCATCCCAGCATACTGGAGAACGACATTTTCTTCCATACAATGCTTCGAATGGAGCCATGCCAATACTTGCTTGATAACTGTTGTTGTAGGAAAACTCCACCAATGGTAAGAACTTGTCCCAACTTCCTTTGAAGTCAAAGACACAGAGTCTTAATAGATCTTCAAGAGTTTGAATAGTCCTCTCTGATTGTCCGTCCGTCTGAGGATGATATGCTGAACTAAATCGTAACTCCGTGCCCATAGCTTTTTGTAAACTAACCCAAAATCGTGAAGTGAATCTTGGGTCTCGATCAGAAACTATGGATACTGGCATACCATGCAGTCTTACAATCTCGTTTATGTACATACGAGCAAGACGTTCAAGTGTATAAGTTTCTCGTATCGGTAAGAAATGAGCAGACTTGGTCAATCTATCAACAATGACCCAAATCGCATCAATACCTTGAGAAACCCTAGGAAGACCGGTAACGAAATCCATGGTAATGTTGTAAGACCCCAACTTTTATAAATAAAGATAATTTTTTTTATAAATATCATTTTTGAATATTATGGAGTTAATTTGATATAATGTTATAGTTGTGGGTAATATTTATAAATTTTGCAAAGTACGCAAGTTGTTATATAATATTCGATTGGTCGGGGAATATTCGTTTTAACAGGGAATATTCGTACAACGACACAATCATTGGTGGACCCCACAACGGAATTATTGTCGGATTGAGAAAACGACAAAAATATTTTATTAAAAATAACGGCGGAAATTTTACCATTGTTGCTGTTGAACTACTCGGTAGTAAAAGTACAGTAATACGTGTGGTTGCATAGTAGCACACGGTATTGATTATTAATGCTTATGTGAGAAGTCACTCAGTTTGATTTTATTATTGTCAGTTAATAATATGAATTATTTAGCGATAATGACGTTTTGTTTTATTCGTATTATTAACGTAATAAAACAGAAACATCTTTTTATATAAAACAAAATACTTTATTAAAGTTATTCTATAAATAGAATATATTTTATTTTATTTAAAAGATTTTTCTTTAAATATGGACCGTCAGATTAAAGTAATCAATCTGGACCGTTCATGGATTAGTTACTATGCATTCTATTTTTCTATAAATAGCAGCTCATTCCTTCATTATTTCTTACGAATTCACTGAACTCTAGAGAGAGAAACTATAGAGAGAAACTATAGAGAGAGAGAAGAAGAGTATTCTGCTACTTAACTACTTCCTTACTTCAGCTCTTCTTTAAAACGGTAGGGAATATTATTTCTTTTATATTCATGAAGAGAACTTCTGTTATTCCATTTGTTATTATTCTGTTGGAATAACCAGTATACGCGGTCTACCCTATACTTGGTGACATTCTTCTATTATTCTGTTGGAACATCCTGTCTGTGTGTTTTACACTGGACCTGGTTCCGTTTATTATTCTGTTGGAACATCCTGTCTGTGTGTTTTACACCGGACCTGGTTCCGTTTATTATTCTGTTGGAACATCCTGTCTGTGTGTTTTACACCGGACCTGGTTCCGTTTTATTATTATTCTGTTGGAATATCCTGTCTGTGTGTTTTACACCGGACCTGGTTCCATTATTTATTATTCTATCGGAATATCCTGTCTGTGCGTTTACGCCGGACCTGGTTCCATTATTTATTATTCTATTGGAATAACCTGTCTGTGCGGTCTATCGCATGCATGGTGATTTCTTTTGTTATTCCATTCTTTATTGTACTCAGTTGGTTAAGTTTTGACTTCTATACTCCATGAAATTTGTGGAATATCCTTGATAGTTGCGTTTCATCCAGTATCTTTTCAAGAAAATATTCTTCTAAGCGTTCTTAAATTTTACTCCACAATGCAGTATCATGTTGACAATTTGGACGTTGTTAATTCCTGGATAAATTAATTCTTGAACTTGTTTTATTGAATTCTTATATCATTGTCATCATCCTCATGTTTATAAAATATTGAAAGTCATCTGTGGTATGTAGTGCATAGATGGACTTGGTATGATTATGACCAGGGATTATTCGGTATAATCATGACCGTAATGTTACAAATGATGTGGTAAAAGTCCTCATTGGCCCGTAGTGCATTGATGGACAGTTGTTGGCATGATCATGACCATTAATGAATACACGAATATCCTTGGCCGTAGTGCAGGGGTGATTCGATGATGTGGATTATTTTATTAAGCTGAGTCTCAGCGATCGCAGTGTTGAAAAACCTTTTAAATCATAAAAGATAGTAGAGTTTATTTTCTACTTGACTCTTTTAATGGATTGCTTGTTCCACTGCAGTTAAACTTGATGTCTATTATATTTTATCAGTTTAACATTGTTGAAGGCTAATGATAATTTATTCTGCATTATCTTAGTCATAATATTTCTTACTGGGCTAGTTGAGCTCACCCTTTCTTTCACTGTTCTCTTCAGGAAATGAGAACGTAGCTGGGACAAGTCGGGGTACGGAGTGATGGTCCGAATGATAGTATTAGTTAGTAGTCCTCACTATTCTATGTAATGGTGTGTTAATAAATGTAATGAGGACTCCTTTTGAGTATGAATACTCTCTAGAAGATAATATTTGTATTCAAACTCACAGTTTATGTTTTGTCGTATTGTACACGACAGATGTATTAATCAGTTGTATTTGTATTCTGTACTTTGTATCTGACGACCCAAGATGGGTGATGTATACCTAATTTTGGGGGCGTCACAGTTGGTATCAAAGCTTAGGGATATGATCCCTGGCTAAGATGTGAGAATAGAACTAGGAGGGGAGAGACGGGGAATTCCTTCGCTAGTATGTCATACCTAAGTTTATTTGCATGGTATTTAATTGGTCGGTCATAATATAAGGATAATATATGACATATCAATTAATTTTTATTTTGTGGCAGTATCTGAAAATGACATCTGAGAATGTTGAGAATAGCAATGGAGCACAGACGACTGTTGATTCACCACACATCAATAATCATGATAATGTGCATCAGGAAGGTGTCAATCCTCATGCAAACAACAACACTGACCAAATGATGAATGATCAAATGTTCAGAGGCTTTATGCAATTCATGCAACAACAGGTGAAAGCGGCTCCTGTCCACAACGTAGGTGGAAATACTGAAAACTCTCAGGCGGTCACCGCTAAACAGTTTAAGGAGCTGGGACCACCGGAGTTTAAGGGAGAACCCAAACCACTTGTAGCTGAAACATGGATAAAGCAGATCACCAAGATATTTGATGTCTTGGGTTGCTCCGAGGAGCAAAAGGTTCCCTTTGCCGCCTTTATGTTGCGAGGAGAGGCAGATTACTGGTGGGAATCGATAAAGCGTACTCAACCTGTCGCACTGAAGATGTCTTGGGAGAAGTTTCAAGATCTGTTTAACGACAAATACTTTCCCGAGAGTATTCGTCACATGAAGGAGGTGGAGTTCATCAAATTGGAGCAGAATAATATGACCGTGTCGCAGTACGAGGCAAAATTTGCGGAGTTATCCCGGTTTGCGTCCCACCTGGTGGATAATGAAGAAAGAATGACGCGGATGTTTTTAAGAGGTTTGAAGCCGGAGATACGTCAACATCTTGTTTCTCATAAACTGTGTTTGTATTCAGATGTTGTAAATAGGGCTCAGTTGGTGGAGCGCGATAACGAGATAACGCAACCAAAAGAGAGCAGCCGGCAAAATGATAATACCAGTGAGAGCAGTCATCGAAGCGGTGACAACAAGCGTGGAGGGAATCAACAGGCCAGAAATGGTAACCACTTCGGTGGTAATCAGGGCCAAAACAATAAGAATGGACATTTTAAGAAGAGGAGATTCAACAATGATGGAAAGATGTCAGCACCAGCACCTGTCGTTAAGGAAGGAGAACGACCACCTATCATATGTTTCAAATGCGGAGGGGAGGGGCACATCAGTCCAAACTGCGCGATGCCGTCCAAAGCATGTTATAATTGTGGAAGAGAAGGTCATTTAGCCCGATTTTGTCGTTTACCGAAGACAAATTCAGCTAGGATGGAGGCACCAAAGGCCGTCCCAGAAAAGTCAAAACCGGTTGTGCAAGGGAGAGCGTTTGTTGTGACCTCCCAGAACGCAAGGAACCCGAATGAGGTCATCACGGGTAAGCTTATCATAAACTCTAACGAAGTCTATACTTTATTTGATACCGGTTCAACCCATTCTTTTATTTCTCCTACTTGCGCTCATCGATTAAATTTGATTCCGGAGAAATTAGACTTTGACTTAGCAGTTGAAACTCCATTGGGAGAAACCTTCATTACATCCACGGTTTATAAGTCTTGTTTGGTTCAAGTTGGTACCCACACATTACCTGTCGATCTTATTTCATTAAAAATACTTGCATTTGACGTGATTCTAGGGATTGATTGGTTAACTACTCATTATGCAAAAATTGATTGTTTTCGTAAGGTTGTTAGCTTTCATATTCCTAATCGACCTATTATGCGAATTCAAGCAACCAAACCATTAAAATCAATCGTTGTCATCTCAAGTCATAAAGCTATTCGTTTATTGAAAAACGGATGTCAAGCTTTCTTAGCTCATGTCACAGATCTAAACAAAAATACGTCAGTTTTGAATGATATTTCTATTGTTAATAAATTCCCTGACGTATTCCCTGAAGAACTTCCTGGCCTACCCCCAGAGCGTGAAATTGAATTTTGTATCGATCTTGAACCCGGTACAAAACCCATTTCCAAAGCCCCATATCGAATGGCTCCTATTGAACTTCAGGAGTTAAAGATCCAACTGCAGGAATTATTAGACATTGGTTTTATTCGTCCTAGTACTTCTCCTTGGGGTGCTCCTGTTCTGTTCGTGAAGAAGAAAGATGGGAGTATGCGACTTTGTATTGATTATCGGGAGTTGAATCATGTCACCATCAAAAATAGGTACCCATTGCCACGTATTGATGACCTGTTTGACCAGTTGCAAGGAGCACAATTCTTTTCAAAGATCGATCTTCGTTCTGGATATCATCAGCTGAAGGTTAGAACTGAGGATATTCCAAAGACGGCTTTTAGAACTCGGTACGGGCATTATGAATTCCTAGTCATGTCCTTTGGATTGACTAATGCTCCTGCTGCCTTCATGGATATGATGAACCGGGTATTCAAGGAATATTTGGATCACTTTGTGGTCGTCTTTATTGATGACATCCTTATTTATTCCAAAAGCCGTGAAGATCATGAGCAACACTTGAGGCTGGTACTCCAAAAGCTTCGTGAATACAAGCTTTATGCCAAGTTGAAGAAATGCGAGTTCTGGCTGGAAGAGGTAGCATTCCTTGGGCACGTAGTATCAAGTCGTGGAATATCTGTTGACCCGGCAAAGATTGAAGCTATTCAAAGCTGGGAGCAACCTAAATCAGTGACCGAGGTACGTAGCTTTCTTGGTTTAGCTGGTTATTATCGGAGATTCGTGGAAGGATTTTCTCGAATCGCTACTCCATTAACTCAGCTGACTCGGAAAGATACAAAGTTTGGTTGGAGCGAAGAATGTGAGCAGAGTTTTCAAGAACTCAAGAGGAGACTCATTTCAGCACCTGTTCTAACAATACCATCTGGCTCGGAGGGATTTGTCATCTACAGTGATGCTTCGAGCAAAGGGTTGGGATGCGTTCTCATGCAACATCGAAAAGTCATAGCCTATGCATCAAGACAACTCAAGGAATATGAGAGGAATTATCCTACTCATGATCTAGAGTTGGCAGCTGTTGTCTTTGCGCTTAAAATTTGGAGGCATTACTTGTATGGGGAGAAAGTGGAGATCTTTACGGATCATAAAAGCCTCAAATATTTCTTCACTCAAAAGGAACTCAACATGCGACAACGACGTTGGCTTGAACTGTTGAAAGATTATGATCATACCATTCAATACCATCCTGGAAAAGCGAACGTGGTAGCTGACGCATTGAGTAGAAGATCATATGCGGGTACAAGTGCAATATTAACAACGCAAAGGCCCATTTTGTGTGACTTGCAAAGGATGGAGATAGAGTTGAAGACTCCAGGGACCCATGTGATGATGGCGAATATACGAGTAGAACCGACTTTAATCGATAAAGTTAAAGCTGCTCAAGCTACAGACCTGGAGCTGATGCGTATGAGGAAGAAAGTGCAAGAAGGTTCTATGCCGGAAGCAAGAATCGATGAAGAAGGAATACTTCGAGTCAACTCCAGACTCTGTGTTCCTAACAACCCTGATTTAAAGTATGAAATCATGATGGAGGCGCACAACACACCATTTGCAATCCATCCTGGAAGTACCAAAATGTATCATGATCTTCGTCATACATTTTGGTGGAGCAATATGAAGAGAGAGATAGCGTTGTTTATCTCAAGGTGTCTAACTTGTCAACGAGTCAAAGCGGGGCATCAAGTACCAAAAGGTCCATTGCAACCACTTGAAATTCCAGAATGGAAGTGGGAGCACATTACCATGGATTTCGTTACCGGTCTTCCTAGGGTTTCTCAAGGTATTGATGCGATTTGGGTCATTGTTGATAGATTGACCAAGTCTGCTCATTTCTTACCGATACGAGAAACTTATACACTTGAACGTCTTGCTCGTATGTACATAAACGAGATTGTAAGACTGCATGGTATGCCAGTATCCATAGTTTCTGATCGAGACCCAAGATTCACTTCACGATTTTGGGTTAGTTTACAAAAAGCTATGGGCACGGAGTTACGATTTAGTTCAGCATATCATCCTCAGACGGACGGACAATCAGAGAGGACTATTCAAACTCTTGAAGATCTATTAAGACTCTGTGTCTTTGACTTCAAAGGAAGTTGGGACAAGTTCTTACCATTGGTGGAGTTTTCCTACAACAACAGTTATCAAGCAAGTATTGGCATGGCTCCATTCGAAGCATTGTATGGAAGAAAATGTCGTTCTCCAGTATGCTGGGATGAGGTGGGCGAAGCAACGTTGTTGGGACCGGAGTTGGTACGTATGACTACAGAAAAGATTCAAACGATCCGACAACGTATAAAAACCTCACAAGATCGACAAAAGAGTTATGCTGATCTTCATCGAAAGGACGTGGAATTTGATGTAGGAGATCATGTGTTCTTACGTGTTGCTCCATGGAAAGGTGTTACGAGATTTGGAAAGAGAGGAAAGCTAAATCCTCGATTCATCGGTCCATTTTTTAATCCTCGATCGAGTAGGAACTGTGGCTTATAGACTCGCTTTACCGCCAAGTATGTCTCGTGTTCATAACGTTTTCCACATATCCATGTTACGCAAATATGTGGAAGACCCGAACCACATTATTGAGTTAGAACCGGACGAAATAGCGGAGGATTTGACGTATGAAGAAGTTCCTATTCAAATCTTGGATAAGAAGGAACATATTCTACGCTCCAAGGTTATACCTCAAGTCAAAGTTTTGTGGAGAAACCACGATGTTGAGGAAATGACTTGGGAGTTAGAATCAGAAATGAAATCAAGGTATCCTTACCTCTTCGACATACCAGGTACGTACCCTAATTTCGAGGGCGAAATTTCATAAGAAGGGGAGGTTGTAAGACCCCAACTTTTATAAATAAAGATAATTTTTTTATAAATATCATTTTTGAATATTATGGAGTTAATTTGATATAATGTTATAGTTGTGGGTAATATTTATAAATTTTGCAAAGTACGCAAGTTGTTATATAATATTCGATTGGTCGGGGAATATTCGTTTTAACAGGGAATATTCGTACAACGACACAATCATTGGTGGACCCCACAACGGAATTATTGTCGGATTGAGAAAACGACAAAAATATTTTATTAAAAATAACGGCGGAAATTTTACCATTGTTGCTGTTGAACTACTCGGTAGTAAAAGTACAGTAATACGTGTGGTTGCATAGTAGCACACGGTATTGATTATTAATGCTTATGTGAGAAGTCACTCAGTTTGATTTTATTATTGTCAGTTAATAATATGAATTATTTAGCGATAATGACGTTTTGTTTTATTCGTATTATTAACGTAATAAAACAGAAACATCTTTTTATATAAAACAAAATACTTTATTAAAGTTATTCTATAAATAGAATATATTTTATTTTATTTAAAAGATTTTTCTTTAAATATGGACCGTCAGATTAAAGTAATCAATCTGGACCGTTCATGGATTAGTTACTATGCATTCTATTTTTCTATAAATAGCAGCTCATTCCTTCATTATTTCTTACGAATTCACTGAACTCTAGAGAGAGAAACTATAGAGAGAAACTATAGAGAGAGAGAGAAGAAGAGTATTCTGCTACTTAACTACTTCCTTACTTCAGCTCTTCTTTAAAACGGTAGGGAATATTATTTCTTTTATATTCATGAAGAGAACTTCTGTTATTCCATTTGTTATTATTCTGTTGGAATAACCAGTATACGCGGTCTACCCTATACTTGGTGACATTCTTCTATTATTCTGTTGGAACATCCTGTCTGTGTGTTTTACACTGGACCTGGTTCCGTTTATTATTCTGTTGGAACATCCTGTCTGTGTGTTTTACACCGGACCTGGTTCCGTTTATTATTCTGTTGGAACATCCTGTCTGTGTGTTTTACACCGGACCTGGTTCCGTTTTATTATTATTCTGTTGGAATATCCTGTCTGTGTGTTTTACACCGGACCTGGTTCCATTATTTATTATTCTATCGGAATATCCTGTCTGTGCGTTTACGCCGGACCTGGTTCCATTATTTATTATTCTATTGGAATAACCTGTCTGTGCGGTCTATCGCATGCATGGTGATTTCTTTTGTTATTCCATTCTTTATTGTACTCAGTTGGTTAAGTTTTGACTTCTATACTCCATGAAATTTGTGGAATATCCTTGATAGTTGCGTTTCATCCAGTATCTTTTCAAGAAAATATTCTTCTAAGCGTTCTTAAATTTTACTCCACAATGCAGTATCATGTTGACAATTTGGACGTTGTTAATTCCTGGATAAATTAATTCTTGAACTTGTTTTATTGAATTCTTATATCATTGTCATCATCCTCATGTTTATAAAATATTGAAAGTCATCTGTGGTATGTAGTGCATAGATGGACTTGGTATGATTATGACCAGGGATTATTCAGTATAATCATGACCGTAATGTTACAAATGATGTGGTAAAAGTCCTCATTGGCCCGTAGTGCATTGATGGACAGTTGTTGGCATGATCATGACCATTAATGAATACACGAATATCCTTGGCCGTAGTGCAGGGGTGATTCGATGATGTGGATTATTTTATTAAGCTGAGTCTCAGCGATCGCAGTGTTGAAAAACCTTTTAAATCATAAAAGATAGTAGAGTTTATTTTCTACTTGACTCTTTTAATGGATTGCTTGTTCCACTGCAGTTAAACTTGATGTCTATTATATTTTATCAGTTTAACATTGTTGAAGGCTAATGATAATTTATTCTGCATTATCTTAGTCATAATATTTCTTACTGGGCTAGTTGAGCTCACCCTTTCTTTCACTGTTCTCTTCAGGAAATGAGAACGTAGCTGGGACAAGTCGGGGTACGGAGTGATGGTCCGAATGATAGTATTAGTTAGTAGTCCTCACTATTCTATGTAATGGTGTGTTAATAAATGTAATGAGGACTCCTTTTGAGTATGAATACTCTCTAGAAGATAATATTTGTATTCAAACTCACAGTTTATGTTTTGTCGTATTGTACACGACAGATGTATTAATCAGTTGTATTTGTATTCTGTACTTTGTATCTGACGACCCAAGATGGGTGATGTATACCTAATTTTGGGGGCGTCACAAATGTGCTCCCACTTCCATTCTGGAATTTCAAGTGGTTGCAATGGACCTTTTGGTACTTGATGCTCCGCTTTGACTCGTTGACAAGTTAGACACCTTGAGATAAACAACGCTATCTCTCTCTTCATATTGCTCCACCAAAATGTATGACGAAGATCATGATACATTTTGGTACTTCCAGGATGGATTGCAAATGGTGTGTTGTGCGCCTCCATCATGATTTCATACTTTAAATCAGGGTTGTTAGGAACACAGAGTCTGGAGTTGACTCGAAGTATTCCTTCTTCATCGATTCTTGCTTCCGGCATAGAACCTTCTTGCACTTTCTTCCTCATACGCATCAGCTCCAGGTCTGTAGCTTGAGCAGCTTTAACTTTATCGATTAAAGTCGGTTCTACTCGTATATTCGCCATCATCACATGGGTCCCTGGAGTCTTCAACTCTATCTCCATCCTTTGCAAGTCACACAAAATGGGCCTTTGCGTTGTTAATATTGCACTTGTACCCGCATATGATCTTCTACTCAATGCGTCAGCTACCACGTTCGCTTTTCCAGGATGGTATTGAATGGTATGATCATAATCTTTCAACAGTTCAAGCCAACGTCGTTGTCGCATGTTGAGTTCCTTTTGAGTGAAGAAATATTTGAGGCTTTTATGATCCGTAAAGATCTCCACTTTCTCCCCATACAAGTAATGCCTCCAAATTTTAAGCGCAAAGACAACAGCTGCCAACTCTAGATCATGAGTAGGATAATTCCTCTCATATTCCTTGAGTTGTCTTGATGCATAGGCTATGACTTTTCCATGTTGCATGAGAACGCATCCCAACCCTTTGCTCGAAGCATCACTGTAGATGACAAATCCCTCCGAGCCAGATGGTATTGTTAGAACAGGTGCTGAAATGAGTCTCCTCTTGAGTTCTTGAAAACTCTGCTCACATTCTTCGCTCCAACCAAACTTTGTATCTTTCCGAGTCAGCTGAGTTAATGGAGTAGCGATTCGAGAAAATCCTTCCACGAATCTCCGATAATAACCAGCTAAACCAAGAAAGCTACGTACCTCGGTCACTGATTTAGGTTGCTCCCAGCTTTGAATAGCTTCAATCTTTGCCGGGTCAACAGATATTCCACGACTTGATACTACGTGCCCAAGGAATGCTACCTCTTCCAGCCAGAACTCGCATTTCTTCAACTTGGCATAAAGCTTGTATTCACGAAGCTTTTGGAGTACCAGCCTCAAGTGTTGCTCATGATCTTCACGGCTTTTGGAATAAATAAGGATGTCATCAATAAAGACGACCACAAAGTGATCCAAATATTCCTTGAATACCCGGTTCATCATATCCATGAAGGCAGCAGGAGCATTAGTCAATCCAAAGGACATGACTAGGAATTCATAATGCCCGTACCGAGTTCTAAAAGCCGTCTTTGGAATATCCTCAGTTCTAACCTTCAGCTGATGATATCCAGAACGAAGATCGATCTTTGAAAAGAATTGTGCTCCTTGCAACTGGTCAAACAGGTCATCAATACGTGGCAATGGGTACCTATTTTTGATGGTGACATGATTCAACTCCCGATAATCAATACAAAGTCGCATACTCCCATCTTTCTTCTTCACGAACAGAACAGGAGCACCCCAAGGAGAAGTACTAGGACGAATAAAACCAATGTCTAATAATTCCTGCAGTTGGATCTTTAACTCCTGAAGTTCAATAGGAGCCATTCGATATGGGGCTTTGGAAATGGGTTTTGTACCGGGTTCAAGATCGATACAAAATTCAATTTCACGCTCTGGGGGTAGGCCAGGAAGTTCTTCAGGGAATACGTCAGGGAATTTATTAACAATAGAAATATCATTCAAAACTGACGTATTTTTGTTTAGATCTGTGACATGAGCTAAGAAAGCTTGACATCCGTTTTTCAATAAACGAATAGCTTTATGACTTGAGATGACAACGATTGATTTTAATGGTTTGGTTGCTTGAATTCGCATAATAGGTCGATTAGGAATATGAAAGCTAACAACCTTACGAAAACAATCAATTTTTGCATAATGAGTAGTTAACCAATCAATCCCTAGAATCACGTCAAATGCAAGTATTTTTAATGAAATAAGATCGACAGGTAATGTGTGGGTACCAACTTGAACCAAACAAGACTTATAAACCGTGGATGTAATGAAGGTTTCTCCCAATGGAGTTTCAACTGCTAAGTCAAAGTCTAATTTCTCCGGAATCAAATTTAATCGATGAGCGCAAGTAGGAGAAATAAAAGAATGGGTTGAACCGGTATCAAATAAAGTATAGACTTCGTTAGAGTTTATGATAAGCTTACCCGTGATGACCTCATTCGGGTTCCTTGCGTTCTGGGAGGTCACAACAAACGCTCTCCCTTGCACAACCGGTTTTGACTTTTCTGGGACGGCCTTTGGTGCCTCCATCCTAGCTGAATTTGTCTTCGGTAAACGACAAAATCGGGCTAAATGACCTTCTCTTCCACAATTATAACATGCTTTGGACGGCATCGCGCAGTTTGGACTGATGTGCCCCTCCCCTCCGCATTTGAAACATATGATAGGTGGTCGTTCTCCTTCCTTAACGACAGGTGCTGGTGCTGACATCTTTCCATCATTGTTGAATCTCCTCTTCTTAAAATGTCCATTCTTATTGTTTTGGCCCTGATTACCACCGAAGTGGTTACCATTTCTGGCCTGTTGATTCCCTCCACGCTTGTTGTCACCGCTTCGATGACTGCTCTCACTGGTATTATCATTTTGCCGGCTGCTCTCTTTTGGTTGCGTTATCTCGTTATCGCGCTCCACCAACTGAGCCCTATTTACAACATCTGAATACAAACACAGTTTATGAGAAACAAGATGTTGACGTATCTCCGGCTTCAAACCTCTTAAAAACATCCGCGTCATTCTTTCTTCATTATCCACCAGGTGGGACGCAAACCGGGATAACTCCGCAAATTTTGCCTCGTACTGCGACACGGTCATATTATTCTGCTCCAATTTGATGAACTCCACCTCCTTCATGTGACGAATACTCTCGGGAAAGTATTTGTCGTTAAACAGATCTTGAAACTTCTCCCAAGACATCTTCAGTGCGACAGGTTGAGTACGCTTTATCGATTCCCACCAGTAATCTGCCTCTCCTCGCAACATAAAGGCGGCAAAGGGAACCTTTTGCTCCTCGGAGCAACCCAAGACATCAAATATCTTGGTGATCTGCTTTATCCATGTTTCAGCTACAAGTGGTTTGGGTTCTCCCTTAAACTCCGGTGGTCCCAGCTCCTTAAACTGTTTAGCGGTGACCGCCTGAGAGTTTTCAGTATTTCCACCTACGTTGTGGACAGGAGCCGCTTTCACCTGTTGTTGCATGAATTGCATAAAGCCTCTGAACATTTGATCATTCATCATTTGGTCAGTGTTGTTGTTTGCATGAGGATTGACACCTTCCTGATGCACATTATCATGATTATTGATGTGTGGTGAATCAACAGTCGTCTGTGCTCCATTGCTATTCTCAACATTCTCAGATGCCATTTTCAGATACTGCCACAAAATAAAAATTAATTGATATGTCATATATTATCCTTATATTATGACCGACCAATTAAATACCATGCAAATAAACTTAGGTATGCCATACTAGCGAAGGAATTCCCCGTCTCTCCCCTCCTAGTTCTATTCTCACATCTTAGCCAGGGATCATATCCCTAAGCTTTGATACCAACTGTGACGCCCCCAAAATTAGGTATACATCACCCATCTTGGGTCGTCAGATACAAAGTACAGAATACAAATACAACTGATTAATACATCTGTCGTGTACAATACGACAAAACATAAACTGTGAGTTTGAATACAAATATTATCTTCTAGAGAGTATTCATACTCAAAAGGAGTCCTCATTACATTTATTAACACACCATTACATAGAATAGTGAGGACTACTAACTAATACTATCATTCGGACCATCACTCCGTACCCCGACTTGTCCCAGCTACGTTCTCATTTCCTGAAGAGAACAGTGAAAGAAAGGGTGAGCTCAACTAGCCCAGTAAGAAATATTATGACTAAGATAATGCAGAATAAATTATCATTAGCCTTCAACAATGTTAAACTGATAAAATATAATAGACATCAAGTTTAACTGCAGTGGAACAAGCAATCCATTAAAAGAGTCAAGTAGAAAATAAACTCTACTATCTTTTATGATTTAAAAGGTTTTTCAACACTGCGATCGCTGAGACTCAGCTTAATAAAATAATCCACATCATCGAATCACCCCTGCACTACGGCCAAGGATATTCGTGTATTCATTAATGGTCATGATCATGCCAACAACTGTCCATCAATGCACTACGGGCCAATGAGGACTTTTACCACATCATTTGTAACATTACGGTCATGATTATACCGAATAATCCCTGGTCATAATCATACCAAGTCCATCTATGCACTACATACCACAGATGACTTTCAATATTTTATAAACATGAGGATGATGACAATGATATAAGAATTCAATAAAACAAGTTCAAGAATTAATTTATCCAGGAATTAACAACGTCCAAATTGTCAACATGATACTGCATTGTGGAGTAAAATTTAAGAACGCTTAGAAGAATATTTTCTTGAAAAGATACTGGATGAAACGCAACTATCAAGGATATTCCACAAATTTCATGGAGTATAGAAGTCAAAACTTAACCAACTGAGTACAATAAAGAATGGAATAACAAAAGAAATCACCATGCATGCGATAGACCGCACAGACAGGTTATTCCAATAGAATAATAAATAATGGAACCAGGTCCGGCGTAAACGCACAGACAGGATATTCCGATAGAATAATAAATAATGGAACCAGGTCCGGTGTAAAACACACAGACAGGATATTCCAACAGAATAATAATAAAACGGAACCAGGTCCGGTGTAAAACACACAGACAGGATGTTCCAACAGAATAATAAACGGAACCAGGTCCGGTGTAAAACACACAGACAGGATGTTCCAACAGAATAATAAACGGAACCAGGTCCAGTGTAAAACACACAGACAGGATGTTCCAACAGAATAATAGAAGAATGTCACCAAGTATAGGGTAGACCGCGTATACTGGTTATTCCAACAGAATAATAACAAATGGAATAACAGAAGTTCTCTTCATGAATATAAAAGAAATAATATTTCCTACCGTTTTAAAGAAGAGCTGAAGTAAGGAAGTAGTTAAGTAGCAGAATACTCTTCTTCTCTCTCTCTATAGTTTCTCTCTATAGTTTCTCTCTCTAGAGTTCAGTGAATTCGTAAGAAATAATGAAGGAATGAGCTGCTATTTATAGAAAAATAGAATGCATAGTAACTAATCCATGAACGGTCCAGATTGATTACTTTAATCTGACGGTCCATATTTAAAGAAAAATCTTTTAAATAAAATAAAATATATTCTATTTATAGAATAACTTTAATAAAGTATTTTGTTTTATATAAAAAGATGTTTCTGTTTTATTACGTTAATAATACGAATAAAACAAAACGTCATTATCGCTAAATAATTCATATTATTAACTGACAATAATAAAATCAAACTGAGTGACTTCTCACATAAGCATTAATAATCAATACCGTGTGCTACTATGCAACCACACGTATTACTGTACTTTTACTACCGAGTAGTTCAACAGCAACAATGGTAAAATTTCCGCCGTTATTTTTAATAAAATATTTTTGTCGTTTTCTCAATCCGACAATAATTCCGTTGTGGGGTCCACCAATGATTGTGTCGTTGTACGAATATTCCCTGTTAAAACGAATATTCCCCGACCAATCGAATATTATATAACAACTTGCGTACTTTGCAAAATTTATAAATATTACCCACAACTATAACATTATATCAAATTAACTCCATAATATTCAAAAATGATATTTATAAAAAAAATTATCTTTATTTATAAAAGTTGGGGTCTTACAACATATCACAGCTAAGAAAGCTTGACATCCGTTTTTCAATAAACGAATGACTTTACGGCTTGATATGAAAGAGTTTGACTTCAATGGTTTGGTTGCTTGAATTTGAATAACAGGTTGCTTAGGAATATGAAGACTAACAACCTTACGAAAGCAATCAATTTTAGTATGATGAGTAGTTAACCAATCAATTCTTAAAATCATATCAAAAGCAAGTATCTTTAAAGAGATAAGATCAACAGGTAATGTGATGGTGCTAACTTGGATCAAATAAGATTTATAAACAGTGGATGTAACGAAAGTTTCTCTTAACGAAGTTTCAACAGATAAGTCAAAGCCTAATTTTCTCCGTAGTCAATTTTAAACGTTGAGTATAAGCAGGAGAGATAAATGAATGGGTAGAACCGGTATCTAATAAGGTATAGACTTCGTAAAAATTTATAATTAACTAACCCGTGCTAACTTCGTTCGGGTTCCTCGCATTCTGACCAGTCACGAAAAACGCTCTTCTAGGAACCGTTGACTTTGACTTTTCTGGGACAACTTTTTGAGTCACCACCCCCGTTGGACTTGGTTTCGCTACAGTGCAATCTCGAGCGATATGTCCTTCCTTTCCACAGTTATAACATACCTTAAACTGTTGTGGGCAGTTTGGGCTGATATGTCCTTCTTTTCCGCACTTATAGCATATGATCGGTGGTCGCTCTCCTCCCTTGGAACCAGTTGCTGCTGGTGCTGACGTCTTCGTATTATCATTGTTGAATCTCCTCTTTTTAAAATCTCCTCCCAACTCGCTTCTTCTATTCTCATGGCCACGATTACCACCAGAGTGGTTGTCGTTCTTGTCCGTATTCTTCTTTCTCCACTGGTTATCGTTGTTCTGATGACTGTTGTCACCGGTATGATCCTGGTTGTGGTCCCTCGATTGATCATACTCGCTATCTCGCTCTAATGATTGAGCCCTGTTGATAACATCTGAATAGAGAGAAAATTTATGAGAAATGAGATATTGACGTATGCCGGGTTTCAAACCTCTCAGAAACATCCGCGTCATACGTTCCTCATTCTCTACCAAATGAGGTGCAAACCTGGACAACTCTGTAAATTTCGCCTCGTATTGGGACACCGTCATGTTATTCTGCTCCAGTCTAATAAACTCTACCTCCTTCATATGACGAACACTTTCAGGAAAGTATTTGTCATTGAACAGTTTCTGAAATGTCTCCCAAGACATGCTGAGTGCGGCTGGATGGGTACGTTTCACAGACTCCCACCAGTAGTCTGCCTCGCCACGAAACATAAAGGTGGCGAATGGAACCTTCTGTTCCTCCGTGCATCCCAAGACATCAAATATCTTGGTAATTTGCTTGACCCATGTCTCCGCCTTAATCGGATCTGGCTTTCCCCAGAATTCTGGTGGTCCCAACTCTTTGAACTGCTTGGCTGTGACAAGCCGCGCATTGCTATCATTTCCACCCGTATTCTGTACACGAGTCTCCCTCGTCTGATTTTGCATGAACTGCAAAAAGCTTCTAAACATCTCATCGTTCATCGTCTGCTCAGTGGTGTTGTTCACAGGAGGAACATTGCCAGCCTGTTGCACGTTTTTCTGGTTGGTGAGTATAAGCATCTCCACCGTCTCATTTACTCCAGTGTTAACATTCTCAGTCGACATTCTAAAATACTGCCATAGAACAAAGGTTAATTTAACAAATTAACATATCACATAATATCCCTATATTATGACCGACCAACAATTAAGCTTAGGTAGGACACACTAGCGAAGGATTTACTCGTCTCTCCTCTCCTAGTTCTATTCCCCGATCTTCGCCAGAGATCATATCCCTAAGCTCTGATACCAACTGTGACGCCCCTAAAACAGGTTCAATCCATCCAACCCATTCTGAGTCGCCAAATACATGGTACAGAAAATAACTACAACTTTATTATTACAATTGTCGTGCAAAATACGACAACACATATACTGTGAGTTTAAATACAAATATTGTCATCCAGACAGTATTCATACTCAATTAAGAACTCATTATACTTATTGATACACTATTTTACAAAATAGTGAGGACTACTAAAACAACTGTCTTGAACCATCATTCCACACCCCGACTAGTACTCGCTACATTCTCGCCTCCTGAGAAGAAAGATGGAACAACAAGGAAAAGGGTGAGCTCAACTAGCCCAGTAAAGAATATTATGACTAAGATAATATACAACAAATTATCCTTAGTCTTCAACAGGGAAAAATCTAATAGAATACAATAGACAACAAGTTTTAAATCAACAACTGCAGCGGAAACATCAATTCATTAGAAGAGTTAAGTAGAGAATGCAAACTACTATCTTCTATATATGAATTTAAAAGTTCATCGTCGATATTTTATCCCTGTAACATCAATCAATATATATCTGGAATCAAATATTCATCTTTGCACTACAGGCCAAAGATATTCATCAGTTGGTCATGTTCACCTCAACACCTGTTCATCTTTGCACTACGGGCCAAATATATTCATCATAAAATCATCAATCTTTGCACTACAGGCCAAAGATATTCAGTAACATCATCATTTAGGACTGAGGATGATGAAAAATATGTTAGAGAAAACGAATCCAGTGAAACAAAAGAGTAAATATTAAGGATTCGTATTTCAGCTATTCCATGTCCAAAAATACCTCATAAACAATCATAGTAAAGTAAAATTCAAGAATGATCAAAATATGGATACAATCAAAGCTAGTATCCAGAATAGATATTTGGACAAAAAGAAAAAAATTTCATTTTTCGGTGAATAGTAACTCGTGAATAGTAACTCATGAATAGTAACTCGTGAGTAGTAACCCCGACATGAAAAGTTTCAAATTTGATAAAAAGTTCAGATCAATACTTCGGCATAATGATATTGAAGAAAATAATATCATTTAAGAAGAAATAACATCCCTTACCTCAGCAAAAATAGTACTTCTAGTTGAAACACCGGATATAGGTTATGACTTGAACTTGCACCGTATAGCAATACTCAAAGTATTAGAATACTCACAAGAATACGTTCACTAATATAGAGAGAGAAATAGAGAGAAACTTATGTTTCTGGTGTGATTTTCAATTCTAACCTAAGCACCCTATTTATAAGAAAATGCTTAGAACACCAAAGCAGAAAATTGAATATAATAATATTATATTTATAAAATTGTCAAGCCCACCTTGGGAGATCTGAATTCAGCCCATTCTTATCACATGTTAGCCCATTTAAATGCCAAAAAACGTTTTTCTTCAAAATAATAAATAAAACTTCCAAAAATCAATTATTTCGGAACTTCAGAACTTCAATAATTCATAATAAATAGCCATTTATTCAGAAAATTCAAATCTCGCGAGTTTTTATAGGAAATTCAATTCTCTACAACTTTGCAGAAGAAAGTTTTTCCAAATTCCAAACAAAAATTGACCGAAATCCACAAACGGGCGATTTTACAGTCAATAATAAATTTTCGGTCAAGAATTGTGTCCACCAACACACCAAACATGTGTTAATCATTTAATGCCACAAAAATACTCTTCCTCCTCATATACTCATATATCCCACATTCATTATAAAAATATCACCATCAATATATTATTAAAATAATATATTTAAATGAATTATTTTATCAGAAAAAGATAAAATATTAATTTTCAACAATTGTCACATTAAAAATTTTCTCCATCTATATCCACATAAAATCAATATTTTCCTCATCATATAAATCAATAATTAATTATACACAAATAATATTACAGAATCACAGTACTGACAACCAGGCCGTTCCCAGGAAAGAGGGGGCTTTCCAATAACGATCTCTCCTTACTGGCGCGCAATTAGATGACCAAACCTCTCCTTAGACAGAACTTTTTAGACATTGCCAATAATGTTATCTAATAATATTATTCAGATAATATGAATTATTGTTCCGATAATAGAAAATACTGTGTAGTGACAATTATTAAAACAACCGTAATATAAAATATCAACGCAGCAATTATTGAATCAATAAAATACAATATTGAACAGTAATTACTGTAACAATTATTGAGTAGTGCCTTCTTGCGTAAGAATCAATAATTGGTGCAATACCGTGTGCTACTGTGCAACAACGCGTATTACTGCGTTTTAACCACCGGGTATTCCAACAGTATTAACGGTAACAACTACGCCGTTATTTATAAACAACTTATTTTTATCGTTTTCTTCATCCAATCGTTTTCCGTTATGGGGCTCACACAAGGCTGCGCCGTCGTACGAATATTTCCCGACAACAAGAATATTCCATGACCAAACAAATATTCCCCGACAACAATGAATATTTTAGGACCACTTGCTTATTTGAAATATTTGCGCATTTTACCCATAACTAACCACATTAATCAAATCAACCCTCAAAATAATAAATAGAGGAAATTAAATTTTATTTATTAATAATTTGGGGTCTTACAGTTAGAGATTATGACCGTACAAGTTTTCCACCCCCAGAGAAAGAAAGCTTGTTTCTGTATGCCCCAGCTTCTGGAGGTTGGGATGACTTTCCTCATGCCGATTGCATTCCCCGCCTATGCATAGAGAAGCAAGAGTACCCATTCAGTCCCCTTCGCTTCCTGTCAGATTCATCCGGTCGCCTTCAAGGATGGCAAGATTGGACCGACGAGATCCTTGACAATGCTGAATATGTGGAAATACTGAAGAATGCGAGTATTTTTCGTTGTGTTCAACTGTGTAGAGACTTACGGATTTACCAGGATCATAACGCACTTACTGTGTTGATCTCACGATGGTGTTCCTCTACTTGCACATTCATCACTGCCTGGGGAGAATTCACCCCTACTCTAGAGGATGTTTATGCCCTCTACCAGTAAGTTTTCTTCTTTCATTCCTTTCATTCATTCTCATTTTTTTTTATTTTTTTTATATATATATTTATTTATATATATATATATATATATATTTATTTTTTTATTTTTTATTTTTTTGAATCTCGTCTTGTAGCCTTCCCATTGTTGCTTCGAACTCCAGCGGCCCTTCTAACATGTCCACTAGAGATAACGAATGCGTTGCCTACTTGATGGAAGCCTTCAGGCAATCTTCCCACTTCACTTCCCGCTTCAAGGGTGATACGCTCCTTCCGGATTTCGAGAGTTCAGGTCGGCAAAAGAATTCTTGGTTATCCTGGGTGCGCTATTTCTTCCGTGATTACAAGACCAATCAGTGGAACAGCTCAGTTTACGATAAGTCTGTTCTTGCCTTCCGTGAAGAGACTTGCCCCTTTCCTCTGGCAGCTTATCTAGTTATGTGGTTGTCCCGTTTCATCTTCCCTGGGTCTCCCATAGACGATCCTTCTGCCCGTATGTTTAGTTTGGCGGCGTTGTTATCCCGAGGCTCGGAGATTCCCCTTGCTCCTCTCTTCCTAGGGACCTTATATCGTCGCCTAGACGAAACAACCCTTGCCATGAAAGAATCTGTTGGGAGGTAATCATTTTCATATTTTATATTTAATTGTCATTCAAACTGCCCTTCTTTTCCTTCAACCTTTTCTATAATATATATATATATATATATATATATATATGTATTTGTTTTTTATTTACTCAGGTATGATGTCAGTTGCTTCATTCCATGCTCCTTCCTTCAGATCTTTCTTTTCGAGCGCTTTTCGGGCTATTCCGATCTTGAACATCTTTCTACAAGAAAGAAAAAGTCTCATTCTCTCCCACCATGCAACATCATTCCTCGCATGCTACGCTAGATTGATCACCGTTCTAGTCCTGACAGTACGGATTTGCGACATTTCCTTGATGATTATTCATGCTTCACTGCTCGTCCCTATACCGTCGTTTCAGGGGGTTGCGGTCATCTACCTCACTTCTACAAGCACAAATTTCGTACCTTCTCCAACCTCAGCAGAAATAGTTTGAGTGGCTCCGCACTGTCTTGGTTTGTTTTCCTTCGGTCCACAGAGCTTCCATATTTCCTTGAGAATAATAGTTTTGGTACTGTACTGTATTCTCCTCACAGGGTCATGAGACAATTCGGATATGACCAGGAACGCCCTTTCGGTCACACCTGCCGGAGGAATTATGAGGATGTTCTTCTCAATTTCGTCTCTACTTCCTCCTCTTTTACATGGGCATTTCCGAGGCCATCAAGTGATCCCCATAGACCCCTTCCTTTTGTCATACCAGATGACTCCCGGAGCGGGCGATATACCGTTGGAGAACGTAATTACTGGCAAGTCAATCTTAAAAGATGGGAGGATGATACCTTGATTTGTTCATTGCCGGTCTCTATTCCACAACGTCTTCAATGGGGCCGGCTGCTATGCTCTCCCAAGCCCAATGTTCGCTCAGCACTTTGGCCAGCCAGTAGCCGCTTGGCTGAGCGTGACATTTTGATGCCTAAGTCGTCTCCCCCTAAGCAGATTATTCCATCACAGGTTCCCACTACTTCCAGGAGTCTTCCACCACTTCCAGGAGTCTTCCACCACGGGCTCCATTTCGGGTGTCATTTCTAGCTCCTCCCCAGGGATCCTCCGATGCCGAGGAGATGAGAGTTACTCGTTCTAAAACGAGAGCAGCTACTACTACTGATTCTGATATAGCTCCTCCTATTGTTTCTGCCGAGGTTCCAATCAGTCGTCCTCCTATCAGGCTTATCATAAAGCCATTAGCAAAACGCCCCCTTGATAATGTTGATCCTAGTATCCAGGCAGTCGAGGATCCGATCAAGAAGCGCCGTAAAAATTTGGTAATTTGTCGTACTACTCTCATTTTTTTCTTTCATCCCTTGTGTTACTGTTTTCACATATCATTGAGTAATTGTTTCCTATACATATATATATATATATATATATATATATATATATATTGATTTTCAGGTAACCGTGGTCGATGAAGATGATGATGATGATGATGATGATGTTCCTCTTGGGTTATTGTATAGTACTACAAATGAGGCTTCCGCGGCGGCTTCCACTAGTCGTGAGCCCGTCCAACGTGTCCTTGTTGATATTGAGTCATCTACTCCTCGCGACGATTGTGTTAGTCTGGATGCTAAGGATACTTTGTCTGATGTAAGCTCGAGTCCTGTTGTGGGTGATACAGCAATTTCTTCAAACCTTCCTATGCATGCTCCCTATGACGAGTCTGAAGATGTTGATGAGACTCTTACTTCCCCGAGGGAGAATCATTCTGAAACTATTGGTGATGTTCATCCTCCCCAGAAGGATTCTACCGAGGTGGTGATTGCTCGGGAGGGCATTGTTGATAGTACTTTGGATGAGTTGAATGACATTCCCCTTTCTGTGGCATCTCCCGACTCCTTTTCCATTGACTATATTGTGAGTATCCTTCTTTAATCCACAAATGATTTGTCTTACATTTTTTTTTCTTTTCTTTATAATATATTGTGCTTTGACATCTTGTTTTCTGAGCGAGAGGATGAAGGATTTGCCTTTGCCCGTTGAGGCACTCGCGTTATTTGTTGTTCTCCATCCGGATGTTGCCCACTTGCCATGTAGTGACCTTGGTTATCCTCCAGGTGACCAAGACTTCGAGGAATCCTTAGCCGTACGACATCTTTTAGCTCCTCCCTCCCTGGTCTCGACAGATTCTATGGTGGCCTCTAAAGTAGCTCCTGCCAGAGCTTCCTTCAATCCAAGTGGGGATCTTATTTCCTGGAGGGGTTTCCAGATATCGTCTTCTAGTCAGGAAAGTCTGGAGCGTCTCCTAGCTCGGTTCCCGCAGATTCTTGACCGGCTGATTATTAAGACAACTTCCACCCAGACCCTCTTCCTAGATCAGCTCGCAGGCCTTATTCTTGGATTGCATACTCTTTCTTTATATTCCTTGCGAGTTGAGGACTTGAAGAAGTTTAGCGATGATGTAGATGACTTTGCAGCCCTAGGTGTTGACATGTCTCCTTTTCGTGATAGGTTGGATCTTCTCAAGTCGAGTTTTAACCTTGTTTCACTACGTTCGGAGGTTGCTGTACGTAAATGTGAAGATGAATCCTTTTCAGTGCAGCTTTCTGAGCTTGGTGATGCCGCAAACAAATTGAAGAGCTAGTCTCAAGATTTAGGAGGCCAGCGTCGGGACTTACAAGCAAAACTTCAGGAGGTAGAGCGTCAGTGCCGGGATTTAGAGGCAAAACTTCAGGAGGTAGAGCGTCAGTGCCGGGACTTAGAGGCGACTACCCAACAGGTTAGGGAGCTGAAAGCTGCAAATCTTAGGATTCGAGATGCTGCCGCTGCTGACTTGGAAGCTTTAGTTGTGCCTCCTCTTTATTTTGATATGTCGTGGCCTTTAGATCATAACTTATTGTAGTAGTTTGTTTTTTCGATTTCCTGTTTCAGAAACTCATTTACACATATTTTATTTATCAAAACGTGGTTTCATTAACCTTGTTGATTGCCTTTAATTTGAATGATTCCTTAAAACTCAATATTTATCATTGAGTCTCAAGTTTTTTTTTTAAATTAATATTCCAAGACAACAATAGGTATTATAAAAAAACATCAATTTTGTCAAATTTTGAATTAAAACATTCAAGTATAAGTGAAAGTTTGTCAATTTATTGATAAAAAATTGCTTTTAACGAAAAGCATAACGTTTCACATAGTAAATCTTGGTTTTATCGGAGAAAGCATAACGTTTGCCACTTTTAGAGATAAAGTGTAACTTTTTTGCTTTTATCGAATAAAGCATAACGTTCTCCACTTTTAAAGTTAAAGTGTAACTTTCAGGTTTGAGGGCTTATACTCAGGTGCCTCAGTCACTTTTAAAGTTGAAAGTGTAACTTCCGAGGGCTGTTAGTCAGGTACCTCGATCACTTTTGAAGTTGAAAGTGTAACTTCCGAGGGCTGTGATTCAGGTGCCTCGATTACTTTTAAAGTTGAAAGTATAACTTTTGTGATGCTCTTCTCATGTATAATATTTCTTTACCCATTTCAAGTTTAATGGGCCTGAGACAGCATCTGATCCCACACGAGATATCTTGCAATATCCGCTTTCGGAGATCTCTCGTACCCTATACAGGCCTTCCCATTTGGGGTAAAATTTAGTGGTTGGGGTCCCCCTCATAACTTGAGTTGCCGTTTTGAGGACCAGGTCTCCCACCAGAATTTGTCGTGGTACCACCGCGGTATTGTATTGTCGTCGCAGTCTTTCGTGGTACCGTTCAAGCTTTTCTTTAGCCTTGTCTCGGAAGTCGGCTAAGGCCTCTAGAGCGGCTGGTCGGCTTTCTTCCTCGACTAAGCTTCGAAGTCTCATTTGAGCCGAAGGTATTTCTATTTCGGCGGGTAAGATAGCTTCTTCACCATAAACCAAAGCGTATGGGGTTTCACCTGTAGGCTTTCTTTTTGAAGTTCGATATGCCCATAACGCTATTGGTAGTTGTTCTGCCCATTTCTTCGGATGATCATCTAAGGTCTTTGACAAGATTTTTATCAATGTTTTGTTTGTCGCTTCTGCTTGTCCGTTGCTTTTCGGATAGTAGGGTGATGATTTGTAATGTTTCACCCTGTATCTTTCCATCAGACTTTTGATATCCCTATTGATGAAGGGGGTTTCATTGTCCGACAAAATGATCTTCGGGATCCCAAAACGGCAAATGATGTGCTCTTTGATAAAATTTACCACTGCTGGTCCCGTGGCCTTCTTCAAGGGTATGGCTTCCACCCACTTTGTGTACATCTCGGTGGCAGTTAAAATCCATATGTTGCCCTTAGAATTAGGGTGTATAGGACCTATAAGATCCATTCCCCATGTATGAAAGGGCCATGGTGTTGCTAAGGTGCGCAAATCCACGGCGGGAGCATGTATCAGGTTTCCATGTATTTGACAAATGTGACTTTTTGACAAATTCTAGACAATCTCCTTCCATCTTTGGCCAATAGTAACCATGATCGATAAGTTGTTTATACAACTTGGCTCCCCCTTGATGTTCATCCTTGTGCATTTGATAGACCAAATCTCTTGCTTCGCCTAGTTCTAGACACCGTAGGGGCTTTCCATTGAAACCTCTTCTGAACAATTCTCCATTTTGTAAGAAGAATCGTTGCGACTTCCTCTTTATTATGATTGCATCCTTCTTTTCGGTTGGAAGAATCTCGTTTTGTAAGAAGTTCACATAAGGAATTCTCCAATCCACTATATCATCAATGAAAGCACATTCATCCTCCCAAGGGTATTCTTGGCATGAAACACAGTGGCGTTGTAGGGCATCTACTGCCTTCTTCATTTCAGGCCAATAATACCCTTGGCGTTGCAACCTACGATACAGACCTATGTCTGCAAACCCGCAATTCTCTTCATGCACCTGATGCAAGATTTTATTTGCTTCTTGCTTCCCCAAGCATCGTGTCAATACACCATCTGCTTCTTTGTGATACAAGACACCTTTGATGATGCTATACTTTTGTAGCTCTACGATTGGTATTGTTCCTTCCTTAGTTTGCAATTGATGGGAGATGTCATATCTCCAATCGTCTATCATGTCTTTGGGGAACAAGTTTAGCACCGTGGTTGGGAGGGTTCTCTTCATTACCTTCACATCCAAGTCTTCTCCTTGAATATAGACTCGAGATGCTACTGTTGCTAGTGCATCCGGTTGTTTATTCTGTCCTCTTGGCACATATTCAATCACCACCTTCTTGTAAGCTTCCATCACCTTTTGCGCTACGGTTCGATACGGCGCCAAGATAGGTTCCTTCACTCCGAATTGGCCTTTTATCTGCTGCACTATAAGGTTTGAATCTCCTTTTACTTTAAGATATTTGGCTCCCAACTCTTGAGCTGCTAACAATCCGAGTATGAACGCTTCGTATTCTGCTTCATTATTTGTGCAAGGGAAGTCCAATTTGTATGACAAGGATATTTCATTTCCTTCTTTGGTGGTCAATACCACTCCTGCTCCGCCTTTACCTTCTGCAGATGATCCATCGAAAGCCAAACTCCACCATTCTGGGTCCTCATCCATCAAGTCGATTGATTCTACTTCTCCACCCGGAAGATCCTCAGAATGAGGTTCATATTCTCCATTTGGAAATTGAGCTAGCAGGTCTGCCAAGGCTTGACATCGGATTGCCTTTGGTGTTACACACTTGATGTCGTATTCTGAAAGAATCATCATCCATCTGGCAGGTCTCCCTACTAATGCTGGCCTAGTCAATAAGTATCTGATTGGATCAGTTTTTGTTGCAATCTTTACTTCGTGTGCTAGAAAATAATGTCGCATTTTCTGCGCAATGAACACCAACGCTAGGCAATGCCTCTCCACTTGTGAATACCTGGTTTCCGGTCCTCTAATTATCCGGCTAATGTAATACATAGGTTTCTCTTCTCCATCCACCTCTTGCGTGATCAATCCTCCTATAGACTTCTTGGTAGATGTGATGTACAACTGCAACGGCATTCCTCTTTGTGGCATTACCATCGTTTGTGCCGAAGACAAAATTCTTTTTACTTTCTCAAAGGCCTGTTGTTGGTCTTGCCCCCAGTCCCATTGTGCCTTTCCTTTTAGTAATTTGCCGAAAGGTTCTGTGACTTCGGCTAATGCTGGCATGAATCTTCTCATGTACGAGACCTTCCCTAGAAAGCTCTTCAACTGCTTTTGCGTCTTTGGTGGGGGTGTGACGCCCCCAAAATTAGGTATACATCACCCATCTTGGGTCGTCAGATACAAAGTACAGAATACAAATACAACTGATTAATACATCTGTCGTGTACAATACGACAAAACATAAACTGTGAGTTTGAATACAAATATTATCTTCTAGAGAGTATTCATACTCAAAAGGAGTCCTCATTACATTTATTAACACACCATTACATAGAATAGTGAGGACTACTAACTAATACTATCATTCGGACCATCACTCCGTACCCCGACTTGTCCCAGCTACGTTCTCATTTCCTGAAGAGAACAGTGAAAGAAAGGGTGAGCTCAACTAGCCCAGTAAGAAATATTATGACTAAGATAATGCAGAATAAATTATCATTAGCCTTCAACAATGTTAAACTGATAAAATATAATAGACATCAAGTTTAACTGCAGTGGAACAAGCAATCCATTAAAAGAGTCAAGTAGAAAATAAACTCTACTATCTTTTATGATTTAAAAGGTTTTTCAACACTGCGATCGCTGAGACTCAGCTTAATAAAATAATCCACATCATCGAATCACCCCTGCACTACGGCCAAGGATATTCGTGTATTCATTAATGGTCATGATCATGCCAACAACTGTCCATCAATGCACTACGGGCCAATGAGGACTTTTACCACATCATTTGTAACATTACGGTCATGATTATACCGAATAATCCCTGGTCATAATCATACCAAGTCCATCTATGCACTACATACCACAGATGACTTTCAATATTTTATAAACATGAGGATGATGACAATGATATAAGAATTCAATAAAACAAGTTCAAGAATTAATTTATCCAGGAATTAACAACGTCCAAATTGTCAACATGATACTGCATTGTGGAGTAAAATTCAAGAACGCTTAGAAGAATATTTTCTTGAAAAGATACTGGATGAAACGCAACTATCAAGGATATTCCACAAATTTCATGGAGTATAGAAGTCAAAACTTAACCAACTGAGTACAATAAAGAATGGAATAACAAAAGAAATCACCATGCATGCGATAGACCGCACAGACAGGTTATTCCAATAGAATAATAAATAATGGAACCAGGTCCGGCGTAAACGCACAGACAGGATATTCCGACAGAATAATAAATAATGGAACCAGGTCCGGTGTAAAACACACAGACAGGATATTCCAACAGAATAATAATAAAACGGAACCAGGTCCGGTGTAAAACACACAGACAGGATGTTCCAACAGAATAATAAACGGAACCAGGTCCGGTGTAAAACACACAGACAGGATGTTCCAACAGAATAATAAACGGAACCAGGTCCAGTGTAAAACACACAGACAGGATGTTCCAACAGAATAATAGAAGAATGTCACCAAGTATAGGGTAGACCGCGTATACTGGTTATTCCAACAGAATAATAACAAATGGAATAACAGAAGTTCTCTTCATGAATATAAAAGAAATAATATTCCCTACCGTTTTAAAGAAGAGCTGAAGTAAGGAAGTAGTTAAGTAGCAGAATACTCTTCTTCTCTCTCTCTATAGTTTCTCTCTATAGTTTCTCTCTCTAGAGTTCAGTGAATTCGTAAGAAATAATGAAGGAATGAGCTGCTATTTATAGAAAAATAGAATGCATAGTAACTAATCCATGAACGGTCCAGATTGATTACTTTAATCTGACGGTCCATATTTAAAGAAAAATCTTTTAAATAAAATAAAATATATTCTATTTATAGAATAACTTTAATAAAGTATTTTGTTTTATATAAAAAGATGTTTCTGTTTTATTACGTTAATAATACGAATAAAACAAAACGTCATTATCGCTAAATAATTCATATTATTAACTGACAATAATAAAATCAAACTGAGTGACTTCTCACATAAGCATTAATAATCAATACCGTGTGCTACTATGCAACCACACGTATTACTGTACTTTTACTACCGAGTAGTTCAACAGTAACAATGGTAAAATTTCCGCCGTTATTTTTAATAAAATATTTTTGTCGTTTTCTCAATCCGACAATAATTCCGTTGTGGGGTCCACCAATGATTGTGTCGTTGTACGAATATTCCCTGTTAAAACGAATATTCCCCGACCAATCGAATATTATATAACAACTTGCGTACTTTGCAAAATTTATAAATATTACCCACAACTATAACATTATATCAAATTAACTCCATAATATTCAAAAATGATATTATAAAAAAAATTATCTTTATTTATAAAAGTTGGGGTCTTACAACCTCCCCTTCTTATAAAATTTCGCCCTCGAAATTAGGGTACGTACCTGGTATGTCGAAGAGGTAAGGATACCTTGATTTCATTTCTGATTCTAACTCCCAAGTCATTTCCTCAACATCGTGGTTTCTCCACAAAACTTTGACTTGAGGTATAACCTTGGAGCGTAGAATATGTTCCTTCTTATCCAAGATTTGAACAGGAACTTCTTCATACGTCAAATCCTCCGCTATTTCGTCCGGTTCTAACTCAATAATGTGGTTCGGGTCTTCCACATATTTGCGTAACATGGATATGTGGAAAACGTTATGAACACGAGACATACTTGGCGGTAAAGCGAGTCTATAAGCCACAGTTCCTACTCGATCGAGGATTAAAAATGGACCGATGAATCGAGGATTTAGCTTTCCTCTCTTTCCAAATCTCGTAACACCTTTCCATGGAGCAACACGTAAGAACACATGATCTCCTACATCAAATTCCACGTCCTTTCGATGAAGATCAGCATAACTCTTTTGTCGATCTTGTGAGGTTTTTATACGTTGTCGGATCGTTTGAATCTTTTCTGTAGTCATACGTACCAACTCCGGTCCCAACAACGTTGCTTCGCCCACCTCATCCCAGCATACTGGAGAACGACATTTTCTTCCATACAATGCTTCGAATGGAGCCATGCCAATACTTGCTTGATAACTGTTGTTGTAGGAAAACTCCACCAATGGTAAGAACTTGTCCCAACTTCCTTTGAAGTCAAAGACACAGAGTCTTAATAGATCTTCAAGAGTTTGAATAGTCCTCTCTGATTGTCCGTCCGTCTGAGGATGATATGCTGAACTAAATCGTAACTCCGTGCCCATAGCTTTTTGTAAACTAACCCAAAATCGTGAAGTGAATCTTGGGTCTCGATCAGAAACTATGGATACTGGCATACCATGCAGTCTTACAATCTCGTTTATGTACATACGAGCAAGACGTTCAAGTGTATAAGTTTCTCGTATCGGTAAGAAATGAGCAGACTTGGTCAATCTATCAACAATGACCCAAATCGCATCAATACCTTGAGAAACCCTAGGAAGACCGGTAACGAAATCCATGGTAATGTGCTCCCACTTCCATTCTGGAATTTTAAGTGGTTGCAATGGACCTTTTGGTACTTGATGCTCCGCTTTGACTCGTTGACAAGTTAGACACCTTGAGATAAACAACGCTATCTCTCTCTTCATATTGCTCCACCAAAATGTATGACGAAGATCATGATACATTTTGGTACTTCCAGGATGGATTGCAAATGGTGTGTTGTGCGCCTCCATCATGATTTCATACTTTAAATCAGGGTTGTTAGGAACACAAAGTCTGGAGTTGACTCGAAGTATTCCTTCTTCATCGATTCTTGCTTCCGGCATAGAACCTTCTTGCACTTTCTTCCTCATACGCATCAGCTCCAGGTCTGTAGCTTGAGCAGCTTTAACTTTATCGATTAAAGTCGGTTCTACTCGTATATTCGCCATCATCACATGGGTCCCTGGAGTCTTCAACTCTATCTCCATCCTTTGCAAGTCACACAAAATGGGCCTTTGCGTTGTTAATATTGCACTTGTACCCGCATATGATCTTCTACTCAATGCGTCAGCTACCACGTTCGCTTTTCCAGGATGGTATTGAATGGTATGATCATAATCTTTCAACAGTTCAAGCCAACGTCGTTGTCGCATGTTGAGTTCCTTTTGAGTGAAGAAATATTTGAGGCTTTTATGATCCGTAAAGATCTCCACTTTCTCCCCATACAAGTAATGCCTCCAAATTTTAAGTGCAAAGACAACAGCTGCCAACTCTAGATCATGAGTAGGATAATTCCTCTCATATTCCTTGAGTTGTCTTGATGCATAGGCTATGACTTTTCCATGTTGCATGAGAACGCATCCCAACCCTTTGCTCGAAGCATCACTGTAGATGACAAATCCCTCCGAGCCAGATGGTATTGTTAGAACAGGTGCTGAAATGAGTCTCCTCTTGAGTTCTTGAAAACTCTGCTCACATTCTTCGCTCCAACCAAACTTTGTATCTTTCCGAGTCAGCTGAGTTAATGGAGTAGCGATTCGAGAAAATCCTTCCACGAATCTCCGATAATAACCAGCTAAACCAAGAAAGCTACGTACCTCGGTCACTGATTTAGGTTGCTCCCAGCTTTGAATAGCTTCAATCTTTGCCGGGTCAACAGATATTCCACGACTTGATACTACGTGCCCAAGGAATGCTACCTCTTCCAGCCAGAACTCGCATTTCTTCAACTTGGCATAAAGCTTGTATTCACGAAGCTTTTGGAGTACCAGCCTCAAGTGTTGCTCATGATCTTCACGGCTTTTGGAATAAATAAGGATGTCATCAATAAAGACGACCACAAAGTGATCCAAATATTCCTTGAATACCCGGTTCATCATATCCATGAAGGCAGCAGGAGCATTAGTCAATCCAAAGGACATGACTAGGAATTCATAATGCCCGTACCGAGTTCTAAAAGCCGTCTTTGGAATATCCTCAGTTCTAACCTTCAGCTGATGATATCCAGAACGAAGATCGATCTTTGAAAAGAATTGTGCTCCTTGCAACTGGTCAAACAGGTCATCAATACGTGGCAATGGGTACCTATTTTTGATGGTGACATGATTCAACTCCCGATAATCAATACAAAGTCGCATACTCCCATCTTTCTTCTTCACGAACAGAACAGGAGCACCCCAAGGAGAAGTACTAGGACGAATAAAACCAATGTCTAACAATTCCTGCAGTTGGATCTTTAACTCCTGAAGTTCAATAGGAGCCATTCGATATGGGGCTTTGGAAATGGGTTTTGTACCGGGTTCAAGATCGATACAAAATTCAATTTCACGCTCTGGGGGTAGGCCAGGAAGTTCTTCAGGGAATACGTCAGGGAATTTATTAACAATAGAAATATCATTCAAAACTGACGTATTTTTGTTTAGATCTGTGACATGAGCTAAGAAAGCTTGACATCCGTTTTTCAATAAACGAATAGCTTTATGGCTTGAGATGACAGCGATTGATTTTAATGGTTTGGTTGCTTGAATTCGCATAATAGGTCGATTAGGAATATGAAAGCTAACAACCTTACGAAAACAATCAATTTTTGCATAATGAGTAGTTAACCAATCAATCCCTAGAATCACGTCAAATGCAAGTATTTTTAATGAAATAAGATCGACAGGTAATGTGTGGGTACCAACTTGAACCAAACAAGACTTATAAACCGTGGATGTAATGAAGGTTTCTCCCAATGGAGTTTCAACTGCTAAGTCAAAGTCTAATTTCTCCGGAATCAAATTTAATCGATGAGCGCAAGTAGGAGAAATAAAAGAATGGGTTGAACCGGTATCAAATAAAGTATAGACTTCGTTAGAGTTTATGATAAGCTTACCCGTGATGACCTCATTCGGGTTCCTTGCGTTCTGGGAGGTCACAACAAACGCTCTCCCTTGCACAACCGGTTTTGACTTTTCTGGGACGGCCTTTGGTGCCTCCATCCTAGCTGAATTTGTCTTCGGTAAACGACAAAATCGGGCTAAATGACCTTCTCTTCCACAATTATAACATGCTTTGGACGGCATCGCGCAGTTTGGACTGATGTGCCCCTCCCCTCCGCATTTGAAACATATGATAGGTGGTCGTTCTCCTTCCTTAACGACAGGTGCTGGTGCTGACGTCTTTCCATCATTGTTGAATCTCCTCTTCTTGAAATGTCCATTCTTATTGTTTTGGCCCTGATTACCACCGAAGTGGTTACCATTTCTGGCCTGTTGATTCCCTCCACGCTTGTTGTCACCGCTTCGATGACTGCTCTCACTGGTATTATCATTTTGCCGGCTGCTCTCTTTTGGTTGCGTTATCTCGTTATCGCGCTCCACCAACTGAGCCCTATTTACAACATCTGAATACAAACACAGTTTATGAGAAACAAGATGTTGACGTATCTCCGGCTTCAAACCTCTTAAAAACATCCGCGTCATTCTTTCTTCATTATCCACCAGGTGGGACGCAAACCGGGATAACTCCGCAAATTTTGCCTCGTACTGCGACACGGTCATATTATTCTGCTCCAATTTGATGAACTCCACCTCCTTCATGTGACGAATACTCTCGGGAAAGTATTTGTCGTTAAACAGATCTTGAAACTTCTCCCAAGACATCTTCAGTGCGGCAGGTTGAGTACGCTTTATCGATTCCCACCAGTAATCTGCCTCTCCTCGCAACATAAAGGCGGCAAAGGGAACCTTTTGCTCCTCGGAGCAACCCAAGACATCAAATATCTTGGTGATCTGCTTTATCCATGTTTCAGCTACAAGTGGTTTGGGTTCTCCCTTAAACTCCGGTGGTCCCAGCTCCTTAAACTGTTTAGCGGTGACCGCCTGAGAGTTTTCAGTATTTCCACCTACGTTGTGGACAGGAGCCGCTTTCACCTGTTGTTGCATGAATTGCATAAAGCCTCTGAACATTTGATCATTCATCATTTGGTCAGTGTTGTTGTTTGCATGAGGATTGACACCTTCCTGATGCACATTATCCTGATTATTGATATGTGGTGAATCAACAGTCGTCTGTGCTCCATTGCTATTCTCAACATTCTCAGATGCCATTTTCAGATACTGCCACAAAATAAAAATTAATTGATATGTCATATATTATCCTTATATTATGACCGACCAATTAAATACCATGCAAATAAACTTAGGTATGTCATACTAGCGAAGGAATTCCCCGTCTCTCCCCTCCTAGTTCTATTCTCACATCTTAGCCAGGGATCATATCCCTAAGCTTTGATACCAACTGTGACGCCCCCAAAATTAGGTATACATCACCCATCTTGGGTCGTCAGATACATAGTACAGAATACAAATACAACTGATTAATACATCTGTCGTGTACAATACGACAAAACATAAACTGTGAGTTTGAATACAAATATTATCTTCTAGAGAGTATTCATACTCAAAAGGAGTCCTCATTACATTTATTAACACACCATTACATAGAATAGTGAGGACTACTAACTAATACTATCATTCGGACCATCACTCCGTACCCCGACTTGTCCCAGCTACGTTCTCATTTCCTGAAGAGAACAGTGAAAGAAAGGGTGAGCTCAACTAGCCCAGTAAGAAATATTATGACTAAGATAATGCAGAATAAATTATCATTAGCCTTCAACAATGTTAAACTGATAAAATATAATAGACATCAAGTTTAACTGCAGCGGAACAAGCAATCCATTAAAAGAGTCAAGTAGAAAATAAACTCTACTATCTTTTATGATTTAAAAGGTTTTTCAACACTGTGATCGCTGAGACTCAGCTTAATAAAATAATCCACATCATCGAATCACCCCTGCACTACGGCCAAGGATATTCGTGTATTCATTAATGGTCATGATCATGCCAACAACTGTCCATCAATGCACTACGGGCCAATGAGGACTTTTACCACATCATTTGTAACATTACGGTCATGATTATACCGAATAATCCCTGGTCATAATCATACCAAGTCCATCTATGCACTACATACCACAGATGACTTTCAACATTTTATAAACATGAGGATGATGACAATGATATAAGAATTCAATAAAACAAGTTCAAGAATTAATTTATCCAGGAATTAACAACGTCCAAATTGTCAACATGATACTGCATTGTGGAGTAAAATTCAAGAATGCTTAGAAGAATATTTTCTTGAAAAGATACTGGATGAAACGCAACTATCAAGGATATTCCACAAATTTCATGGAGTATAGAAGTCAAAACTTAACCAACTGAGTACAATAAAGAATGGAATAACAAAAGAAATCACCATGCATGCGATAGACCGCACAGACAGGTTATTCCAATAGAATAATAAATAATGGAACCAGGTCCGGCGTAAACGCACAGACAGGATATTCCGACAGAATAATAAATAATGGAACCAGGTCCGGTGTAAAACACACAGACAGGATATTCCAACAGAATAATAATAAAACGGAACCAGGTCCGGTGTAAAACACACAGACAGGATGTTCCAACAGAATAATAAACGGAACCAGGTCCGGTGTAAAACACACAGACAGGATGTTCCAACAGAATAATAAACGGAACCAGGTCCAGTGTAAAACACACAGACAGGATGTTCCAACAGAATAATAGAAGAATGTCACCAAGTATAGGGTAGACCGCGTATACTGGTTATTCCAACAGAATAATAACAAATGGAATAACAGAAGTTCTCTTCATGAATATAAAAGAAATAATATTCCCTACCGTTTTAAAGAAGAGCTGAAGTAAGGAAGTAGTTAAGTAGCAGAATACTCTTCTTCTCTCTCTCTATAGTTTCTCTCTATAGTTTCTCTCTCTAGAGTTCAGTGAATTCGTAAGAAATAATGAAGGAATGAGCTGCTATTTATAGAAAAATAGAATGCATAGTAACTAATCCATGAACGGTCCAGATTGATTACTTTAATCTGACGGTCCATATTTAAAGAAAAATCTTTTAAATAAAATAAAATATATTCTATTTATAGAATAACTTTAATAAAGTATTTTGTTTTATATAAAAAGATGTTTCTGTTTTATTACGTTAATAATACGAATAAAACAAAACGTCATTATCGCTAAATAATTCATATTATTAACTGACAATAATAAAATCAAACTGAGTGACTTCTCACATAAGCATTAATAATCAATACCGTGTGCTACTATGCAACCACACGTATTACTGTACTTTTACTACCGAGTAGTTCAACAGCAACAATGGTAAAATTTCCGCCGTTATTTTTAATAAAATATTTTTGTCGTTTTCTCAATCCGACAATAATTCCGTTGTGGGGTCCACCAATGATTGTGTCGTTGTACGAATATTCCCTGTTAAAACGAATATTCCCCGACCAATCGAATATTATATAACAACTTGCGTACTTTGCAAAATTTATAAATATTACCCACAACTATAACATTATATCAAATTAACTCCATAATATTCAAAAATGATATTTATAAAAAAAATTATCTTTATTTATAAAAGTTGGGGTCTTACAGGGGGCATCTCTGTAACTGCTTTCGCCTTGCTTGGGTCCACTTCTAAACCTCTGTTGTGCACCAAGAAGCCCAAGAATTTTCCAGCCGTCATTCCAAAGGCGCACTTCTTCGGATTCATCCTCAACTTATACCTTCGGCATCGCTCAAACACTTTCCTCAGGTCCTCCACATGAGTTGTTGCCTTCTTGGATTTCACTACCACATCGTCTACATAGTCCTCCACTATATCATGAATCATGTCATGAAATATAGCATGCATTGCCCTCTGATAAGTTGCCCCCGCATTCTTCAATCCGAATGGCATTACTACATAGTAAAAATTCCCAAACGGGGTACGAAAGGCTGTCAACTCTGCATCTTCCATGGACATCTTTATCTGATTGTAGCCCACAAACCCATCCATGAAAGACATCATCTCATGATTAGCCGTTGCATCTACCAAGGTGTCTATGTTGGGTAATGGGTACATGTCCTTCGGGCATGCCTTGTTCAAGTCTCTGAAATCGACACATATTCGTAGTTGTCCATTTGATTTCTTTACCGGTACGATGCTGGAAAGCCATGTTGGATGTTGGATTGGCTTGATGAACCCTACTTCCAGTAACTTTTTGATTTCTTCCTTTATTTGGGTTTCGACCTCGGGTGCATAGTTGCGAGGTGCTTGCTTCACTGGCTTCATTCTCGGGCTTATGTTTAGATTGTGCTCTACAAGATCTTTGTCAATTCTGGGCATCTCGTCGTAATTCCAAGCAAAGACGTCCCTATACTCTCGCAATAGTTGTATGAGTTCCTCTTTCTGGTTAGCCTCAAGCTCCTTGTTGATATAAGCCGGTCTTGGCGTTCCTCCATCTGTTGCCAAATCAACTTCTTCTAGTTCATTTTGTTGAGGTTTTGGTCAATCTTCGAAGCATTCTGGAGCTGGTTCAACCTTCTGTTGTACAACTTTTTCTTCATTATTACCGGAGTGGGGGACACCTCCTGAGCCGTTGGGTTTGCACGCTTCCTTGGGCTCTTCCCCCTTGCACCGTCACAACCGAAACACCACCTTTCCGTCGGGTTTAACAACCCTCTCCCATTTTGCCTTTTGGCCATCCTCAGACTGTGCTATCCGCTTGGCATTTATTATATTTCTGGCATCTTCAGGATCTGCTGGCCTTTTCTTCTCTTCTCTTCCTTCCTTCTCCAAGTCCATTACTACTGGCTTCATATCTTTGGAACATTCTCCATGTTCCGAGGTCTTCTTCTTTACTTTTTCTGCAGGTACAAACTTATCTTCCTGCACTTCCTTCCAGCTTGCTAGTCTTAAGGAATCAGGCCTCGCGATCTGGTTCTCTCCCTCTTCAGCGACATCATCGAAGAAAGTTGCTTCGGTGATGTGTGCCTCCTCTGGTCCAAAGGGATTCCGAGTTGCTGGTACCTTCACTTCTTTCCCTTTCCAGATAGCTTTCAGGCACTGATGAAAGACTGAGGGTACCACCCCATAGTCATTTTGCCAAGCCCTTCCCAGCAAGATATGGTATGTTGCATCTACCTCTGCAACATGGAACATTACAGGCCCTCGAATTTTTCCAACTTGCATGTCTACATTGATATGTCCCAGGGTTCTCGTGCTCTGGTTAGCGAATCCTGTAATGTTTGTTTGTTCCTTCACTATCTTCTTATCTGACAGGCCTAACCGTTTGAACATGGTGTAGGGCATAATATTTACAGATGCTCCATTGTCAATGAATGCCCTCCGCACTTCTATGCCATTGATTACCGCTGTCACATACAACGGTCTGTTGTGCGGGTATCTTATCTCTCTATCAGCTTTAGAGAAAGATATCTTATTTGCTTCCTCCTCCATTATTTTCACAAATCCTTTGCTTATGGCCATGCAAGTCTCATGTGTCTCGGCGGCCTTAATGATTGCCCTGGTTGCCTCAATCCTTGCTTCCTTGGCCAACCCTATCTGATCGAAAAAATTTCTGAATTTGGCCCCATTCATCAACGCTGTCACTTGCAGGCCTGGGTCACACTCCTCCTTTTCTTCCACCATCATCTCCACTTCTGGGATTATGTTGTGGATAACAGTGTTGCATGTTTCTTTTCCCTTGTGATTTGGCAGTGGCTTGTCATGAACATTGCTTTCCTTTCCCAGTTCAATCTCCCCATTTGCCAACTTCTCGTGGAATATCCTACGCAGGCTATAACAATCCATAGTTGAGTGTCCCGCGTATTGGTGGAAAACACAGAAGTCTGGCCTTCTCTTCATCTCCTCCGTCACTGCAAATCTAGGCCTTGGGGGTTTCACCACCCCATGTTCAATCCATTGCTCGTATAGGCCCCTGAATGCTTTCTCACTACATGTGATAGCCTCCGGGACCGACTTTCTTGCATATTTATCTCCAGGCCTTCCTTTGCTTCGCTCAAAATTTTTCTCATGCTTCTCCCTCTTGCCCCCTTGTGGTTTTGACTGAGAGTCAGCCAAAGCCACAGTTGCTATTCTCTTGCCCCTCCATGTAACCGTCGCATGGCTAGTGGGCAGTGTCATGATTCCTCCCAAGTCTTGTGCGAAAGCTGAGATGGTCGCGAAAGAATCACAAGCCTTGGTAATGAGGTGGGGCTTGAAGGAATCTAAGGCACCATTGTTGCAAATGCTGACCAGGTTCTTTTCTTCAATCGGCTCTGCACACTTCTGTGCCTGGGCCCTGAACCTGTCAACGTAATCTGATAGCTCCTCATTTTGCTTCTGCTTGAACTGCATGAGTTCTACAATGGTTACCTGTTTCTGCACATAGAAAAATTTCTTAAAAAATTGTAATTTGAGGTCATCCCAATCATGGACTGACCCCTTCTCCAAATTGTAGTACCAACTGAAGGCACTATCTGTCAAAGTTTTGTTGAATTCTCGCATCAACAAGTTGTGGTTGTTCACTTCATCATATCCCAGCCACGGAGACATCGACTCTACAAACCTGGCAATATGTTCCCTGGCATTTCCTTTCTCCCCGTTGTATTTTGGAAATTGCGGGGGATGCTCGATATATCCTATCGGGTAAGGTTGCCTCCGAATGTGTGCTGGGTAAGGCGGAGTAAAGTCCAACTCCGAGGGTCGAGATGTCTGCCCACGAAGTTGATTGATTACATCGATCATATCATCCTTCGTCACATACTGGCTCGTGGTGTGAACTCTCTGGGGTGTTGAGATATACTGTGGTATCGGCGGTGTGTATGGTAGAGAGATTGGTTGGTGCACACTTGCGTCATGCAAAGTCGGCACTGGTGGAAGTTGCTGGCTCACTCGCTGGACATCGCCTGGAATGGTTGGCATTTGCACCTGTGAAATTGATGGGAGAGCAGTTGGGATGATGTTTGTCTGAGGTTGACTTGCTTCCAACCTACGTTGTGGCACGTCACCGCTGTGTTGGGCCTCCAAGTTGATTATTGGAACCGATTGACTTTCCGTCGAGGGCGATACAATCTGGTTCTCTTTGTTGTTGCTGCCATTGTTGTTGTCTTCCACTCCTACCTGTCCCCCCTGCGAGCTTCCTGGGAACATGGCCTTAAACGTAGGAATCTGCATCAACTGCTGGCGGAAGTTCCCCATCTCCTCTTGCTTCCTTTGCATTTCCAGCATCATGGCCATCATCATCCCTTGTCCTTCTCGTGCTTCCTTCAATGCCTTGAGCATCTCCAGTTGCACAGCATTCGTCTGGTCTCCACCTGCATCCTCGCCTTGCCTTCCTGCGTTGGTTTGTTGTTGACTAGCCATATGTGGTAATGTCGAACTCTCTTCTGAAACGTCTTCAACAAGTGGTTGGTCAAAATCCAGGTTTGCGCCTTGGAATGCTTGAGTTACTTGTCTTGGAACTGGATCCGACGAGGTAATGCTATCTGTTGGTGAAGCAGCTCTTCCTGTAATTCTCCCACTTCGAGTTGTGGGCATACCCTTCACGAATTCTACACCTCCCCAGCAGAGTCGCCAAAATAAATGTGGGCAAGGAAATCGCGCCTTGCTCGCTTAGGGTTTCGTGTTGGCTGAGGAGGAGAGAAATCCACAAAGAATACGGAATTGATTGATTGATTGTAGAGGGGAGAACGATAGGTGGGCGATTACTCCAACGACGCGTGGCAGAACCCCTAGAATCCGGAAACCGTGTTAGGGTTATTGGGATTCCAAGAGCCTTCTTCGATTCTTCGAGTTGAGAGAGTGATCGAATCTTGTTAGTGCTTTTAGGTGGAATATCCGAGCCTTAAGCCACTAAAAGAGAGTCCCTTCTTTCTAGAATGGAAGGGGTATTTATAGAGTTCCCTGGACTTAAGTCATCACATGCTAGGCACATGTTCTCAATGAAATTCCAGAAATACCCTTCAGTCATTAAAGTAATGCCCATATTGCCCTGTCCTTCTAGCCACCAATCCAATCCCTCAATCAATTCCCAAAAATGAGCCGCCTCCACGAGTCTTCAGCCTCGGGACACGTGGAGGCTTCTCCCGGTCTGGCACATTTATTTCTGACTTTTCCATCTTCATTCCATTAGGTTATGCGAACCCTAAATTGCACATTTAATGAGGTCATGGAACCCTAATTGTGCATTTAATTTAATTAGATTATGTGAACCCTAATTTTGCACATGGGCCCACAAAAATAAAAATTAATTGCATGAATAAAGTAGATACATTATTACATTCTCACGGGTGAAAAAATTGGTGAAACCAAATACTTCCCAAAGCAGGCGACCATGGAAGGCTTTATATATAGCCAGATATACTGTGTATTTTCTGTTAGATTATGAAAATAATCTCTGTATAAATCTTTTAGTATTAGAATGTAAATAACAATCACCTCAATTGTAGCCTCAGTCACCTCAATTGCAGGCTCAATTGTAACCTACTAACACTCATGTACTCATGTATATATTTCACCAAATGAATGAGAATAGACACGGTGAATTTCTATCATGGTATCAAGAGCCTAGTTTTAACCCTAGCCGTCTCACAACCCTAGCCGTCCCAGCAACATCCACCACCTCTCACCTCCTTCCTCCTCCCTTTCCCGTCCTTCTCTCTTCTTCTTCTCATATCAATGGCTGAAGAAACCAAATTCCATCATGCTCTCGCCGTTACTAATGTCTAGAACTTCATCCCCATTACTCTAGAGATGGAAAAGGGACATTATTCTTCTTGGGCGGAGTTGTTTAAAATCCATTGCCGAGCATACCAAGTTATTGATCATATTATGCCACCCAAATCGCAGCCAACCGAGAAGGGAAAAGAACAGGCTGCAAACGATTTATGGTTGCGCTTGGATGCAATAGTCCTTCAATGGATTTATGGTACGATCTCCAACGATCTTTTGCACACCATCCTGGAGCCAGATTCAACTGCACAGCAAGCATGGGAGCGATTGCAAAATATTTTCCAGGATAACAAACATTCTCGTTGTGACGCCCCCAAAATTAGGTATACATCACTAGTCTTGGGTCGTCAGATACATGGTACAGAAAACAAATACAACTTACTAATACAACTGTTGTGTATAATACGACAGAACATAACTGTGAGTTTGAATACAATTATTGTCTACTAGAGACTATACAAACTCAAAAGGAGTCCTCATTACAATTATTGTCACACTATTTAATAGAATAGAGAGGACTACTAATACTATCACCTGGTCCATCACTCCGTTTCCCGACTCGTCCCAGCTATATTCTCATTTCCTGAAGAGAACAGTGAAAGAAAGGGTGAGCTCAACTAGCCCAGTAAGATATATTATGACTAAGATAATACAGAATAAATTATCATTAGCCTTCAACAGTGTTAAACTGATAAAATATAACGAACATCAAGTTTAACTGCAGCGGAACAAGCAATCCATTAAAAGAGTCAAGTAGAAAATAAAATCTATTATCTTCTATGATTTAAAAGGTTTTTCAACATTGTTATCGCTGGGACTCAGCTTAATAAAATAATTCACATCATCGAATCACCCCTGCACTACGGTCAAGGATATTCGTGTATTCATTAATGGTCATGATCATGCCAACAACTGTTCATCAATGCACTACGGGCCAATGAGGACTTTTACCACATTATTTGTAACATTACGGTCATGATTATATCGAATAATCCCTGATCATAATCATACCAAGTCCATCTATGCACTACAGGCCACAGATGACTTTCAACATTTTATAAACATGAGGATGATGACAATGATATAAGAATTCAATAAAACAAGTTCAAGAATTAATTTATCCAAGAATTAACAACGTCCAAATTGTCAATATGATACTGCTTTGTGGAGTAAAATTCAAGAATACTTAGAAGAATATTTTCATGAAAAGATACTGGATGAAACGCAATTATCAAGGATATTTCACAAATTTCATGGAGTATAGAAGTCAAAACTTAACCAACTGAGTATAATAAAGAATGGAATAACAAAAGAAATCATCATGCATGCGATAGACCGCATAGACAGGTTATTCTAATAGAATAATAAATAAGGGAACCAGGTCCGGCGTAAAACGCACAGACAGGATATTCCAACAGAATAATAATAAAGACGGAACCAGGTCCGGTGTAAAACACACAGACATGATGTTCTAACAGAATAATAGAAGAATGTCACCAAGTATAGGGTAGACCGCGTATACAGGTTATTCCAACAGAATAATAAGAAATGGAATAACAATAGTTCTCTTTATGAATAAGAAAGAATAACACCCCTTACCGTTTTAAAGAAGAACTGAAATAAGGAAGTAGTTAAGTAGCAGAATACTTTTCTTCTCTCTCTCTCTATAGTTTCTCTCTATAGTTTCTCTCTCTAGAGTTCAGTGAATTCGTAAGAAATAATGAAGGAATGAGCTGCTATTTATAGAAAAATAGAATGCATAGTAACTAATCCATGAACGGTCCAGATTGATTACTTTAATCTGACGGTCCATATTTAAAGAAAAATCTTTTAAATAAAATATAATATATTCTATTTATAGAATAACTTTAATAAAGTATTCTGTTTTATATAAAAAGATGTTTCTGTTTTATTACGTTAATAATACGAATAAAACAAAACTTCATTATCGCTAAATAATTCATATTATTAACTGACAATAATTGAATCAAACTGAGTGACTTCTCACATAAGCATTAATAATCAATACCGTGTGCTACTATGCAACCACACGTATTACTGTACTTTTACTACCGAGTAGTTCAACAGTATCAATGGTAAAACTTCCGCCGTTATTTTTAATAAAATATTTTTGTCGTTTTCTCAATCCGACAATAATTCCGTTGTGGGGTCCACCAATAATTGTGTCGTTGTACGAATATTCCCTGTTAAAACGAATATTCCCCGACCAATCGAATATTATATAACAACTTGCGTACTTTGCAAAATTTATAAATATTACCCACAACTATAACATTATATCAAATTAACTCCATAATATTCAAAAATGATATTTATAGAAAATTCATCTTTATTTATAAAAGTTGGGGTCTTACAATCTCCCCTTCTTATGAAATTTCGCCCTCGAAATTAGGGTGCGTACCTGGTATGTCGAAGAGGTAAGGATACCTTGATTTCATTTTAGATTCTAACTCCCAAGTCATTTCCTCAACATCGTGATTTCTCCACAAAACTTTGACTTGAGGTATAACCTTGAAGCGTAGAATATGTTCCTTCTTATCCAAGATTTGAACAGGAACTTCTTCATACGTCAAATCCTCCGCTATTTCGTCCGGTTTTAACTCAATAATGTGGTTCGGGTCTTCCACATATTTACGTAACATGGATATGTGAAAAACGTTATGAATATGAGACATACTTGGCGATAAAGCGAGTCTATAAGCCACAGTTCCTACTCGATCGAGGAATAAAAATAGACCGATGAATCGAGGATTGAGCTTTCTTTTCTTTCCAAATCTCGTAACTCCTTTCCATGGAGCAACACGTAAGAACACATGATCTCCTATATCAAATTTCACGTCCTTTCGATGAAGATCAGCATAACTCTTTTGTCGATCTTGTGAGGTTTTATACGTTGTCGGATCGTTTGAATCTTTTCTGTAGTCATACGTACCAACTCCGGTCCCAACAACGTTGCTTCACCCACCTCATCCCAGCATACTGGAGAACGACATTTTCTTCCATACGATGCTTCGAATGGAGCAATGCCAATACTTGCTTGATAACTGTTGTTGTAGGAAAACTCCACCAATGGTAAAAACTTGTCCCAACTTCCCTTGAAGTCAAGGACACAGAGTCTTAATAAATCTTCTAGAGTTTGAATAGTCCTCTCTATTTGTCCGTCCGTCTGAGGCTGATATGCCGAACTATATCGTAAATCCGTGCCCATAACTTTTTGTAAATTAACCCAAAATCGTGAAGTGAATCTTGGGTCTCGATCAGAAACTATGGATACTGGCATACCATGCAGTCTTACAATCTCGTTTATGTATATATGAGCAAGACGCTCAAGTGTATAAGTTTCTCGTATCGGTAAGAAATGAGCAGACTTGGTCAATCTATCAATAATGACCCAAATAACATCTATACCTTGAGAAACCTTAGGAAGACCGGTAACGAAATCCATGGTAATGTGCTCCCACTTCCATTCTGGAATTTCAAGTGGTTGCAATGGACCTTTTGGTACTTGATGCTCCGCTTTGACTCGTTGACAAGTTAGACACCTTGAGATAAACAGCGCTATCTCTCTCTTCATATTGCTCCACCAAAATGTATGACGAAGATCATGATACATTTTGGTACTTCCAAGATGTATTACAAACGGTGTGTTGTGCGCCTCCATCATGATTTCATACTTTAAATCAGGGTTGTTAGGAACAAAAAATCTGGAGTTGACTCGAAGTATTCCTTCTTCATCGATTCTTGCTTCCGGCATAGCACCTTCTTGCACTTTCTTCCTCATACGCATCAGCTCCAGGTCTGTAGCTTGAGCAGCTTTAACTTTATCGATTAAAGTTGGTTCTACTCGTATATTCGTCATCATCACATGGGTCCCTGGAGTCTTTAACTCTATCTCTATCCTTTGCAAGTCACACAAAATGGGCCTTTGTATTGACAATATCGCACTCGTACTTGCATATGATCTTCTACTCAATGCGTCAGCTACCACGTTCGCTTTTCCAGGATGGTATTGAATGGTATGATCATAATCTTTCAACAGTTCAAGCCAACGTTGTGACGACCCCAAAATAGGTCCATTCCATCCAACCTATTCTGAGTCGCCAAATACATGGTACAGAAAACAACTACAACTTTATTACAACAATTATCGTGCAAAATACAACAACACATATGTTGTGAGTTTGGATACAAATATATACCAAATGTGACTCATGTTCCAACTGTGAACATCACCTCACAATGACACCTTACATAAAGGTATAGTCAAAAACTGTTTTAGAAATTAAAATCTTTGGGAAGTGCTCAAGGAAACTGTAACGACCCCAAAATAGATCCATTCCATCCAACCTATTCTGAGTCGCCAAATACATGGTACAGAAAACAACTATAACTTTATTACAACAATTGTCGTGCAAAATACAACAACACATATGCTGTGAGTTTGGATACAAATATATACCAAATATGACTCATGTTCCAACCGTAGACATCACCTCACAATGACACCTTACATAAAGGTATAGTCAAAAATTGTTTTAGAAATTAGAATATTTGGGAAGTGCTCAAGGAAACCTTCGTACATGGGAGGCCACGCGTCTAGGTTATGATAGATATCATATGGCCACAGAATTATCCTTGGTTTACCCAATAGACCCCAAAGAAAAACGAGAAGATTACTATCATATTCTTCCCAATGGTGAGTCTTCTCTTGACATATCATTATCTCTACTGTCTCTAATTGAGAATTATACTTTAAACAAACACCAAGATTATATAGGTAGTGCTCGTATATATACTCAGCAAGTGGATGAGCACATCCCTGTCTTATGATGACACGAGGTTGTATGTCGTTAGACATCTTGTATGATAGTGGCAAACCACCCTTCCAACGTTGGGTACACCTTACCCTATTGGATTCACCAAATATAATTACTAAATGAACTTTTCTATACTGCTTCGGGAGAACATCCACAGCTAGAGACCACCGTTCTATTTCCCCGTTACCCTCGCTCGACCCAGCTACACTCTTATTACCTGAAAGGAATTGTGAAGCAAAAGGGTGAGCACAACTAGCTCAGTAAAGAATATCATGACTAAAGATAATTAAATTATCAATAGCCTTCATCAATAATAAATCAGAGATTTAGAACATATGGTAAATGATAAAAATTTCAACCATAGTTGCAGCGGAACGAACAATCCATTAGAAGAGTCAAATAGACTATAAAGTCTATTATCTTCTCCATGTTAAAAATCCATCAACAATGTTTTATCCCTGTAACATCAATCAACAATTCTGGTCCACAATCATATGAATAACTCATAATCATAACTGTAGTTCTAAATTCCTCTTCTCATCCAGGACGAAGATAATTTTCATCACCTATCTTTACCTGAAACATCAAAGATCATGGTTACACCAAATCACATTTCCTGTTCATAATCATACTAATAACTTCATCTTTGCACTACGGGCCAAAGATATTCATCAACAAGTCATCTTTGCACTACAGGCCAAAGATATTCGTCAACAGTTCATCTTTGCATTACTGGCCAAAGATATTCAACAACAGGTCATCTTTGCACTACGGCCAAAGATATTCATCAACAGACCATCTTTGCACTACAGGCCAAAGATATTCATCTACAATTCATCTTTGCACTACAGGCCAAAGATATTCCTCAACAATTCATATTTGCACTACATGCCAAATACATTAATACCTCAAAGAATATATAATCATTTAAGAATTTATATAAACAATAATTATAACCATGTTGATCATTTCACCTTTGCACTTAAGCTAAAGATATTCAATTATAAATTCAATGGTCATGATCATACCAGTCAACAATTCAACTTTGCACTACTGGCGAAAGAGAACCCATAGTCATGATCATACCAAAAATCTACACATCTTTACACTCAAGTCAAAGAGAAATATCATCATTAGGGTTATAAAAATGTTATATATGATAATAAAATCAATATAATCAACATATAGATTTAATCTCAAGAGTAATATTCATAAATCAACTATAATTTGGTTAGAAAAAGAAACCAATTTTGTCGTGAATAGTAACTCGTGAATAGTAACTCATGAATAGTAACTCGTGAATAGTAACTCGTGAATAGTAACCCCGACTCAAAAAGGTAGAAATTCCACAATAAAATCTATACCAATATTTCGGTATAATGATATTGAAAGAATAACATTTCTTAAGCTTATAAACAATTTATTTAAATTGTTTACACTTTACTAATTAATGCATTTAATCATCATAAAATGTCAACTCTTAAGATTTCATCATCAATAACCAAAACCCTCATCAAAAATCTGCATATACCTCATATAAGATTTTCAAGCCATAAAATCATATTTTCAAATTTTCTTACTTCACATAACATATTTAATTCATTTATTCATGACGAATCCATTTTTATGAAAAATACCAAATCAGTTCCAAAAAATATTTCTTTTCTGCGATTTAGCAGAATATAGTCCCATATTGCACATATATTTTTCTCAGAATTTTTAAAATTCATTTACTATTTTTCATATGGCCAAAATCGCCGAATATTTAGACATTTATCATAAATTGTACTTTTATCCAAAAATTCCGAAATTCACAGAGTACACTCCTATCATATACATGTACTCCCAATAAAATTTTTATCAATGTTGGAGTTAACCACAAGAAGTTATAAGCGGTTACTTTTAAAATAGTCTTTTCTCATAAAATTCATAACTCTTAATCTATAAATCCAAAAATCACCATTTTTGGACACAATCAAGAAAACTCATCAAAATATCATTTCAAATTTTTCCAGAATTTTTGAAGGTCAGAAAAATTACGAAACTGAAAAACATAACAACCCTTAAAATTCCTTACTATCCCTTACTATCTCTTACCTCAAAAGAGCAGTACTTCTGATCGGTATAAGGCTGAAGGAAACTTGCACTGATGAATAGTAACTCATCAAGTATCTAAATACACATAAAATACACTCAATAATCTAGAGAGAGAAAGAGAGAAAGCTTATGTTTCTGGTGTGATTTTCAATTCTAACTTAGCCCTCTATTTATAGGAAAATTTTGGTAGGTGTGACCTGCAACCTGATGGTTTTACCTGCTACTATTCCCACCCACCACATTTGAAATATAATTCAGCACATTTCTTCACCAACCACAAGTGGGGCCCACCAATTCTAGAATTTTCCACCAAAAATGATTTATAACCTGATTTCTGAATCAGCCACCTCTTAAAATTCATAACAAATCATACGTTCATTTTTAACGGTTTAAAATTTATGGACATATACTCAACTTATATATGTATAACATATCTAAAAATTACCACGATCCAACGGTCAGATTAAAAATTATAACCCCCGCAAAATATCTCAAAAACCCTGATTTTTAATACCTTCATTCCGATAAAAAGACTGATAAAAACCTCAACATTAACTCCTTCATTTTTAACCACAAAAATATATCCCTCATTTATATCCACATAATATAAATATTTCCTTATCATATGAATCAATAATTAATTATTCACAAATAATATTACAGAATCACATTTATGACAACCAGGCCGTTCCCAGGAAAGAGGGGGCTTTCCAATAAGAATTTCTCCTTACTGGCGCGCAATTAGATGACCAAACCTCTCCTTAGACAGAACTTTCTAGACATTGACAATAATGTTATCTAATAATATTATTCAAATAATATGAATTATTGATCTGATAAAGGAAAATACTGTGCAGCAACAATTATTGAAACAACAATAATATAAAATATCAACGCAACAATTATTGAATCAATAAAATAAAATATTGAACAGTAACTACTGTAACAATTATTGAGTAGTGCCTTCTTACGTAAGAATCAATAATTTCAAAAATACTATGCAATACCGTGTGCTACTGTGCAATAACGCGTATTACTGTATTTTAACCACCGGGTATTCCAACAGTGTTAACGGTAACAACTACGCCGTTATTTGTAAAAACTCAAATTTGTCGTTTTCCTTCACCCGACAGTTATTCGTTATGGGGCCCACAAATAGCTGCGCCGTCGTACGAATATTCTCCGACAGAAAGAATATTCCACGACCAAACGAATATTCCCCGACAACAATGATTATTTTATAACCACTTGCTTATTTTGAAAAAAATTCATATTTCACCCATAACTTTAAACTTTTATCAATTTAACTATTTACTGAATAGTAATTATAAGAAAAATTGCATACTTTTATTTCATAAAATTCGGGGTCTTACAGAAACCTTCGTACATGGGAGGCCATGCGTCTAGGTTATGATAGATATCATATGGCCACAGAATTATTCTTGGTTAACCCAGTAGACCCCAAAGAAAAACGAGAAGATTACTATCATATTCTTCCCAATGGTGAGTCTTCTCTTGACATATCATTATCTCTACTGTCTCTAATTGAGAATTATACTTCAAACAAATACCAAGATTATATAGGTAGTGCTCGTATATATACTCAGCAAGTGGATGAACACATCCCTGTCTTATGATGACACCAAGTTGTATGTCGTTAGACATCTTGTATGATAGTGGCAAACCACCCTTCCAACGTTGGGTACACCTTACCCTATTGGATTCACCAAATAAAACTACTAAATGAACTTTTCTATACTGCTTCGGGAGAACATCCACAGCTAGAGACCACCGTTCTATTTCTCCGTTACCCTCGCTCGACCCAGCTACACCCTTATTACCTGAAAGGAATTGTGAAGCAAAAGGGTGAGCACAACTAGCTCAGTAAAGAATATCATGACTAAAGATAATTAAATTATCAATAGCCTTCATCAATAATAAATCAGAGATTTAGAACATATGGTAAATAATAAAAATTGCAACCATAGTTGCAGCGGAACGAGCAATCCATTAGAAGAGTCAAATAGACTATAAAGTCTATTATCTTCTCCATGTTAAAAATCCACCAACAATATTTTATCCTTGTAACATCAATCAACAGTTCCTTTCCACAATCATATGAATAACTCATAATCATAATTGTGATTCTAAATTTTTCTTCGCACCCAAGACGAAGAATATTTTCATCACCTGTCTTTACCTGAAACATCAAACATCATGGTTATACCAAATCACAGTTCCTGTTCATAATCATACTAATAAATCCATCATTGCACTACGACCAAAGATATTCAACAACAGTACATCTTTGCACTACAGGCCAAAGATATTCATCAACAGACCATCTTTGCACTACAGGCCAAAGATATTCATCAACAATTCATCTTTGCACTACAGGCCAAAGATATTCCTCAACAGTTCATATTTGCACTACAGGTCAAATATATTCATCAACAGTTCATATTTGCACTACAGGCCAAATATATTAATATCTTAAAGAAATATATAATCATTTCAGAATTTATATAAACAATAATTATAACCATGTTGATCATTTCACCTTTGCACTTAAGCTAAAGATATTCAATTATAAATTCAATGGTCATGATCATACCAGTCAACAATTCAACTTTGCACTACTGGCCAAAGAGAACCCATAGTCATGATCATACCAATAATTTACCCATCTTTACACTCAAGCGAAAGAGAATTTCAACATCAAGGTTATAAAAATGTTATATATGATAATAAAAATAATATGATCAAAACATGGATTTAATTTCAAGAGCAATATTCATAAATCAACTATAATTTGGTTAGATAAAAAAACCAATTTTATCGTGAATAGTAACTCGTGAATAGTAACTCATGAATAATAACTCGTGAATAGTAACTCCTGAATAGTAACTCGTGAATAGTAACTCGTGAATAGTAACCCATGAATAGTAATCTCGACATGAAAAAGGTAGAAATTCTATAATAATATACATACCAATATTTCGATATAATGATATTGAAAGAATAATATTTCTTAAGCTTATAAACAATTTATTTAAATTATTTACACTTTACTAATTAATACATTTAATCATCATAAAATGTCAACTCTTACAATTTCATCATCAATAACCAAAACCATCATCAAAAATCTGCATATACCTCATATAGGATACTCAAGCCATAAAATCCTATTTTCCAATTTTCTTTCTTCACAAAACATATTTAATTCATTTACTCATAACTAGACTATTTTTATGAAAAATACTAAATCAGTTCCAAAAATATTTCTTTTCTGGGATTTAGCATAATATAGTCCCATAGTGAACATATATTTTTCTCAGAATTTTTAAAAGTCATTTACTATTTTTCATATGGCCAAAACAGCAGAATATTTAGATATTTATCAAAAATTGTACTTTTATCTAAAAATTCTGAAATTCACAGAGTATACTCCTATCATATACATGTACTCCCAATAAAAATTTTATCAATTTTGGAGTTAACCACAAGGAATTATAAGCGGTTACTTTTAAAATAGTCTTTTCTCATAAAATTCATAATTCTCAATCTATACATCCAAAAATCATCATTTTTGGACACAATCAAGAAAACTCATCAAAATATCATTTTAAAAATTTCCAGAATTTTTGAAGGTCAGAAAAATTACGAAACTGGAAAATATAGCAACCCTTAAAATCCCTTACTATCCCTTACCTCAAAATAGCAGCACTTCTGACTGGTATAAGGCTGAAGAAAACTTGCACTGATAAATAGAAACTCACAAAGTATCTAAATACTCACAAAATACACTCAATAATCTAGAGAAAGAAAGAGAGAAAACTTATGAATTCTGGTGTGATTTTCAATTCTAACTTAGCCCTCTATTTATAGAAAAATGTTAGCACGCCGAAGCAGGCTTAACCTGCAATCTGATGGTTTTACCTGCTACTATTTCCATCCACCACATTTGAATAAAAATCTCAGCACATTTCTTCACCAACCAAGAGTGGGGCCCACCAATTCTAAAATTTTCCACCAAAATGATTAACTTCAAAAATTGAACAATTTCTGAACCAGTCATCTCGTAAAATTCATAACAAATCATACGTTCATTTTTAACGGTTCAAAATTTGTGGACATATACTCAACTTATATATGTATAACATATCCAAATATTACCACGATCCAACGGTCGGATTAAAAATTATAACCCTCGCAAAATATCTTAAAAACTCTAATTTGATTTTCAATACCTCCGTTCCGACAAAAATACAGATAAAACACCTCAACATTAACTCCTTCATTTTTAACTACAAAAATATATCCCTCATTTATATCCACATAAAATAAATATTTTCTTATCATATGAATCAATAATTAATTATTCACAAATAATATTACAGAGTCACAATTATGACAACCAGACCGTTCCCAGGAAAGAGGGGGCTTTCCAATAAGAATTTCTCCTTACTGGCGCACAATTAGGTTACCAAACCTCTCCTTAGACAGAACTTTCTAGACATTGCCAATAATTTTATCTAATAATATTATTCAAATAATATGAATTATTGATCTGATAATGGAAAATACTATGCAGTGACAATTATTGAACAACAATAATATAAAATTTTAACGTAGCAATTATTGAATCAATAAAATAAAATATTGAACAGTAATTTTTGTAACAATTATTGAGTAATGCCTTCTTGTGTAAGAATCAATAATTTCAAAAATACTATGCAATACCGTGTGCTACTGTGCAATAACGCGTATTACTGTATTTTAACCACCGAGTATTCTAACAGTGTTAACGGTAACAACTACGCCGTTATTTGTAAACACTCCAATTTGTCGTTTTCTTCATCCGACAGTTATTCTGTTATGGGGCCCACAAATGGCTGCGCCGTCGTACGAATATTCCCCGACAGAAAGAATATTCAACGACCAAACGAATATTCCCCGACAACAATGAATATTTTATAATCACTTGTGTATTTTGAAAAAAAAATTCATATATCACCCTTAACTTTAACATTTATCAATTTAACCATTTACTGAATAGTAATTATAAGAAAAATTGAATACTTTTATTTCATAAAATTCGAGGGAAAAATGGTGGCGATCGAGGAAAAGGTCTTGGTAGCAGTAATCACGGCGGTGGACAGCAGCATGGTGGACAGCAACCACAACAGTGTCCGTGGCAGCAATAGCAGCCGCCATACCAGTGGGTACTATACCCACCGTGGGGGTCTTGGGGACAACAAGCATGGACTGCTCCGCCTTGTCCTTATCCCACCTCATCATAGGATCGTCCACCTCCTGCTTCTCAGCTCGGAATTCTAGGCAATCATCCCCCACAGGCATATAGTGCCCAAGTGCCCCCTCCTTCGAGCTATGCACCTACCGACATTGATGCGGCCATGCACAATTTGTCTCTTACTGTTCCTGATGCAAACTGGTACATGGATACCGGTGCAACCTCCCACATGACTGCATCTCAAGGTAATCTTTCGTCTTATTCTAATATGAGCAATCACAAAAATATTATTGTTAGCAGTGGACAGGAAATTCCAATTCGTGGTTATGGACAAACATTCCTTTCCCCACCTCATCCACCTTTCACTTTAAACAATGTCCTACATGCCCCTAAACTCGTTAAAAACTTGATCTCTTTGCGTCGTTTCACCATTGACAATAATGTTTCTATTGAGTTTGATCCTTTTGGGTTTTCTGTGAAAGACTTTCAGACGGGGATGCCGCTAATGAGATGTGATAGCACCGGGGATCTATATCCTATCACCACAACCACCAGGCATCACTTCACCTCTCCATCCAACTTTGTAGCTCTCTCTCATGTTTTATGGCATAATCATTTGGGTCACCCGGGAGCACCTATTTTACGCTCCCTTAGGAATAATAAGTTTATTGACTGTACATAAACTTCATGTTCTAGTGTTTGTCAATCTTGCGTTTTTGGGAAATTAAACATGTTAAGTTGCCTTTTTCTGTTTCGAATTCTTCCACTACAAAGCCTTTTGATATAATACATAGTGATTTGTGGACATCACCAATTTTAAATTTGGCAGGTCATAAGTATTATATTTTTCTCTTCTCTTGGATGATTACACTAATTTTTGTGGACATTCCCACTTGGACGAAAATCACACGTTCATTCCATTTTCTTATCTTTTAGTGCACTCATTCAAACCCAATTTGAGAAAATTATTAAATGTTTTCAGTGTGATAATGGGAGGGAATTTGATAATGAGTCCTTTAAGCAATTTTGTCACATTAATGGTATGGTGTTTCGTTTTTCTTGCCCTCACACTTCTCCACAAAATGGCAAAGCCGAACGTAAAATTCGAGCAATCAATAACTTGATCCGAACTCTTTTTGCTCACTCATCTATGCCAGGCATCATGCCCTCCAAATGGCAACATACCTCCTAAACATTCTCCCTAGCAAGCTACTCTCTAATTATTCCCCAACTCAATTTCTGTACCATCAGGATCCTTCTTACACACATTTACGGGTATTCGGGTGTTTATGTTATCCCCTTTTTCCCTCCACCTCAATACATAAGCTACAAGTCTGTTCCACCCCATGCATTTTTTTGGGATACCCGCCTAATCATAGAGGATACAAGTGTTATGATTTGTCCAGTTGAAAAATAATTATCTCTAGACATGTCATTTTTTATGAATCCCAATTCCCGTTTGCCCAGCTACATACTCCTTCTTCCCAAACCTATGATTTTTTGAGTGAAGGTCTGTCTCTCGTTTTGCACCATCATCTTCAAAGTCAACCTACTCCAGTCCACCAGTGTAAGACCCCGAATTTTATGAAATAAAAGTATTCAATTTTTCTTATAATTACTATTCAGTAAATGGTTAAATTGATAAAAGTTTAAAGTTATGGGTGAAATATGAATTTTTTTTCAAAATAAGCAAGTGGTTATAAAATAATCATTGTTGTCGGGGAATATTCGTTTGGTCGTGGAATATTCTTTCTGTCGGAGAATATTCGTACGACGGCGCAGCTATTTGTGGGCCCCATAACGAATAACTGTCGGGTGAAGAAAAATGACAAATTTGAGTTTTTACAAATAACGGCGTAGTTGTTATCGTTAATACTGTTGAAATACCCGGTGGTTAAAATACAGTAATACGCGTTATTGCACAGTAGCACACGGTATTGCATAGTATTTTTGAAATTATTGATTCTTACGTAAGAAGGCACTACTCAATAATTGTTACAGTAATTACTGTTCAATATTTTATTTTATTGATTCAATAATTGCTACGTTGAAATTTTATATTATTGTTGTTCAATAATTGTTGCTGCACAGTATTTTCCATTATCAGATCAATAATTCATATTATTTGAATAGTATTATTAGATAGCATTATTGGCAATGTCTAGAAAGTTCTGTCTAAGGAGAGGTTTGGTCATCTAATTGCGCGCTAGTAAGGAGAAATCCTTATTGGAAAGCCCCCTCTTCCCTGGGAACGGCCTGGTTGTCATAAATGTGATTCTGTAATATTATTTGTGAATAATTAATTATTGATTTATATGATAAGAAAATATTTATTTTATGTGGATATAAATGAGGGATATATTTTTGTGGTTAAAATGAAGGAGTTAATGTTGAGGTTTTTATCAGTATTTTTGTCGGAATGGAGGTATTACAAATCAGGGTTTTTGAGATATTTTGCGGGGGTTATAATTTTTAATCCGACCGTTGGATCGTAGTAATATTTGGATATGTTATACATATATAAGTTGAGTATATGTCTTCAAATTTTGAACCGTTAAAAATGAACGTATGATTTGTTATGAATTTTACGAGATGACTGGTTCAGAAATTATTGAATTTTCGGAGTTTATCATTTTGGTGGAAAATTCTAGAATTGGTGGGCCCCACTTGTGGTTGGTGAAGAAATGTGCTGAATTATATTTCAAATGTGGTGGGTGGGAATAGTAGCAGGTAAAGCCATCAGGTTGCAGGTCAAACCTACCAAAATTTTCCTATAAATAGAGGGCTAAGTTAGAATTGAAAATCACACCAAAAACATAAGCTTTCTCTCTTTCTCTCTCTATATTATGAAGCATATTTTGTGAGTATTTAGATACTTGGTGAGTTGCTATTCATCAGTGCAAGTTTCCTTCAGCCTTATACCGATCAGAAGTACTGCTCTTTTGAGGTAAGGGATTGTAAGGGATAGTAAGGGATATTAAGGGATTTTAAGGGTTGTTATGATTTTCAGTTTCGTAATTTTTCTGATCTTCAAAAATTCTGGAAAAATTTGAAATGATATTTTGATGAGTTTTCTTGATTGTGTCCAAAAATGGTGATTTTTGGATGTATAGATTGAGAGTTATGAATTTTATGAGAAAAGACTATTTTAAAAGTAACAGCTTATAATTCCTTGTGGTTAACTCCAAAATTGATGAAATTTTTATTGAGAGTACATGTATATGATAGAAGTATACTCTGTAAATTTCAGAATTTTTAGACAAAAGTACAATTTTTGATAAATGTCTAAATATTCGGCTATTTTGGCCATATGAAAAATAGTAAATGACTTTTAAAAATTCTGAGAAAAATATATGTTCACTATGGGACTATATTATGCTAAATCCCAGAAAAGAAATATTTTTGGAACTGATTTGGTATTTTTTATGAAAATGGTCTAGTTATGAGTAAATGAATTAAATATGTTTTGTGAGGAAAGAAAATTGGAAAATAGGATTTTATGGCTTGAGAATCCTATATGAGGTATATGCAGATTTTTGATGAGGGTTTTGGCTATTGATGATGAAATCTTAAGAGTTGACATTTTATGATGATTAAATGCATTAATTAGTAAAGTGTAAACAATTTAAATAAATTGTTTATAAGCTTAAGAAATGTTATTCTTTCAATATCATTATACCGAAATATTGGTATAGATTTTATTGTTGAATTTCTACCTTTTTGAGTCGAGGTTACTATTCATAAGTTACTATTCACGACAAAATTGGTTTCTTTTTCTAACCAAATTATAGTTGATTTATGAATATTGCTCTTGAAATTAAATCCATGTTTTGACCATATTATTTTTATAATCATATATAACATTTTTATAACCTTGATGTTAAAATTCTCTTTCGCTTGAGTGTAAAGATGGGTAAATTATTGGTATGATCATGACTAGGGTTCTCTTTGGCCTGTAGTGCAAAGTTGAATTGTGACTGGTATGATCATGACCATTGAATTTGTAATTGAATATCTTTAGCTTAAGTGCAAAGGTGAAATGATCAACATGGTTATAATTATTGTTTATATAAATTCTTAAATGATTATATATTCTTTGAGGTATTAATATATTTGGCATGTAGTGCAAATATGAATTGTTGAGGAATATCTTTGGCCTGTAGTGCAAAGATGAATTGTAGATGAATATCTTTGGCCCGTAGTGCAAAGATGACCTGTTGTTGAATATCTTTGGCCAGTAATGCAAAGATGAACGGTTGAGGAATATCTTTGGCCTGTAGTGCAAAGATGAATTGTAGATGAATATCTTTGGCCTGTAGTGCAAAGATGGTCTGTTGATGAATATCTTTGGCCCGTAGTGCAAAGATAAACTGTTGTTGAATATCTTTGGTCGTAGTGCAAAGATGGATTTATTAATATGATTATGAACAGGAACTGTGATTTGGTATAACCATGATCTTTGATGTTTCAGGTAAAGACATGTGATGAAAATATTCTTCGTCCTGGGTGCGAAGAAAAATTTAGAATCACAATTATGATTATGAGTTATTCATATGATTGTGGAAAGGAACTGTTGATTGATGTTACAGGGATAAAACATTGTTGATGGATTTTTAACATGGAGAAAATAATAGACTTTATAGTCTATTTGACTCTTCTAATGGATTGCTCGTTCCGCTGCAACTATGGTTGAAATTTTTATCATTTACCATATGTTCTAAATCTCTGATTTATTATTGATGAAGGCTACTGATAATTTAATTATCTTTAGTCATGATATTCTTTACTGGGCTAGTTGTGCTCACCCTTTTGCTTCACAATTCCTTTCAGGTAATAAGAGTGTAGCTGGGTCGAGCGAGGGTAACGGGGAAATAGAACAGTGGTCTCTAGCTGTGGATGTTCTCCCGAAGCAGTATAGAAAAGTTCATTTAGTAATTATATTTGGTGAATCCAATAGGGTAAGGTGTACCCAACGTTGGAAGGGTGGTTTGCCACTATCATACAAGATGTCTAACGACATACAACCTCGTGTCATCATAAAACAGGGATGTGCTCATCCACTTGCTGAGTATATATACGAGCACTACCTATATAATCTTGGTGTTTGTTTAAAGTATAATTCTCAATTAGAGACAGTAGAGATAATGATATGTCAAGAGAAGACTCACCATTGGGAAGAATATGATAGTAATCTTCTCATTTTTCTTTGGGGTCTATTGGGTCAACCAAGGATAATTATGTGGCCATATGATATCTATCATAACCTAGACGCGTGGCCTCCCATGTACGAAGGTTTCCTTAAGCACTTCCCAAAGATTCTAATTTCTAAAACAGTTTTTGACTATACCTTTATGTAAGGTGTTATTGTGAGGTGATGAGTCACATTTGGTATATATTTGTATCCAAACTCACAGCATATGTGTTGTTGTATTTTGCACGACAATTGTTGTAATAAAGTTGTAGTTGTTTTCTGTACCATGTATTTGACGACTCAGAATGGGTTGGGTGGAATGAACCTATTTTGGGGACGTTACAGTTGGTATCAGAGCTTAGGGATATGATCTCTGGTGGAGATCGGGGAATATAACTAGGAGGGGAGAGATACGTAAATCCTTCGCTAGTATGTCCTACCTAAGCTTATTTGTTGGTTAGTCATAATATTGGGATATTATGTGATATGTTAATTTGTTTAATTAACCCTTATTTTATGGCAGTATTTGAGAATGGCAGCTGAGAATGCTAACAATGGAGTGAATGAGACTGTGGGGATACCTCTAATCACTAACCATGATAATGTGATGTCAGACGAAGAAGGAATTAGAGATATCTATGTGGTGAGTGAAGAATTGATAGTTGCACCCGAGATAGTCGCAGAGGTAACAGCTGAGACTGAGGAAGAAGAGGAAGAAGAAGTACCAGAGGAGAGTTTATTAGAGGTATTATATGATCAAAATGTAGAATTTCAAAATCGTATTCATGAGTTAGAAGAGGAGGCAGAAGAACGACAGGCGGTCGTGGAACAAAAGGATGCAACAATTCAAGCTTGTGTTACCCGATATGTGATGCTTGAACAGAAGCATTCTTTGGCAGAGTATAAGATGATAAAAATGGAATCTGAGCTGAAAGAAGAAAAAATTGAACGAGTGAGAATAAGTGATGCATGGGCAAAAGTCGCACGACACGTGGATATTGTGGAAAGAGATGTTCGATCTAAGAAGGCTAAAATAGATGATATGAATTTCTCTTTTTGGAAAGCAATTGGGAGAACCCAACATCGATTTTTGAATTACCCTGTACATAGCGGTCAACCTGAATCCGATATGGATCGAAGATTGATGATTCAGATCATGAATGAGGAGTACGAAGAGGCAGTTGAGGGAGGAATATGTCCTATAGAAAGGTATATTCCAACGATAATGATGACGCCAAATGCTGCTCCAGACAAGTCAAAGCCGAGTAGTTCGAGGGATGGCGGTTGTCATGACTTCCCAACAAATGAGGAACCCAAATGAAGTTATCATGGGAGATGAGCAATGGAGAAATCATGATGATCTGAGAGATAGAATCTGAAATGGAAGCAAGGTATTCTCAACTCTTCGAAATACCAGGTACGTAAATTTCGGGGACGAAATTTCATAAGGAGGGGAGATTGTAAGACCCCGAATTTTATGAAATAAAAGTATTCAATTTTTCTTATAATTACTATTCAGTAAATGGTTAAATTGATAAAAGTTTAAAGTTATGGGTGAAATATGAATTTTTTTTCAAAATAAGCAAGTGGTTATAAAATAATCATTGTTGTCGGGGAATATTCGTTTGGTCGTGGAATATTTTTTCTGTCGGAGAATATTCGTACGACGGCGCAGCTATTTGTGGGCCCCATAACGAATAACTGTCGGGTGAAGAAAAACGACAAATTTGAGTTTTTACAAATAACGGCGTAGTTGTTATCGTTAATACTGTTGAAATACCCGGTGGTTAAAATACAGTAATACGCGTTATTGCACAGTAGCACACGGTATTGCATAGTATTTTTGAAATTATTGATTCTTACGTAAGAAGGCACTACTCAATAATTGTTACAGTAATTACTGTTCAATATTTTATTTTATTGATTCAATAATTGCTACGTTGAAATTTTATATTATTGTTGTTCAATAATTGTTGCTGCACAGTATTTTCCATTATCAGATCAATAATTCATATTATTTGAATAGTATTATTAGATAGCATTATTGGCAATGTCTAGAAAGTTCTGTCTAAGGAGAGGTTTGGTCATCTAATTGCGCGCTAGTAAGGAGAAATCCTTATTGGAAAGCCCCCTCTTCCCTGGGAACGGCCTGGTTGTCATAAATGTGATTCTGTAATATTATTTGTGAATAATTAATTATTGATTTATATAATAAGAAAATATTTATTTTATGTGGATATAAATGAGGGATATATTTTTGTGGTTAAAATGAAGGAGTTAATGTTGAGGTTTTTATCAGTATTTTTGTCGGAATGGAGGTATTACAAATCAGGGTTTTTGAGATATTTTGCGGGGGTTATAATTTTTAATCCGACCGTTGGATCGTAGTAATATTTGGATATGTTATACATATATAAGTTGAGTATATGTCTTCAAATTTTGAACCGTTAAAAATGAACGTATGATTTGTTATGAATTTTACGAGATGACTGGTTCAGAAATTATTGAATTTTCGGAGTTTATCATTTTGGTGGAAAATTCTAGAATTGGTGGGCCCCACTTGTGGTTGGTGAAGAAATGTGCTGAATTATATTTCAAATGTGGTGGGTGGGAATAGTAGCAGGTAAAGCCATCAGGTTGCAGGTCAAACCTACCAAAATTTTCCTATAAATAGAGGGCTAAGTTAGAATTGAAAATCACACCAAAAACATAAGCTTTCTCTCTTTCTCTCTCTAGATTATTGAGTGTATTTTGTGAGTATTTAGATACTTGGTGAGTTGCTATTCATCAGTGCAAGTTTCCTTCAGCCTTATACCGATCAGAAGTACTGCTCTTTTGAGGTAAGGGATTGTAAGGGATAGTAAGGGATATTAAGGGATTTTAAGGGTTGTTATGATTTTCAGTTTCGTAATTTTTCTGATCTTCAAAAATTCTAGAAAAATTTGAAATGATATTTTGATGAGTTTTCTTGATTGTGTCCAAAAATAGTGATTTTTGGATGTATAGATTGAGAGTTATGAATTTTATGAGAAAAGATTATTTTAAAAGTAACAGCTTATAATTCCTTGTGGTTAACTCCAAAATTGATGAAATTTTTATTGAGAGTACATGTATATGATAGAAGTATACTCTGTAAATTTCAGAATTTTTAGACAAAAGTACAATTTTTGATAAATGTCTAAATATTCGGCTATTTTGGCCATATGAAAAATAGTAAATGACTTTTAAAAATTCTGAGAAAAATATATGTTCACTATGGGACTATATTATGCTAAATCCCAGAAAAGAAATATTTTTGGAACTGATTTGGTATTTTTTATGAAAATGGTCTAGTTATGAGTAAATGAATTAAATATGTTTTGTGAGGAAAGAAAATTGGAAAATAGGATTTTATGGCTTGAGAATCCTATATGAGGTATATGCAGATTTTTGATGAGGGTTTTGGCTATTGATGATGAAATCTTAAGAGTTGACATTTTATGATGATTAAATGCATTAATTAGTAAAGTGTAAACAATTTAAATAAATTGTTTATAAGCTTAAGAAATGTTATTCTTTCAATATCATTATACCGAAATATTGGTATAGATTTTATTGTTGAATTTTTACCTTTTTGAGTCGAGGTTACTATTCATGAGTTACTATTCACGACAAAATTGGTTTCTTTTTCTAACCAAATTATAGTTGATTTATGAATATTGCTCTTGAAATTAAATCCATGTTTTGACCATATTATTTTTATAATCATATATAACATTTTTATAACCTTGATGTTGAAATTCTCTTTCGCTTGAGTGTAAAGATGGGTAAATTATTGGTATGATCATGACTAGGGTTCTCTTTGGCCTGTAGTGCAAAGTTGAATTGTGACTGGTATGATCATGACCATTGAATTTGTAATTGAATATCTTTAGCTTAAGTGCAAAGGTGAAATGATCAACATGGTTATAATTATTGTTTATATAAATTCTTAAATGATTATATATTCTTTGAGGTATTAATATATTTGGCATGTAGTGCAAATATGAATTGTTGAGGAATATCTTTGGCCCGTAGTGCAAAGATGACCTGTTGTTGAATATATTTGGCCAGTAATGCAAAGATGAACGGTTGAGGAATATCTTTGGCCTGTAGTGCAAAGATGAATTGTAGATGAATATCTTTGGCCTGTAGTGCAAAGATGGTCTGTTGATGAATATCTTTGGCCCGTAGTGCAAAGATAAACTGTTGTTGAATATCTTTGGTCATAGTGCAAAGATGGATTTATTAGTATGATTATGAACAGGAACTGTGATTTGGTATAACCATGATCTTTGATGTTTCAGGTAAAGACATGTGATGAAAATATTCTTCGTCCTGGGTGCGAAGAAAAATTTAGAATCACAATTATGATTATGAGTTATTCATATGATTATGAAAAGGAACTGTTGATTGATGTTACAGGGATAAAACATTGTTGATGGATTTTTAACATGGAGAAAATAATAGACTTTATAGTCTATTTGACTCTTCTAATGGATTGCTCGTTCCGCTGCAACTATGGTTGAAATTTTTATCATTTACCATATGTTCTAAATCTCTGATTTATTATTGATGAAGGCTACTGATAATTTAATTATCTTTAGTCATGATATTCTTTACTGGGCTAGTTGTGCTCACCCTTTTGCTTCACAATTCCTTTCAGGTAATAAGAGTGTAGCTGGGTCGAGCGAGGGTAACGGGGAAATAGAACAGTGGTCTCTAGCTGTGGATGTTCTCCCGAAGCAGTATAGAAAAGTTCATTTAGTAGTTATATTTGGTGAATCTAATAGGGTAAGGTATACCCAACGTTGGAAGGGTGGTTTGCCACTATCATACAAGATGTCTAACGACATACAACCTCGTGTCATCATAAGACAGGGATGCGCTCATCCACTTGCTGAGTATATATACGAGCACTACCTATATAATCTTGGTGTTTGTTTAAAGTATAATTCTCAATTAGAGACAGTAGAGATAATGATATGTCAAGAGAAGACTCACCATTGGGAAGAATATGATAGTAATCTTCTCGTTTTTCTTTGGGGTCTATTGGGTCAACCAAGGATAATTCTGTGGCCATATGATATCTATCATAACCTAGACGCGTGGCCTCCCATGTACGAAGGTTTCCTTAAGCACTTCCCAAAGATTCTAATTTCTAAAACAGTTTTTGACTATACCTTTATGTAAGGTGTTATTGTGAGGTGATGAGTCACATTTGGTATATATTTGTATCCAAACTCACAGCATATGTGTTGTTGTATTTTGCACGACAATTGTTGTAATAAAGTTGTAGTTGTTTTCTGTACCATGTATTTGACGACTCAGAATGGGTTGGGTGGAATGAACCTATTTTGGGGACGTTACAACCAGCAAGCACTGGAGCCCATTGTAGCCCAACCTTCCCAACCGGTTTCAGCACCGACTCTCCTCAACCTACATCTCTGCCCGTGTCCAACAATACTTCCCCATGACTCAGTCCACATACAACAACTACACAGTCAACCTCTCTACCTAGTCCACAGCCGAACCAAACAAGACAAGCCCCATCTCGGTCCATTACAACCCGCAACATGCATGGGATTTTTATGCCCAAATGACAATTCAATTTGATGTCCTCGGTTACGCCATCCCCTTTTTCCCGTAACCCCAAAGCTGCCTTGTCTGACCCGAATTGGAAAACGGCCATGTTAGACGAATTTGATGCTCTTATTAAAAATAATACATGGGAGTTGGTGCCCCGTCCTCCTAATGCTAATATTATTTGTTTAATGTGGATTTTTTGTCATAAAAAGAATTCTGATGGTTCTTTTGAAAGACACAAAGCTCGTCGTGTTGGTGATGGCAGGTCTCAACAGGTTGGTGTGGATTGTGATGAAACATTTAGCCCAGTGGTGAAACCAGCTACTATTCGGACTGTTCTCAGTATATCCCTATCCAATTCTTGGCCCATTCATCAGCTGGATGTTAAAAATGCATTCTTGCATGGTCAGCTTCACGAAACCGTCTACATGCATCAACCGATGGGTTTTAGAGATCCCGTCCATCCCGAGTATATGTGCTTGTTGAAGAAATCTCTATATGGCCTCAAACAGGCCCCACATGCTTGGTATCAACGATTTGCTGATTTTGTCTCTACTATTGGTTTCTCACATAGTAAATCTGATCATTCTCTATTTATTTATCGCCAAGGCAATGCCATAGCCTACATTCTTCTTTATGTTGATGACATCATTCTCACTGCGTCATTTGACGCTCTTCGTCAGTCTATTATGTCACTTCTTGCTTCTGAATTTGCTATGAAGGACTTGGGCCCTCTGAGCTATTTCTTGGGCATTGCAGTTACACGCTATGCCAGTGGGTTATTTCTTTGTCAACGCAAATATGCAGAGGAAATTATTGAACGAGCCGGTATGACCTCTTGTAAGCTTGCCACCACGCAGGTGGATACTAAGGCTAAACTGAGTGTCTCTTTGGGATCTCCCTACGCAGATCCTACACATTATCGCCGTTTAGCGGGAGCATTGCAATACCTTACATTCACGAGACTAGATATATCATATGTTGTGCAACAGGTTTGTTTACATATGCATGACCCGAAGGATGAACATATGGATGCTCTCAAATGAATTCTGCGATACATTCAGGGCACTCTTGACTATGGCTTACATCTTTCCAAGTCTTCAATTTCTGATCTCATATCTTACACTGATGCTGATTGGGGTGGATGCCCCGATACTAGACGCTCCACCTCTGGCTACTGTGTTTTTCTTGGAGACAACTTGATCTCTTGGTCCTCTAAGCGTCAACCTACTTTGTCTCGATCTAGTGCTGAAGCCGAGTACAGAGGGGTAGCTAACGTTGTCTCCGAGTCCTGCTGGATTCGGAACCTTCTCTTGGAACTACATTGTCCGGTCCATAAGGCTACATTGGTTTATTGTGATAATGTTAGTGCAATATATCTCTCAGGCAATGCCGTTCAACATCAGCGCACTAAACACATTGAAATGGATATTCACTTCGTACGCGAGAAAGTTGCACGTAGACAGGTTCGTGTTTTTCATGTTCCGTCCCGTTATCAGATTGCCGACATCTTCACTAAAGGACTTTCACGTATACTCTTTGATGATTTTCGAGACAACCTCAACGTACGCTAACCTCCCGCTTCGACTGCGGGGGTGTGTTAGATTATGAAAATAATCTCTGTATAAATCTTTTAGTATTCGAATGTATCTTTTATTATTAGAATGTAAATAACAATCACCTCAATTGTAGCCTCAATTGTAGTCTACTAACACTCATGTACTCATGTATATATTTCACCAAATGAATGAGAATAGACACGGTGAATTTCTATCATTTTCTATATGATTTTAGCCTAGGTATAAAGAAGCTAGAAATGAAAGGGATTTTTATTTAATTATTCTATTTTTTTTCCTCAAGAAGGCGTTAGTGCTTCTTTGACAATATCTAGAACTTCATTAATAATTCTAGGTGTATTAAAATTTTTGTACCAAATGACATGGCGTTTAATATTTTAATAATAATTTATAACATAACAAATCACATAATATAATCTATTATTCAATTAATATTATGATGATCATATATTATTTGATACATTGTTTTTAGAGATCATGAAAAGAGGTGGTACACTACAAAAAAATCCTGTTTTGGATAATAGCACAAGGACTTTCTCGTCAGACAACAAATTTAAGTTACCCGAACCTTAATGGAAAGTAAAGCCATAATATTAAACAAAACTGGAACTTAATGTTGCACAATTGGTGCATGAAATGATTTGAGAATTAAAATCCTAAGTATAACTAAAGAAAGACGGAAAAATAAATGGCAAAAGCAATTACCCAATTCCGGAAAGCCACACCCATGCACACAGATGAGAGAAGAAAAAGAAAAATATTAATCACAGGATTATGATTCATTGTAAGAATTAATTATAGTACATCACTAATATTTTTCTTTTTTCACTTCTAGTTAAATGTATAATGTTTAATATACATAATAAAATTGTGTATTTCATTCAATATTAAGGTTATAATAATAATGATGATAATAATATGATCCAAAACCCAATATATATGACTTACGTGATGACCAACCTTTTCATGTGGTGCGTCATACTCTCCATGCACGACACCGATATATATGTATATATATCTTCTTAGTTCTTACTTCTGATGAGAACTGAATATCATCAGATATCAGGTATTGTCCAATAATAAATATACGATATCCCTTGATTCTCAGTACACATTGGTTCTTCAGAAGCACCATAAGTTTTCGTCCCTGCACCTGTGCAACACCCAAAAGAATCCTCTAACTCTCTCTGGTTAATACAGCGGGTAATGATCATAATATTTTGGTAGCTAAACCTAAATAGATATCAATGCTAGCTGCCTGCCAACTAGTCAAACAATCTTTTCTTTTCTGCTCAATTGACACCGCTCACTGTGCGTGAACTACACTCCTCTCCTCTCCTCTCCTCTCCTGCTCCCAAGTTTATTACGTAATCCCACGCCCACATCTTTCAAACCCATCTTTTCACCTTCTCCTCTGTATCCTTAATTACCCTTCTCTTCATATCCCCTCCCCTCGTCCTTTTATACAAATCAAACAATCTTAGTGTGGACTCGCAAGAGTACAATAGGGGTAACATTGTCATTTTGGGTGGAAATAAATAATAATATTACCTGATCACCTGTTTGTTTTAGGTTAAAGTTAAAACAAAGGACAACACGTAAGTAAACGTAGTTTGAATAAATGACCGATTGTGGTCGCATCGAATTTGACAGGAATATCTTTAATTGTCATTACAAAGATCCATCTTCATATTTACTGTAATTTATAAAAATTTATTAAAATTAAAGATTATTGGGTTAAATTATATTAATTAAATAAAAATAGTACTTTTGGTTTGTGGTGTTTGTTTGTTTTTGGGTGTATAAATTGTTGAAACTGGGAATCCATGCCCATCAGTCCCCAAGGTCAAGGCCAAGGCCCAAGGATATATGTCTGTCTGCCCTCCACCCTTTTAGCTGCTCACTTTTATTATTTATCGGTTTAAATTAATTAAAACCCCCACCCTACATACCTTAACAATGAGTTGCACAAGTAGTAGTCAGTTGTATCAAAACGGAACCTCCTCGTTATCATTGTGGCCTAAACCAGAAGCCTTTGTAGAAACATATTCGTTCGTGCATGACCAATTATTCCCTGCTCATCCAAATTTGTCCAAATCTTTCTCATACACTACTAGTCCAAAATTACTTGTTGACCCACCAATTCACCATAATTCTGACTGTTATGCATTTCCAGAAAAGTCTCCTCCTTCTCCACCGCCTGTTCTAGAAGGAATAGCTGCAATTGTGGGCGAGCACGTGCTTTTTGGACGTAGTCCCAACAAAAATGCAGCTGCAGCTACGGTGGAGATAAAGAAAGAGAAAGACAAGGAGAAGGAGAATAGAGGTGTAGTTCCGGTGCAGAGAAGCTACAGAGGAGTGAGAAAGAGGCCGTGGGGGAGGTGGTCGGCCGAGATACGCGACCGTATTGGACGGTGCCGACATTGGCTGGGTACCTTTGACACCGCCGAGGAAGCGGCGCGTGCTTATGACGCCGCAGCTAGGAGGCTGAGAGGGTCGAAAGCTCGGACCAACTTCGAGATACCGTCGGTGTTTCCTCTGACGTCGCCACCGGTGGGAACAAGTTCGGAAGTGAAAATTAAGAAGGGGAGTGGTAAGGTAGGCAAGGCGAAGGCGAAGGCGGCGGCAGCGCCTAATAGAGGGAAGTGCGCGGTGGTGACTTCAGTTGCTCACTTATTTACTAATTTCAATACTAGTAGTACCAATACTGCTAGTATTTGTTGTCCCAAATGGAGGCACGAAACAGCTAGGGAAACTAGCACCATCACTGGAAGTAACAGTGTTAATGTTGATTTGGAGCTGGAGTTGAACCTTGGGGGTAGTTTTAGTCACAAAAATATTAGCCCTTCTTCAATGCTGCTCTAATTAATCAGTCTACCTCTACATATATTATATCTATCTATCTATATACATATATCTATATATGAGTAGTCTGGGCTTTAATTTAGTTGGGTCTTTTTTTTGACCTTTTCTGTTTCTGAAACTGGGGATTAATGACAAGTATGTAAGTTCTTTTTATGTTGGTCACTGATGGTGGGGCGGCGTGCATGCATATGGACTAGTAACTAGTGTTTATATATGTTGGTGTTCATGTATTGGTATACAATATGTCAAAATATTTAAATAATGCATGCATGTACGCTTAATTAATTAATTAGTCAGATTCGTGGCTAAGTATTATTCAAACAGATTGATGAAACTATCTACCTACCTCCCATCTTAATTTAAATTAAGAAAGAAACAATCTGTTCTACCAATCACTAGTCTCTCTACAGATCTCCCCTCTTTTTAACTTTTGAAGGTCAAGCTGCTTCAAATTAATTGCCTCTCCGAACAAAGATCAGAAAATTAATTGCCTATCAGAACAAAGATCAGAGAGCTTCACTTTATTTAATACAGTCAAAACATAATTTTGTTACTACTTAATTATACATGCAAGTGCATCCTCTTTCTTTTTCTTTTTTTATTAAAGCAAAATATATATATATATATATATATATATATATATATATATATATATATATATTTCATGGTTTGTGCACTGGATGTGAATTAAAAGTTGTGCAGTACAAGACAAAAAAGAAAATGTATTATATGACAAAAATTCAAATTGTATACGCACGTTTGGTATGTATGATAAACAAATAATGGAAAATTAATGGGGAAATGAATATAATTTTTGCTATGTTTACGTCCAATTACATTAATTATTACGTATTTTTAAAAAAATATTATTAATAATATTAAATCGCATAATAGATAATCAAAAACATTTTTAAGGAGGGGAGGAGAGGGGAGGGGGAGTCTCAAAATTAAACGAAGTTAGATGCCAAATCATCAAATATTGTAGCTATACGTACACACGAGTAACAGTTCGGCAGCAGCAGTATTACTAGTAGGGGTAAATTAAAGGTGTTTGTTTTAAAAGCATTAGTTTGTTTGATGAATGAAAAGTCGCCCTTAGAAAGCGGGCTAAGACGAGGGAGGGAGGGAGGGAGACACAGAAACAGGAACAGGAACAGGGAGGCCTGCATGCTAACTTGCTAAGAGGAATTAATTAGTAATAGTACGTACTCCAGTCCCAGTTCAGAACGTTTAAGGAAGGACGACTGTACAGAAGTACTTTTGGATACTCCCTCCCTCGGCACTCAGCATTAATGTAATACAACCAACTGACTAAAGGTGTAAGCTCTAGCTCTAGCTCTAGCTCTATGTACACTACTACTGACTACTGCTGATCATCTGTACTATACGTACTACAGCACCACCACCAGTATCATCTTTTATATATTACTCTCCAAACATTACTTAGACTACATGTATAATTATTTTTCAATTCAAAAACATTTATGATCAATTGTACGTATAATAAAAGGATAATTATCTCATTTAATATGATACGACGGTCTTAAATTTTTATTATTTTATTATTATTATTAACGCTAAGATCTTTCAACGCGTTTCAATCACATAAGACACAGTAAATACGACAACACCAAAAATTTAACGGCTTCGACCATCGGAGGATAACTCCGGCGTGAGAGTCAGTACAGACATCACAAGGTTTAACAATGGATGAATAAAATATCTAGAGTATTGAGAGAAAAAAAAATATCAGTTACCTTTAGTTTGTGTGTGATCCCTCCTCATATACACTCTGTCTAGTTTTTCGTGCCACCCACTCCCCCTAACACCCCACTACCGATAGCTCACCTGCTAAACCCATCACCTTTGTCCAGCGCCGGCTAATACAGTCTCATCCTCATTAATACCATGCAAACGGTGACAGAGATAACAGTCAACTGTTATCTTATATATCATTACCGGTCAAAGTCCAAAAATATAGATATTTAGTTATCTGATAGGTTGGTCCAATATCTCGACCCAAGACTTTCAAGACCCACTCAAGATAACCCATTGATTTGGTCCAACTGGTCAAGCCCAATAGAAATGACCCGATGGATTCACCAAAGGATTCGGCCCACTACATAAAATATCATTACTCAACAATTATCATTTATAATATCACATTACCTTTATCTTGCTAATATTCAGAATATATTGATACTGTAAATTATAATTACTAAATAAAATATAATAATAAATCCTGTGATTGGCACAGGACATCCAACTACTAGTATAAATTAGTTTCATAAACTAAGAAAACTGATATTTTCATATGTGTTTTTAAATATTCCACATAATACTATCTTACATGAGAAAAAAATGAGTCTCACTTTTATGTGAGAGGACATCATGTAAAATATTAAAAACTCATATGAAAATAGTGTTACCCTAAACTAATGTTCATCCTAAAGAATTTAGGCTATGTTTGTTTGTAATTATTATAATCTCGGGATTATAATTATAATGTCAAGACTATTAAACCATTTTATAATACCAAGACTAATAATCTCAAGTCTAAATTTAAAAACAAACAAGACACTTGTGATTAATTGTCATATCCTAAATATAATTCTTATAAACAAATATAGCTTTAGTATTTTAAGAAAACACTTGGCTCTAATATAATTTCTTAAAATATAAAATAATTATAAAAATAGATAATCTAAAAAAAAATAATACCCCATGTTAATACATTAGAATTGTGTGTATTTTTTATTTTATTTTGTTATATTAGATTGAAATTTAACATATTATTTCTTTTTGACAAGAATAGAGTCCAACACTTCATGCATTTAAGTTTTATGAGTAATTTTTTTACAATTAAATCATGAGGGGCTTGGTGAATTGTGTGTATTTCTAATGTGCTTATTGTATTTATATTAAACACACCCACGCCACCAAACATAGGTTTGAAAAAATTAAGATATCAGATATGTATAGAAAATCTCATCAATATTATGTCATCAATTAAATAAAAGTTTTGAAAAAAAATTAGAGTCCTTCTTGGGCTACAGGCCAAGCGACCGGGCCTCTTATCTTTTTATTTTTTTAAAAAACAATTTCTAATTCTTAAACCCTAAATATTAAAATCCTAAACCATTAAATCCAATATCCTAAATTTTGTTTTTTATATGTATTCAAATTATATAATTCTGTAAAAATTTGGTCCAATTTTTTTTAATACCCTACACACTAAATCTTATTTTTTACATGTATTCAAATTACAAATATATACAGTATGTGTAACTCTATTTTTTATATGTTTCTAAATTAATAATTTGAGTTAAAATAAATATTATTAATTTTTTGGGAGTACAAAAAAAGGGCCAGTCGGGTCAGTAAATACCGGTAGTCTTAGAATTTTTTGAGTAAGAGTCCTTCTTGGGCGACAGGTCCTAGTTTTTTTTATTAAAGTTCCTACATCTTAAACTTTAAACCCTAAACAATAAATCTTAAACCCTAAACACTAAAATCCTAAACCATAAAACCTTATATCCTAAATCATATTTTTATATGTATCTAAATTATACAATTCTGTAAAAATTTGATCCAATTTTTTTTTCTTTTGACACCCTAAATACTAAATCCTATTTTTTTATATATATCCAAATTATAAATATATACAGTCTATATAACCCTATTTTTTATATATATTAAAATTAATAATTTAAGTTAAAATAAATATTATTAATTTTTTGGGAGTAAAAAAAAAGGTTCGGTATGTAAAGACCGTCCCCTAGAGTTTTTCAAAAAATTATTGTTAGCCCTTTTTTTGGGTAATTATTATACTACCAGTGATTAATGTTGTGTTTGATAAAATTGAAGATTAAGATCTGAACAGATTAGATATTTAAATAATATAAAATATCTGAATCAAATTGTATATATATATATATATATGAATGAATAAATATTGTTTGATAACTAATTTTTTTAAAATGTCTTAATAATAATATTTTACCTTTTTAGCCGCATTAAAACTCTGTGAAAGTCCAAACGGTTGAACAAAAAAAAGGCAGACAACGAAAGATATTTATGAGCCTCTTTTATGAACGCATTGATTCATCACCTTATCTTCATCTGTTTTTATTATTCGTAATTTGGCCTTGAACTACATGCTTTTTCTGACTTGGGTATTTTGATTTCAACTTTTATTTTACTTCTCTATCCAATTTCCATCTGGGGTTTGATTGTTTTGTTTTTATCTAGTTTTTCAGTTCTGCCCTTTTTGTTTTCTTCAACAAATTTACTTAAATTTCCATCTGGGGTTTGATTGTTATGTTTTTAGGTTATCGGTTTACCGTAGAAGTAATTTGGAGAAGGAAAAAAATGAAGTTGTGTGAGTGACGTAGATGTGGTGAGAGGGTGATTACTAGAGCAATTTAAGCTTTGTGTTTGGTGGCGCAGATCTGGATTTTTATACGGATTTCTTTAAGCAATTAAGATCTGGTGAGAGGGTGATTACCAGAGCAATTTAAGCTGGTGAGAGGGTGATTACTAGGAAAAAATGAAGTATGTTGAAAAACCAAAAGCAATTTAAGCAAATCCACTCTTTCGAATGTTGAGAGGGTGATTACCAGAAAAAAAAAACAGATTTGGTGTTGAGTGGCGCGGCGCAGATTTGTTGGGTTTGAGGGGGTTGGATGGTAACATTAATTAATTAGAGATACAAAAGGAATTTTATAATATTGAGGATGTTATTTTGGTCCCAAAAAAATATAATTTTTATTCAGACTCACTTTTAAATAGTTTAAAATTATATTTTTGTTTAATCGATTAAAAGGTAAAAAAAAATTACTGTCTCATTATTCAGATGTAAACAAATATAATCCAAGTCATATCTACTACCATAGCTACTTACTGATACGACAGAAGAATCCCACTACGATTCTACCACCCCCACTATATTAACCCATCAAGGGTGGAAAACACCTATAAAATTAGGAATGGTACTTGATTTTATTACTACTAACATTTGAGAGACCATAAATGTAAATTCTACTAATTTTTAATTTTTGGTTATCAATTTGAGGTGCATTTATCAGTTATTAAAATTTATTTTATCAAAAGTTACATTAATTTTGTAAATATTTACAAAAGTACTAAAAAGGGAACGCAATATTGTCTGTAATATTGTTATAAGGGATATATATACCCTTGATTTTACATATTTTGCATACTCTCTTTAGCGACTGATCGGGCGAATGTTCAGTCCATTACTATAGGTTCGGTCCGTCACTATATGTTATTCGTCGTTATATGTTATCCGTCGCTAAAAATTAAGACGACGGTTCTCTGATATAACGACACACCGAACCGTCGTCCGATCCGTCGCTTAAGGAGGTGGACCCTTGAGATGGACTATATATATATATATATATATATATTAATATTGTTAATTTAATCGAACTGTTAAATAGAGTCCCGTCCACAATTTATTTTTTAATATTCCACTGTTTAATATTATAAACGGGACAAATATGTAAAATATTCTTTTCTATAAAAGTAATTGGGGACGCTAGTATGATCCAAATTTAAATTTTTTTTAGAAATAAATTCCTTAAAAGAGTTGTAAAAATGATATTTATTACAATTCAAATGCGAGCGAGAAGGAGAGGAGCTAACTGGGACTGCCGACTGGGAGTGATAGTGGGAATAGTCATCCACAAGTCTATCACACATGCATCCAGATGATGCTCTGCTCTTTATGTTTATGTTATGCTCGTCATATAATTAATTAATTAATTTCCCCACTTATTTTACTCTTAACTCTCAAACAAATACACAGGAATTCACTCCTATATCTCACAAAACAACAAGATTGTCGAAGTATATCTGTTCCCGCGACAATTGCATCATTGTATGTAGTGCTTGTGCTCCCCACTCCCTGCCCAGAAAATTTAATAAAAGTGCTTAAATTTGTTTCACAATTTTTATATAAAACCTCAGTCACTACCCTATTTTTGATATCCACTAGAAATATTCTCATTGATATACTTATTTTCATGTCATTAAAACTTATTCCGGCCCATAAAATAAATAAATGTCTTCCATACCACATCAATTTATCATATCAGTGCAGTGCATACCTGTGTAGACTGACTCAATAACCATGTTGCATGTTGGACCACCTTCTTACTTAAAAGATTAACCTATTAGACTGAGACTTCACCATACTTATTATTTACAGTCTTAAATTTATCTGTTGTGGGATTCATGTGAAATATCTCAACAATATCCACCTTTCACTTGAATACCCATCACAAATATCATACTAGAGTAGTCATCATTAAACACACTTTCTTCGAGTCTTTAAAAAATTTTGTTCAGCTCTAATACTACTCCACCACGCGTCGAGACAAACATGGGAGTTTAACGTTGTTGCTTGTGAATCTTTCACCCTGAACAACTTTTTTAGAGTCATTCTGAGCCCTCTCCATCCGACTCAAATCATACTTCAGTCCCAAACACATGAGTGATTATCTTGTGCTCCACTTGACTCAACTAGCACACACGCTAGTTGAGAAATTGGTGTATTACCAATCAATAGAATAAATTGAGATAATCAATAATTTATTCCTGTAACACCAATTTGATTGGTGTTACAGGAATAAAATATTAATGGTGAATTTTTACTTTAGAGAATATAATAGAAATTATGTTTTATTTGACTCTTCTAATGAATTGTTGATTCTGCTGCAATTATGGTTGAAAACTTTTATCATCTACCATATGTCCTAAATATCTGATTTATTACTGACAAAAGCTATTGATAATTTAATTAACTTAGTCATGATATTCTTTACTCGCTATTTGTGCTCACCCTTTTGCTTCACAATTCTTTTCAGGAAATAAGAGTGTAGCTGGGGCTAGCAAAGAGAACATATGTATAGAATATTGTTCCGAATTAGTGGTTGTTCTCGTCAAGTTATAGAATGTGTGACATAATAATTGTACTAATGACTTAGAATGTGTGTTGTCGTATTTTCTACGGTATTATAATAATTTGAGTGTGAATATATGACATGGTAATAATTTTAAACATAGTGTTATTTTTGTCAACTCAAATTGGGTGGTAAACACCCGAATTTGGAGGCGTCACACCAATCCTCTATTTAATTCGCACATGAAAATCACAAAAATAACTAAGCTCTAACACCACTATTAGGAAAATTACACTTTTAATTAGGTTGAGAAACCTAATTAATTTCACCACCCAAAAACACTCGAAGCAATAAAGTCTGCAAGCTTTCAATTGAGCGGAGATAACAGCAGATACCCACGAGCAACAAACTGTAATTCTCTCAATTTATTCTTTCGGTACCTTCTTGCTACCAAGCTTCTCTCTTGGAAAAAATAAAACTCTCTCATAGCCTTATTTATAGTATTCTTCCTAATCCATTCCTATTATGGATTAGAATCAGTTTATTCTCTTCATCAAATTGGGGATCACATCTCTTTGTCTTAGTCTTCAACCAATCGAACAAATAAATCTTTTTTCAACTTGAATTCCTTTCATGAGTGATGACCCACACCTCATAGAACCCATGATCAATTTTCTCTTTGATCCATCGCTTTGTGTGTATGTATCCCTATCATCAAGCTTAGATCGGTAAAATATGTCACAAGTATTAACAACTTGATAAACAAAGGGCGAATCAAATATCCAAAAAAGATATCAGAACATGCTAGTGAATGAGAATCACAAGGCAATGTATACCTTATAATGAAGCATAACTACTTCAAAAACCAAATTTGAGAGCTTTCGCGGCCTAAATCGGATTAGACTTTTTTTATTTTAATTTTCAATGATTCACAATCATAGAGTGAATCAATGAAATCTTAAAGTGGAATCAATGTAGTCGTAAAGTCAATCATAAAAGAACTTATCTCTATTATTTGGCATCCACAATTTATGCTAAACTAAAAAAAATATAGTATTTTGAATATCTGTCCCATCTACAATATTAAATTGCAGAATATTATAAATTAAATTGCAGACCAAAACTCTATTTAACCGTTCGATTAACAGAAGAACAGTCGCGATCTATTGTAAGAATAACTTTAAATTAACAATGTTAACAAATCAGTCCCTATATATATATATATATATATATATATATATATATATATATATATATATATATATATATATATATACGGTCCGGATCTTAAGCTCACCCCTTATCTAACATAACTTGCTCACCCCCTTTAGTGATGAACCGGGGCGACGATTTGGTCCGTCGCTATATATAGAACCGTTGTCTTAGCTTTTAACGATGAACAATATATAGCGACGGATTAAATCGTCGCCCGGTCCGTCGCTAAAAGGGGGTGAGCAATGTATGTTAGATAAGGGGTGAGCTTAAGATCCGGACCGTATATATATATATATATATATATATATATATATATATATATATATATATATATATATATATAGTAATTAAACCCGAACTGGACTTTAATTCGATCGGTAAAAATTAGAATCGGTCGGCACTCCGATTTGGTTTGAACAAAAAAATTATTTTTGGTCAAAATCTGGTCAAACCCAATGACCCGGCGGTTGGACCGGTTGATCCAATGACCTGGTAACCGGATTACCTGTTTTACCGGTTCTCTACCTCATTTTTTGTTGTTAGTTTAAGCCTTTGAATTTGATTGCATGTATCATTGATTGAATTTTGAGTTATGATCATGATTTCATATCTTTCTTTTCATATAGATTTAGTATTTATTTGAATTGTATAAAGTAAACATTGTACAAATAGATTTAATTTATTTTTTTTACAGAATTTGATTGAATTTATCCTAAAGATGTTTATTATTTGTGTTTAATTTTATCACTCGAGTCTTGAGTTATGATCATAATTTAATATCTTCCTTTTAATATAAATTTAATATTTATTTGAATTGTATAAAGTAAACAATGTATAAATAAATTTAATTTTTTTTGCAGATAAATTAATTAATTTTACATATTTACTAAATATTATATATAATATATAAAAATAATTAATATATTTAACTATTTATTATTTATTACATATTAATGATATCATTGAGTCAATAACAATTCGAGTACTAGTCGGAACAATGACTCGTCCATTCGATAATTTTTCTAGTTTAATAACGGTCGGGGTCTAAAACATCGTAATATACAGTAGCTACTTTTAAATATAATTGTTTATTAGGCAGCTTGGCATAGAAGTGTACTGTTATCAAGGTAGAGGAGGTAATGTGTTATCCATTCGATACACGGCTACTCTTAGTCTTAGCTCATAATATATGATTTATATAGAGAATAAAAAAAATATCACAACCGTATCTGTAGCGAACAATGTCCTTTAATACTTGGATATGTAAAAATTAAGAAGATGCAACTTTAATTTATAACTTGGAATATGTAACAAATAAAGAAAAATCTCACTTTAATTTATTACATATACACTTTTAAGTTGGTTGAAATCTAACTTGATCAAATATTAATAAACATGCATATCATTTCCCATTAAAAAAAATAAAACAAAAGATGTTATAAAAAAATTAAGGTAATTGTCGATTAACAAAATCTCCCTCGTTTCATTCACAAGTTCCATTCGAAGACGAGTGCAATTTGGACAAATTTTCATCCATCCCAAAAGTCCAGCACCACCAATTAGCAAACTTCTTCTAATAAACCAACCTATTGCACATCAAAATAAAAGCAGGAGAGGGAATTGCAGGAAATCTCTTAATAAATAAGATATTGGAAACTTTCCACATAATATGTTGTTAACTTCATATATATATTAGTTACATCTTATCTCTGTAAAAATATTTCCAGAAAGGAAATAGACAGACGAATCGAGGACAGGACCTAATTAAAGAATTTCGCGCAATGTAGAAACCTGCGACTGAAAGAATGTGACTGCATTAAAGGAGGTTAAGATCTCTACCCTACCCTCAGTACGTACCTTCACTTCATGTAATAAAAACATACTTCGGCATTCTTAACGTGGAAGTGGTGAAGGTGGTGATTTCTTCTGTAATTACAGTTACTGTAAAATTTAACATACAACAAGGTTAGCACTTGCTAAGAATAGATGTGGCTCATGATACTTGTCCCTCTTGATTCGGAAAACAGATCTCATCAGTTATTCTTGATCATTCTTTAGCTCACCCCCATGTAGACAATCAGTGATGTACTCCTCAAAAGCAACATTTAGATCAGGTACCACAAACTTATTCTCATGAATGGTAATTTCCTTCTGCACTTCTGAACATGTGTTTGGTGAAGGAAGCACTGGTAAAGCAGCAGCAGGATCATCTATAGTGACACTTGGTGGCAAAATAACAGGATCAGGACTAGAAGCTGCTAGCTTGTCCATGGTTTGGTTAGAGCTTGTTTCCTCAGATGCAACGTTAGCAACTCCTTCAGTTGCTCGCTGGGATGTGAAATCCATCTGGGGTTTAGGTAAATACAATATGTTATTGTTACTGGTTGTCATTTTGTTTTTGTGCAATCAAGTTGCATAAAGATCATAAACATCAAACACCATTTCATAATCTGACATACAGGTTCCAAGGAAACTTCACTTTATCCTTTGTTGGTTGCTAAGTGTACTCATAAGTAATCATAATGTAACATAATACTGTTGAAACCCATTTTATACAGTTCAACTAGACAATAATGATACCTTATCCACAAGTAAATATTTGAAGATGCAGTTACAGAACAGGCCATCGTTGATGTCATTACAATACATATTAAAATAACAAGTTATAAATGTAAACTCTTAAATAGAAATTTAGTGTTTACAATGCCCCATATGATGCTAATTGAGTTGGAAAAATTAGATTTTAAAATAAAAATAAAAAGAAAAAGAAAAGAACGAAAGAGTGGAACAATAAGATACAAGATTAAAAGAATTTCACCAAATCTAAAAAGACGACAAGTTGTAAAATGCATAATAGAAGGGGGTGGGGAACATCAATAATGTGAGACATCTTTTTTTGTTTTCTAAACTTTACCGTGTAATTGGTACAATTTAACAGAATAACATTCGTATTTAGTTCATATGAAGCAGAGTAAGAAAATATCTGACTGACTTGCAAAGTTGTTGTTTTTAGTTCGCCTTCTAATCTTAAAGTGTATGATACTAGCCTAGTCATGAGTTAGAATGAGAAACCGATGCATGGTAGATTTGCTTTGCAAAAATTTGTAAATGTGTTGTGGTTTCAAATAAGCTTTTTGTTTCAGATGTTAAGTTAGGGAGACTAAAAACTAAATTTCTATAACTGGCTAGCATTTTCAGTATGTGGACTCATCCGTGGTTAATGGAGCAGTAACAGCCATCAACTCCAATCAGATAGCAATATTGGTATTAACATCAACATCAGTTGCATAAATAATTCACCAGCTAGACACCTCGCAAAGTCCAAGTGCAATCATTACAAACACAACATCTATAATCAGTGCTATTGCATAATCGATAGCGTAGATTCTAATAGAATTGACTATATATATAAATATATATTTGGGTTGGTAGCAGTAGCTGATACAGCAGTAGAATTTGCCAGAATTGGGATCTCATCTCCCATGAAAATACTATCATGGTTTAGGTTTGATAAACCACATTGAGGTCAATGTCTCTCACAATTATATTCTTGACACTTCAAATATTTATAAAAGCACCAACTTAACGTACTCGGATTGTAAACCAATCATAGCATATCCTATTATAGAATTCTTAAAATTTTGGATATATCTCTAGGCCGTATTCCGCTGCTATGGCTCTGGTAAGTCAGGATTAGAACAGTGCGAAAAATAATTAAAATAAAAAAATCATAACAAAGTAAATATCTCAAATATTACTGCTCATATTTGATGAAGAACTTTTTGAGCTTGATGATATCATTCTAGGTAAGTTCAATGATTTCACTAAATTCCTTCAAATATTTGATCTATCGTACAACAAACTGAATATGGAAACATATAAAAAAGAAAGCATAGACTCCAAGAGACAACATGTGAACCCAATAAATAAGATGACAAAGACACGATACATGATAGAAAAGAAAACTCGGAAATAAATTCACCTTCATTCTCTTGAGGCTTTCATTTGAAGCTCGCTTTTTCTTCAAAGTGACAAGAAGGATAGATATGTTCTGTTCAACAAGAGAGTTTCAAATTTAATCATGAATTGGTTGGGTCGGATATTGATGACTAGTAAAGAAACATTTGAAAAAGACATACTCTCTTCAAATCTTTTCTTTCTTTTAGCAGAGTGACCTCCTCCTCTTTTAGTTCAGTCATTGTCTATAAACACCCCAAAAAAACCATTTAGGGCAATAACATTTAAAATACCTTGAAGATATCAATAATCACTAAAAAGAAATTCAAAAGGAACCGACTAAGTTATCTGTTTGTGGCACTAAATTTCTGTCAAAACAAATGACATAAAAGTGGGGATTACAACTTGTAAGACCTCATAAACATTACACTAAAATACATGTTATCAATTAATCATATAGTCTTCAAATTGCCATACAGTATAAACAATTTAATGTCATTTTGAAGTCAACCTAATTTTTAGAATGTCACTTCATTTTATTTCCCAACTCATATATAAGACCAGTCATGCACACAAAAGGATAACATACAAAAAGATAACAATAACTCATAAAAGCTCATTGAGATTACAACTACCTTCTTCTTTCTTGGCCTCTTAGTGGGGGTTGCTTCGCTTGTTCCAATTACCTGGAAATAAAAGTTTTCAGATCAGTGTTAAACAACTGATCGATCAACAGTAACAAATCTAACAATTTTGGTGCCTTATCTAAGAAATTAGTGCACAATGTGCACTAAATGTCTTTTTCTAGCTGAATTTTTCTTTCCATTTATGAAAATGATTTTGCATCCCTAAACAAGGCCAAAGTGATCTTACATAACCCTACAATAAGTCAATAAGTTACACAAGCAAAGACATCATGAATATGGGTATCAGAAGAGAACATGGATAATTAATGAAGCGAGGCCTCTGCCAATTCTCTTGTACTTTTGTCCTTGCAGAAAAAGAAGTTTGCTGTACAGCTCCAGTTTTAGTATTATTAATAACTTAAGCTAGGGTAATCATGCATGAGAACTGCAAGAACCTATCGGACATTGACATATACTTTGGAGAATCTCCAAGAGAATGGGACTGAAACACATTATGCAAAATGACCAATCACCGCATATTTTTCACTCTTCAGCTATTGCATCAGACAAAGTGCTGACAAAGAAACTGAATTCTTAAAAGTAATACAAGTTAATTGTATTTTTGACTGTTCCCAATAAGGCAGGAGAAACTGCGTGAAAGCATTAAAATTAGAACATCCACTTCGGCCAATATGCCGACAAATAATAGCAACAACATAATCCCATCCTAGTACAAGTGCATCCAAGTTGATGTGCATAACGAATCACATTATTGAAAGTTCAGGATGAGAAACATTCCAAATCCAAAAGAACAAAAGCATGTTCACATATACATATAAATATATATATATATATATATATATATATATATATATAGTGAAACGTTTTCCCAACTATTTGAGTTGCGTGTTCACGGAGTCATGGAAATAGATATTTGTTTTGTACGTAAGCTTATTATCTTCACATATACATGCACACAATATATATATATATATGCACACAAAAGAACAAAAGTAAACCTATGAAGATAACATTATGGTACTATATACACCATTAAGTCTTGGTCAAGGAAAGGAACATCCACAGCTGAACTCTGCCTTAGACACTAAAACATACAACAAAATGTATCTCCCTCCCTCCCTCTCTCTCTCTCTCTCTCCCTCTCTCTCTCTCTCTCTATATATATATATATATGCACACATGGACATCCATATCCACATATTACAGCAGATTACATACAGTGAACTTTAAGTATTAACGAGATTAAACTATGTAACATAGGTTCGATAAAATTCTGTGCTAAGACTGACATCAATTAAACCAAAAAGAAGCAGAATTCAAGTAACTTCTAATTGAGAAGGTCTAACACCACAATGTTTGATTTGGGAAATACATATTTGTCCAATAGAATCATCAGTTGGTCCCCGAGGACCCAACTACAGTAGAGTCCTTCCACAATATTGGGCACCGAAAGAAAGAAGTACTTGCATCTTATCTTCACATAATATCAGCATATTTAACCTCCATGAATCCAACGACCAAAAAAAAAAAAAACTTATGCTTTGACCCAAAAAAAAAATAAGGGCAATAAATGAAAAAGATACCATCTCATAACAAACAAGCAGTCAGGCTTAAGAATAACAGTCATCCATCAACAATTTTCTGGCTTTAGAAAATAAAACCCGACTTTAAGGAATTTTTTACACTACAATCGGTTGTAAACAAGCTGTCACACTAATTTTAGTAACCGGTAGAATTACAATTAGGCAACATTACTAGATATTTCTAAAGCAGTCGCAGCATATTAGTCATCCACAGAAAATAATAAAGTGCACTCAACCACTAACCACACTATACCAAACAAAACGCACACCTATATATATATTTGCCACCAAAACACGCCACCGATTCTAACGTCCTCCCCAATATTATCTCTCCCACTAAATAAAATTACAAGTACAGAGAGGTTTGATACTTGGGCATAGACTTTTTCGCCATTTAAAATAAAAACTACTCCTCCAAATGTCTAATCAAGTAACAGAGTGCGGGACCCCGACTCCGGTCCAGACAAAGACTCGTGGACAATTTATGGGTCGGTCAGTTCATGGATGCCGACATTTCCATAAGTACCCTTAAGCTGAAGGGTGTATTAGTCTTTTTAAGATGAAAGGCGTGCCTCCAAGACTCGCTCACAATAATGGTTTTGGGCTGGTGCGCTAAAAAATAAAGGGTGAGAGAGCGAGAAAAAAAACGTGATAACTCGTTTAATTTTTTCTTCCGATTTTCACAAGCGTTGAATTAGAAAGGAAGCAGGGCAATTTGGTCAAGATCGGGCAAAAAAGGAAACGGTCCGGTCATCGGAGGGAAGACCCATCAGATCGGTAAGATGAATGACACCCCATGCAAGGAGGTCAAAATAGTCAATTTCAGCAACTGATTTAACGGTGAAAGGGAAACAAGAAACAAAGTTTCTCCTCAGTTATCTGACTATTTCCTGAACACGTCGCAGGTAAATACCCTACTTTATGAAGGGCGTCCTAGTCAAATCCAGAAAAACCAAGATGAATGGCACGAGACTCGAATGAATCCTCGCCAGCCAGCTGACTCAGATACTATCGGCGACCTGTAAAGTGACGCCAACGAGAGTAACATTCGCATCGGAGAGGGAGGAAGAGAAGGAGAGAGAAAAGAGACAAAGGCAGAGATATACACAGACCTTAGATCCCGGAGCAGGTCGGCTGGACTCCTCCGAGACGTCGACGCCACCGACACCGACACCACCAGCGCCGCCGCTCTGGGAGGTGGCACCACTCCACGAGAGCGGAGTGGTCGGGCTGGCCCTCGCGATACCTGGCTTGAGAGCAATCGACTTGGAACGAGGCTGTCGAACGCACCAGTGGAGCTGCAAATATGAGGATGACGGCGGAGGCGGAGGTGTAGGCGATGAATGGGTGAGACGCAAGAGAAGGTCAACCACCAAGAAATCGTTAGCGGTGGCCGCTTTTACCCACTCGTCGTCAGTCATAGCTTTGTCGACAGTTTAGAGAGAGAGAGAGAAAGCGTAGAGAGGAAAGAGAGAGAAAATGGTGTCAAAAGAAAATGTGAATGATGTTGGGGAGTTGAGTTTTATATGTGGTGTAAGATGCCAATTTGACAATCCCATTTTTAAAGTATACATAAATAATTTTCATTTGTATGTATGGAAGAAGGATGTCTGGGCCCACAGTTGGGACGTGGCACTTGACCGTCTGCGTCTATTTTCTTTCCTTTTACTTACTTCTTCTGTCTCTAATTTCTGATGATGATGTACACGCGCTGTCGAATGAGGGTGGACGTAAAGATTGAGTGGGTGAAATTCAATTTGCGTGGGGATGTACAGTAATGCCGGGTGATGTTCTGTTTCTGTGTAACGTGGGGACCCTGCTTGGGCTTGGGCTTGGGCTTGGGCTTGGGTTACACAAACATCATATATCATATATATGTATATATATATATATATATATACTGTCCGTCTCTAAAGCGAATCTTAAAGAGCGAACCAAAGACGAATCGTCGTCTTTGGTGTCTATTGCGACGGTTCGATCTGTCGCCATAGCCATGTAGTCTTTGGCGACGGGTCGAACCGTCGCCATAGACACCAAAGACGACAGTTCGTCTTTAATTCGTTTTTTAAGGTTCGCTTTAGAGATTCTCCATATATATATATATACATGGATTGATTAAATTTAGCATATGTTAAGGTGCACGGACGCACAAGTTAAGAATTCTATTTAACTCACAAGATTTACTATTAACGGATGATAATTTAGTTTTGTACTACTTACAATTCAAAACCTACAAAATCTAAACGGAATCATCACATATATGGCTAATTACTATACTGAGTACTAGTGATGTAACCAATTACTACTAATATAATAATAATAATATTGGTATTAAGTTAAAGACTTAATGTAGATTGTCAATCACCTAGCTGAGCATATACTTGGTATGAATCGTTACTAGTACTACTGGTATTATTTACTGAATTTTACTTCAACCCATACATCTTGTGTTGTTAAAGTTGGTTGTGGTGTGGGAAAACACGTAGTCCCATTTTAGTTACTGCTACTAAAATCTCATCAGACCTTGGCTTGGTGTGAGTGATCCCAAAAACGCATCTCATCACATCTTTTAGATACATACAATTTAACAATTTTCTTTTGCGGAAAGGAAATATCAAATACTACTTACTTCTTCAATAGATGCTCATGCTCATGCTCATGCTCTTGGACCTTGGAGAAGGCCTAACCCCCTTGATATTAAAAGTTGGTATTGTCGCTTGCTTGCTTGTGTTGACCTGAACCATCAGAATAAACATCATCATCCATGACACAGGCTCAAGAAGAAACTTGGGGAGATATTTTAAGTGCCCCAAACAATAGCTAGAAGCCAGACAATAATTCATTATCATATGTTCCAAAAGAAGGGGAAAATGAGAAAGAAAAGAAAGAGCGCATAAGAAGAAAGCTGTGAGTTGAGAAATAAACCTGCTAAGGAAGTTGATTCTTCCCAAAAATTCCTGTATTTCCTTCTCATGGGCATTTTCGTGATGGCCTGGATTTTGGTGGGATCCAGCTCAATCCCTTTGTGGCTGACTAGGAATTCTAGTAATTTGCCTGATTTAATGCCAAAGGCGCACTTGGTTAGATTCAACTTCAAGTTGTACTTACGTAACCTGTTGAAAAACTTTATGAGATAGCAAACCTGCTAAGGAAGTTGATTCAAGTTTGCCTTGGAATCATGGAGATTCCACTTCCCCCATTGTCTTATTTTCTACAAGTAATTAATTACATTCCCATGATAACATATTCACATTAAGAAGTCTTTCATGAGAAATAGTCAATTGAAAAATATTTCAAATTAGTGTACTCGGTATTTTCTAACAAATACACTAGGTCGATTTAATTAATAGCCCAGTTTACTTGCTTTGTTCAAATGAGACTATTTACACGATAAATAACAAGCAATACACTACCTCCATCTAAAAGAGTATACTATTTCTTATTGACATTTTTTTTAATATTACTAAGGTGTGTAGTACACAATATATGCTCCTAATATTCCACAAAGAGTATTAGTTTTATTTTTTAAATCAATTCACGAAAGGGTTTCGTGAATTGATGACTCGCATAAATAGTAAATGAAACCCACACCCACACCCGTGTAAGAGAAAACTTGTGAAAATTTTATGAAAATATCAATCCCTTCACAAAATCATAAAATGTAAATTAATGTAATGAATGCAAAATTTCAAAACAGTGAAGTGTGTTACAATGAATTTTTATAATCAAAATCAAACTATCACACACATAATTAAAACATAATTTAATTAAACCTCGTACGGTGAAAATTACAATAATCACTATATATTCTCACATGAAAGAAAGAGGAAATAACAAAGTCGCACAAAGGTGAAACCATAACTCACATGATACTAGTGAGAATTGAACTCTATAGTCTAAACAACTACTCTTATTAGATTTGATGATAATAAGCACCGACTAATATTTTCTCAATTCTGTGGTAGACAATTCATTTTCTGATTTAAAAAGGCTATACAATAAAAGTACACATTAGAAATAAAAAAAAAAAAGGTACATTTATGTGCATATATCACATAAATTTGAAGTTTTTTTCTTCACTAGGAGCAAATAAATCTGACAACATCTTTTTAAGCACTTGGGTTTTATAGTTTCCAAAAAATTTAGCTTATGATTTGTCAATAATCACATAGAGCTGTCCGTGATGCATTAATTCTAGAAAACAACAGAGAAAAGTCAGGACAGAGATCAGACATGTACTAATAGTACATCACCTGATTTTGGTGAGCCAAAAGATTAAACCGCTGTCCGATTTCAAACTAGAGCCATTCAATTCCATCCCTCCAGAAGTGTGGTATGTTGTTTTGTCTTCTCTTATTTCTCTTGCAGAAAGGAAGGGCAATGCCTAAAGAAGAAAAAGTGCAGAAGGTATTAAAATGGAGTATGTAGTTACGGGACACTGCTGCATACTACACAGTAAGCCAAGGGGTTGGCAGGCAGTTATTAAGTTCTATAAGGTACTTAATAGCATGCCTGCAATGATATTGAAGTATATAAGTATTAAGTAGAATGTCTCTATAAGAAACACTAAACTAACAAGCATAAGTATTAAGTAGAATGTTTCTGTTGAAATGATAAACTGATAAATATGTTAAAAGACTCAAAAGTAGTGGTTGACTGTCCTAGGGCTGAAATCAACCCATTAAAAATGATTACTGATTTTGTTCAAGTGAGCACTAAACACAAATATCGATCAATATATATTTGGAGGCTTATGTTACTTGACCCAACCAATACCCTCGTTCCTTCCTTAACACTACTTGTCTGTCTCAAGGTAAAAGAAGATCGATGAGGCGATGATTAATATTCTCACTGAGAAGTACCTTTGCCAGTCGAGTTTTATATCTGAGTTCATATGTGAATGTGTTAGCATGACAAAAATCCCTTTGCCAACCGTATACAAATGGAACAATATAATTAAGATAAGATTCTAGTCATATCTGTACAACATGGAAGAGCTTAAACTTTTAAATATGCAAAAGCATTAAAGTGTAAGACATCTATAAATGGAAATGATGAGATTGTGACGACTGCAGATGAAAACCCTCCACATTTTAAGTGCTGAAAGTGCCCCAAACAATAGCTAGAAGTCAGACAATAATTCAATTCACACCAAGAAATGATCAATCTCAATATAGGATTCACAGTATTCATTACCATATGTTCCAAAAGAAGGGGAAAATGAGAAAGAAAAGAAAGAGCACATAAGAAGAAAGCGAAACTTGTTCTTACAATTCTCAAGGTTTTTATCCCACATTGTCTAGACATGAACATATTTAGCTTGGCGATCACTTCCCTATCCTGTCGGTGGAAGAACAATAGGCCTCTACTCCGCTAGTCTATAAACACCAAATGGGCCGCTCTCAATTTGACAACTATCTTTTTTATTTTCGATGGCTATTTTCCAAATAGGTGAACTCTGTGCTATTTTTACTCTCAATTCTCTCTCACCTAAATACACTTGTAACATAATTACTAAAGAAAGAATCAGCAACCACAAAATTATTATTTTGGTAATATACTTTTTGTTAGTATATTATTTTGGCAATTAATAATTTAAACAAAATAGTCGTATAACTCCACATTTTATCTACCAATAAATCTTTTGAAAGATCACAAGGTGTGTGCTGTTTGAGTTCTATAATCATTACATATACCCTAAATCCATCCTAAAATGAAATTTCAATTTCTAGATATGATGCACAAACCTTTGATGAATACGTAACTAATTAAACATACAGTTCAGAAACATTAAAGCATATATATGTGCCCCTCGTAGCCACCCTCAAGCACGGGCATAAGCTCACCTAGCATTGCCTAAATACTTGGTATATATGGTTAAGACCTACAGCACAAATAGTTCAAATCCATTAAAAGCATATATATGTGCATCTCAGAGCCACCTCCAAGGTGTGTGCTGTTTGAGTTTTATAATCATTACATATACTTTGAATCCATCCTAAAATGAAATTTCAATTTCTAGATATGATGCACAAACCTTTGATGAATACGTAACTAATTAAACATGCAGTTCAGAAATATTAAAGCATACATATGTGCACCTCGTAGCCATGGGCGGAACCAGAGGGTCATCACCCTGGAATTTTTGGGGGTTATTTGTTTTTCTTTTCCTTCCTTTTTTTTTATGTATTTCATTTTCTCATTTGCTTTTTTTTTATTTTTACTTTATCATCAAAGCGAGGCAAAAAAAAAGTGGTAACAATTATCTCTCTAAACTAATTAAAAATAAAAAACTAAACAAATAAAATAATTTTTATTGGATCCTACTATAGTTACCATAAGTTCACCATAGTTCTATCCTATCAAGATTATTCAATCTGTCTTCTTCTATTTTTTTTTGTTTTTATTCTGGAATTCACTCTTTTAAGCTAATTAATCCCATGAACCCAATATAAGGTTTTGAATATATAATATTATAATTTGTAATTTATCTATAAAAATAGCTAATCAGTTGACTAAAAATTTCAAATTCTGATTAATAATCTCTTAGTTTGGAGAAAATTAATATATATATATATATATATATATATATATATATATACCAACCTCAAGTGTTGCTCATGATCTTCACGGCTTTTGGAATAAACAAGGATGTCATCGATAAATACGACCACAAAATGATCCAAATATTCCTTGATCCAAATACGGCTTTTATGTTTCTTAATATGTTGTACTTTGCTCATCGTTTTGGGACGGAAGGATTGCCAACTTTGACATAAAGCAAATCCTCAAATTTATATTTTAGTGCGGGCTAATATAAATCCAAGCTGCCTATTGCGGCTGATCACCTAAAGTAACAATTGACAAAAATTTCTTTGTTATATATTTTTTCTGTGCTCTGAAAGTAATCAGGTTCAAACCATATATTATCAAATTTTATTAAATGGCGCTTATAATGTTAAAATCAAGCTTCAAATCAAATGATACATGAAAGTCATCAGTATGCAAGTTTGGCTTGGAATCATGGAGATTCCACTTCTCCCATTTTCTTATTTTCTACAAGGTAATTGATTACATTCTCATGATAACATATTCACATTAAGAAGTCTTTCATGAGAAATAGTCAATTGAAAATATTTCAAGTTAGTGTAGTCGGTATTTTCTAACAAATACACTAGGTCGATTTAACTTGTATCATTTTTGATTTTAGGATTTTGCAACTTCAAAAAGTCAAAACAGGTCTTTTTTGTAGAATGAAAGAGTAGGATTTGTCTCAATAATGCTTCCGCTCCATAAAAAGTCTTCCATTAGGTCAATTTGATACATCTAAAATATAAAATTGATGTAAAAAATCCTAATATACGATCTTAATATATATATATATATATATATATATATATATATTAGCAATTGCTCGTGCTTGAAGGCACGACGTAACGAAAAATTAAATTAAAATTTAAAAAATACTACATTACCTAAAGAGTTTTGCAACTTAAAATAACTTACAATCAGGTATAACAATTATCATAATTCACCACAGCACCACAATAACAATTATTATTATTATTATTATTATTATTATTATTATTATTATTATTATTATTATTATTATTATTATTATAATTATAATTATTATTACTATTATAATTATAATAATTATTATTGTTTTTATTTTTATTTTTATTATTACTATTATTATAATTATTATTATCATTATAGTTATTTGATTTGGGCGGGAATTTTTAGGGATGAATTTGATTTGGGCGGGAATTTTTAGTGTGAGAAAAAATATGAGCCTTTAGATTAAGTTGAAAAAATTGAGATGAAATCTAAACCGTCTTTGTGGTTTGTGAAATGAAAGATTCAAAATGGATTCTGTTTTAATATTATATATAGAGAGAGAGAGAGACAGAGAGTTTTACCGGAGGCGGCGTAGGAAGTAAGGTAGGGAATGTCTTGCAGTGAAATCGGTGGGCGGCCGGTTTATCTGTAAACAGTAGTACTATGCACTGCGAAGCACTTTCTCACTCTAAACCTTCTCCTGATCAATTACTCTCTCTCTCTCCCCTTCTCCAAGAGACGTTTTGTTTCTTTTTCACAAGCTTTATTACCTACCCTTACTCTACTCCCTAGCTATTATAATACTTACTCTTATGATATTAAAATTCATGTAGTCTTTTCTCGTTTTTCATGAGAAAAAGGACACTACGGCAATAGTAGTATTTGATTTAGTACTTTCTTGTAGTTTATGTTTCCAAAACCAAAGCGGTATACTACTATATATAGACTATGTGGTTAGAAGAAGTATAGTTATGACTCTGTGGAGTATTATATAGACATTGTACTATTGTAAACTTGTAGTAGTATATGTTTTGAGAACTTATATTTTTCAATAAGTCTGGTTGGATAGATTTTTTGGACCGGTCCAAAATTTGCTTCTTATTTTTTCTTTTTTATTTTGCTTCCACTCCCAAAAAAATATATAAACTGTGAGTTTGAATACAAATATTGTCTACTAGAGAGTATACAAACTCAAAAGGAGTCCTCATTACAATTATTATCACACTATCTCACAGAATAGTGAGGACTACTAATACTATCCTCTGGACCATCACTCCGTTTCCCGACTCGTCCCAGCTATATTCTCATTTCCTGAAAAGAACAGTGAAAGAAAGGGTGAGCTCAACTAGCCCAGTAAGAAATATTATGATTAAGATAATGCAGAATAAATTATCGTTAGCCTTCAACAATGTTAAACTGATAAAATATAATAGACATCAAGTTTAACTGCAGCGGAACAAGCAATCCATTAAAAGAGTCAAGTAGAAAATAAAATCTACTATCTTTTATGATTTAAAAGGTTTTTCATCACTGTTATCGCTGAGACTCGGCTAAAAAATATTCCTCATCATCGAATCACCTCTGCACTACGGCCAAGGATATTCTTTAGTATCACGACCACAATTATCCATGCACTACAGGTCAATAATATTTGTGTATTCATTAATGGTCATGATCATGCCAACAACTGTCCATCAATGCACTACGGGCCAATGAGGACTTTTACCACGTCATTTGTAACATTACGGTCATGATTATACCGAATAATCCCTGGTCATAATCATACCAAGTCCATCTATGCACTACAGGCCACAGATGACTTTCAAGAAATATAAACATGAGGATTATGACAATGATATAAGAATTCAATAAAACAAGTTCAAGAATTAATTTGTCCAAGAACCAATAACGTCCAAATTGTCAACATTATACTTCTGTGTAGAGTAAAATTCAAGAATGATCAGAAGAATATTTTCATGAAAAGATACTGGATGAAGTGCAAATATCAAGAATATTTTACTAATTTCATGGAGTATAGAAGTCAAAACTTTAACCAATTAAGTATAATAAAGAATGGAATAACAAAAGAAATCACCATGCATGCGGTACTTTGCATAGACAGGTTATTCTAACAGAATAATAATAACGAAACCAGGTCAGACAAAATTTGCACAGACAGGATGTTCCAACAGAATAATAAAGACGAAACCAGGTCCGGTGTAAAACACACAGACAGAATGTTCCAACAGAATAATAATAAAGACGGAACCAGGTCCGGTGTAAACACACAGATAGGATGTTCCAACATAATAATAATAAAGACGAAACCAGGTCAGGTATAAAACACACAGACAGGATGTTCTAACAAAATAATAGAAGAATGTCACTAAGTATAGGGTAGACCGCGTATACAGGTTATTCCAACAGAATAATAAGAAATGGAATAACAACAGTTCTCTTCATGAATAAGAAAGAATAACACCTCTTACCATAAAAGAACTGAATATAAGAGTAGTTAAGTAGCAGAAAACTTTTCTTCTTTCTCTCTATAATTTTCTTTCTCTAGAGTTTCAGTAAATTCGTAAGAAATAATGAAGGAATGAGTTTCTATTTATAGGAGAATGGAAGTGTACTGTTTATGAACGAATTATTTCTGCAGAATTATTTCTTCATCCAAATACAATAAAGTCAATCAACTAACCAATAAAATCACAACAAAATTAAAATATAATACATATATATAAACACATGTTTTCAACTTATATATATCAATATTATATATACACCACTTAATTTTTCTCCCTCATAACCAACATCAATCCCCCACCCACCCACCCACCCACCCAAAAATCAATTTCATTACACTCTTACACATCACTATCACACTACCACTTTTCTACCATTTTCCACTCACACACACATCACACACCTATCACTTTCACATATCACTTTCTCCCACTATATACTCAATACATACATATACTTCCATACGTATACTCTTCCATTTCCAAAATCATTTTTCAACACATATGGGCCCCACATGTGGGCCCCACCTTAAAATAATTTTCTACCAATTATTTTGAAAAATGGATAAATAGGAATCCATAAAATAAGCAAACTTCATAAAAATCACCTTAATAATTTTAACAACATTTATCATCTTTATTACAATTTACAATATTAATCGACCAGGTCGTTCCCAGGAAAGAGGGGGCTTTCCAATAAAGATTTCTCCCTATTGGCACGCAATTAGGTGACCAAACCTCTCCTTGACAGAACCTCTAGACATCATTAATATTGCAAATAATAATATTAATAATTTTGTCGTCTCAATTATTGATTTTAACAATATAATAAATATCGACAATAATTGAATCAAATAACGTGAGATACTATGCAACAATTACTATAGTAATAATTGGACAAAACTGAATGACTTCTCACGTAAGCATCAATAATCAATACCGTGTGCTACTATGCAACCACGCGTATTACTGTACTTTTACTACCAAGTAGTTCAACAGTATCAACGGTAAAACTTCTACCGTTATTTTCATAAAAATATTTTTGTCGTTTTCTCAATCCGACAATAATTCTGTTATGGGGTCCACCAATGATTGCGCCGTTGTACGAATATTCCCAGATAAAAAGAATATTCTCCGACCAATCGAATATTATACAACAACTTGCATACTTTGCAAAATTTATAAATACTACCCACAACTATAACATTATATCAAATCCACACCATAATATTCAAAAAAATATTTCGAGAAATTTAAACCTTTATTCATAAAATCTGGGGTCTCACAGCCGGTCACCAACCCGGTCACTAGAAACCGGTCCCCCTAGCATTTTACTATGATTAATAAGTAAGTCCAGCCATCGTATCGTGAAAAAATTAAAATATGAAAATATCAAATTAAATTGTTTAGAGTTGGAGCCTTAACCTAAAGGGGGAGCTCAGTTCCAATTTCCAAATAGCCGATGTGGGATACTAACCTTCACTCCACTTTTGGAGTAATCCATATATATAGTCCAAGTGGATGCAGTTAGCATGAATTTCGTTAACCAAGACCATCGGTCAGTTAAGTCATATAATGCCAACACGTCATTGCAGCAAAAATTAATGGGCAAGATTCAATTGGGGCGCAAAGTGTCGTTTGGTAAATCTAATTAGGATTATTCGGATGCAGTAATCGGCACTAGGATTATTCGGATGTAGTAATAGGCACAAGGGGCTTCTAATTTTTTTTAAAGTAGACGTTTTTTTAAAAAAAAACACTTTTTTTAAAAGGCGCAAACACCAGTTAAACTGGCATTAGTTGGAAATTTTTTTTTATTAAGCAACTTTGAAAAAGAAGAAAGCTAGGTAAGTTAAGAGGGAGAGAAAGAGAGTAAACGCTAGTGGAATTGGCATTTGATTATTTATTTATTTTAAAGCAAAGATGTCAAAATGAAGAGAGAGATAGAGTGAACGCCACTTGAATTGGCGTTTGAAACATTATTTTTTAAGCGAAAAATAGAGTTTAACGCCACTTGAATTGGCGTTTGAAACATTATTATTATTATTTTTAAAAAAACAAAGATGTGAGAAAGCAAATTTAAGAGAGTGAGAGTTGAACGCCACTTGAATTGGCGTTGGAACCCCTTTTTATTTTTATTTTTTTTAAAAGCAAACTTGAAGTGGCGTTTAACTCTCTATCTCTCTCTCTCAAATTTGCTTTCTCACATCTTTGCTTTTTTAATAATAATAATAATAATGTTTCAAACGCCAATTTAAGTGGAGTTCACTCTCTCTCTCCAATTCCACTGTCGTTTACTCTCTCTCTCCCCCTCTAAACTTACTCAGCTTTCTTCTTTTTCAAAGTTGCTTAATAAAAAAAAATCCCAACCAACGCCAGTTAAACTGGCGTTTACGCCTTTAAAAAAAATCGTTTTTTTAAAACGTCTATTTAAAAAAATTATAAAAAACATCTATTTAAAAAAAAATTGGTTAAGTTAATATAATAATTTGATTAAGTTAATTTATTAATTTTGGTCCAACGTCTCTTGAATTGGCGTCTGATTTGATTTTCAAATTTAAACGCCAATTCAATTGGCGTTTGGCCCATTTTAAGAAATCTTGAACATTTTAGATAGAATTTAGAAATTTAGAAGTGATTTATGCTATTCTTGAAAAAAACTCGGGTTCATATGACAGGAGAATGGGGGTTCAGATTCTGGCGGTGATTATCAAACGAATGTCCTAATTTAAATATTTATTTGTTATCGGATTTTGGTACCGACGAGGACGTGTCAGAAACCCCTTGTGCCGATTACTGCATCCGAATAATCCTAATTAGATTTACCAAACGACGCCTTGCGCACCAATTGGATCTTACCCATTAATTTTTACTGCAATGACGTTTTGACACTATATGACTTAACTGACCGATGGTCTGATACACTTAACATGTCTAAAACAATGCAAGTGTCTACTGAAATTGATGGCATGGATCAGACTCAACAAACCCAGGATAATGTAGCAGAAAATATAACAGATGACCAAGACAAGGATGACCAAGAAGACAATGTGATGGTCCAGGACATGGTGAACCAGGAAGAGTTGATGGAAACAGAGGTTGCAGAGCAAGTGGAAAGGGAGGAGAAGGAATTAGAAGATTTAGTTACACTAAACAAGCTCAGGAGATCAAGGAGGGAAATTAGAGAACCCACTTGGATGAGAGGGTACGTTAGGGGTAAAAAGGGGAATATTTAAAATAGTAGAGTTTCTTGATAGACATGCCAGCTAGGCCATCCAGGTGATGTAATAAAGGACCAATCAAAATGAGGAGTTTATTTATCTAGATTTATGTAGCAATGATAGTATTAAAACATTCTCATGTAATCAGAAATGGGGATTGAATGATATAAAACTTTCCTCTTTTATCTATTTTCTCTGTTTTTCTTTAGTCTAGCTGTAGACTGTAAACTACAGCAACATTTGGTGCTTTCATTGAGAGCTATCATGGCTGAACATAATAGGGTCGAACAACTGTTGGAGCAATTTAACCAATAGTTCTCCCAATTTGCTCAGACTTTTACTCAGCAATTTCAACAAACTATGACTGCAGTGATTCAAGATCAACTGCAGAACTGGAGACAAGCAGCAACTCACACAGATCGGAACCTAGAAAATCAAGATCCACCGGTCAATCAGGCTCATAGACGACCTGATGATGCATACCGGAAAGCTAAAGTGAATTTTCCAAGATTTGAAGATGGAGATCCGACCGAGTGGTTGTATAAGGTCAATAAATACTTTGACTACCATCAGATTTCTGAAGATAGTAAGCTGTCTCTAGTTGTCCTTCATCTTGATGGTGCAGCTTCTAGTTGGTTTCAGTGGATGGAGACTAATCATTTGGTAAGATCGTGGACTGAGTTTATTTTACAAATGAAAATTAGATTTGGACCCTCTCCTTATGACGACCCTAACACCCAACTTACCAAGTTAAGGCAAACAAGTACTGTGGCTGATTATGAGTCAAAATTTCAACAGATTTCTAATAAGATTTATGGTTTACCAGAGTCATTTCTTAAAGGGTGTTATGTGGGTGGTCTTAGAGGGGATATTCAGTGTGAGGTTATTGGAGCACAACCATATAATCTGCAACATGCTATTGGGTTATCCAAATTATATGAGGGAAAGTTTGGGGCTGGAAGGGCTCAAAATTTCCAACCTAGAAGCAATAGTACTCTTACTATGATTGGGGCTAAGTCTCAAAATAGCTCTGTTAATAAGAATGCTATAGTACCCTATGGAACACCTATAGCAGCTGAAAAGAGTTTCAGTCCCATAACAACTCCTTATCACCGATTGCCTATCAGAAAGCTTACTTATGCAGAAAGACAAGCTAAATTGGAGAAGGGACAGTGCTTTAACTGTGAGGAAGCTTGGCACAAGGGACACAATTGTAAGGGCCAAATGTCACTTTTATTATTGGATGGGGTGGTACCTAATGGTTGTGAAGGAATAGAGCAGAATAACATTGATGGGATAGGAAATGAAGAAGCTGAAGTTGTTCAAAACCCAGAGGTGGGAAACCTGTATGCCTTGATAGGTTCACCTAACACTAGATGCTTAAGGATGATGGGGCATGTTGGAGAAAAGACTTTGTAGATATTGATTGATGGAGGAAGTAGTCATAATTTCATCCAAACTAGAGTTGCAAATTACTTGGGGCTAGACATCATACCATCACCACAATTTTCTGTCATTGTGGGCAATGGTGATACCCTCAAGTGTGTGGGGCAGTGCACTCAGGTTCTTTTTGAGATTCAAGGGAACAAATTCACAGCTGATTTCTTTGTGATTGACCTCCATGGAGCAGATTTGGTCCTAGGGGTGGCTTGGCAGGAAGGTTTTGGTGAATTGAGGATCAACTACCAACAGGCCTACATAAAGTTTTGTCATGAAGGTCAAGAAATTTGTTTACAAGGGGAAAAAATTGATTCAACTTCTATTGCAGCCAATCACCTTCATCAGTTGTTCAAAAAAAAAGAGATAGCTCAGTGTTATCTATTACAGCTTATACAATCTTCCACCACCAACATTGTTACACACCCTGACCCAATTTCCATCACCTCCAGCCTTCATTCCATACAAACCACAGAACATCCCATATCAGCCATTGCCAATATTCTAAAACAGTTCAAAGAGGTATTTCAGGAATCCACTAAACTACCACCTACCAGAATTTTTGACCATCACATACCTACACAACCAAATTCACAACCTATTAATGTTAGGCCCTACAGGTTCCCTCATTTCCAGAAAACTGAGATTGAACAACAAATACATGGAATGCTACAATCAGGACTGATCAGGCCTAGTAACAGTTCATACAGTTCTCCTGTCCTTCTGGTTAAAAAAAAGATGGGACTTGGAGGTTATGTGTGGACTACAGGGCTCTAAATGTAGTCACATTGAAAGATAGGTTTCCCATACCTACTGTGGATGAACTGTTAGATGAACTACAAGGTGCAAGGTACTATTCTAAAATTGATCTCAGATCTGGTTATCACCAAATCAGAATGGCTGTGGAAGATGTTCATAAGACATCTTTCAGAACATATAGTGGACACTATGAGTTCTTGGTAATGCCCTTTGGCCTATCCAATGCCCCTTCCACTTTTCAAGCAACTATGAATGCTGTGTTTCAGGAATATTTGAGGAAATTTGTTATTATATTTTTTGATGACATCTTGGTTTTCAGTCCGAACTTGGAGTCTCATGTGCAGCATTTGGCATTAGTATTAGACTGTCTTAAGTCCAATTTTCTCTATGCTAAGTTTTCCAAATGTCGTTTTGCTGTCACAAATATAGAATCTCTGGGCCACATCATTAGTTCCCAAGGGGTACAACCAGATCAGACAAAGATAGAAGCAATGCTTTCTTGGCCCAAACCAATCAATGTGAAACAGTTAAGGGGATTCTTGGGCTTAACTGGGTATTACAGAAAGTTTATTAAAGGTTATGCAGCCATAGCAAGCCCACTAACAGACTTACTCAAGCTTGAAGCCTTTAAATGGACTGAGAAATCTGATGAAGCATTTTTGCAGCTAAAACAAGCACTCACAAGTACCCCTATGTTAGCTCTACCGGATTTTTCAAAACCCTTCTCCCTAGAAACTGATGCATCCACTTTCGCCATTGGGGCAGTCCTCTCACAAGATGAGCATCCCATTGCTTATTGCAGTAAAAAGTTGTGTCCCAGAATGCAAAGGTCTTCTACTTATATCAGAGAATTGTTTGCAATTACTTCGGCTGTGGCTAAGTGGAGACACTATCTATTGGGGGCTAAATTTTATATCTATACTGATCAACAAAGTTTGAAGGGGCTTATGCAACAGGTTATTCAGACTCCAGAACAACAATATTATCTCACCAAGTTGTTGGGCTACACTTATGAGATTCTCTACAAACCAGGCAAAAATAATGTGGCAGCAGATGCAATGTCTAGGCATCCTACGTTAATGTCAATTACCCTTCCAATATTCTTGATTCTTGAAGACATTAAGAATGAACAATCTTCAGCATCTGAACTGCAACACATTAAGGTTAAACCCCCTTGGCTAGTCAGAAATGGGATTTATCTCTACAAGGGAAAAATATATATTCCAGTGCAATCTCCATTAAAAAGTTCTCTGTTGAAAGAATTCCACAATTCTCCAGAAGGGGGGCATGGTGGGGTACACAAGACTTTTATGAGATTATCTACCAGCTTTTACTGGGATAACATGAAGAAGGAGATCACAGACTATGTAAGAACCTGCACAGTTTGTCAACAAACTAAGGCCATTAATGTCAGTCCATATGGCCTGCTACAGCCTTTGGAAATCCCTAAGCAAATTTGGGAAGATATCAGTATGGACTTCATCACTCACCTACCAACATCTCAAGGGTATACATGTATTTTTGTAGTGGTGGATAGGCTGTCTAAATCTGCTCACTTTGGTCCACTGCCAACTAGTTACACAGCCTCAAAGGTGGCTTCTCTTTTCTGGGATATGATAGGCAAACACTATGGTCTTCCAAAATCTATAGTTAGTGACAGGGACACCATATTTCTTTCAAAATTTTGGACTGAATTGTTCAAGTTACAAGGGACAACACTCAGAATGTCATCATTCTACCATCCACAGACTGATGGGCAGTCAGAGGTGGTGAACCGATGCTTGGAACAATATTTAAGGTGCTTTGTTTATGAGGAACCTCATTTATGGCATAAATTCCTTGGCTTGGCTGCATGGAATTACAACACTTCATATCATACTGCAATAAAACAGACTCCTTATGAGGTGGTCTATGGGAAGAAACCTCCAGCCCTGGCACAATACTTACCTGGCACAGCTCAAGTGGAGGCTGTGGAGACTAATCTTCAAACAAGAGATGCAAAACTAAAGGTTCTACAGAAAACCTTACAATCTGCACAGTTAAAGATGAAGGTTCAGGCTGATAAGCACAGAACTGATTTTTCTTTAGATGTAGGCGATCTGGTGTTAGTTAAGCTTCAACCATATAGACAACACAGCTTATACTACAGACCCTCTCAAAAACTCAGTAGGAGGTACTATGGCCCCTATCCAATTGTTCAGAAAATAGGGTCTGTTGCATACAAGTTGAAACTCCCAGACGAATCTAAAATTCATCCGGTCTTTCACATTTCCCTCCTCAAGAAATTTCATGGGGAAAATCATACCCCAGTTTCTACCTTACCAACTCAGACTTGGAACAACCACCCTTTAATATTACCACTAGCCATCCTAGAAACTAGACAGAAACTGGTTCACAATCATTGGGAATCACAAATTTTGGTTCAGTGGGAAGGTCTACCTTTAGAGGAAGCCACTTGGTTATCTGTTACTCAATTCAAGAATGCATACCCTAATGTCCACCTTGAGGACAAGGTGTCTCTTGAAGGGGTGAGTATTGATACACTTAACATGTCTAAAACAATGCAAGTGTCTACTGAAATTAATGGCATGGATTAGACTCAACAAACCCAGGACAATGCAGCAGAAAATATAACAGATGACCAAGACAAGGATGACCAAGAAGACAATGTGATGGTCCAGGACATGGTGAACCAGGAAGAGTTGATGGAAACAGAGGTTGCAGAGCAAGTGGAAAGGGAGGAGAAGGAATTAGAAGATTTAGTTACACTAAACAAGCTCAGGAGATCAAGGAGGGAAATTAGAGAACCCACTTGGATGAGAGGGTACGTTAGGGGTAAAAAGGGGAATATTTAAAATAGTAGAGTTTCTTGATAGACATGCCAGCTAGGCCATCCAGGTGATGTAATAAAGGACTAATCAAAATGAGGAGTTTATTTATCTAGATTTCTGTAGCAATGATAGTATTAAAACATTCTCATGTAATCAGAAATGGGCATTGAATGATATAAAACTTTCCTCTTTTATCTATTTTTTCTGTTTTTCTTTAGTCTAGCTGTAGACCGTAAACTACAGCAACATGGTCTTGGTTAACAAAATTCATGCTAACTGCATGCAGTCCAAGTGGATCTTACATATAAATGGATTAAAATCAAGGTTATTGTGTTGTCCCACACCGCATCGATGATGATACCTCACCTTATGCTTGAGCTTAATAACCCACATGTCATCGCCTATGGATTGATTGAAAATAGGCTGATTTTTGTTTTCCTTCTAAAAAATAAGTAAGCATATAAATCCTTAATTTTATTCAAGTCTTTGTTTTGAGAACAACAATGGGGGAAGAGTGTTCACTGAGTAAATGAATCAAGTCTAATTGAATATTGAGTTGTTAAGATTTGCTTTATAAAATTTAGGTACAGTGACACCCCTTTAGATAATCATAGTATCACTTATATTCTCTTTAGTTTTTTAAATAACAATTAGTAGGGTTGACTAAATAGATAAAATTACATATTTACCCATGTATGTTATCAAATTTTAATTCCTAAATAATGTGTTTAATTATCCTTTTTTTTAATACAATACATTTTAATTATAGTTTCATTTGTAAATAAGAGTATCTCATTTAAATTGTTGATAACTTATAAATCTCATTTAAATTGTTGGTAAAATAGAGAAAAGAAAAATTAGTTTAATTAACATATATTTTTGGATAAGTGATACAAATATTAAAAAAATTAAATTAAATTAAATTATTAATGGAGCTATTCTAATTAGAGTGACTGAACATGTTGATAGTTTAGTTTTTGGTGTTTAACAACAAAAATTATTATTTGAATTATTTGTTTCATATTATGATTTTTATATGTTGAATTTTCTTGAGTATATGTCAGAATTTGGGATATTTATGATTTTGATTACACTTTTTTAGTATACGGTTGCCATTGTTTTTGTGCAATGTTAAATAAAAAGAAAATATAATAATATTTATTACTACCTCTATCTTGTAAAAAGATGTTTCTTTTAACATTTTTTTTCTTTTTTTGAGTAAAAACATTTGTCAATTTTACTATAAATAATTATTTTTAGTTTAATACATTAGAAAATTAATTAATATAATTTTAATACTTTTTTATTTGAATAATAAGATTCGTTATGTAATAATAAGTTTGTTTTACGTAAATTTTAATATTTGGAAAAAATAATTATAATTTTATTGCATTAATTTGTACTTTTATGGGTATTAAAATTTTATTTTTTAATTACAAAAATATATATTTGAATATATATCACGTAAATTTTAATCTTTGAGAAATTTAATTAGAAAAAATATGTATGACTTTATTTTCCTGATAAAATGAATTTTATTATCAATAGTGACATTCCTCATGCGCTTGTTGATTACTTTCTAATGATTGATAACAAGGATTAACTCGTTGGTCTGACCTTTACTGGAATTACAATATATGGTGTATTTTTGAATGTACTTATAGTTATAGGTTAGATTTTATTTTTTACCCTTGATACCTTCCTCGCAAAAAAGGTTGTGTATTTTATGGTTCATAAGAACTTTAAAATGCCAAGGAAAATGATTGTTCTTCCTGCTATATGTTGTATAAGTCCACACACAAGTTGTTTTAAATAGATTGCATTCGTTTCATTTCCTTGATTGTTTGGTTATATATTATGTTTGAAGCTATGTATGATTTTTTGAATATAATAAAGGAACAACTTTAACTTTGAGTATTTTTATCTTAGTCCTGCTACTGACTATTGTTTTCTCTGCTAATTTGCAATTGTAGAGTCTCTTGGTAGTGAGAGACATGACAGCTTTTTGATAATTTTTTCCTTATAGTGTGCAATGCTATATTAATTGGTTACAGTTTGTAAAATTCTACATAATTTTGTTTTCATTTCAAAAGTTATAGATACAATACATATTTAAAAGGTTTGATATGGATGCTCCAAGATTTCTGAAGTTTGTCTTCCTTGTTAGTGCAATCCAGCAAATAAATTTCAATCGAATGTAACATGCCTTGTTTTTTTCTGCTGCTGGTGCTGAGATTATTGTCAGTAGGCATACAAGCATAGTGTATTGAAATTTATTTTCTTGTTTGCAATAAAAGTTTCCTTGTTGGTTGAGCTTAGGCCATGGCCTCATTTGCTGATGCCTTATCCATTCCTACAAAGCTGCAACTTCTTATCTGAATTATGTGTCTGCGGAAAGTAAAAAAATGGTGGCTTTGTATACTTTAGTTTTACATGATGTTTTGGTGTAGTCACCCTTAATTATTACCTGTGCTATTTGAAATTCGTTAGTACCAATCATCTGATAGATTGCATTGTAAATATTCTGCACAAAGGTGTATGATTTCCTTCTCCTTCTTTTTGCCTAAAATTACGGTGCCCATGGTGTTGCTAAAAATGTATTGTATGGTAGAGAAGTAATGGTACTACATTGAAACATGGCATTGCATGGTTTGTTCCATTTTCCCCTAAATATAATTAGAATGAAGAGATATAAATGAAACGCGAGTCTTTTCAATTTCATGTACCTTTAAATGATTCTTCTTTATTGGTATATGTCATGAGGTTGAAGGTTATTCTGCTTTTTTCTGTGTTACTCTACAACATAGAGTTCTAACAGTTTGTTTTTAACAGTATTTTCATCCTGAAAAGATGAAGATTGATCTGAAAAAAGTCAGAGATGAATTCAGAATGTCAGAGTCAGACTGTGGATTTGCTCGTGTTCAAGGTAAAAGCATTCTCAACTTGCTTTCTTACAAGTAAAGGGACAAGAAGGGTGGCGGTTCTTGCAATTCGTCTACAGAAAACCCTAAAATAATTAGTAATATGGGATAAGTAAGATTTATTAATTATTAAAGCTATTAATCTCCCTTTGTACTAGAAACAGAGTCTCATTTGTCAACTTCTTGTTTCCACAAAAGAGTTCTTTTTATTTGTAATGATTTAATGTCCACAAGTTTGTCATTATAATTTTATTATCACACCACCACCGCTACGACATTACTAAACTAACAACTTATTATTTTTGGAGTTAAACATTGCACAAAAATACATTCTTAAATTATGTAAATGAGATTCTTTTAGCGGAACAAAGGGAATATTAAGTTGTCTAATGCTTTCATAGTTGAAAAGTAGTATTGCCACAAACCTTTTCTTTGTTGCACAATTCCTATACTCATATTTTGTTGGTGGACTGTTTTATCCCTGCAGTAATTCATGCATTATCTCTGTTTATCTTCTCTCCTGCCACCTCCACTGCCTTTGATCTCTACTATCTGTCTCCATCTCCATTTATCTTTCTTTTACAGTCTCCCCCATTGACCACATAAACCACCATCACTAACTGACCAACATTAGTTCATCATCACAAGAAAACCCAAGAGTTTCACTTCTCTCGGAGAAAATTGATCAGTGTATGGCATCATGACACCCAGTTTGGTAGTACACAATCTGTACCTAATTTATGTCCATCAAACCCAGGGTTATGGTGTTGATGTTGATTTGAAGTTCCAAATGTTGTTAAGAAGCATTCAGCCTCCAAGCTACCTTTACTAGATTTTGTGGTCATGTGGGTGTTTTACTATTCTTGGGTGTTTTGGATAATTGGATGGAGAGGAATAGATCTTTAGCAGTAGCTCGTTGGATTATTATCAATTGCTACAGGATAAGATCACTCTTATAGGGATTGGAGCGAGTCCCGATGACTTGACATTTTCTTTTGCTAAGTTGTTTTGGAGGACAACTTGCTCTTTATATATTGTACCTTCCATCTTCATTGTATCTATGATTGAAGCCTATTTATCAAAACAAATGATACTAATAATAATAATAACCATTGAAGTCTAAGCTTTTGTTGTTTTGCAGTGGCACAACTTACAACAAAGATTAAGCACCTATCTACAGCTCTACACAGAAAGGTGAGTATGCGAATTTATTTTATATTTTCAGCAATTAAGTTTTGGTGAAACTCATAATTTACCTGTTGGTAAATTATATGGCAAAAATTGAGGATAATTTTTAATGCCGAATTTACCTGTTGGTAGGTGCTAGAGAACACAAACTCATCGAATCATTGATATAGGATAGGTTGCTTATATAACTAGTTTCAGATTTGCCCTTGTAGCATTGGTGTTCATCTTATAAAGCATTTAATTTTCAGGTTTCCTCATCCAAATTCTGTCCACAAGTATATTTGTATCCAGATTCCAGAATTATTCTGATAGTTTACTGATCATCCGTGAAACACTTGTAATTTTCTAAAATGCTGCTATTGTAATTAACTTGAATAGCCTCTGCATAAGGTAAGGACATACATTCGACGTCTCCCAAGTTATATATTAATTCGTTTATACTGCTTGTTTGCTACTGAGGAGCTATAATTAAATTAAATTAAATGCTATAGGATAAGCATTCTTTCCAAAGTTTTTTACTAGTTCATTAACCAATTAAGTTTCATCCCACTTCTTTCCAAAGTACAAGTTCCAGTCTCTTGAATACAGTTTTTGATTATTAGTTTAAAACACATAATAGAATGGCCCGTGTAAGAAAAGCTGGGAGATAAATTGTAGTATATTGCAAGTATGGATTTGTTCAACGATTAGATATGTGTGTTATCCATTTGCTAAATGATAGTATATGCTTGTGATAACGCAAGTTTGTTGCAGGTCATGACTTCCATATTCGTTCAGCTTTTCTTTCTTTTTGAGATGCTAACAGTCCCGAGTCAAACCAAACCAAACCTAGTTTAGAACGAATTTTCCACTTGAGACCCGGATTGAGTCTAAATAAGCCCTCCTAATCAAATTAAACTGCAGTTTTGTTCTCAGGCTGCCATGTTGCAGCTCTAGCCTAATAAGATAAAACCAATTTTTATCAGAAAATATACACGTGTGTGTATAATATGACATCTATGGTAAGAGAAACAATAAAACTAGTTGAGGCTAACATTCTTATATATAAATGGAGACAATCTTCTCTATTTGACATTGAAGCTAATAGAAACAACCCTGAGCTCACAAAAGCATTTCAATTTACATATCTTACAAAGTAAATGTATACAGATTTTCTTTTCCAAAAAAAAAATTATCAGAGCATATATGCAATCAGCTCTCTTCCAAACAGGAATTTATGTTCGCGCTGGAAGCTACTCGTCACTAAGTAGACAGCCATGGCTCAATAGAAGTTTCTGCAGCTTGTCGGTAATAGAAAAATTACAGGGAGGGATTATTTTCATCAGCGATGGCTTTGAAAATCCAATCCGTGTAGCAACAGAAAAAACATTCACATTACAACACCCCTTCAAATTTATCTCCCTCAATCTTTCACAGTTTCTCACAACTTCCTCCACCCTCTTTGTTGTTGCAACCACACAACCCTCCAAGTCCAACTTCAGAAGCCCAGAACATCTGTTCCAAATTGTCACTAACCCTTCATCACTGAGACCTGTCCTGGCCACGCGTAACACCTCCAATTTGGGAAGCTTCATGCCTGTCCCTAGATTCTTAATCCCTCCACAGTCAATGATCTGCAAATGCCTAATCTCACAACAGGTCGTCAATACATACGCAATGCCTTCCTCTGTAATGCCAGAACTAGAGGACACGTTGAGCAGCTCCAAATTGGGGCACACTGAAGCAATATTTTTAAGACATCCATCAGTTAGATGTAAATTTCTTGCCAATTTCAGCGACTTGATTCTTTGGTTCTTGATGAACTCCATTAAACAATCTTCTTTCCCCATACTTGTTCTACTCATTTCAATGTTTTCCAGTGAATGACAATTACTAACAAGGGTGAAGAAGGTCAAATTGGTTAGCTTGGAACAGGAATCAAGCTTTATAGAAACTAGATGTACGAGACACTGAGCTAATTCACCCATGCACTGATCAGTCAGAAATTGTGCTTCTACAAGGGCCAAGTACTCAAGGAACTGGTACGTGTATAAAAGCAGTGAGATTCCAAAGAATGTGAAATTCATGCAACGAGAGAGAGCAAACCTCTTCAATGGCAAACAAGCATTTGCAATTGAAATGAGGAACTCATCAGAAATAACGGAATCAGAAAAATAGAGAGCACTCAGAGCTCTGCCATAAGTACATGAACGGACAGGAGTAGGAATCTGAGCTCCATTCACTGAAATCACGTTCAAATCACGACAATTGCACAGCATAAAATGAAAGCCACTGTGAGTTATAAAAGAGCAATCCAGAATGCCTATTTCTCTCAGGAGCAAACAATTCAAGGACAAACCAACAATGGAACGATCAGTAATAAAATAATTCCCTGAGATATTAAGTACCTGCAGGTTCCTAAGACCAGACCACAAGGCCTCAATTCCAGTATCAGTCACAGTAAACTCACCCAATTGACGATTCGAATCAAAGTTATTATTATTAGGGTAACTGATATCTAGCTCTTCCAAAAATGGCAGTATAGTAGCTATAGCTAGTAAATCATTGTCACTCAAAAGGCATAAATTAGCACACTTGAAAACCTTCATATTCAATCCCAAGATCTTCAAAACATTAATTGGAATACTTTTCTGATTCGAAATGTCTAGAGATTCGAGATTCAACACAGAAGAAAGTGCAATTTCAAGAATGATCGCATCGAAATTACCGTGGAATTTACTTAAATCTAGGGTTTTTAGGTGCTGAAATCTATTGATAAGCTTAGAGATGGTACCATGGATCAGAATTGTTGGATCAGTGACAGTGAATTTATACCGAAGGCGATTTGTGATGGAGAGAAATCGTTTGGATACTAGAGATAAAGATTCAAAATGAGAGTGCTGATCTAGTCGATTAATTATCAAGACCCAGCAATCTTCTGGCAAATCTTCACATCTCTCCACCATTATGCTTTGCAGCTACTGAATCTGAAATTTTAATTTTGAGCAGTTCATTAAACAATAAAATCATAACAGAATTGTACTTGGAAGGTAGAGAGAGATAGTGCATCATAGGTACCTCAAAGCTAGGGTTTGAAAGCATGATCTAGTAGTGGCGATATTGGAGCTATAGATCGAAATTTGGAGACCTGGAGATGCGAAATTTGAAATTTGAAATTTGAAATTTGAAATTGAAGTGGGTAGGTACTAGCCTAGGTCTAGCTTTTCCTTAATTGTTTAACTTCTTTCATTCTGTTTATAAACAAACTAATAACTGTCGGTGTCTAAAATCGCGACCAAAAATTAAATTAAAATTTAAAAAATATTATATTATATAAAGACTCTTTGTAACATAAAATAATTTATAATCAGATATAATAATTATTATAATTTATCACACTATGACAATAATTAATTTTTCTTTAAAAATATATAACAATTATCATAATTCACCATACCACTACAATAATTATTATTATTGTTATTATATCGTTATTATTGTTGTTGTTATTGTTGTTGTTATTATTATTATTATTATTATTATTATTATTATTATTAATTACTACTATTATTATTACTATTATTATTATTATTGTTATTATTATTATTTAATATTATTATTGTTATTATTAGTATAATTATTATTATTATTATTATTATTATTATTATTATTATTATTATTATTATTGTTGTTGTTACTATTATTATTATAATTACAATTATATTATTATAATTAAAATTATTATTACTTTATTACTATTATTATTACAATTACTATAATAATAATAATAATAATATTATTATAATTATAATTATAATTATTTTTGTTGTTATCATTATTATTGTTCTTATTGTTATTATTACTATTATTATAATAATAATAGGTATTATTATTATTATTATTATTATTGTTGTTGTTGTTGTTGTTGTTGTTATTTCTATTACTATTATTATTATTATTGTAACGACCCCAAAATAGGTCCATTCCATCCAACCTATTCTGAGTCGCTAAATACATGGTACAGAAAATAACTGCAACTTTATTACAACAATTGTCGTGCAAAATACAACAACACATATGCTGTGAGTTTGGATACAAATATATACCAAATGTGACTCATGTTCCAACCGTGGACATCACCTCACAATAACACCTTACATAAAGGTATAGTCAAAAATTATTTTAGAAATTAGAATCTTTGGGAAGTGCTCAAGGAAACCTTCGTACATGGGAGGCCATGCGTCTAGGTTATGATAGATATCATATGGCCACAGAATTATCCTTGGTTTACCCAATAGACCCCAAAGAAAAATGAGAAGATTACTATCATATTCTTCCCAATGGTGAGTCTTCTCTTGACATATCATTATCTCTACTGTCTCTAATTGAGAATTATACTTTAAACAAACACCAAGATTATATAGGTAGTGCTCGTATATATACTCAGCAAGTGGATGAGCACATCCCTGTCTTATGATGACACGAGGTTGTATGTCATTAGACATCTTGTATGATAGTGGCAAACCACCCTTCCAACGTTGGGTACACCTTACCCTATTGGATTCACCAAATATAACTACTAAATGAACTTTTCTATACTGCTTCGGGAGAACATCCACAACTAGAGACCACCGTTCTATTTCCCCGTTACCCTCGCTCGACCCAGCTACACTCTTATTACCTGAAAGGAATTGTGAAGCAAAAGGGTGAGCACAACTAGCTCAGTAAAGAATATCATGACTAAAGATAATTAAATTATCAATAGCCTTCATCAATAATAAATCAGAGATTTAGAATATATGGTAAATGATAAAAATTTCAACCATAGTTGCAGCGGAACGAGCAATCCATTAGAAGAGTCAAATAGACTATAAAGTCTATTATTTTCTCCATGTTAAAAATTCACCAACAATGTTTTATCCCTGTAACATCAATAAACAATTCTGGTCCACAATCATATGAATAACTCATAATCATAACTGTAGTTCTAAATTCCTCTTTTCATCTAGGACGAAGATAATTTTCATCACCTGAAACATCAAACATCATGGTTATACCTAATCACATTTCCTGTTCATAATCATACTAATAACTTCATCTTTGCACTACGTCCAAAGATATTCATTTGTATCACCAGTTGGTCATGTTTATCTCAACATCTGTTCATCTTTGCACTACTGGCCAAAGATATTCAACAACATGTCATCTTTGCACTACGGGCCAAAGATATTCATCAACAGTTCATATTTGCACTATAGGCCAAATATATTCATCAACAGTTCATATTTGCACTACATGCCAAATATATTAATATCTCAAAGAATTATAATCATTTTAGAATTTATATAAACAATAATTATAACCATGTTGATCAATTCACCTTTGCACTTAAGCTTAAGATATTCAATTATAAATTCAATGGTCATGATCATACCAGTCACAATTCAACTTTGCACTACAGGCCAAAGAGAACCCTAGTCATGATCATACCAATAATCTATCCATCTTTACACTCCAGTGAAAGAGAATTTCAACATCAGGGTTATAAAAAATGTTATATATGATGATAAAAATAATATGATCAACATATAGTTTTAATCTCAAGAGTAATATTCGTAACTCATGAATAGTAAATCGTGAATAGTAACTCATGAATAGTAACCCCGACACAAAAGATAGAAATTCCACAATAAAATACATACCAATATTTCGGTATAATGATATTGAAAGAATAACATTTCATAAATTTATAAACAATTTATTTTAATTGTTTACACTTTACTAATTAATGTATTTAATCATCATAAAATGTCAACTCTTACAATTTCATCATCAATAATCAAAACCCTCATAAAAAATCTGCATATACCTCATATAGAATTCTCAAGTCATAAAATTCTATTTTCTAATTTTCTTACTTCACAAAACATATTTAATTCATTTACTCATAACTAGACCATATTCATGAAAAATACCAAATCAGTCCCAAAAATATTTCTTTTCTGAGATTTAGCATAATATAGTCACATAGTGAACATATATTTTTCTCAGAATTTTTAAAAGTCATTTACTATTTTTCATATGGCCAAAATAGCCGAATATTTAGACATTTATCAAAAATTGTACTTTTGTCTAAAAATTCTGAAATTTACAGAGTATACTTCTATCATATACATGTACTCCCAATAAAAATTTCATCAATTTTGGAGTTAACCACAAGGAATTATAAGCTGTTACTTTTAAAATAGTCTTTTCCCGTAAAATTCATAACTCTTAATCTATACATCTAAAAATCACCATTTTTGGACACAATCAATAAAACTCATCAAAATATCATTTCAAATTTTTCCAGAATTTTTGAAGATCAGAAAAATTACGAAACTGAAAATCATAACAACCCTTAAAATCCCTTACTATCCCTTACTATCCCTTACAATCCCTTACTATCCCTTACCTCAAAAGAGCAGTACTTCTGACTGGATATCGGATATGATGCTGAAGAAAACTTGCACTGATGAATAACAACTCACCAAGTATCTAAAAACTCACAAAATATGCTTCATAATATAGAGAGAGAAAGAGAGAAAGCTTATGTTTTTGGTGTGATTTTCAATTCTAACTTAGCCCTCTATTTATAGGAAAATTTTGGT